>CM062819.1:1740396406-1741115218 GCA_031772625.1 Pinus tabuliformis | reverse complement strand
CACCCATATGATCGTCATCGAGCCCCCCATAGCAGGGGTTAGGTGGAAACATCCCTGAAGCTAAAAATAGATGAAAATTTTCCTTGTAAAATGTTCAATATGGATTGTTCATTAGGAGGATGATCTAACAGTACAAGTTATGTTATTTTAGGGCTTTTTGCCCTAAAAGGAAACCCTCAATTTATATGAGGGAATTGTATTGCGGTTGTGTATTATTATTCTAAGAAAGAAAGAGAGACGAGATTGTGTGTGAGTGAAGAGGAAATTAAAAGAGATCTATGGTAGATTGTATCTCTTCATTTTGTTGAAAATAAAAGGAAGGACTGGATGTTTCTCAGTGGGTGTAGCCCAAATTGGGTGAACCACATATATCTTTGTATCTATTGTTTTATGTGTTTCTGTGTTTATGTTTCCATAATATTTTATGTGTTTCATTGCTCTGTTAATTATTTTTTATCAATTAGGTATGTAGAGAACTAGTGGATTCAATGGCACTACTTCAGGAAGAAATAGGGGCAGAGTGTATATGAGTACATCACATAATTTAGAAAGATGTGCATGATGTTGGGTATCTCCCCAAAGAACCTAGATGTACTCCTCAACTATCCATAGGGTCTACACAACCATCCGTGGAAGCAAGTGATGTTGTTCAAGCACAAATTTCTGCATGAGGCTTGTGTTTAGGCACAATGTTGGAGAAATAACTTGTTATTGATGTCAAAGGATGATCAACTGAAGAAAAGAATTTCATAGGCTTGAAGAACACTTTAATCCCTTTCAAACAAGTATTTTCATGACTTGTATTGTATGCGGAATCAATTGGTTCGGATTGATCCTAACCATACCATATCAGGTGATTATGAAATGAATCACTTCCCCCCCCCCCCCCCCTTTTTTTGAAAAGGAACAAAGAGATCACAGTTTACAGTTCATTATAAAATAAATTAAAAAGAGGATCTTCCGCTATGAGATCAACCTTCTGCTACGACATCAACAATGCCATAAGCTTGGGCTTCTGTTGCTGACATAAAAACATCTTTGTTCAGGTCCCGTTGAATTACCTCTCCGGGTTGGCCCCAAAACACCGAGAAAAACCATTACCCATACTACGCATCCTATAAAATATCCTTCATTCACAACCAGCCACAGGGGAGTGACACTTCTACCACTATTCGAATTCAGAGCTAGTCTCCACTACCCAGATCTGGTGGGGATTACTCCTACCTTACTGAGGAACGAAATACCAAGGTAACCCGTACCATCGAAAGGCATGGGATGGGGTTTTCCCCCTTTCGAGGGAGGCGGTCCATTGAGTAGAAATTATTTTTTCAAGTAAAAAATACTTGTTTTTTTACCTATGTCAAGTCGACCTACTTAAGAACAAGTCGCCCCCCTCCCAAACGTACATGTCTATTCAGAGTGTCATTGAATAGTATAAATAAAGGTCATGCTCTTCCCCAATTCGGTCATATCATCTTGGTGAAGACAAGACAAGAAGGATTCAGACCTAAAGGAGAAGTAAAAAGGTTCATATCTCATGAACCTAGGAGCTGTTTGAAGGAGCAAGACTTGGTTTTCTATCTTTGTTTTGATTAAGGCTTCTTGGTCATTTTTTTAATCAGTTTTTGGGAGCTATCTTCTATTGGAATTCGACCTCTTTTGTGGCATCTTCTGGAGCATAATTGGAACTATCCTTGGAGTACTACTTCGGCCTCCTTGTGGCACAAAATTTGGCCTAAAACTCTGCCTAATTTAGATCTTTGGCAAGGAACATATTTTGACCTCTTGACAGTCTGAAATTCGATTGGCCCTGAGGCATTAGGCCTGTAACAAACCTCAACCTTATAGAATACCTCGACCGTATTTAAAACCTCAAACCTATGACTCAAACTGTGGTATTTCAGCCCTGCAACAAAGAGCATAACTTGGGTCTTGAGTAAGAATTTTTTTCATGTAATAAGGAGCAGAATTAGCCCTTCTTTATCTTTGGTTTCATCCCACTTGTGACTCAGATTTCAGGCATACTTTGGTGACAATTTTAGTTCATACTTTGGAGGCATCTTTGAGCATTCTTGAAGACCTTTTTGAAGCAACTTTTGAAGCATTCTTGAAGACTTGCTAGAGTAAAATTTTGGAGCAAGATTTGAACCAGATTTTGAAGAATTCCTTGGAGTGTCTTGGAGACCATTTGTAGCAACCTTGGAAGCCTTTGTAAAGCAGACTTGAAGAATTCTTGGAGTAGACTTGGATAATATCTTGAAGACCTCTTTTGAAGTGTATTTGGAACTAACTTTGGAAAGCCTTTTTGAAGACATCTTGAAGAAGTTGATTTTGAAGTTTATTTGAAGTATTTGGAAAGGTTGGAGCCTAGGAGGATTGGAGTGAGTCATTTTTTCCAAGTTATTCTTGGATTTGTTGACAGGATTGTTGTCCTCGTTTTGACCAAGTTGGTGCTTGTATTTGTTGAGAGGATTGGAATCCTCGTTTTGTCTATGTCGGTGCTTGTATTTGTTGACAGGATTGGATTCCTCATTTTGACCAAGTTGGTGCTTGGATTTGTTGAGAGGATTGGTGTCCTCATCTTTGAACAATCATTATATAAGTTATTTTTATTTTTATTTTATGTGTTCTGGTATCTTCTATTTAAGAAAAAATATTAACTGGATAATTAACAATTGAAAGAAAAAATTGATTCAAACCCCCACCCCCCCCCCCCCCCCTTAGTATTTTGAACACATAGTACCTAGATAACATAGGCCTGGAGAAAGGGAAATCAATTGTATTGAAGTAGAAGAAGCAACAAGACGCTTCCAAGGAAGGGAAGAAGAGGTGGAAAGGGGGAAGATAAAAATATGGCAGCCACGACACACCAGTGCAAAGACCCCAGCAACCACTGCAATGATGATAATATTGAAATGCATACAAAGAATAAGTGTTAGAAGTTTCATCCAAAGCTTAACTTGAAGAATAAAAAGAAAGATAATAAGAAGAAGAATCACATGGTCACTAATTTGAGTAGCAAAGTTGAAAGAAACTGAGATGTGGATGAGAATATTGTCTATATGTCAGTGAAGAAGGAGATGAATCTAAGTAGCCTTCAATAATAGGAAGAGAAAGCAAGTACCAAACTCTTCCACATCAAGATATAGGTTAAGAAGACAAATATTGATGCTTTGTTTGACTTAGGATTGCAAGCAAATATCATTACAACATAGTTGGTCAACAAATTGGGATTGGAAAAGTTCATGATCATCTAACCTCGTATCCATTAGGATGGGTAAATAAGGATTCAGAGTTAAACGTAAGAAAATAGTGCAAAATTATATTTTCTATCAGTGTTGATTTTATTGATGACGTAGAATTAGATGTAGTTCCCCTTGATGTATGCGCGGGGTTTTCACTGAGGGGGAAATACGATATCACGTGCATTCATATTGGGGAGTATATATTGAGGAAAAAATACATGATATATTGAGCATATAAAGGGGGTAAAGGGTTTTTATATTGATAGGTATAAAAAAATGGAGACCTACAATATCTAGTGAAAGTAGGGTCTCTTTAAATTGGGAAGGTGCATTGAATTCATATTGGTATGAGGTTAAATAATGTGATTTTTAGGGCTATTTTCCAATATGTAGTCAAATTAATGGTATTATTTAGTATGTCACGAACACATGTGATATGTTAGAGGTTCATTGAGTGAAGCCCTTGTGGATGTATGTGGAATTGTGTTTGGAAGTCCCTACATGTATATGTGGGATGTAATCTTCATGCAAAGAGCCAACCAATACCGAATCATCAAGGATGGAAAATCATTCACCATCAACGTGCACAAAAGCAAGTTAAAAATTTCATTGGTAAGTGCCAACCAAGCCAATAAATTGATCATTTCTAGCAAGAAGTATGTTCTACTATTTCTACAAGAAAATCAGTCTATAGAAGATTCAGTAAGAGGCAAGGCATCCCTAGAGGGGTGTATTAAGAAACATAAACAACAATTGTAATAGTTTCTTCACACATATAGGGATATGTTTCAAGATATTAAAGGGTTACCACCCAAGAGGGAATTGGAGCATGAGATTCAGCTATTATTGGACTCCCCATTGCCAAACGTTGGGCTATATAGGTAGTTTGTTATAGATGTAGGTGAGGTGATGAAATAATTGTAGCATTTATAGGACTAGGGTTTCATTTGATCGAGTACATAACCATGTGGGTCACCCATTATTATTGTGCCAAATAAGAATGAGACTTGGCGAATGTGTTTAGATTACACGACGTTGAAAAAAAAACAAGCTAAAAAACATGTACCCCTTCCAAGGATAGATTATCAGTTGGATTAGTTACAGCAAGTGAAATACTTCACACCAAGTTGGACTTAAAGTCTAGATATCACTAGGTTGAAGTTAGAGAATGAGATACCTAGAAGACCGCCTTCAAAACCATGCAAGGTTTGTATTAGTGGTTAGTCATGCCATTCAACATATGTAATGCACAAGTTATATTTATGAGGTTATATTGTGCACTTTTAGAAATTCATTTGTTATTATTTATTTGGATGATATTCCATTATATAATGTTAACTGGGAGGAGCATATGTCACATTTGACATAGGTGTTGGAGACATTAAAGAAGCACCAACTGCTAGCAAATCTCAAGAAGTGTGACTTTGCACAATAGTCCTGGGGTATGTGATTGGTGGAGGAAAGTTGAAGACATATCTTGATAAGATTGAGGTCATCATGAAATGGTTGATGCCTACTAATGTTTCTAAGGTTAGGAGTTTCGTTGAGGTGGCACAATATCTAAGGAAATTCACGGCCTCATTGTCAGTTGTAGCAGCACCACTCCATAACATAAAAACAAGTGCCAAGAGTTTCCAGTGGGGAAGGGTCAATAAAGGGCCTTTAAGGAGTTAAATAAGAATATCAGTCAAGCACGAGTTTTGGCATTACCAAACTTGAAACAACCATTCAAGGTGGAGACATATGCGATTGAGTATGTTATGGTAGTAGCCTTGATGCAGGGAGGAAGACCTGTATGCTATCATTATGAAGTATTTCATGGGGTAGTTCTTAAATACCCTACCTACGACAAGGAGCTTTATGCCCTTGTGCAAGTTTTGAAGAAGTTGAATCACTATTTGATGGAAAAGGAGATAGTCATCCACATAGAGCACCAGCCACTACAGTACTTGCAGGGCCAAAGTAAGCTACAATAGGCTACGCATTACAAGTGGATGGGATCTCTACAACAGTTTCATTTAGTGATCAAGTATAAGAAGGGAAACACAAAAAAGTTGACTGACATGCATTCAAGGCCACACACATCAAAGGTCACAACTTTGGAAAAAAAGTCTAACTTGGTAACTCATGCATCCATAATTTCTCCCCTGCCACATATATACACTTACGATGTGGATACCCATCATGTTGGTCCCTTTTACCATGACACTTGGCCATGAAATATTTTCCCTTCTGTATCATCATTATTATTCACTAACACCTATCAATTGAAGGGTGGAATGAGGAAATGTTACTTCCCCTTGGGGTTTGGAAACACCTAATAGGTTTTTCCTTTAGCCACTCCTACCTAGGGAGGAAACACCACTATGAGTTCAAGGCCGTGAATTTGGAAGGGAATCCTTATTTGAATTATTAAATAGCCCTTTACATTCAAGATTGTTTCACTTAGATGCAAAAAATATTATTATCCCTAATGACTGGTTAATTTCACTAGAATTTATGTTTTGATTACGAGGTGGTTCAACAGCTCATGACCTGGGCACCTTACCCACAGGTACCCAGGCCCCAAAGATGTATATTTTCACCCACAAGTGAAGCGTTGAGAGCCTTGGGTCTTTGAGCAACAAAAACACATCACACATACCCATGGGCACCTCATGCACCCAGGGCATTCTTCCACTCTACACTACATTTGATGATTCTTCATGATGATACACTTGGACCCAACATATCCCAAGTCGGCCTTAGCACCTTATGAGGGATGACAACTAATTTAGGGCCCATATGAGGATGGTATCATCTTTAAAGACTTGGGAGGGATAGTACCACCAAGAAATCCCTTGACGTTGGAGAAAAGATGGCCATTATGACCAGTTGGAGACCCAAGAGACCCCTTTGTGGTGCCCCTAGATTTTGGGGACTACAGAGATCCATTAACAAAGATTTGAAGGCCAACCACCAAAGGATGATTTTTAGGTGCTTCTACATCACACTTGGAATGCTGCAGCACCAACACTTGGCATTTGGATCCTCTATATTGATGACATCGGCCTAGAAGGCCTCACGTCTCACACATGCGACCTTTCTTTTGATTTTATGTTTAAGCTAGTTGGGTTGAATTTCAACCGAAGGGATTCATCGTAATTTTACTTCCTAGTAGGGGATTTAGGATAATAATTATGACTCTTCCTCATATAAACAAAGTAATATTTCATTATCATCGTCATCTCTTGGACTAGTTCGACCCTCCTTAAAGAGATTTTAGCCTCTTTTTCTTGGTGAATATGTGAGCTATTGGATTGTTATTGTTTATTGGAGCTATTTTCTTAACTTTGGAGACGTTGTCTTGGATCAATAAAAAATTGTTCATGCATTTTTTCTTGTAAGTGAGCCTTTTTATTGAGATTTTTCTGATTTTATGTTTGATGTATGGAATAAATTGATGATCTAGGGTTTTTCTATTGTGCTTTAATTTATTGAAAATCATATGTATAGAATATAGATCTCATTATTGTGTGTGTTACTCATGTATGATATGTGAATTGCAATCCCATTCATGTATCTTGATTATAGCTCTCCCAAGTGGACTTTGATCCCTCACAAAGGAAATAATTAGGGTTTGTGTTTTGGCATCAAACATCCTTACTCCTTTGCAAGTTATAGCTTATCTCAGACATCCTTAGACTCCATCTACCGAAGGACTAGGAACTGGCCTTGTTTAGTTGGTGATCAAGCCATAAATTTCAATTTTCTCTCTTCTATAATTAGGCATCCTTAATGCCAAGCATCCCAACCAGGGCTTAGTGCAAATTGGCTTAGTAAGAGAAAAATTTGGTCTTGGAAGGTCTCAAGATCAAGGGTTGTAGTGGTTTCCTCAAAATTATTACATTTGGTGGAATTCTTTCTATTTTTATCCATAATTTTTTTACCCTAGTGCTCTCCCTAGGATAAAAACCCTAGTTTGGTTATCACTTCAACTTGAGGGCTTGCTAAAGGTTCCATGTGCCTTTACCTTGCTAATACTGGAAACCTTTTCTTACCATCTTGACCTCAGGTTATCCCAACGCACAACATATCAATCAAACCCTAAGTCTTACATTGCCCCAATTTGGCCTTTATGTGGGATGAGAATCGCCTTATCTCATAGTTTGAACCTTGTTCTGAAGCCAAGCCATCCTTAAGTGGTATTTTGTCACCTTGAAGCCCTAAACCTAGAATATCTATCAAGTGACCTACATGTTGGGACTCCTCCCATTGGTGAAAATCCACAAAGAGAAATGGATAGTAGCTGTGGTGATAGTGGGCTACTACATTTTTTATGTCACTTGTTCTAGTGATTTCCTTATAGGGTACTCGACAAGGCTTGATAGATTTTGCGGCAACACAATCCATGTTAGATTAGGAAGAGGAATAGGACTTACCTTTTGTGGAGGATTTGGCACCAGATGTTTAGGTAGAGTTGATAGAAGATACAATTTTGCAAAAGAGGTCCATAACTAATGGAAAGGGGTAGCATGACCTTTGGAAAATTGGGTTGAAAGTACAACTTCCAGGCAAGGCTAAATGGTACACCTGAGAAAAGGTGGAGGAAATTTGTCTTCGCCTCATTCAGTAGAAGCTTTTAGGGACCAAAATCCTTCCAAAATGGGGAGGTGTGATCCATATTTGATCACTATATTTTTTTTCATCCATATTGATGCTTTTAGAGTGTGGAGGAATCAAATTAGAGGATCATTTTTACCGATGGGAACCCAGTTTGGAAAATTTGGGTTTGAAACCTTTCAGGAGAATTTTGAGGCATCAAACAACATTCTTTGCGAGTAAATTTTGTTCACTTTAATGTAGCACCTTTAGTTTTCATATTCTACACACAAATACCTTTCGAACAACACAAGAATCACTTCAATCGGAGTTTGTATGCAATGGTTATGTCTCTCATAAGTTGACCTTCTTGTTTTAGCCACCATAGTTGGAGTGAATGCCATGTCAGCCTCCATTTTTCATGGAAATGGGCTAGCCATGTGATCATGATGAAGAAGACTCTAGAAGAGTCCATATTGTAACTCTAGTTAAGAGTTGAGGGAGTCAAACCTAACCACTAATAGGCTATCAGGCTATGTTATAACTGGGCCACTAAGAGGAAAAGGGGTTCCATTCTTTTCGAGTTCATTTGTTCCATTGATGAACATAGTAGCTAAGACAGATAGGGAGAGATCACACAAAGAGGATTTTTGCATTGTAGTCACCCAAGGGCCACATTCCTTACTTCTTTATACTCATAGCTATATTCTATTTAGAGAAAGAGAGCAAAGCAACCTCACCTTCAAGATGATATTTCTACCGAAAGTTTTTTAGAAATCCTAGGATATCTCTTGTGTCAAATGTGTTTTGTGACAATCGAGGAAATTGTCAAGGCAATTTTTTCATACTATATTCACTAAACTCCATCTTCCACTATATTCTACATAACATCCAAGTACCTAAGGGAAAATTGAAAACTTGATCCATCAAGGTCATCAAAGTAAAATTATTATATCTAGACACATAATGTCTTTAATTGAAGTAAATTTATAATGCTAAAGAATTCTTCCCAATACCATTACCTATTAATAACCAAACTAGTGCTACAATATTGTTGTCAATGAACAAATTTTTCTCTCTTTCTTTTGAAAACCTTGTTAAATGATGAATAATAATAACTTCATTATCCATGCATAAAGCTCTTATAATAATTATTGGCAATCATGCACACAATAGGTAAAAAGGTTATTGCTTCTCCATTTTTCCTTAGTAAACAAATGGAGGCTTGTCAAAAGTTTCCATGGTCTCAATTTGGAATATTAACCATTTCATCTCTTCATCATAACTTTTCTTACTTTCTTGTATTTCTTTCCTAGTATGGAGAATTTATCCCAATTCATATGTCGACCCTACTTGTCGAGCATCCTTTGTTGATATTTTCTAGTTGTCAACATAAATTTACTCATTCATGTGATATCTTTTGGTGAATAAGTTGTCTTCTTGTTGTTGCTTGTTTCTATTTCTCTCATTTTCTTGACTTTAAAGTTGCCAAATGGTATGTTAATTGCAAAAATATCAACTCTAAAAGGCCTCAAAAATTAGTTATGTAAGTCATGATATTACTTCAACCTATTATATTGTTGTATGGAAGATTAATCTAAATAGAAATAATCTCTTGCAAGCCTTAGGCTATTTTCACATTATGAACCATAGAGTTGTTAGTATTCTTGAGTGAGTACATTGGTGTCTTATAGTGTGATATTGTGACCGCTAAAGTCTTAGTTGTTGTAATATGTAACTCTATCTACCTTGCAATTTTTTTTCTAATAAACATGGTATTTTTGCATTCCTTTTGGTATAATTATAATGTTATATAATTTTTCTATCTATATTATTTACAAGTTCATATATTAATATTATAAATAAATTGATAGTAGTGAAACCTATACTACTATTTCATGTGCATATTATTAACATTATTGATCTCTATTTATGAGGAGTGGTGTGTGTATGTATGGTATATTGTTTTTGTTAAATGAAATCATTTTGTTGCATTGGCTTAGTGGTGTAAAATAGAACTTGATATTAGTTTGTGTTTTTCCGATCATATAGCACATGCTATTATTATTTTTTATGAGAATGGTATTAACCTAAACTTAACACTTATCTTTCCTATACTATATGCTTACAATTGAAAATTAAACTACATCAATCATTATATAATATATGCTATGATATTACTTTTCAATCATGCAAATCAATTTGTGAAATTTAAAAGTAATAACACCAACTATTAAAAATAATGCAAATTAAACAAAAATTAATTTTAAACTACAAAATGAAATATGATTTTTATTTTCTAATTTAATTAAAAATATATAATACAAAATACACAACTTAACAATGAAAAGAAAATAGTTCTTTATGAATTTGTAAAATTTAAATAAAAATAAAATTATAAAATAATAAACTTAATTTTGATTTTTTTTCAAAAAAAATAAAAATAATACTACTACAAATTTTTTTGTACTTAAATATTACTAAAACAATATTCAAAAATAACATAGTCAATTTATAATTTTTACATTATATTTTTTTTACAGATATAAGTAGTGATGATCACTCTTTTCTTAAGATCCAATTAAACAAATCATAATTTTGAAAAAACATTAATAACAAAACTCTCTTATCAAAAAATATTGAAATTAAAAACTTAATTCATTTTCTTTAATATATAAAAATCATTTTAAAATAATTCTTCCATAAATTTATACAATTTATACTAAAATAACTCTTTCTCTCTCCTCCAAATAAATCAAAATATTAAAATAATTCCTCTTTAAAGTTACAAAATTTATAGGACAACAATCCTCTTCTTCTCCAAATAAATCAAAATATTAAAATAATTCCTCTTTAAATTTACAAAAATTATATTACAACTCTTCTTCTCCAAATAAATCAAAATCCATTCCAAAAACACAATTCAATATTATACTACCTACTGCTAAAAAAAAATCCTGGGGACATACTCAAATGGTTAAAATTATAATAATGCTCTGCCAAAATTGAAAATCTAATGTAAAGTTATCATCTTTAATTTATAAGATTATTTTATTTAAATTTTCAAAAAAAATTAAAAATAAAATAAAATTATATATATTACAAGTACGTGAGTAAAGCTCAATGTAAGGTCATCATTGTTATTAATGGGTATCAATTTAATCACATTCCCTCACAATATATAGACAACTGTAGATGTTTCCATGTGGACTGAAAAACCTGCCAAAAGCATATATGAAAATTTTCATAATTTAGTTATACACTAAAATATTTAACCAGAATTATTTCTATCTACTAAAAAGAAGGCATGGGAATCCACTTTCCATACTGACAAGAAGTGAGGATGGTTCCATCTATTTAACAGTTTTGATGGCTGTGTGTGAAATAAGGCCTTATAAAGGCTCTTCTCCACCACACCTCAAATGCTTTCTGTAGATTGGGACAGTCATGGGCATTGTTGAGAAAGTGATTCAACCAATTGATCAAGATGGCCTCCTGGTTTTTAAGAGGCAGAGTGAGAATTGTTTGGCATATTCCCTCCTCAACAACCTTCATGTCCAGAGATTTGCAGGCCCTCTGCATCCAACCGAAGTCATCAACCAGGGGCTGCAGCCACCTTTGGAGCAAGAGCACCCGAATATCAGACCCGCATGCCAACATCTGCCCCTTCCCTATCCCAATGCACAGCCTTGCAGTAACACCACTCACTTCGTAACGAAACATTGCTGGTACCTCCCCATGCATGGCTGCTAGCTCTGACTGATTAGCCCACATGCATACAAAATCATCTGCTATCCCTCTATCAATCAAAATATCAAGCAGCCAATGGAGATTGTCTGCTTGCCTGGCTATTTGACGAGCAATTGAACCTCTGTCCTCACTGGAAGTAGTACTGGACTCCATGAACTGAGCTCTGGTAGCTTGCATAAAGCTATGGGAGAGTAGATCCAGGCAGCTACGACAGGCATGGTAAAGACTTGCAGTACTCAAATCAGATGAGTTCAAGTACCCCTGAGCTGCTGCTGTTTCTCTCAGCATTTTGGAAACCAGGGCTTTCAATTCTCGTCTGGCTTTTTCGTTGTTTGCTTTCATTACCAGCTGTAGAACATGGAGGAGAACTTCTTCTTGGTCAGACCCATTTACTTTACTTGAATCTCCAGATGCCAATACCCGTTTCAAAACCTGGCCCGCTCCCTGCATACTGCTATCATCTTTCAAATGGTGCAGTTGCATTAGAGATGAAAGTACCTTGTCCTCTTCTTCTTGTGTCCAAGGCACTGCTTCCAAGTATTCCAAGCATGACAACACGCCCGCTTCAAAGGCAACGGCGACTGAAGCCTGCATGCCCAGCCATATAGTTAGAGAAGAAATGACTTATGCAGCATTTGCAGAGCTTCCATCCAAAAGGTCAGGGTGACTGAAAATATTTCACTATAATAAACGGAGACATGTTTAGATCAAATGGAGTGATTTTCTTAATTGCAGCAAAGAAATGCCGATGGTGAGATATTATCAACCTGGTGAATTTTCAGAATGGGATTCAGAAAAATGTTCAGGAGTTTCTTTATAAGTGAGGATAACGGACAATCGAATCATAGCTCTATGAAGGATTTGGTTTTATCAAATAATTTAAAAATATAATATTGACGTGGAGGGAAGTCAAGGTGGTGATAATAGAAACACGTTTATAAATGAATTTGGATGTGATTATTCCGGAAAAAATATCTCAAAAATTTGATAATCATCACAGAAGTCTTAATTCAATAATTTAAAAATATAATAATGATATGGAGGGAAGTTAAGGTGGTTGAATATTTTTATATAGTGGCAAATGTTTATTATAAGTTAGTTTTCAAATTATTATTGGTTATTTTTTTAGTTGATTTGTCATTATTATTTATGGAAATAATAATTTAGAATGACCTTGTGTCTATAAAGGTGGGCTTTTACTCGTCATATACCTCTAAGTTTTGGGCAGTTACCTATTTCTTTATATATGACAAAAATGAACTTTTAACCAAATTTAGATCATACTTTAAATCTTACACAATTATCTATCCTTGCAATTATTTTTTTATTATTATTAATTAAATATTCAAAATACTTGTTTTCCCATTTTATTATATTACTTATATTATTTTATCTATATTTAATATATATATATATATATATATATATATAATATTATTAATTTATAATTATTAGTTAGCATGGTATGAAATGTTATTTTTTTCCATTTTATTTTATTATTGTTATAAAAATATATTCCATAACTTTTCTCCACCTAAAATGCAACTATTTAGTAAAAAAAATTGGATGCATTTCATCCAATAATTAACCAAACATAATTGACAAATAATTTAGTGTAATGAACTTTTAAGATAAACGGTTCAAAAAATAGTTCTTAGATTTTTTTAGTTAGAAGGATCATTTATAAAAATGATTTTGCAAATTGATTACTCCAATTTTTGCACTCTAAAAGCATGTAGATGAATGACAAATAATATATTTCCATTATAAATCAATTCAACAAAAATAACTTATGTGTAATTGACTCAATTTTGATTTTATAAAGCCTTTCATCAAACATACATACACAAGTTAGTTATTTAGTAAAAAATGTTCAAAAGAATTTCCTCTACAAACTAACAAAAAATACCACTATTTTTAAAATTTTCCATATCCTTTTTAAACTTATTTTATCCCTAGGTGATAAATAATTTTTAATTATTAGAATGCCTTAAAAATTTATCATTTTGTCACTGCTAGGGAAACAATTAGTTTATATTTTGCCTCAAGAACATGAAACAATAAGCACTTAACTTTGAGGATGATTGTCTATGATTTTGATTTGCAAATACCATGGATCCCCCATAAGTAAAAGTTTTGTTAATAGCATGTTATAGATCTCCAAAAGTGTAATAACATACATAATCTTATCTTTTGTTGGCTCGATTTGCGCTGACCGGGGTTCAATCTATACTGCGCACCAACAAAACCCTTAATCATTAGCCCTTTCGGCAATGACCTGCAAGCAGATCACAGTCTCACCCGAAGTTATTATGGGAGGATGCAAAACCAAGTTTCTGCAGCCTTCAGTGACTAGGAGATGTGGTATTTTTATGTTACATTATTCTTAGCATTTATAAATCACTTCATTGTGCCATTATAATAATCACTTAAACATGTTATATGAAACCATACACCACACTCTGATGAAGTAAAATGTAACTGTAATAATTGCTACTCTACAACAGATAATAAGCAAATACACACATAAAACACCAAATTAACTTGGTTCACCCTAGTGTAGCGCTATGCCCACAAGCACTATTGCTTAATATATTAAATCTTTGAACAACAACCAATTCTTGGCCTGCACACTAAGCTGCAGGTTGTCTACGCACTCAGTTGCAGACTCTTCTCCATGCCTCTACACACTCAGCTGCAGAGCCTCTCCTTTGCTACCAAATTATAGATCACAATAATTCACCCATAACATTGATCTAGATAAAAAAAAAAAATGATTGATTCTGATCATTCTCTTCTTATTATTTTACCCTATATATACTAATACATTGTAGGGTTACAATAGTGGATCGTTGTTGCACTGCGTGACCTAGCCTGGAAATGCCCAGCCGGCAGCTGCCTCTCAGCAGCCCCCTGCTACTGAGACCCAGGAGCAAATGGACCCTCCAGAGGATGGAGAGCCCCACCAGATCAACATCAGGGACCTGAAGACTCCGTAAATGCCTTTGAATCTCTCATATTTGCAATGGGACCTCCAAAAAACAAGGCATTTGTAACCAATTTCATTGAAAGATTGGATGACATTCTTGAAATCTCTCTCCCACCTTCCCTTCCACGCAGAGCAGCGCTATCTCTTGCTGAACGGCCTTGTTGGGCAGTTTACTAGACTATGGCCATCACCCAAGACAGTTCAGAAATGGGTTGAAAGAAATTGGACCTCGTCGATCAATGGGAAAATATCAATAAGGTTTTGTGGAAGAGGGTACTACACCTTCCATTTTGAAACCAAGGAAGACCGAGATCTAATATTCAGGAACGGCCCATACTTCATGGACACAAGAGGACTGTATTTGAATCGATGGACTCTAGACTTCGATCCTGAAATGGATGTACCTAGCGTTGTGCCAGTATGGGTCAGGCTGCCACACCTTCCTCTTCATTGTTGGGGAGATGAATCAGTAAAGGCCATTGGAAACGCAGTAGGAAAATACATAGACAAATGTGAACCAAAGGAGAACATGCATTCCTGCACCAGAATATGCGTAGAAGTGGATCTTGGGAAAGGGCTACTGGAAGCGATAAAGATCAAAGTGGATCAATGGACACATATTCAACAGCTGGATTATGAACAAATCCCATTCAAATGCAAGGTATGTCATGAATATGGTCACTTTGCTAATAGATGTTCAAAAAAAAAAAATGAAAATGTAGAAGAACCAGAAAATAAATGGGAACAAGCTAAACGGAATAAATCATCCAATAAACATGTTGACACCTAATCCTCATGATTGGGTGAATTTATGTAAATAATTAAATTAGAAATGTGAACAGTCATCGAGAGATGAACTGAACAGTCTCTCCCTATTGTATATAACAAAGACCTACCTGATGGAATAATATACGAATCAGTTTTTGCTTTGTGGAGTTACTGCCTGGCCTGACATGGTATCAGAGCCAAAGGTCTCGAGTTCGAATCACACCCAGCTCGCACTGGGGGGGAGATTGTTGGGCATTGGATAATCCAGCACTCCCCGTGTGTTTCATGACATGGACTAACCGCCTCTCGAGGATCTGTTAAATCTGGCAATGCGTCCGTTTACTAACACAATGCATCCATATTCCATTACCTGCGCTTTGTCTGCCATATTCCTTTACCTGCGCTCTTTGTCCATAAACGTTTCATAATTTTAGCAACCACCACTTCCACCATGAACGACTAGATTCTATCCTGCGAGAAAGCATAGACCTAGCGCCATTTAGTGTTTGATTTCTTCTCAAAGTACTTCGTGGTACCCTTATAGTTGCCAAGGCGAACCTCGACATGTCCATGGCGGGCAGATCTTTGGCCTTCTCAACCCTTACATACAGATACTGCGTCTGCTCCACAAGATCGTAGGTGCTTGTTGAGCGCTCGCTCGTTTTGCTCCTCCCCGTCCTCTCGGCTCTCCACTATTCCGCTTTTAACCAGCGCTTCCGCCTGCCCTCTTCACATATATGCGCGCGCCCACATGGTAACAGGCTTTCGGTTGCGCGTCAAGAGGGGTCCAGTGTGGAACCTGAGCGCCGAAAGAAAAAAAAAAAGGCGAGTTCGAGTGTGTATTGTCGCGACCCCATATTACATTTACGTTTTGCACTTTGCTGCCACACACAGGTTTGCTGAGTCTCAGTTCTGCAACACATACAGTTGAACGCTGGACGCAGTTACATAGTTGAACGCTGGACGTTGTCACATGGTAATTAAGTTTTTTTTAAAGGGGACGTATGCCATTTGAACGCTGTCACATGGTTTTTTTAAAAGGGGACGTATGCCATATGCATATATAATGGTGGATTTATATGGATTTATATAAAACTTATATGAGATTTATATGGTGGATTTATATGAGATTTATATGGTGGATTTATATAAAATTTATATGAGATTTATATGAGGTGGATTTATATAATGATGGATTTATGTGGGTCACATGGTGGATTTGAAATCTTTTGAGAATGCCCTTTTGAGTACAATTTTACTGTATATTGGCAGAAGTATTTTTTCTATCAGCAAAAGTATTTTTTTTTACAGAATGCATTCAATCATATCCATGGTGGGAATAGTTCTCACTGGCAAGGAGAACTATCCTGAATGGTCTCGGATGATAAAACACACCCTCATTTTCAATGAGTTGTGGAAAGGAGTGTGTGTCAGAGAAGGAGACAATGACCCAGTACAGCCTACCTCAGACAAAGAGCTCATCATTTGGGAAAACAAGAACAACAAAGCTTATGCATTAATCGCAGCATCTGTAAATGAAGAGGTGAGTCGCCATATTTCGTCATATTCAACTACCTTTGAAGCCTTACAAAAGCTAAAAGAACTCTATGACTCACATTCTGCACTTGAAGTTGTTCAACTCATGATTAAACTCTTCACTCTTGAACCGCAAAATAATGATCCTCTTGCTCTTGCATCTGAAGTAAAGTCTATAATGCATGATATCAAATCTACTAAGGTTGAATTGGATATTCCTCTTATCGCTTTTCTCAAGGCACTTTATCCTACTTACTCCAATTATCTTGAGTCATTGCAAGCAAATGGAAATCTCAAAGATATAACCTTTGACTCTCTTGTGAAAAAGTTTGCTGAAAGAGAGAAAGCTTTTGGAAAGAAGACAGCCCCTGATCTTCTGAAGAGACTGTGTGCCTTGCTCAAAAAGAAAATCATCCTGCTCAAGATTCTACAAGAGGAAGAGGTGGACGAAGAGGAAGAGGAAGATATTTCAGAGGCAGGGGGGGCAGACATTCTCAAGGAGAAAAGGCAGATTTGCACTGCATTCGCTGCAAAAGAAATGGATCACATGATGCCTCTACATGCAAGCTACCATGGGACAAAATTGAACAAAAAAGAAACCAACAGAAAGGTAAAACTGATGATACAGACAAAGGTAAAGCACCTGAATCCGCTCACTATGTTGTGGCACAATGTAACATTGGAGTAAATGAAGATTTATTTAATGCTTCACTTGATTCTTGGAAAAATGATTGGTTGCTTGATTCAGGAGCAACCTGCCACATGACTCATAGAAAAAAAATTTGAAGATTTCACTGACAATGTTGATGGAGCAGTATACTTTGCAGATCAATCAAAAATCAAGCCATCAGGGCTTGGCACAATCAGGCTTAAACTACTTGGTCTTCCAGACTTTCTTTTGCATCATGTTCTATATCTCCCACAGCTCAAGAGAAACTTGTTGTCCTTGGTCCACATCCGCCAGCAAGGTCACTCCATATATATGTTTGATGGCAAGCTTGAGGTAAGAAAATCATCTGACCACTCACTTGTCATGAGGGAATAGAAGAAGAAAGGCTTATCAAGCTGCAAGGAACCTCTGCTCATGCACAACATTTCTCATACAATTCTCATCATGAATAAGGTACACTTCCATCAAGTTTATTATGGCATGCTAGATTTGGACATTTGAACTATGACAGTCTCCGCTTGTTGAAGAAAAATGGTGTTGTTGGTTTGCCTACAATTCCTAGGAAACTTAAGCAATGTGATGCTTGCATTCTAGGAAAGCATAGCAAACAGTCCTTTCATGATTCACATTCAAGAGCGCATAGAAAACTTGAACTCATTCATTTAGATTTATGTGGTCCAATGCCTGTTCCTTCTGCAAATGGAAATAAATATATCATGACATTTATTGATGACTACACCAGAATGTGTTGGGTTTATTTTTTGAAGAACAAATCTGATGCTTTTCAAACATTCAAGAATTTTCATAAATGGATTGAAAATGATGCACAATCTCATATTGGGTCTATTCGCACTGATAATGGAAAAGAATACACATCAAATGAATTTGAAAACTATCTTCACCAACATGGGATCAAACATCAAACAACTGTACCTTATAATCCCCAACAGAATGGTGTAGCTGAAAGAATGAATAGGACAATCTTAAATATGGTACAATCCATGCTCTTTTTCAAGAATGTAAAGATAATGTTTTGGGCTGATGTTGCTCTATGTGCTGCATATATAAAGAATAGATGTCCATCTAATGCTATAAGAAACAAGACTCCATATGAAATGTGGTATGGACATGTTCCTTCGGTAAAGCATCTCGGGGTCTTTGGTTCCACCTGTTATGCCTTGATACCAAAGGTACATAGAAACAAACTTGGTGCTAGAAGTCGTAAGTGTATCTTCCTGGGGTATTCAAACACCTCCAAAGCATACCGCCTCTATGATGAAGTAAATAAGAAGTTTGTTGTATCTAGAGATGTAATTTTCCTTGAATCATCCAAAACTGACAATGTTGTTGAGCGGCAACTTGATCGCTTGGATAGATTCGCAAAAGCAAAATCATTTCAAGAATTTGATAATCAGATTCCACATCTTGAAGGGGGGATTCCTATACTAGATCAACATGTGGAATCTTCTTCTGAAGAACACTCTCCCCCACATGAAACTCCAACAACGGATGATGCTTTAAGTGATGTGATTGATAGAATTGGGAGACTCAATCTTGATTCAGTCCCAACTCAATCAACAGAGCAGCCTGGACCATCTAAAAAAGGTCCCCCAAAGTGGGTGACAAAGACACTTGAAAGTGTTCATCCTGATGAAGTTGGAAAGACAAGAACCAGAAATTCAAACCAGCAAAATGGAGGTGATGTAGATGACTCTAATTCACCTATTGATATGGATGTTTCTTATGATTGTGAATTAAACTTGTCTACAGATTTTGAACCAACTTCCTTCAAAGAAGCTGCTTCTCATGATGAATGGAAAGAAGCAATGCAAAAGGAGTATGATGCCCTCATAAAGAACAACACTTGGAAGCTGGTTGATCCTCCATTAGGAACCAAACCAATTGGCTGCAAGTGGGTCTACAAGAACAAGTATAAAGCTGATGGCTCACTTGACAAGCACAAAGCTAGGCTTGTGGAAAAAGGTTTTGCACAGAAGGAAGGGGTCGATTATGAGGAGACTTTTGCCCCCACAGCAAAATGGGCTACCATCCAGACACTCTTTGCACTAGCAGCTCAGAACGGTTGGAAAGTCCATCAAATGGATGTAAAAACTGCTTTCTTGAATGGAGATCTAAAGGAGAATGTTTTTATGTCCCAGCCTGAAGGATTTGCTGTGAAAGGACATGAACATAAAGTATGCAAACTTGTGAAGTCCTTGTATGGCCTCAAACAAGCACCGCGAGCCTGGTATGAAAAACTCATTGAGCATCTTCTGAAACTCAATTTCAAACATTTTGATCTTGATGATGCAACTTTATTTGTCAAGAAAGTTGGCAAAACAGTTGTATATCTTGTGGTATATGTAGATGATCTTTTGATGACAAGGAACAATGAAAGCTACATTGCATCCATAAAGAAGGAATTGGGGAAAAGTTTTGAAATGACTGACTTGGGCTATGTTCATTACTATCTTGGCATTGAAGTAACCCAACATCCAAAGTCCATATTTCTTTCTCAAAAGAAATACATTGGAGATCTGTTGAACAGGTTTGGCATGACAAAGTGCAATCCTCTTACTACTCCAATGGAACAAAACTTAAAGCTCACATCTATTGAAGGAAAGGAATTTGAGGATGCAACAAAGTATAGACAGCTTGTAGGAAGTCTCAACTACCTAACTACTACCAGACCAGACGTTTCATTTGTTGTTGGAATCCTCTCCAGGTTTATCAAAAGCCTTGTGAGGGACATTGGTCTGCTGCAAAAAGAGTTCTACGGTACTTGAAGGGAACTCAAGACTTTGGAATCAAGTATACATAGGTGGATGACTTCAGCTAGATTGGATACTCTGATTCAGACTTCGATGGAGACAAAGAAACTGGGGTATCTACTTCAAGATATGCTATGAGTCTTGGATCAGGAGCTGTCTCCTGGAGATCACGCAAACAATCAGTTCTAGCAGATTCCACAACAGAAGCAGAATACATGGCAGTAGCTAAAGCAACAAAAGAAATTGTGTGGCTCAGGAAAATTCTTGAAGATTTGCAGGTAAAACAAGTACAATCAACTCCACTCATGATTGACAATACCTCTGCAATAAAGTTGGCCAAGAACCCAAAGTTCCATGATCGAACGAAGCACATCAATACTAAATATCAGCTGATTCGACATCATGTTGAGGTCAAAACAATCCATCTCCGTTATTGTTCCACAAATGAGCAAATTGCAGACATCTTCACCAAAGCGCTTGGAAGAGAAAAGCTTCAACGATTCAGAACGATGCTTGGACTCACCAACATCCCTTCAAATTAAGGGGGGGAATGTTGACACCTAATCCTCATGATTGGGTGAATTTATGTAAATAATTAAATTAGAAATGTGAATAGTCATCGGGAGATGAACTGAACAGTCTCTCCCTATTGTATATAACAAAGACCTATCTGATGGAATAATATATGAATCAGTTTTTGCTTTGTGGAATAATAATAACTTTGATGGAAGTATGGTTCAACAAGACGTCCAGACTTCAACATTTTATCTTGTCTTTGTATCAATAATTTGACACGCTCAATAAGGGGCAGCTGCAGTTTTGGATACTGCAGCAAAAACCCCTATAATGAGAAAATCAATCATGAAACCAGTAAAACATCTCTGCAGGCACTGGAATAAATACAGATGAAGGGTCAAGAGATAAAGCTACATTGCTGGCATGAGAAGCATGCAAAAATGTACTCTGCAAGCCACCATAACTCTGGACAGGGGCCCTGCAACCACTGTTTCAGAAACCCTAGAAAATGGCGCTGTAATAAAGACAGATGAATGATCGAGAGCCAAAGCTACATTGATGGAACGAGAAGCATGCAAAAATGCACTCTGCTGCAAGCCACCATAACTCTAGACAGGGACCCTGCAACAACTGTTTCAAAAGCCGAGCAAATGGAAGGTGAATGTTATGAAACCAGCTCAAGAAAAAGATAGAAAAGATAGATTAATGCCTTAGAATTCAGCCTCTTCGAGGGGGCAAACCTCCTTTACATTACATAAATGAATAATTCTTGGATGATTCAAATGACAAAACCTCCTTTCTATATATAGGAGTCTAAGGAGTCACAATATAACCCAGCCGACCTAACAATAATAATATAAAGCCACAAAAATAACAATGGAGGAATTCAATGGGGCACAGTAATAACAATATGGGGACAATCGGGGCACAACAATATTAATAAGGGATACAACTACAATAGTAATGGGGTAATCACTAGTATTATAGGGACCCAACATGCCCCTCTCCTTCAAA
The DNA here is from genome assembly GCA_031772625.1 of Pinus tabuliformis. Classification (NCBI taxonomy): domain Eukaryota; kingdom Viridiplantae; phylum Streptophyta; class Pinopsida; order Pinales; family Pinaceae; genus Pinus; species Pinus tabuliformis. The sequence goes on along the minus strand of CM062819.1, from coordinate 1,741,093,378 downwards.
AAAGTGTTGTCCTCAACGCTTGAGTAGTTCTGGATGCTTCTGTATAAAATTCTCATCCTCCCATGTGGAATCTTCAGCAGATAAGTTCTTCCACTTGATAAGATACTCTGAAATTGATCGATTTCGTAACTGTCGAGTTTTTGTTTCTGTGATTGCTTCTGGTTCCAATATAATTTTTCCTTCCTCATCAAGTTCTAGCAATATTGTTTGAACTGGGAGCTTGTCGCCTATAACCTTCTTTAAACATGAAACATGGAAAACTGGGCACAATCGAGAAGCTGCAGGAAGCTCCAATTTGTATGCCATAGTACCAATCTTTTGCAACACCTTGTACGGACCATAATACTTTGGTGATAATTTATTATCCTTCTTAGCTTGCTTGAGGGACATTTGCTTATATGGTTGTAGTCGTAGGAATACCCAATCACCTACATCAAAACTTCTTTCACTGCGATGTTGATCTGCCTATTGTTTCATTCTATTATGTGCCAACACGAGGTTATCCTTTAAGAGTTGGAGGACTTGTTGTTGATGTTCGATGTGATGTTCCACTGCTTGAACCTTAGAATTTTCTCTTAAATATGATGTGATGGATGGTGGCTGATATCCATAAAGTGCCATAAATGGGGTCATTTTTGTTGTTGTATGGAAGGAAGTGTTATACCACCATTCAGCCAGAGGCAACCATTTGACCCATTATGTCTGTTTATCAGATACAAAGCAATGAAGATATCCTTCCAAACATTTGTTTACTATCTCAGTTTGCCCATCAGATTGAGGATGATAAGATGAGCTATGAGCTAACTGAGTACCAAGACAAGAAAATAATTCTATCCAAAAATTTCCAATGAAAATGGGATCTCTGTCACTTACAATAATCTTTGGGTTTCCATGTAGCTTTTGAATTGTTTCCATAAATGCAGAAGAAACTGTACTGGCTTTAAATGGATGTGATAATGCACAAAAGTGTGCATACTTGGTAAGTCTGTCAACTACCACCATGATGACACTCTTTCCCTCAGACTTGGGTAAACCTGTGATAAAATCCATTGAAACCTCTTCCCAACGTTGGCTTGGAATGGATAAAGGTTGTAATAGACCCTGGTGTCTTAATTGTTTCAACTTTATTTTGTTGGCAAACCAAACATTCCGCCACAAACTTTTGAATATCTAATTTAAGGCCATCCCAAAAAAATTCCTTCTTAACCCTGTGGTAAGCTTTTAAAAATCCTGAGTGCCCTCCTAAGGGAGAAGTGTGCAATTCCATAAGAATCTTTTGTTTTAGCTGGGAATTCTTACAGAGGTATAAGCGATCTTTGTACCATAACGAATCATTTTGCCAGCTAAATGTATCAGATGTACTAGAATCTTGTTGTAACTTTCGAATAAGTGCCCACACTTCTTCGTCATTCTTCCATTCCTCCCTTGCTTCGTTTATCCAATCTGGTTGGATAATAGAAATGGCGCACAACAATGCTTCCACATCCTCATCCTTTCTTGAGAGTGCATCTACCACCACATTTTGCTTCCCTTTTTTGTAGATGATTTCAAAGTCATAACCCAACATCTTTGTGACCCAATTTTGTTGCTCTTCAGAGGATAATCTTTGTTCTAAAAAGTATTTAAGGCTATCATGATCAGTTTTTACCTTGAAGTGTCTTCCCATTAGGTAGGGTCGCCATTTCTTAAGTGCATGGAGTATTGCCAACATTTCCTTCTCATAAATAGCTTTGTGTAAAAACTTTCCCTTGATTGGATGAATTTCAAAAGCAATGGGTCTTCCATCTTGCATTAAAACAGCACCAATTCCATTTCCTAAAGCATCACATTCCACAATAAAGGTTTTTGTGAAGTCCGGTGTAGCTAAGACCGGTGCTTGGCACATTGCCTCTTTAAGATGTTCGAAGGCCTTTGTTGCTGCTGGAGTCCATGAAAATGCATCTTTCTTCAATAATGTTATTAGAGGTGCTGCTATTCTCCCATAATTCTTAACAAACTTGCGATAATACCCTGTCAACCCGAGAAATCCTCGCAGATGCTTTATGGATGTGGGGATTTTCCATTCCTTAATGGCTTTAATTTTTCTAGGGTCTACCTTAACTCCTTCATGAGATACAATATGACCTAATATTCCACCTCTGTACTCCAAAGAAACATTTGGATCCTTTTGCATATAATTGTTTCTCCTCCAATAGTTGTAGCAACCTGTCAACATGTTCAACATGATCCTTCCAAGACTTGTTGTAGATTAGTATATCATCAAAAAATACTAACACAAATTTTCTAAGGAATGGTTTGAAAATGGAATTCATCAAACCTTGAAATGTTGAAGGTGCATTGGTAAGGCCAAAAGGCATGACCAAAAATTCATAATGACCCTCATGAGTTCTAAATGTTGTTTTCGGAATGTCTTCCATCTTCATTCTGATTTGATGATATCCTGAACGAAGATCCAACTTGGTGAAGTAAATTGATCCATGCAATTCATCCAGTAATTCATCAATGACAGGAATGGGAAACTTATCTTTAATAGTGAGCTTGTTGAGCTCCCTATAATCCGGACACATATGCCATGATCCATCCTTCTTGTGCACCAATACTACTGGAGCAGAGAAAGAACTTTGACTCGGTTGAATTATACTAGCCTCTAGCATTTCTGCAACCATACGTTCAATTTCACTCTTTTGGGCATAAGGATATCTATACGGCCTGATGTTTGGAGGAACACTTCTTGGAATCAAATGAATAGCATGATCATGATCACGAATAGGTGGGAGACCTTTGGGAGTCTCAAATACCTTGAAATGATTGTCCAAGACTTTTTGGAGATCTGGAGAAATAGATGATTCCAATGTGGAAACATCTAGCGAACATAATTGTGCAATTACACCTCTTTGTTTCTTTTTAGAAGCTTTGTCATACCGTTAGAGCTTATTATCTTTCTCAGTTTCCCTGCAATACCCCTTAATTCAACTTCCTTTCCTTCCACAGAAAATTTCATGAAAAGTTCTTGAAAATTAAAAGCTATTGTACCCAAGGATTGTAGCCATTGGACTCCTAATACAACATCAGCACCTCCCATTGGAATGGAAAGCATTGGGCTAGTCAATACATATTCTCCCATGGATAGCTTGATATTATGGCACTTTCCGAGCAATTTATTGTTCCTCCATTTGCAATCATCACTTGACACTCTGGTGCTGGATATAAGAAGCAATTCAATTCTTTTGCTACCTTACAATGAATAAAATTATGGGTACTTCCTGAATCAATCAACACTATTACCTTTTTCTTCTTGATTTGTCCTTCTATCTTGATGGTTTGAGGAGTGGTAATTCCCGCCAATGCATTACAAGATATGGTCGGATTCATTTCTTCTTTATCTAGGCTTTGTTCCTGAAGTATATCCTCTTCTTTTAACCTTTCTTGCTCCTTTTCTTCTTCCTCTTCACAATCTATGTAGAATAATTTCTTCTCAGCACACTTATGACCTTTAGTGTATTTGCTATCACAACTATAACAAAGCCCTTTTGCTCTTTTTTCTTCCAATTGTTGTGGTGTCAACCTTATAGGTTGTGGAAGACTAGGGGCAACACTAGTTGTGAGTGGTATGCTTCCTGGTTGCCATAATTTTGCTTTCCATTTTTCTTGCTAACCTGAATGCCTTCTCTAATGAATCAGGTTCCCAAAGGCGAACATCATGTTGGATATTATCCTTTAAAGTCCCTATGAACACATCAATCCTATGTTCCTCTGGAATATTTTTACCCTTATGTTCAATTTTTGGAACTCCTCAATGTGCTCCATTATTGAACCCTTTTGTTTGAGACTTATCAATTGGCTAAAAAAAGTGTTGCTTTTTGTATCCTCATAATGTGTTGTCAATTCTTCCGTAAAAATTGCCCAAGTGATAATTTGTTTACGAGAGCAAAGCCATTGATACCATACAAACTGATTTGGTTCCAAATATAAAGTTGCAATACGTACCTTTTGTGTGTTTTGCACATTATTGAGATCGAAAAATTGCTCCATTTGTAATATCCATGTTGCGGGATCCTTGCCATCAAACTTCCTCATATCGATTTTTGGAATATGGTGGGTCTTCGATACCACATTAGAGTCTATGAAATCATAATTAACATTTCTTTTGTTCGCATCATGAGTTTCCTTTACTACCTTTTCACCATTAGTAAGTATTTCTTGTAGAAAATTTGTCAAATCTGTCTTCAAATCTGCCATGTCTCTCTTCAAATCTGTCTTCAAATCTATCTTCAAATCGTCAATCTTAGCTTCCACGTCCTTTATCTTAGATTCCACACCATTTATCTTAGCTTCTGTTAGCTTTTGTGAGAGTGAAATTTGTTGCACTTGATCTTGTAATTTTGATATATCATGTAGCATTTCTTCCTCTTCTTCATGAGTCATGCTAGGGCTTTCAGGTTGCTTACTAGGTGTTTGCATTTTCTTTCCTCGGGGCATCAGTTACCGATAACAATGCTCTACTATGCCCTTTGAATTTCTTCAAAATAATTTTTCAAACCAAGCTTAAGCAAAAATTTAAAAAAATCTACACACCTTTTTTCACTTTGTAGGAGCTCGATATTGCCTCTGAAGTATCTCTGTAATTTCTGATCATCTAGTTCTAAAATTGCAATCTGTAGTAGCCCTTTGTGTCCTCTTTCCAATGCCACTAGTCTGATCCCAATTGGATTCTCCAAGGAAGAGTTATGTCAAATCTCCCACAGTGACCTGATTATAGACTAGTTCAGTAGAGCGAACTTGTACGACGTGCCACGTGTCCCTGTTTCGACCTTTGGCTCTAAAAAAGATATACAAGAAACTACAGTCTGTCCTCTTTCTTTACCTTCTTACAAAATTTCAATACGATGCTCAGAGAGAAAGTTATGACGATTTTCCCCAAGTCACCTGTTTGAAATGTAATTCAGGAGTCTGCAAAAAGACCAACTTCCTCAGATCATATCTCCGCAAATATAGCGCGAAAAGATCTAAAATTCGAACCCAAGATTCAGCGCGATTTCTTCTCAAATGGGTTTTTTTTTAGCTTCTGAAACGTCGCAAAAAAAAGTTATAGCGAAAATGCCACAATGACCTGTTTGGAGTAGCGAAACCCTAGAATCCAAAGCTCTGATACCAAATGTTATGAAACTAGCTCAAGAAAAAGATAGAAAAGATAGATTAACGCCTTAGAATTCAGCCTCTTCGAGGGGGCAACCTCCTTTACATTACATAAATGAACAATTCTTGGATGATTCAAATGACAAAACCTCCTTTCTATATATAGGAGTCTAAGGAGTCACAATATAACCCAGCCGACCTAACAATAATAATATAAAGCCACAAAAATAACAATGGAGGAATTCAATGGGGCACAGTAATAACAATATGGGGACAAAAGGGGCACAACAATATTAATAAGGGATACAACTACAATAGTAATGGGGTAATCACTAGTATTATAGGGACCCAACAGTGAAGTGCACCACACTGGAGGGGTCAGATGCTACCTATCCTATTTAGTTGAAACTGTAAAACATGATGGAGGTTCAATCAGAAGTCAGACGATGGTTATTCGTCTAACAATTCATCTGACAGTTCAGATCCATACACCATGTCAGCTGGGGCAATTCTTTTCAAAGGGGAACGCTTTACGGCGTAATTATTATGAACACCTTCCACACTCCCTTGATTATCATTTCATTCTTAATTAATGCCTCCAAAAAAGAATGCATAGTATATAAGTTGTTAGTATATGTTGATTATCATTTCATTCTTAATTAATGCCTCCAACAAAGAATGCATAGTAGATGAGTGGTTAATATGTAGAGATTGGTGGAAAAAAGAAGTAGTCGGTATGTTAACAAAGTAAGATTACCTATTATTACGTCATAAGGTGTTCCCCTTTGAAAATAATTGCCCCAGCTAACATGGTGTATGGATCTGAACCGTCAGATGAATTGTTAGACGATTGAACCATCGTCTGCCGTCTGATTGAACCTCCATCATGGTTTACAGTTTCAACTGAATAGGATAGGTAGCATCTGACCCCTCCAGTGTGGTGCGCTTCACCTTCCATTTGCTCGGGTTTCTGAAACAGTTGTTGCAGGGCCCCTGTCCAGAGTTATGGTGGCTTGCAGAGTGCATTTTTGCATGCTTCTCGTGCCAACAATGTAGCTTTGGCTCCCGATCATTCATCTGTCTTTATTACAGCGCCATTTTCTAGGGTTTCTGAAACAGTGGTTGCAGGGCCCCTGTCCAGAGTTATGGTGGCTTGCAGAGTGCATTTTTGCATGCTTCTCGTGCCAGCAATGTAGCTTTGGCTCTTGACCATTCATCTGTCTTTATTCCAGCGCCTGCAGAGATGTTTTACTGGTTTCATGATTGACTTTCTCATTATAGGGGTTTTTGCTGCAGTATCCAAAACTGCAGCTGCCCCCTATTGAGCGTGTCAAATTATTTATAAAAAGATAGGATGAAATGTTGAAGTCTGGATGTCTTGTTGAACCATACAAAGGAATCGGGATTGTTTTGCTAAGACAATGAAGGATAAAGGTATCATTGCGTTATGAAGAGGAAACACTACAAATGTTATCCGTTATTTTCCCACTCAGGTTTTGAACTTTGCATTCAAGGATTATTTTAAGAGACTCTTTAATTTCAAGAAAGACAGAGATGGTTACTGGAAATGGTTTGCTGGAAACCTCACCTCTAGTGGTGCAACTGGTGCATCTTCTCTCCTTTTTTTTATTCTTTGGACTAAGCTCGAACTCGACTGGCTAATGGCTAATGATAACAAGGCTGCAAAGAAAGGAGGGGAGAGGCAATTTAATGGGCTGCGTTCACCTTTCACGGTAAGAAAACCTTTTTTGCTTCGAATAAAATAGTGATTTCTCACCTATTTTCTTTATTTGATAACAGTTTTTCATTTGTAGCTTCAAACACTCCAACCTTTAATTTTTTAAACTTTATTTTCACCTGCTTGTAGTGAGATTTCAGCACACGAAATTGTGACCTAGGTAAAAATTATTAATATTTAATTAATGGTTGGTGAATAACAAAATCAATTGGTTACTGTCTCTTTACTGCTTGGAACCTGGGTCTTTAACTAACTTGAATTTATAACTAAGGATGGCTCGATTACACACAGACAGTTGCAAGTGATATTTCAGATTTATCAAAATGAAATGATAAAAAAATCAACGACTCTAAGAAAAAAAATTGCATTTAGGTGTATTTCTATTATCCCTTTTGGTCATCTGTAAATCCTTCATTTTTCCATTTGTCTAACCTAATTTGATTTTCCAATTCAGTAAATGTCGAATCATTACTGTAACTATCACTCTATTCAGTCCCATAGGCATAACTGGTGAAATCCCACTGCTTCCCAGAATCCTGTGTCTCTCATCACTTCAAATGTAGCAGGGCAAAAGGCAAGAGGGACTCATGGCATCCTCTACTACGGCGCAAGTCATTAGCTGCAAGGGTGAGAACAGAAAAGAAAACTTATACATATATGAATTAAATTCTTCAGGTCAAAGATTCTCATTTATGTAGTTAGTTATAAAGATCATCTAACCTTCTATGAACTGCGTATCAGTTGGTGTAGTATGGGAAGCAGGGCAACGCATATCTATCCAACAAATCCAAGTGGCTCCTCCCCAGGACAAAGAAGTACGAATCAAAATCACTCACACTTCTCTCTGTCATACTGATATTTATTTCTGGAAAGGAAAGGTACCACTCTCGTCATCTCATTTTTCATTCATTGTATTGAAGGTTCAGTTTCATTATCCCATTTTTCATTCATTTTATTAAGGGTTCACCTCCATCTTTGGTTAATGTAATGTATTTAAACATTGCAGGATGGAGGAGCTTGGTTTCCAAGGATTCTGGGTCACGAAGGTGTTGGGTATGTTCATTTTATATATGATATTTCAATTGCATAAGGGTAATTGAAGTGTATTTATAGATGTGTTATGTCTTTAAGTTGATACAGGGAATTGACACAAAAAAAAAATCATTTTTTAATCCCTTCCCCTGTTTCCTAGGATTTTGATGGTTAAAATGAATATATCGTTTCTTCATCTGCCCTAGTTTTGAAATTAAGTATTGATTAGCTTTATCATTATGACACATTATTCAGCCAACAATAATGTATGACTCACTCACGCAGGATTGTAGAAAGCGTGGGAAGTGAAGTTACAGAGTTGAAAGTAGGCGATCATGTGATTCTGCAATATATGGCGAAATGCAAAGAATGCGAGCTCTGTCATCGAGGAAAGAACAACATCTGTCAAGTTTTCAGATTCAACTTCATGAGCGGAGTTGCTTACACTGACAAAAAATGCCGATTCTCTGTCAATGGAAAACCCATCTATCATTTCTTTGGGCTGTCCACATTCAGTGAATATACAGTGGTGCATGCATCCTGTGTAGCGAAAGTGAATCCTGAAGCTCCATTGGAAAAGATCTGTTTGCTTGGATGCGGAGTTTCAGCAGGTAGTATAATCATACATTCTCCACTAAAATACACCTAGATCTAAGATCCTTTCCCTGCAAAAATACAAAAAAGTAAAATGGTCGATGCATCATAAAATGGGGCCTAGTTTTTCATTTCAGGATTAGGAGCTGCCTGGAACGCTGGGAAGGTGAAGCCCGGTGATTCAGTAGCAATCTTTGGATTGGGCACCATTGGCTTGGCTGTAAGTTTTCCTGAATATCTCAAGCAACAACTATACATACACATATTTACATAAAGATTTGCTCTTGTGCCGCAGAGAGTAGTTTGCATTCTGTGTCTTTCTAATTGTTGTCTACTAGTGAATCCTGCGTTGTTCAGGTTGCAGAAGGGGCTCGAATAGCTGGAGCTTCCAGAATCCTTGGAATTGACATCGACCCACGAAAGGAAGAAATATGTGGGTTGGAAACCATACACAGCAATAACCTCTATTACTAGAGTGTATATAAACCAGAATGCTTTGGGCTGATTCCCTTTAACTTTTGCACATGGGTATGGCTGTTCTGAAATTAATAACTGCCATTTTCTTTCCTAACAGCTAAACGATTTGGGGTCACTGAGTTTCTTAATCCATCCGATTTGGATAAACCCATTCAAGAGGTAATCTATAAAGTCTCCAACACTAGTTCTTTTGGGTCTATAAGACTGGATTTAAGGGCATGAACATTACTGATGCTAATAACATGTTGGGATTTAATGAATACTACAGCTATTACGAGTGTGACAATATTAATGGGACCTGTGTTTGTTGATGTAAAACAATAGATGACGAGGCGTTAATTAAAAATATGGGCCTATCCTTTTTTCTCACTAAGTAAAATGCATTGCTAATAGCACGTGATTACAGAGATGACTAAAGGAGGAGTATATTCAAGCTACGAATGTGTTGGAAGAGTCGAACTTATGCTCTGCGCACTTCAATGCTCTCACCCGGTCTGGTTTTTTGTATCCTAAATGATTTTTCACGTTTCGTATGTTAATTGCAATTATTTTTCAATGATCCAACTAGGTGTTTACAAGAACATAAAAGACTAATTAAGTTTGGCTTCCTCTGTGATCACAATTTTGTTGGACATGTTTTGTGATTTCATTGCAGGTATGGGGAAAACAGTGATATTGGAATCTTGACCATGCACCCATGTGGTACATCTCTCTCTTTTATGATTACTTAGCAGAGCTCTAGACTAGGCCCTTACCTGAGCAAAGAAGCCCAATTCCAATGAAATCAAAGTAGCCCAATTCCAGTGAAATCCTCAGAGACCTTATTTAATAGACTTCCTGAGCACTATGCCGCATATTCAAATGGGCTTAAAATTTCTATGAGCAATAACTGCATTAAAAGGGTGACTCCCCATTCTCAGAAACACCGAAAGCCAACCAAATGGAGAATCTGTTTTCACTAGCTTCTTCAAGTCTTTTATTATCTCAGGCTGTGTGAAGCCAGACACATTGAAAACACTGCACAACAAGTTGAATCCTATTGTAATCTGTACCATCTCTCCATGTACTGATTGCCTTCTCATAGAACATCCTATTGCTAAAACTCAGAATACAGAGACCACTGTGCCTAAGACTCATTCATAATTGACTATCCAGATTTCGTTCAGGAATAGCATTTTCAAGAAATATGCAGATAAAGATTTTGTTGCAATTGGTGTCAGAGCTGATAGACTATTACTCCTTATCTATGTAGGTAAGGGTAACCTGTCAGCTCAAGCATCAGCTCCATAATATATAATTCTTGATGTATTCTTTGTTGATGAAGTATAAGATGAATTTTCCAAAAATGAAAGAAAGGCACACTTAAAATTAACATGCCTAGAGATTCTAGAATGGAATACGAGCTCTAGCGCATATTGATGAGTCTGAAACCACTACTTATAATTGATGAGTCTGAAACCACTGCTTATAAAAAATTTCAATGGGTTTCCCCATTCCTCCTTTGGTAAAATAATCACAGAGACTGAGCCATGGAATCAGGTTGTGGCATTGCTCTACCAGTTCTGCATTGAATATTTTGGGCAGATCATATACATATATTTGCCTTCCTTTGCATTGTTTCTAGCTTGGATCCTTCATGCCTGCAGGCATTGAAGTAGACCTAAAGGCCTCCATTTGCATTTTCACTGCATCCAGAGAAAATGTAGCGTTATTTGCATTAGTTTTCTTCTTTCCCGTTATGGCCCATTCACTAGATCCATTTTCAAATTTCTCCTGTGATGAAATCTCAATATGGGTAGTTGGTCTCTCCCGTTTCAGAGCCACTACTCCATGCCCATTAACAGACTCATTTAGCAATGGTGATGCAACATTCAAGCCATGTTTCGCCACCTTGAGACCTTGAATCTCATGGCCACCAAAATTAAACTTGTCATCATGAAACAGAGTTGCTTGATCTGGGAAACGTGTAGTGCTGGCAGAAACACAATATACATTCAACTTGCAGTTCGAAAAACAGAGATGAAGAACAAATGCAGGTAACAGGGTTGTCATAACCCAAAGACATATAACAAGCATTAAGAACAATAGGGGCAACAACAACACTCTCTGTATTACAGCCCCCATACACTTCATCCCCAATCCTGATCCTTCCACATTCCTGCTTCTCTTTCTCTGCTTCCCCATGGCTGCAGACCCACGGATCAGCAAATCACACACCACGTTTATTATAGCAAGGGTACCCTCTTTATCTCACTGTCAAAACCATACCTTGAAGAGACAAACACCAAGTCAATTCAATATAGGTTTCAACGCATGTTAACACTACTTAAAAACTATGACTGTTCGACCTTAGGAAAACGGATGTTTATTGCCATTTCTAAAGATTTAAACTGCAATGGGAATTATAACAGCAGCTTCCACTGACCCAATCTTTATGCTGGCAGTTCTCCATTTTTTATGTAGTATTTTAACTGTCGCCCTAGCAAGAACAAAGGTAAGTGGAAGAGGAGATCGATTATTTTCTCCAATAACACCTAATTGAAAATTTGCATTGGGTTTTACTGTTTTAATCTCTTCATGTAATTATTTCCTCTGTTATTACTGATATCTACCTATCCCATGGTATGACTTGCAGGACTGATCGGTGGTTGGCGTTGCGGATTCTCTGTTTTTGTTGGGTGCACATGGATACTCTGGCCCATTATATGCTTTCTATATGGCTTTAGATATATAGTTTTGATAGTTTGTATCTATTGAATGTTGTAGCAGTTAGTATTTGTATATACTTAGAATGTCGAACATGGAGACATTTGAAAAGGGATATTTTGGATATTTTGAACATCGAATTATGTACTGGTTTTTCAATATAATAAAAAATCCATTGATTTTTCTTTCCTGAGAAAAAATCCTCCTCTTTTAACTAAGGTTATGTGATAATCCAACAAATATTGGCCAATAGTGTGGGAATCTATGGGTTAAGGCTATGAACACACCGAGAAGTGATGCATGATGCTAAACCCTAGGATGTAGACTGAATAAACTCCTAATCATGTGGATGATTGAATGACATGCATGAGGCTCAACCCTAGGATGTAGACTTAATAAACTCCTAATCATATGGATGATTGAATGGCATGGGCACCAAAACATAGAAGGGTCACCATGCTAGGGAACTAATGAAAGGAAGGTTGTATGTCTAGGTAGATGATAAATGCTAAAGATCGATGGGTTAATTTATCTACGTAAGCAAGGGTGGTCATATAAGAAGGGGAAAGAAAGGGAAATACAACATTCTCAAGAGAGATATGTTATGCTAAACACCACTTAAAGAAATATAACTAAAGAGGACCACTTTCGATAGCAAGATAAGGGCATGTATGGAGAATTCCTAAATGGAAGTAAGTCAATCAATATTGATGTGTAAATTTTCTTAAGAAAATAAAAATAATGCATATATATTTGAATTAATAATGTTACCTACTTGAATGACCCCATGAGTAAAGGCTCCCCGAAGAAGTTTCAAAGCAAAAAAAATCTAAGAATGGCATTTTGAAGGGCTTGGAAATAATGACATAGGTGGCTTATGAATTATAGTTTGTATGAGTATGTACAAGGAAAAATAAAAAAGAAGGGTTTCTTTAAAAAGACTAAATCTCAAAATTCAAATTCACTTTTGCATACTAAATTTGAAGAGGAGGAGGTAGTCCCAAATCTTTATATGTTCATCATAGACATATTAACTATGGGAATTTTAGTTAGTAAGTCTAAAGGCATGTATATCAAAAACTTCATCTTCAAGAATAGGTGTATGCTCAATAGAATGTACCCAACCCCACCAATTAAAATATTAATAATAAAGAGAAATCTTATGCTACTAAAAATTTGACTTTATCATGGACATGCAATTAGGTTTGATATGGACCACATCTGCCATTTGTATTTAAAGGTATCACATGTGAATTTCCTAGAGGAGAGAAGATTGGGATAATTGAATGGACTCGTAGTGGCAAATTCACACTTCAAGTACTAATTCGTATTGTAGAACCCACAGGAGGGAGAATTTTCATGGATGGAGTTGACATCTCAAAGATTGGACTCCATGATTTAAGATACAAACTAAGAATTATCCCACAAGACTGAATATTATTTGAAGGAACTATATAAAGCAATCTATACCCACTCGAAGAACATTCCGATAGTGAAATTTGGGAGGTAAGTCCTATTAAAATGAATGAGTTTTGATTTCCATGGTATGTCAGAGGCTCTTAGAAATATAACTTATCATTTTGCAAGATCGAAACATTTCACTTTTTGTTGAGATCAAATCTAAATAAGCTTGCCACAAGAAGCCACTGGGGTTTGTGAAAGCATGTCACTATTCTAGCTCTCACCAGATTCCATTCTTCTCTTTTTAAACAATGTCCTCTCCTATATTATGTGGTTCTCTATGCTACTCTTTCCTACGCTCTTGCCTTACGGCGTTCCCATTGCAACATGTGGTGCAATTGTTAGTAGTACCTCCATCTACATGTGACATCCATGCATAGTTTAAACTTATGTCAATCATAGAGAGATGAGCTTAGAGAGACCCAACAACAAATTGAGGTTTTATAATAGCTTACTTGCCTCACTATCATTGTAACTTTTGATATTCAACACTAATGACTTGAAAATTTTGAGATTGATTTGTAGAAGGTTGTCTTAATCATGTCTGCTAACCTAATACGAGTATACATGCATCCATGCTCATAAGTTATAGTAGTTATCAAAGGAGTAGTTGTCCCATGCCATGACCACATTTATATTTGTACATGCACTTCAAATTATTATTGAAAATGAAAATGTAATTTTTTTCAACAATCGCCATTATGCATCCCAACGACATCATATCAATTGCATATGGCCAACAATATGTTCAAATGTTTGTACTTTTGGAAAAGATGAGAATTGTTTTCAAACTCAACTAAAATTTATCAAATGTTTTCTTTGTGACTACCCAAATCAATCACATTATCTAGTTTTTTTCAAGTTATCTTGGCCTTGTTGCACGCTAGCTTCATCATTGTAGTTTAGCTTGATTTAATGGATTACACTTATAATGGTTCCTTGCAATTAAATTTTTGTATTATAGAAATAATTTGTTCCAATTTTGAATATATACATCAACTTTTTCAACTTCTAACAATTCTAAATTTCATATTCCAACTTGCAATTCTTACATTCAATTTTAACTTCAATTCAACATTCCATTCTAATATCAACTATTCAACACTTCCTTTCATTTCCAACTTGCAATTCTTACCTTCAATTTTGGCTTCAATTCAACATTCCATTCTAATATCAACTATTCAACACTTCCTTTCATTTTCATCCCTTTCAAAACTAGATAATATTGAATCACACAATTTTCGATAAGAAGCATCTTAAAGAGTGGGATAATATCAAACCATGATACATAAGCTCTAGTTAAAATCTTTTCACCATGTTAATTTGTGATTTATGTTATTATAATATATTATTTATTGGATAATCCCAAGCAATATGATATTGTTGTGATGAAATTGTCATTCTAAATAACTATTTATATAATAATCTCAAACAATCATAAAAATGTTTTAGTGAAATTGTAATTATAGATAATGATGGGATTAAAACAAAAAGAAAATAAGTGAAAGTTTATTATATTCTAAATATCATATTATTAAAATAAAATAAAAACTCTATTAATTATTATAAATTATTTCATATTAATATTATTAAATTAAAATAAAAAAATTATTAGCAATTATATATTATTTTATATTAATATTAATAAATTATTTAATTGTTTTTAAGGAAACAAGTATTTTATATTAAGTCAATTGGAATGTAGACTAATATCTTTATAATTAGACTTAGATCTTTTTATCGCACAAAAAGAATTTTGTTCCTATAATTGCACAAAAAGAAGTTTGTTCTAAAGAATTTTGTTCCTATCTTGTTGTTTTCTAATTACAGTTCTGTAACACTTATTTTATAAAGTTGAATCTCTTCATGTTAGTACAATTGAAACCATCATTAAGAGGCCTAACAATCTTTGTTTCCAGTCTAATCATATTCCCTATAAATTTAATTGGGACATGGTATCCCAAAATAAATTTAATTTCGTGATCATGGAATATATCATATATTTGGATTTCCTTGGTCCTTGAACTTTGATTCATGGTATGTTTACTATGGTTGTAACACCATGATTCATGATAATCTCTCATTGTTCTAAAGTTGCACCTTGATTAGCCAGTGAATCCGCTATTTGGATATGTTGCTTCTTGATGTGGAAAACCTCAATAGTTTTAAATTTCTGAATTTGCATTCGAATTCTAAGAATCATTGGAGGGAGATCTTTTTCTGAGATCTCTCTAGACTTGTATATTTTTTGTATTACGATCATGGAATCCCCATAAACTGCCAGACATTGGAGCTCCGCTTGATTATTGGTGGCTCTTCTTAATCCCTGGCAAATTTTGACTTCATTTCTTCCTCAAAGCCAAAAATTGTCCCCTACTCTTACCTCCCTTAATAAATTATTTAAATTTTTAATAATTATAAGTTATTATAATTAATGTTTTAATTTTTAATTTATATATTTATTTATTATAATATTTATGTATTTGTTTATTTATTTTAATTTTAATTTAATTATTTTTAATATTTATAATAATATATAAATAAAAGATAAAAGCAAAAATTAAATAAGTCTTTTTTAAGGTGAACTTGAGAGTAACATCTCTCGAGCTGGATTTTGTATATATATATATATATAATTGGTTGTATATAACTTATTTTATTAATATTTTAAAATTTAAAATTATATTTATTATTATTAATTTGAATATAAATATAATTTATAAAAAAAATAATTAAATTTGTTTATAAAATTTATAATTAAATAATAATTAAAAAATAAATATAAATATTATAAGAAATTTATTTTCCTTCTTTAATTATATATTTATATTAAAAATAATTTGTTAAACCATATTTAATTTTAATAAATATTAATAATTATTATTATTACTAAAAAAATATTATTATTATTAAAACGAATTAGTTATAATAAGACCAGCCTAACACTCTTAAAGATTTTCCAGTGAGCAAATATAGAGACAGGAATAATATCACCTCTAAAAAATTAAAATATATTTAACATTTTTATACGGTGAAACGTAGAAAAGTTAAAAAAGAATGGACATAAATTTAACTACTGAAAAAAAATTTAACTAACCAAATTTTATAAAGCTATAAAAAAATTTAAGATGATTATTTTTGAACAATATAATTTTCCATCCCATCTTTTAAAAGAAATAAATTCGACACTCACAAAAATATATATATATATAATTTTCCATCCCATCTTTTTAAAAGAAATAAATTCGACACACACGAATATATATATACAGATTAATAGAAAGTCTAGTGATAAAAAGAATTGGCTGGTCCTCTGATAACGATTTGGCTTTTAAATGGCTCAGATCTACGATCCAGACCCATTTAATGTCCATTTGCATTTTAAAGCTAGCCATTTACGCATTATCATTTTTCTTCAATAAACTTTTTAATAATTCAGATTTACAATAGAATTAGTAATAATAATTTGAAAGATAGCTATTTACAAGTTATTATTTAATAATATTCTTTTATTTTTAATAATTCAGATTTACATTAGAATCAGAAAATAATTTGAAAGAGAGTTATTGATAAGTTATTATTTAATAATATTTTTTTATTATATTTAAGGTGAAATTTTAATTTGTGTTATTTAAACTGGTTTTTTTGACTATATATATGGATTCAACACCCTTAAAAACTCCTAGGACACTTTCATTGTGCAATGATTACCCATCAAACTTGTGATTTCAATAAATTGCTACTAGATTTTAGAGAAATTTGACCAGAAAAACCCACCAAAAAAACTTCCAAAAAATCACACTAAAAACAACTAATTTTTCAATACTGCAAAAATACAATTAAATTTAAAAATAACTATTTCCAATCAAATTTAAAAATAACCATTTATAATCAAACTTTTAATGACCATTTACACTTTATCACCTTTTCTTATAAAATAAATATGCACAAATCAAAGGAAAACTAAGATCCATTAAAACCTATCTAACTGGTTCTTTTATCAAAACAAAGATTATAGGTTTCTAGCCATTCATCAGCCACATATTTGTACCTTCTATTGTTTGTACTTGGTTTATATTAGCATAATACGGTTTATTGTCGCTTGTCGGTTTTTTGGTCTTGAAAAGAAAATCTGAACTAGGGTTTTGTCACTGGTCACCATGGCGGGGTGCGGAGGGGGGAGTTCGGCTCCCTCCTACAGTCAAGTGGTTGCGGACAGAAGCAAGGGAGGTGGATCGCATCGCTTCAAGAAACCAACGGAGATAGTAGCAGAGGATAAGAATAAAGAAAAATCGGGAACCATTGGACCTCAAGGACAGGAAGAGAAGCATGAGGAAGCTAGCAAGGAGAAGAGAACAGAGGGTAGCAGTAAGAAAGTTGCTCCTCCAAGCACATCTTGGGCCTGTAAACCCAAGTCGACTACCATTCCTCGAGTTGTTTTAAGTGACCCAGCGCTGCAGGTGCACAGAGAACACATGGCGGAATATGTTGTTATCTGCAAATTTATGGGGATTTGGCCGACGGAGAAGGCTTTACAAGCATGGATCAGGAACCACTGGAAACCAAAAGGGAAAATTGACCTTCACCTTGGGTCCAAGGGCTTCTTCACGGTGGTGTTCACAAGCTTAGAGGACAAAGACAGAGTGTTCGAGGGAGGACCCTATTTTTACGCTTCTGCAGGCCTCTACATGAGACCATGGGTAATGAACTTCATCCCAGAACGAGAGACTTTCACCTCGGTACCGGTATGGATAAGACTCTACTCCCTCCCTTTAGATTATTGGCTGTTGGAGTCTCTAAAGGCTATTGGCAACAAACTAGGGCATTTTATAAAGATCTCAGATGCTACTCTAAGAGGCAAATACACTTCCTTCGCCCGGATATGTGTGGAAATGGACTTATCGGGGGCACTTCCAGATGCAATCATTTTAGAAGTGTATGACGAGGAATGGGTGCAAGCGGTGGACTATGAACACGTCCCATTTCGGTGTTGTAAGTGCCATGAACACGGGCACTTATATAGGGACTACCCAATGAACAAGACGGAGAGAAATATAAAAGCCACTACAAACAAGGATCCCGAAGGTTTTACTAAGGTTGGGGTAAAGGGAAAGGAGGCAAGCAGTACCAAAAGAAAATTACTGAAGACGGACAACTGAACCACAATAGTTTCAAGATCTTAGAAGAAGAAGTTGAAAACAATGGGATGAACCAGGAAGTGGAGAATATTCCCACCGAGAAGGAAAGGGATGCTGATATGGAGGATATACCAGAAAACAACAAACAAATGGATGATTTGCCGAGCATGATGGAGCTCAGCAGAGACAACGAGATAACCCCAAGTGAGGCAGGAACGGAAGACCATGAACTGCAAGAGATTCTAGAGAGGGAGAATTTAGATCTTGAAAAGTTTATGGAGCAGGGAATCACCAAAGGGGTAGACTCTCTGCCAAAAGAGGAGTTTGATAGGGTTCAACAGCTCTTCCTCTGGAGAGCACAAACAAAGTGTTCTGGAGTCAAAAGAAACCATGACAGCCAGGAGAATAGGGGAGTGAAAACGATGGAGGATACATCGATGCTTTCTTCCAAAACCCCGTAGGAAAAGAGGAAGGAAAAAACAGAATGAGTTGTTGTCCGAATGTGGGAAACTTATGATTAACTTAGGTAAGATAAGGGATCTTACCAGTTACTCCTTTACAAACCTATCTTAATGAAGCTTACAACCTGGAACATTAGGGGCCTGGGAAGTAAAAGGAAACAAAGAAACCTTAGTAGTAGAATAAAGGAAGAAAAATCAGATATGGTTTTTATTCAAGAAAAAAAATGTTCGATGGACAAGATCAGAGAGATACACAACAAATGGTTAATCAAGTATGAATATCTAAAGGTTAAAGCGAATAACTCGGTGGGTGGGATCCTCACTCTATGGGATCCTTAAAAACTTGGAATCTTGGATGTTGAAGCTTCTAGGAATTATCTATCAATGGTGATTCAACCTTTGGGGAATAAGGAGATCTACATGACCACTAACGTCTATGGTCCTCAAAAACTAGAAGACAAACTAAAGCTTCTCACCTCCCTTGAGGAACTGAGGGAGAGATATCTTGATATACCTTGGATTCTAGCAGGGGATATCAACATGATCAGATCTCTTATAGAGAAAAAAGGCGAGACCAGAAAACTAGGCATGGATTCCCTTACTTTCCAGAACTTCATGAATAACATGGGGCTAGTGGACACAGAAACAGTAAATGGAATTTTTACTTGGAATAATAAGAGGGGAGGGGCTTCTCAAGTTGCCTCTAAATTAGACAGATTCATAATCTCAGAGGACCTCCTTATCACAAGCCTTGATATGTCAGCTTTAATCCTTCCCTTTGGAGGCTCGGACCACTGGCCTGTCCAGCTGGAAGCCACTTTTATGGGTACACCGAGGAACAGACCTTTTAGGTTTGAAAATATCTGGCTCTCTCACCCTGATTTCACCAACAATATTGACAAATGGTGGACGGAAGATAGGCCCGTTCAAGGCACTAAAATGTTCATGCTGCAGCAGAGACTCAAACACATCAAATCTAGGCTTAAAGATTGGAACAAACAAGAGTTTGGAAATATTTTTAAAGCCAAAAAAGAAGTTGAGCAAAAACTCCAGGAGATTAATCAGATCATCATCACAGAGGGTTTTACCGAGGAATGGAAAATTCAGGCTGACTCTCTTCAGAACGAATGGGAAGATCGGTGCATGCAAGAGGAGATTTTCTGGAGACAGAAATCGAGGGTGCAGTGGATTAGAGAAGGAGAAAGAAACACGAAGTTTTTTCATAGATCAACCTTGGATCACAGATCTCACAACAAAATTTCTAAACTTAAAGACTCTCAAGGGAAAGAGCTCGTCTCTCACAAAGATATAGAATCTATCCTAGTTCAACACTTCCTTAGCATAGTAGAGGAGCCTCTCGTTGACAGATCTCGATTCATTAACAAATTCACAAAGTTCATTCCTAAGCTTGTAACCAGGGAAGACAACCACAATCTTAACAGGCCAGTGTCTAAAGAGGAGGTCAGTGAAGTTATCAATGAGATGCAAAATGGGAAAGCCCCTGGCCCGGATGGGTTCAATGTGGATTTCTTCAAAGCTTGCTGGAAAACAGTCAAACAAGATATCCTTGAGGTTGTGGAAGACTCTAGGAGATCCAAAACTGATTTTGAAAGCTCTTAATGCCTCTTTCATAGCTTTGATTCCAAAGCAGGAAAAAGCTATGACACTGGACAGATTCAGACCCATCACCTTATGTAATGTGGTGTACAAAATTATTTCCAAAGTGATTACTAACAGACTCAAGTCTCTTCTTCTTGCTCTCGTTTCAGAGGAGCAAACTGGTTTTGTGGAAGGAAGACAGATTCTCAACAACATCATACAAGCTCACGAGGTAGTACACTCTCTTAAGAGCAATAAGCAAGCTGGTATGATCATGCAACTGGACCTAGCGAAAGCTTATGATAAGCTAAGTTGGGTGTACATCAGGGAAGTGCTAAGAGCTTATGGCTTCGACCACAACTGGATAAGATGGGTTATGGCCCTTGTATCCATGACTAGTTTCTCCATTCTGCTTAATGGCTCTCCTTCTAGAACCTTTATACCCTCTAGGGGCCTCAGACAAGGGGATCCGCTCTCCCCCTTCCTCTTTGTTCTCATGATGGAAGGACTAGGCAGAGCGATCAAAATGGCAAATGTTGAAGGAAGAATCCAGGGTCTGGAACTTACCCCGGCTGGGGCTGCCTCTACTCATCAACAATTTGTGGATGATACAATGCTACAAGGCATTCCTACGGTCAAGGAAGCCAGAGCTTTCAAACAAATCCTGAATGACTTTGCATTGGCTGTTGGTACAGAGGTAAGCCTTGATAAATCAAAGGTTTTTCTTTTTTCAATACTGACATTGCTATTCAGAGGAACCTCACCAGAATTCTTGGGTTTCAAAGGGCTCAGTTACCTTCCAAGTACCTTGGAATGCCTCTTACTGACAAACCTCTGAGTAAGGGAGTGTGGGAGCCGGTAACTAATAAACTTCAGGATAAAGTCAGGAAATGGACCTGCAGGTCTTTGAATCTAGCGGGGCGTCTTGTACTTACAAAGGTTGTCCTGCAGGCTATACCCATTTTCATGTTTTCAGCTCTTCCTGATCCCAAAGGAGTTATACAACAAATCAGGAGTATTCAACGAGATTTTCTTTGGGGAAAAGGGGAAGATAAAAAGAAGTTTGCTTTGGTAGCTTGGTACAAGCTCTGCAAGCCTAAGGACCATGGTGGTTTGGGGCTTCATGACCCTGAAATCCTCAGCAAAGTATCAGGAGCCAAACTTTGGTGGAGGTGGCTCAAGGAATCAGCAACCCCTTGGGCTAATCTTTGGAAGCAGAAATATGCAAATAATTGGCAGGAGGGGGATCATATCAAAATGTCAGGGCTCATCAAGGGCTCCCCCATTTGGAACCTTGCCTAGGAGAGTAGAGCCATTGTCCAACAGCATAGTTTCTAAGAGATCAGAGTTGGGAACCTAGCACAGTTTTGGGAGGATAACTAGTAGCAGGAACCAAATGTGTTTAGAGAAGAACTAATCGCTCTCAAAAATGACACTGACAGCGAAGGTTTACTCATGGTAAGTGACTTCTGGGATTAGGTAAGGGATAATGGTAAATGGAGACTGTGGAAGAATATTGGTTACAGTGAAGAGAGTCCTTTGAAAGCCCAGGCGGATTCCCTTGCTCTTGACTTGGAGAAGAGGAAGATTTTAGTGTCTTCCTCATCTAACCAACTGAGATGGGGTAGAAACACCGAAGACACCTTTAACCTTAAAGAAGCCAGACACAAGGTTCTAGGTTTTGATTATCCAAACCCTGACCAGGTTTGGAATGACCTTTAGAGGAACTCGCAATGGATGAAAGTCAAGTTGTTTATGAGGTTGGTTCACCAAAAGAAAATTCTCACATGGGAGAATCTTCTTGTCAGGCCAGGCAGTAACTCCATAAGGCAAAAATGATTCGTGTGTCTTATTCCATCAGGTAGGTCTTCATTATATACATGAGGGAGAGACTGTACAGTTCATCTGCCGATGACTGTTCATATTACTTATTTATCTATTTACATATATTCACCTAATCATGAGGATTAGGTGTCAACATTCCCCCCCTTAATCTGAAGGGATGTTGGTGAGTCCAAGCATCGTTCTGAATCGTTCAAGATTTTCTCTTCCAAGCGCTTTGGTGAAGATGTCTGCAATTTGCTCATTTGTGGAACAATGACAGAGATGGACTGTTTTGGCCTCAACATGATGTCGAATTAGATGATATTTAGTATTGATGTGCTTCGTTCGATCATGGAACTTTGGGTTCTTGGCCAACTTTATTGCAGAGGTATTGTCAATCATGAGTGGAGTTAATTGTACTTGTTTTACCTGCAAATCTTCAAGAATTTTCCTGAGCCACACAATTTCTTTTGTTGCTTCAGCTGTTGCCACATATTCTGCTTCTGTTGTGGAATCTGTTGGAACTGATTGTTTGTGTGATGTCCAGGAGACAGCTCCTGATCCAAGACTCATAGCATATCCTGAAGTATATACCCCAGTTTCTTTGTCTCCATCGAAGTCTGAATCAGAGTATCCAATCAAGTTGAAGTCATCCACCTGTGTATACTTGAGTCCAAAGTCTTGAGTTCCCTTCAAGTGCCTTAGAACTCTTTTTGCAATAGACCAATGTCCCTCACAAGGCTTTTGCATAAACCTGGAGAGGATTCCAACAGCAAATGAAATGTCTAGTCTAGTAGTAGTTAGGTAGTTGAGATTTCCTACAAGTTGTCTATACTTTGTTGTATCCTCAAATTCTTTTCCTTCAATAGATGTGAGCTTTAAGTTTTGTTCCATTGGAGTAGTAAGAGGATTGCATTCTATCATGCCAAACCCATTCGACAGATCTCCAATGTATTTCTTGTGAGAAAGAATTATGGACTTCGGATGTTGGGTTACTTCAATGCCAAGATAGTAATGAACATAGCCCAAATCAGTCATTTCAAAACTTTTCCCCAATTCCTTCTTTATGGATGCAATGTAGCTTTCATTGTTCCCTGTCATCAAAAGATCATCTAGATATACCATAAGATATACAATTGTTTTGCCAACTTTCTTGACAAATAAAGTTGCATCATCAAGATCATAATGTTTGAAATTGAGTTTCAAAAGATGCTCAGTTAATTTTTCATACCAGGCTCGCAGTGCTTGTTTGAGGCCATACAAGGACTTCACAAGTTTGCATACTTTATGTTCATGTCCTTTCACATCAAATCCTTCAGGCTGAGACATAAAAATATTCTCTTTTAGATCTCCATTTAAGAAAGCAATTTTTACATCCATTTGACAGACTTTCCAACTGTTCTGAGTTGCTAATGCAAAGAGTGTCCGGATGGTAGCCCATTTTGCTGTGGGGGCAAAAGTCTCCTCATAATCGACCCCTTCCTTCTGTGCAAAACCTTTTGCCACAAGCCTAGCTTTGTGCTTGTCAAGTGAGCCATCAGCTTTATACTTGTTCTTGTAGACCCACTTGCAGCCAATTGGTTTGGTTCTTAATGGAGGATCAACCAACTTCCAAGTGTCGTTCTTAATGAGGGCATCATACTCCTTTTGCATTGCTTCTTTCCATTCATCATGAGAAGCAGCTTCTTTGAAAGAAGTTGGTTCAAAATCTGTAGACAAGTTCAATTCACAATCATAAGAAACATCCATATCAACAGGTGAATTAGAGTCATCCACATCACCTCCGTTTTGCCGGTTTGAATTTCTAGTTCTTGTCTTTCCAACCTCATCAGGATGAATACTTTCAAGTGCCTTTGTTAGCCACTTTGGGGGACCTTTCTCAAATGGTCCAGGCTGCTCCGTTGATTGAGTTGGGACTGAATCAAGATTGAGTCTCCCAATTCTATCAATCACATCACTTAAAGCATCATCCATTGTTGGAGTTTCATGCAGGGGAGAGTATTCTTCAAAAGAAGATTCCACATGTTGATCTAGTATAGGAATCCCCCCTTCAAGATGTGGAATTTGATTATCAAATTCTTGAAATGATTTTGCTTTTGCGAATCTATCCAAGCGATCAAGTTGTCGCTCAACAACATTGTTAGTTTTGGATGATTCAAGAAAAATTACATCTCTAGATACAACAAACTTTTTATTTACTTCATCATAGAGGCGGTATGCTTTGGAGGTGTTTGAATACCCCAGAAAGATACACTTACGACTTCTAGCACCAAGTTTGTTTCTATGTACCTTTGGTATCAAGGCATAACAGGTGGAACCAAAGACTCTGAGATGCTTTACCGAAGGAACATGTCCATACCACATTTCATATGGAGTCTTGTTTCTTATAGCATTAGATGGACATCTATTCTTTATATATGCAGCACATAGAACAGCATCAGTCCAAAACATTATCTTTACATTTTTTAAGAAAAGCATGGATCGTACCATATTTAAGATTGTCTTATTCATTCTTTCAGCTACACCATTTTGTTGGGGATTATAAGGCACAGTTGTTTGATGTTTGATCCCATGTTGGCGAAGATAGTTTTCAAATTCATTTGATGTGTATTCTTTTCCATTATCAATGCGCATAGACCCAATATGAGATTGTGCATCATTTTCAATCCATTTATGAAAATTCTTGAATGTTTGAAAAGAATCAGATTTGTTCTTCAATAAATAAACCCAACACATTCTGGTGTAGTTATCAATAAATGTCATGATATATTTATTTCCATTTGCAGAAGGAACAGGCATTGGACCACATAAATCTGAATGAATGAGTTCAAGTTTTCTATGTGCTCTTGAATGTGAATCATGAAAACACTGTTTGCTATGCTTTCCTAGAATGCAAGCATCACATTGCTTAAGTTTCCTAGGAATTGTAGGCAAACCAGCAACACCATTTTTCTTCAACAAGTGGAGATTGTCATAGTTTAAATGTCCAAATCTAGGATGCCATAATAAACTTGATGGAAGTGTACCTTCTTCATGATAAGAATTGTATGAGAAATGTTGTGCACGAGCAGAGGTTCCTTGCAGCTTGAGAAGCCTTTCTTCTTCTATTCCCCTCATGACAAGTGAGTGGTCAGATGCTTTTCTTACCTCAAGCTTGCCATCAAACATATGAATGGAGTGACCTTGCTAGCGGATGTGGACCAAGGACAACAAGTTTCTCTTGAGTTGTGGGAGATATAGAACATGATGCAAAAGAAAGTCTGGAAGACCAGGCAGTTTAAGCCTGATTGTGCCAAGCCCTGATGGCTTGATTTTTGATTGGTCTGCAAAGTATACTGCTCCATCAACATTGTCAGTGAAATCTTCAAAAAAATCTTTTCTATGAGTCATGTGGCAGGTTGCTCCTGAATCAAGCAACCAATCATTTTTCCAAGAAGCAAGTGAAGCATTAAACAAATCTTCATTTACTCTAATGTTACATTGTGCCACAACATAGTGAGCGGATTCAGGTGCTTTACCTTTGTTTGTATCATCAGTTTTACCTTTCTGTTGGTTTCTTTTCTGCTCAATTTTTTCCCATGGTAGTTTGCATGTAGAGGCATCATGTGATCCATTTCTTTTGCAGCGAATGCAGTGCAAATCTGTCTTTTCTCCTTGAGAATGTCTACCCCCTGCCTCTGAAATATATTCCTCTTCCTCTTCGACCACCTCTTCCTCTTGTAGAATCTTGAGCATGATGCTTTTCTTTATGAGCAAGGCACACAGCCTCTTCAGAAGATTCAGGGGTTGTCTTCTTTCCAAAAGCTTTCTCTCTTTCAGCAAAATTTTTCACAAGAGAGTCAAAGGTGATATCTTTGAGATTTCCATTTGCTTGCAATGATTCAAGATAATTGGAGTAAGTAGGATAAATTGCCTTGAGAAAAGCGATAAGAGGAATATCCAATTCAACCTTAGTGGATTTGATATCATGCATTATAGACTTTACTTCAGATGCAAGAGCAAGAGGATCATTATTTTGCAGTTCAAGAGTGAAGAGTTTAATCATGAGTTGAACAACTTCAAGTGCAGAATGTGAGTCATAGAGTTCTTTCAGCTTTTGTAAGGCTTCAAAGGCAGTTGAATATGACGAAATATGGCGACTCACCTCTTCATTTACAGATGTTGTGATTAATGCATAAGCTTTGTTGTTCTTGTTTTCCCAAATGACGAGCTCTTTGTCTGAGGTAGGTTGTACAGGTTCATTGTCTCCGTCTCCGGCACATACTCCTTCCACAACTCATTGAAAATGAGGGTGTGTTTTATCATCTGGGTCCATTCAGGATAGTTCTCCTTGCCAGTGAGAACTATTCCTACCATGGATATGATTGAATGCATACTGTAACAAAAAAACTTCTGCTGCAAAATTTTACTCTTAATGGGAAAGAAAAATATAGTGTCAATACACAAAACTTTGTAAATATACAAAACTATACAGTGCATTCAACTGAACAGCGCTCTGAATTGGACAGCGTAAATACACAAAACTGTATAGGGCATTCAACTGGACAGCGCTCCAACAAAGGTACGATTGCATCTTCTCATAATCAAAAACACACTAACAACGGACAAGTCTTCTCACAATCACCAAGGGGCAGTGAGCGTGGATTGTAAGGCGCAGTTGACACTGCCGGCTAGTGCACCATGGTGCCTCCACGTAGGAGCTCGGGCCCGGCGCTAATAGTAAAACACTGCGTTGTCAAAGGTGCGGTCCCAAGATTCACCGGTGTAGTGTATTGGCAAGTCGGAGTGCTTGTATGTAATAGGTCGTGGGTTCACCCGCATGACACTCACAGCAACACTCTCAATGCACCATTGATCAATGCACCATGCACCAGGAGATATATCAACGCATGGGTTCCTCTTGGTTCAAGTGACAGGTTTAAGTTCAGACAAGCGTTCATACAATCCATGCAAATACATAACAGACCACCACCTAAGCTTGTATTCTATCCCACGTTTCCGTAGCAACACCACTTGAGAAGCACTACCACACAATGAAGCACGCAGGTGTGCTTAAATTAAATTCGCAGGCAGTTTCTGAAAATTGAAGATGAGATGAGATGGAAGGTCACAAGAATAAGATCACAGTACTTATGGCCGAGAAATGGTGGAGAAGAATGTCAAGTTTATGGAAGATCAGCCACTGCCCTCAAAAAAGAGAAAGAATGGGATGATCAATTCATCCATTGAACAAACGGAGCAGGTCATTTCGTGCTGATAACGGTTCAGGCTACTGCGTGGAGTAGGTCATTCAGGCTACACAAATAGCAATTGGGACAGACATTAGACAGGGAAAATGGCAGTATGGACAGTGCTTTTGAATGGAGAGTAGAGGAGCAAAATAGGGAGTTACAAAGGACATAAAAGCTAAAAAATGAGCTGGCTCTGATACCATGTCAGGCCAGGCAGTAACTCCATAAGGAAAAAATGATTCGTGTGTCTTATTCCATCAGGTAGGTCTTCATTATATACATGAGGGAGAGACTGTTCAATTCATCTCTCGATGACTGTTCATATTACTTATTTATCTATTTACATATATTCACCCAATCATGAGGATTAGGTGTCAACACTTCTATAAAGGGGATTTGTTGGCTCATCCAAATGTCATCTATGTGGTTTACAGGAAGAAACGATGGAGCATTTACGAAACCTTTGCCCCTTCACCTCTACCTTGTTGGATTGGGTGGGCTCAGTCTTCAGGCAAACTGATAGGGACAGACTCAACATCACCAACACGCTAAAGAATTGGAGGAAAGACTTCTCAGGTAATGAAATCATCAACAAAGCTTGGACTCTGGTTCCAGGCTTTATTATCTAGGATGTTTGGAAAGAACACAATGGTAGGATTTTCAAGAACAAAACAGGATCAACCCAGAATATCATTGTCCAAATTCTACGACAGATCAAAGATATAGTAGGAGCCCTAATGTGGAAAATTCTGAGAACCCCCCTACGGCCTAGGAGGCACGCATACTGAGGCAGTTGGGTCTACATTCTCTGGTTCCCCTAGGCACTGTTAAGGGTGTGAGCAAAACAACTACTGGTAAAGATATTTGGTAGCCTCCCCCTCATGGTTTTTTGAAAATCAATATAGACAGGGCCTCTAAGGGCAACCCAGGGATGGCTGGATTTGGAGGAGTTATAAGAGATGAGCAGGGGAGCATAAAGGATATTTTCCACAGTCATTTGGGGACTGCCACTAATAACATGGCGGAGCTCATGGCCTTAGAATAGTGCCTGGAAATCCTGAATGAGTTAAATTTACACAATGCCATCATTGAAGCTGACTCGGAGTTGGTCATTAATGCGGCCAAGAGAATGTGTAATGGAACGGCACCTGGAAAAGTGTTGAAACACTGGAGGCTCTCGCAGGTCTTTCAACGTATTCATTCCCACTTGTGAACCCTGAGAACCGTCAGTTTTGTTCATGTACGAAGAAAAGCCAATATGTTAGCTGATCATCTGGCGAATGAAGGCGTGATATGCAAGGAAAACTATATCTGGTACGACTGGGAGTCTATACCCTCTGGTAAACTGAGGGAAGATTGTCATCGACAGGCAGCCAAAGACATTGAGTACTTCCAGATCATGAATAATGGGCAGGAGGTAGACTAGCGGGAGTAGGACAGAGCGGAAGTACTGGAGCCGGGTCGAAGTGCTGCAGTAAATCCTAACTGTCGATCCTGCAGTCAATGCTCACGTCATAGTCAACTACAGGGTTGAGGAGGTGATAAACAGTGTGCTAGTTGAAGGGTCGCAGGCCATAGGATCTGATGGTCTTTGACATCGAATGGATATCGGGTTCCAACATGATCGGAGGTTAAGTCGGAGAGCGGACCTGAATTCTTTATAGATCAAGGGTTTAATCTTTATCGGATCCATAAAGCAGGTAAGTATTGTGCAAGGTTCTGAAGTGATAACTCAAGGACTGTCAAATTAAGGGGGTGTTGATCTATGGTGCAGGATCACCATGCAAATTAGTTGATCGGAGCGATTTTCAACCGTCCAATTAGAGATAAGAGCGACGGTGGATCACCATTGATCAGAGAATTTATAACCCATCTGATTGAAGGTTAGATAAACGGTGGAGACGAGGGGATAAGAATTGGGGAGGTAGAGTGACAAGAATTGAAGGAGAAGAACTACAATGAGATCAGCGTTCTGAACACTTAGGTTTATTGCCCAGGGGGCTTTTTGTGTTATATGTGGAAGGTTTTGGGTTTGTCAACCCTGTTGTTTGTTGATCATCAACGGATCTGTCTTTTTGGGCTTTGCACTTGTAAAGATGTATACCATATGTAATCTTTGTTAGGTTAATTGAAGGTTCCACTCTTACTTGACAAAAAAAAATACGGTTTATCGTCATGTAGAAGTAAGATTGAAGTAAGATTGAGTTGTTGACTTATTTTATTATTATTAATATTATTACAAAGAAATTAGTTTATCTTGATAATGAATCACACTTATTGGTTAGCTGCCAAAAATTTCTTTTATATAATTTTTACGGAAAGACTTTACTTAATTCATTATGGATAAAAAAGTTAATTTATTTTTAATTTTTATTAAATTTAATAATATAAAAAATCATTATGTTGTATAATATATATTATGAATATTTAAATATCTTTTAGTAATATATTTAATGAAAATTATTTTAATAATAAAATATTTAAAATGTTATAAAAATTATATTATAAATAAAAAATAAATTTATGAATACAAATCAAAACACTAAATTTATGACAACAACAACAAAATTTTAATTTTATTTAAAATAAATAAATAAATACAAATCAAAACACTAAATTTAGGACAACAACAAAATTATAATTTTATTCAAATTAAAAATAAATTATCTACTTTAAAGAAATAAATGATTTTTCATTTTAAAAAATAAAAATAAAAATTCTTCCCCAACTTTAAAATATATTAAAATATATATATATATATATATATATAAAAATATATTTTTTAATAAATAAATATTTTTAAATTAATAAATAAATAAATTCCTTTACCTATTCCCGTATTTTTATTTTTATTCAGATTCAAATCTGGCCACTGTAATTTATACTCTTAAATTTATTTGGAATAAATCTATTCTGTTAAAGTACTCTCAACATGGTTAAAGGTTAAATCAGTGAAAATTAACTAAAACCTTGTTACTAAAAGTGAAGATTAGCTCAAATTTTGTTACTAAAATTTCTATAATCTTAGACTGATCTGATCAATATTATGGATTATAATCTATGCTGTCTAAGTATTTCTCTGGACATGGTTGAGGCAAAGGTTAAATAAGTGCAGATTAGCTCCTATGTTTCTACAGCACAGCTAACTTAAAAAAATAAAGATTTATGTTTCTGCAGCACAACTAACTTTAAAAAGATAAAGATGTAAATAAAATAGGTCATATACTATACATTACTTTATTAGTTTTATTATTTTTTTTAAATCGTTTTAGATTATCTTAAATACAGATTTAATATTTATTTTATTATTTTTATTATTTTTTTAGATAGTTTTAGATTATTTTAAATATAAATCTAACAGAAACGAAAAAAATTCAATTTTTTCATCGTAAATATTTTTTTCAAACAGGGTATATTATTTAAATATTTTGTATAATTATTTTTTTAAGATTTTTTTAATTTTTATTTTAACGAAACAAAATTTCAATTTTGATAATAAAATAGAACTTAAGCATACTAAAAATTTGTAAATAAAATTTATTTTATTTCTAATCTCTAAATTGATCTTAATCAACAAACTAGAAGCATATTTAGCTATATACTAATCACATACTACTCTGATCATGTGCTAGCACTAAACAATTAACTTATTAGAAATTAAATCTGGGAATGGGGTTTGAAGGGCGTACCTGCAAAATCCGCAGGACTCTGTAAACACTTTCTCCCATCAACCTCCGCTTCAAATTCAAATCCCCGCCGCTGCAGCAGTACGAGTACATGAGACGCAGAGTCTCAACATACATCTCCACATCAACGCAGTCCACAATTTCGATTGAATAAGGAAGAGAATTATTGTGTTTCTGTTGATCAGAAAGCTTGGCCGCGAACAAATTGCTGCAATTAATGAGAATCTGCGTATGAAGATTCAAATTCAACGAGCATGACGATGATGTCGACAGCGACACCCTCGCATCGCTGGTCTCTGGGTCATTGAATTTATAACAACAAATGTTATTATTGTCGTTATTGCCATTTCTGGTCATCTTGATCTTGGTCTGCTCTTCGGTTTGCATCTTTGAGGGCACCGTAATTCTCAACGGCGGCCCCTCGGAATCCATTCTTGTCGGCCTACTTTCATCTTGAGGAGGTCCCAGGTTCGACTCCGGGGGCTGCACAGGTGGAGGATTTGCCTTCGGCTTCGGCTTCTGCTTTGGCTTCGAATTCTGTGAAGAGCGACGATGAAGGGATTTGATGTTATTTGTGTTGACAGAGATGGGAGAAGGGAATGGAGCGCAGCACCAGACGCCTTCAGGATCTACTGCAAGGGGCGCGTTTCGAACCTTGGTGGATGAGCTGTTATTGCTACTGCTTCGACGCTCTGTCCTTCCGGCTATTGACGGATATGCTGCTGCTTCTCTTTTCTGAAGTCTTTTAATTCGAACTCTGCGCTCGCCTTCAGAGCAAGCCGCAGCGGCCATGAATGAATGCGATGCCGGCCGAGGAAATTGACAGAAGTAAGACTTGCGTGCTTCTGTCTAATAATTCCCGTCGGTTGACGTTGAAATCATTTTGTTTGAACGACCATGAGGGATTGATTTTTGGGTGGGTTTGAATGTTTATTTGGTAAACCCCTTTTATGATTGCGATTTCAATTTTTTTATTGTTTTTGCCCTCATCATTGATTCCACTAGCTTTGTCTACCCACTTTGCTTCCCACTTTGTCATAAAATTATTGTTGTCGTGACTTTAGAACAGTTCGTTAGAGGAGATGGGGTATTTTCTAGGCTTTTCAATTTCTTTAGAGATGTGGGGATTTCAATTTCTTTTGAGTGTGTATGCTTCATCTCTTGAAATAAAAATTTAAAATTTAACCAAAAAAAAATAAAAAATTGAGCAACATAGAGACATGTGGAGCTGTGATAGTGCTCGTTGGATTTCATCTTAGCTATATAGTTATTGCCTTATGGTTTTTTCAACTTTGTTTTTTTATTTTTTTATCAACTTTTTCGCAACCTTCTATTTCAAATGTTAATGACTTCATTTGCATATTCAATCATTTGTGTTCAAAATTTTATATAGGGCTTAATGGTTAAGAGTATGTGTTTCTTCCTAAGAGGTTACAGGTTCAAAATCAAAGGGGCATAGAGTATGTATGCCTTCGTAGAGTTAGTGGAGGTGGGTCCCTTGTCCCACAAACAAGGAGGTCTCATATACCAATTTGGTGTCTGGCTTGGTCGTGACCTTAAAATTGGATAATAATAATAATATATGAAAGTCAAAAATCAAAGAAGACTCAACTTTGATCTACCTATATGCAAAATTTCATTTTCTTGTTGAAATTCAACACTTTCCATGATCTCTTACTCCATTGTATTCCTCTCCCCACCCCTTTTGCAGCAACATTAACATTGGTGATTGCTATCATAATGATTTAGCAAGGATTCACTAGAGAATCTTAATTACTATTAATCAAGCTATATATTTCAAGGACAATGACCTCATTTTCATATTCAATGGCTTTTGGCCAAAGCTCGTAAAACTCCACACATGGAAGTCAAAAATGAAAGAAGAGGTTTTGATTTAAAGCTTATGCAAAATGGTTCTTCATATAGAGTTCACTTTGCCAAAACAAACAGATCATATCTTCAAATCTAGGTCTTGGTTCTAAGTCAAGGTAAGGTTATGCATGAAGTTTTGCCTTGACCTCTTGATTGTACCATGGGTACTCTCTCCTCAACCCCAGTATGGATTAGACTCCCCAACTTCCCTCTCTAGTTTTGGGGATTCAAGTTTGTTGCAAGGCATCAACAATACCATTGATAAGTTCTCCTTTAGAGTAGTAGAAACAACAAGGAGGCATATCACCATGTACCCTTGGATTATATGAACATGGACTTAAATAAAGGCTTTCTAGTGAAGGTCAAGTTGGTGACCAAAGGCTGCACATGGACTTAAATAAAGGCTTTCTAGTGAAGGTCAATATGGTGGCTAGAGACTACACATGGACTTAAATAAAGGCTTTCTAGTGAAGGTCAAGTTGGTTGTAACATCCCCTGGTTGATTTTTCATGTAAATAAAATAAGACCAAGGTCATGGGACACATATTCCAAGCCGAATGGTGGACAAACATTATAGTGGGCATCACTTGTGGTTATTAATGCCTATGGAAACTGGCAAAGGCATTGACAAAGGCAGAGAGACAATAAATGACATTTAATTATGAAAATAAAGGAAGATAGGAGAAGAGGAAGGTGAAGAGACACAAATTTGCATGCAAGGGAAATTAGAGGAAAAATGAAAGAAAAGGGAGACATCAATGATAAAAAGGCATCAAAGAAACAATTCACAACTTTTGCTCAGCTTTTGGCTTAGCTTTTGGTACAACATTTTGACAGTTTTGAGTTGATCTCTTGTTCATTCTCTCATACTCTTACACACTTAGAGCATTTTTAGCATTCACTTGGATTTGGAGAAAGAAAGCAAAGAAAGCAAGGAAGCACAAGGAGACAGTTGGATCAACAGCTACAACAACCTTACTTCGTAGGTAACGGGTTACATGTGTGATCTCCTTCATCATATATGCATGGTATATGCATGTGGTTCCTTGGTTATGTGTGGTCATTGACATGATATTTTCCTATATTGATAGTGGTTTCATCCTTGCCTTGCCATTTCCTAGATAGCCATGGTATAGTGGGTTCTCCACTTGGTTTTTCTGATTAGTTCTCAAGTTCCCTATGGCCGTGGGTTAGAGCAAATTCTCTCGAGCACTTAAACAACTTGGGTTCCCTAGAAGTTGTGGGTTGAGTTACTAGTCCCTAGAGCCTGTGGGTTAGGACAAATTCTTTGGAGCTCTAAAACAACTTAGGTTCCCTGGAGGTTGTGGGTTGAGTTACCAGTTCTTGGAGTCATAGAAAGCTTGGGTATAGACCAATCTGATTGATGTTAATGATTTATGGATTGTATAGGTGAAATCACTATGGTTGAGGGTTGAGGTGGTTTGGCCTCTGGAAGCCCTAGTTGGTTTATTCTGGTTCAACCGTTATGATACCATATTCATGCTTAGAATATGGCATGGGGGTGATTGGATGAAAGAAAGATTTGGTTCAGCCCAATCTATGGTCGGGTGGTACATAGAAGTCCTTGACTTGGTTGGATTTTTCATATGTTAATATGTGTTATTTTCCTATTGTGATCTATGAGCACTTATACTCGTTATTATGGTGATCTTGTGGTTGATTTATCATAGTTTCTATTTCAGTTATATGCATGATTTTATGATGTGCTCTAGTTATGGCTCTTTTGATTTGATAAGTTATTCGATGGTTGATGAATACATGGACTAAGAAGTGTTCTTGCAACTACCTTGAGAGGGAATTGAGCCTTCTTGGTGATTTTCAAATGAAATTCAAAAGTTTATGATATGATATGCATTCATGACCTGTAGCTTATATGTTTACCATTTGTTTGACAAAATGTCTATCTTGCATTAGGCATGTCTAGGTCAAGATCTTGCTCAAGTTTTTATTGTTTAGCATTGTTATCATCATTGTCATGATTATGGAAAGTTACAAGAAGTTTTGGGCAGTGGTCTGGAGGCTAGCCTGAAAAAGTGGCATAGATCTTGAGACTGCATGCATTGAACTGAGGAATTTAGGTCACAATCACATGCAGGCAGGCTTATGGGTGTGGTTGGAGCCTCATAACCACATGCACAGTGTGCCAAGGGTGTAGTTTGCAGGGAAAATTTTAGGGGCTAATATTTGTAGGTGGACTAATTTTCCATGCCTTTTCCAAAAAAAAGATTCTCCAGTTTCCATTTTTTTCTAAAATGATTCGCCCAAATTTTATAGTACATCATTATTTTATCTTAAAAATCGCCAAAATATTATATCGGCTAATATAAAATCATTGGAAATCTAAATATTTCTACAAAAATATCACCCAAAAATTTATAATTTGCATATTAGGGACTAGTAATATCCACCAAGGTTTCTAAACTTTAAGCAGAACTTCCATCCTTAAAATTTTCCCTAGCAGTTGGGGTGTACACCTAGTGACAAAGAGTTCCAACTCAGGGATTGATCACCTGGGGTGGTTTGTAGGCTCCTGAGTAATTTGTAGTCTCTGAGGGATGCCAGATTACTTCCTGTTAGTAGGCCCCACTTTCATAATTGGAACTTGGAGGTCGAGTCATATCATAATGACACTTAGCTCATGTTTACTCTGGAGAGTTTGTAAATGTGAGAGGAAACGTTACATTGGTGGCAAAAGACTACACATGGACTTAATTAAATGCTTTCTACTAACAGTCAAGTTGGTGGCCAAAGCTTACACATGCACTCAACCTCTTAAGTATGAGCCAAGGAAAATTTTAAGGATGTAAATTTATTTTAGAGTTTAGAAACATTATCGAATCTTACTAGTCCTTAATATGCAAATTGTGAAATGCGAAAATTTGTTTGTTAAAATATTCAAATTTCTAATGATTTTAGATAATATGCATACAATTTTGGCTATTTTTAACATAAAATAATTTCATACTATAAATTTTGGGGAAATCATTTTTAGAAAGAATGAAGATAAACAAATCTTTTTTTGGAAAAAGCATGGAAAATTAGCCTACCTACAAATATTAGCCCCTAAAATATTCACTAGTATGAGCAAGTTGCATTCAAGTATAGACTTGATTTTGAAAGAGGACACCTAGCAACCAATTGTGCAAAGGCTTGAAAAGAATGTTGATTAAGAAGAACCCCCAAAACTTGTTAACTAAGTGGGTTAATGCCCTGAAGAAACATTGCCTCATCAATGAGGATGTATCTCCCCAAAAGGAAGAAGATAAGCAAGCTCACCATACAACCCATTAAGAATCCCTCGTAGCTTCACATCACGGAAAGAAGGGGGGTGTGGTACTCCAATCAACGCCCCCTCATTAAGAGACCCAACAAAGTCAGCGAGGGAAAGGTCCAAATAAGAAACTTCACAACAAATTTTATTGATGTCCTCTCCTCAAATTATGCCCTTGTCACTCAAACCATTTCTTGCCTATGCAAATCAAAAGGAAGAGGGAGTTGGGTAAAAATTATGGAAGAAGAAGAAAAGGAAGACATCATCTTGACAATGGCCCAAAAGAAGGAGCCATGGAGGAGACCAATTGCATGAGCTCATGACACCCCTCTAGGGACAACAAGGACACTAGGTAGAAGTGACTAAAAAAGAAAATCCCAAACCTAGACCAACAATGTCAATGTACATGACTAGACACTAACACAAAACTTTATTCTAGTATGTATTGATTTAGAGATTTATTTGGTGATCAAATTATTACAATTTACTCATATGACTTTGTAAAACAAAGAAATCCATGTTAGAAAATAACCCCATATAATAACAGTTCTCTTACCTAATATTACCCCATTAAAATAGAAAAGGCTTTCATTTAGTTAAACTCCTTCTTATCATCCAAAATTATGTCTATTCTTTATATAAATAAAATCCAAAATTATGTCTATTCTTTATATAAATAAAATTGCATATATTTTAGATTTTTTAATTAATTAAATTATATATATATTAATTAAATTCATAACCATTTATTTAAACAAAAATTAAAACTATAAAATAAAGTAAACAAATAAAATGTAATATTTATCATAAAATGCGCCACAATATTTTTTTGCATGGAGGAATCTTCAAATATGGGATATTTTCCTTGCAATGCAATGCAACGCCTGCTTTTTCAATGTGTTCAAAGGTTTGAAAGGCTTAAATAAAAGAAACTATATAAAAGAAATATTTATCATATTTACTTTATATTCATTTACTAACCCTTTTGGGACTTTGGTTTCGTATGGAATGTACGTTGGACCAGTGGACAATTTCGGTTGAAGTGAAGTAAAGTAGGAAAAGTTGTTAATGAATTATAGTTTTTTAATTAAAATTCAGGAAACTGTACTTTCGTTTGGTTTGAGCAGTGAAATGATATTGACTTTGCATAGCGAAAATAGTGAAACCATGTGTTGACAGTATGTATTAGGGGAGTGTAGGGCCTTTGACACCTTTAGATTGACTTGTGACATTTATAATATGTATTTTTATAAATAATTCATAAATGTTTAAAATTAGATATTATTTTTTTATTTTTATTTTTAAATTGAAGATTGAGTTTAAAAATGGAATATTATCTTTTATTTTATTTTATTTTATTTTTTAAGTTAATTTTTAAGCAAAAATTTTTTGTAAAAATTACATAAGAGAATTTTTTGGCCAAGGTGTTTCGAACCAACAAGTGTGGTTCATCATGAGAACCAGATGATAAACCACACTTGTTGGTTCGAAACGCGTTGGCCAAAAAATTCTCTTATGTGATTTCTACTAAAAGACTTTGCTTAATTCATTATGGATCATAGAAACTTGAATACAAAAGTTAAATTTTATTGAGAAAATTGTTATAAAATAGATGGAATTATAACTATGGCTAGTGTTTTTTATATCTATTTCTTTGTATTGTTTCTAGGTATTTTTAGTCTATTTTTATATATATTTCTTTACATTGTTTTTAGGTATTTTTAGTCTATTGTATCAAATACACTTGCTATTTATTTCAGGTTACCTAAAACATGTGTTAATGATATTAAGCAATTAATTTTTCTTGATCTCTAAATACGTATAGGATTTTATCTTCGCATGTAATGATTTATGGGTATGATTCACTATTTTTTTT
This sequence comes from Pinus tabuliformis, assembly GCA_031772625.1. Classification (NCBI taxonomy): domain Eukaryota; kingdom Viridiplantae; phylum Streptophyta; class Pinopsida; order Pinales; family Pinaceae; genus Pinus; species Pinus tabuliformis. The sequence goes on along the minus strand of CM062819.1, from coordinate 1,741,055,255 downwards.
TTTAATTCTAATGATGTCATTTTGAAATGGTTTTCATTCTATGAGGCCAAAGTTCTTTGGCCAATGTTCCCATAAATAAAGCATGACAATAATTTTTAGGAAAATTCTTATTGGATTTGGAAAAGAATTTCTACTTAACTTGCATTTTTAATTAGTGAATATAGCTCAGACTCATAACTTTATAACTTTTACTCACAAGAATGAGATCTTAACATCAAAATAAAACATACAATAAATATCAAGATAGATATCTATAAATGACACTTACACCAAACCATGTTAAGAGAATGTTGATTACAACTCAAATAACGTAGACTCTACCAAATTAATGTACAAAACTTTGTTATTTTAGAAAAAAATTCTAATCTATCGTAAATAAACTATCATTATCTTTGTGAATAAAAATATACAAAGGATCAAATAATTAGTCATTTGTGAATTATAATAGACAAAAATTCGTTAATAAAAAAAAAAAAAAAATTTGCACATTCAAAAAAGAAAAAAAAATATTTCTAAAAACAATACTTAATCTCAATTTATGAATAATGTTCTTAATAAAATTATTAATTTAAATTAATATCAATAATTTAAAATTTTGAATAAAATACTTATTTTCATCAAATTAATTAAATATTCAATCATATTAATTATTAATTAAACTAATTCCTTAAACCATAATACAAGTTATTTAATTTATATATATATGAGTTTAATCCATGGTTATCATCCTATGTAATTTTAATTATACTTTATATTAAGTATATATTTAATAAAATTAATTATAAATTTATATAGATTTAATTATTTTCCATATAATTACCCAATTAAAATAAATAAATAGTATAATTCATTAACAAATTGATTTGTACTGTACCGACAATGTTATATGCTCTGTTATTCATCAAAACCCCACATGAAGAGTTGTTCCCCTGGTGACAGAACCATTATACCAAAGCATCATAATGCCATTGACCTTTCCATGGTGGTGAACCGGATTTGTAATCATTAGATGTGATATCCTCAAATAAAAGGACATAATAATTAAAAGGATTAATTAAAATATTACTTAGGTATGGCTTTACTGTCTATACAAATTTAAAAATCACATAAGTAATGAAAAGCCAAAAGAATAAGGTGAGGCTTTTTAAATAAATATTCTAGAATTTGGTACAAGATTGAAAATAGCATGGGTCTCTTGAATTAAAATTGTTGATGAAAGTTTAGTTGGTTGGTTGAAAAAGTGGGGTGCTTTTATTTTTCTATTAAAACTTAGTGGGTTTTTTTTTTTTAATAGTTTAATGTAATTGAAATTAAGTGTAAAGACAATTGGGTTGGGGTAAGGGTAGTTATGTAGTCTTCTATGGTAGAGATGTAATGCAATATAATGTAAATATTTTAACTTTGTCAAAATAAAATAATCTTATAAAACTAAGTAATAATAGAAATAAAAATAATTGATGGTATTGAGAATCCATGGTATTTATGTGGAATATAGCCTATTTAAAGGGGGAAATTAAGTCAGCTTAGATCCATCTTAATTCGGATCTACCAAGTGGGAGGATCAAATCCTTAATTCTGGATTCACTAAGTCTAAGATCAAATCCTTTGAGATGCAAACATCTTTTAGAATGAAAAGAGATTTAATCTCTCTCCACACTTGGTAGATCTGGAATTAAAATACATCTAAGCTAATTTTAATAAACTATATATTTTTAATCATTTAATTAATGTATATATTCTTTAATATGCAAAAGTATTAATTCATTGTAATATTTTATTTATTTATGTTGATTAAAGATAAATAGGTAAATAGAAAATTTTAAATATTAAAGGTAAAGAAAATAAATAAAAATATAAAAGAAAGAAAAAATATAAAATAGGGAAAAAGTAATTATAACATATGAGTCATGCATATTTTTGGTTTGCTTAAAATTTTTCATATATAATTTAAAAACTTTGTATATATATATATATATATATATATATATATATAATTTAAAAAAAAAGAAGAGAAAGAAAAAAATAAGAAATTTAAAAATAAGGAAAGAATTAACAAAAGGCTTGCATATATTTTCATGGTGACACACAAAGCTCTCTATGTAAACTTTTAAGTTTCAAGACATGAAAAAATAAAAGAAGGGGAAAAGTATTTAACTTTATGAAACAAAAGAAAAAAATTGGGTTGGAATATACATAGCATTTATATTTTATCAAATTAAATATTTGTAATAAAGATTGATAGTGATTTTTCCTAACAAGATACCTAGAATTTATATTTTATCAAATTAAATATTTGTAATAAAGGTTGATAGTGATTTTTCCTAATAAACTATTTAGTGATTTGAAAAGAAAGGAATGAAATCTTACTAGTTGATTGAGAAAAATCAAGCAAATTGAGTTAAAATTTAAGGTAGAATTTATTAAGAGCTTATGATATCTCATGAATTTATCAATAATGATTGTGGAGATGATATAATGGTTGAATGAAGTATTTGTTAGGGAGAGGACAACAAAGGAGATATGGAGATTCCTTATGCCCGTTCTGCCATTTTGAAGTTACAGGGTTTAGGGGATAGATAACAGGGGCTTGTATAAAATAATCAACGCCCATACTTCCTAGTGCAATGTCACCTAGTAATTGTTCTACTCAGATTCAACCAACACTTAAAGAATTAACAATATAATGAAATAAATTAACAAACATATTTATGGTTAAATAATAATTAAAAAGGCTTGAGTGCATGAATACCTGAATGAGCTCCTCTTGGTTTCAAGAATAATTTATTGGAGCAGTCTAATCTTTGAGCAAACCTCCCTCGATTTGACGAAGGAGCAATGAAGTCAAACTCAACATTGACTTTGTTGTTGCTCTATTGGATCAAGAGACGTTTGCTACAAAATTATTCGAATCCTAATTTATTCACTACTAAATAGGGCCAACCACGTGAAGGTGGAAGCTCTTATAGCTCCTCCCCCCCCCCTCTTCACATCAATCTCAATTCCCCAGTACCCAATCTATCTACTAGAAAATAGTTGAAAGAAACACATTAAGGTTCATGCATAAACACTAGCAAAATAAAAAATTCATAAAGAAATATATGTGGTTTTGTACATAAATAAACATATAGCAATCATTCATGAACATATAACAGTCATTCATTCATTCATTAATCATAGCCACAAAATACTTCATCTCAATAAATTTTATCATAAAAAGTATGTTTCATAATATGGTACATGACGGTTCTAGTTATATAACTAGTTCAAATATTTATTTTTTATTTTTTTATTTTTGGACATGAATTGAGAAAGGAGGACATCAATGTAAATTGAAATTGTTAATCATTTACTTGTTCTAACTCTGTTAGCACTGTTCCACGCTCATCCTACCACATTTTAATAAATTTTTTGGCTTAATAAATACATAATAAAGCAGATGAAAACCAAATTTGGACTATGGTTAGTTGGATCATATATACACATTCTTATAAAAATTTAGCTATATATTCATTTATTTACTCGTTAAAAATGAAAAATGACAATAGATATAACTTTTTGAACTCTACCTGAACTTCCCTTGCTCGACGAATATAGATTTGACAAGTACCTATTTGGTTGTACTTACAATCCATCGAATGAGAGAAGTAGTTAGTGAATTGATTTCCCATAACATGCAACTTATTTCTATCCAAATAAGTCTGAAGATATGTCAAGGTGGTTATCTAGTTGGAAGCAATCTAAGAGAACCTCATTGAATCATAATATGGTTTATCATAGATTTGGTGTGTGCCTATGTTGTTTTTCCAAGCATATGTATGTTGTGCCTGTTGAATTTATAGCTATGGCCGATCTTCATATTTGATATACTTGTTCATAAGAAAATCAAAATTTTGAATCTATCAAAAGAACAAAAATTTAAATGTTTGAAAGTTTTGGTTTTGGCTCCCAAGTGTGAAAGTTGGCTCTCCATCTTCTAAGAATTGGCTCAGCTAATACACACACCCATTCGAATTCATAAATGACTATAAATAAAGGTACTTTGTCCCACTCAAAGGAACAACTCACACAAGCAAGAAATACATAGTTCTCGGCATATGAATCAAGAAGAAGTAGATCGTAGAAGTTATAAAGTATATTTTTAATTGGTATCTAATCTAGAAGGACGAAGATAACATACTATCTCATATATGCAAGTCGAAATTATGTTATGTGGTTCGATTCTTAGAAGAGAGGTCTAAAATATGGGCTAGAAGGTCGAGCCTGTGATGTCACTTGTGAACAAAGATCCAAGTATGTGATTTGAGCCTGTGATAACACCTAATTTGAGTCTGTAATCCAAACCTGTGATGAACAGAGGTCCAAACCTGTGGTAAATTTTGGGACAAATATATGAACCTATGATAGAGGTATGAACTTGTGGTTAGTTGTGACAGAGGGCTGACTTGAAAACTTGGTGAAGTTGTAACTTGACTTTGATATCTCTTGTTGGATTGGTTCTCTAAGGAAAGAAGATTGTTGGGTTTTCCCCTTGTGGGTTTTTCCCTGGCCTTTGGCCTAATTTCTTATGTCTCTTATGTATTGTTATCTCTACTTTCTTGCATATTTAAATGTATAGTTGTTTGATGACATAATTGAATGAAGTAAATGCTCTAAGGAAACATATAAATAAGTCACAAGTAATTATCAAGATCATAAATTCTAGATTGCACTTGAATTTCAACATGGTATTGGAGCTAAGGTGAAAGGAGAAAGCTTGAAGATCACTCTCTTCAAGACATCATTGTAGTAGAATTTTCTTGGATCGTTATTAGACATTCTTGATGGATCAAATACATTTCGATTCTAGAGTTTGTAAACCCTAGCAAGTACCAAGGCTTGATAAGAAAACCCTAAGGGTTATGGACAAAACCCTACAAGTAATTGTTTCCACTGAAAGAAGAAATCCTAGTCTATGCAAGGAAGGTGTGACACCATGTTGATGCTTAGGATGAGGACGATGAAGTTACAAAATGAATGCAAAAAGACTAATATTGAGAGGGAGATGACATTCTTCTATAATTCTCAATATATTCTACATCTCTCGTCTGTGATTACTATTTTTATTGTCTTTATTATTTGGTTAATATGTATATCCTTTTCTTGATAACAATCATTCTTCCATGATCTCCTAGTGAGGATTGTAGGTAAATGACAAGAATCGCCTAGAATTTGGTAGCAAATGAAATAAGTGGAAGAACAAAGCAAGGCAAGAGGACTTTCCAAAATTTCCACTTGAAGGATATTATAAGGCCCAAGTTCAAAGGGAGTGGGTTGTTTGAAGTATGCCCCAATTGTACCAAAGAGAAGTCAAGATCTAGCATGCAACAAATGGCAACATGGTAGAAAATTTTGAGAAAGTTCTCCCAGAAAGAGGGAGAGTATCATGTTTGCTGGGTGTGGATTCTGATTATCTTCCTGATTGTTCGAAGGTTTTTGTTTCAGCCACATTGGATCCCTGTTCCTAACAGGGAGATAACACCCCCGAAGCTAAAAATAGATGAAACTTTACCTTGTAAAATATTGTCATTTCATAATCAATCTGGGTAGTTCATTAGGTAGATGATCTGATGGTAGAAGTTATGTTAATTTAGGGTTTTTTTCCCTAGAAGGAAACCCTCAATTTATATGAGGGAATTGTATTGCGGCTAGGTATTATGATTATGAGTGAGAAAGAGAGAGGAGATTGTGTGAGAGCAAAGAGGAAATTACAGTGGATCTGATGTAGGTTGTATCTATTCATTTGGTTGGATAATATAAAAGGAAGGACTGGTTGTTTCTCTGTGGACGTAGCCCAAATTGGGTGAACCACGTATATATGTGTCTCTCTTGTTTTATGAGTTTTTGTATTTGAGTTTCTACAATATTTTGTGTATTTAGTTGCTTCATTAATTAATTTCTAGCAATTGGCATCATAGATGGAGGTCTATCTAGTTGATATACTTGCAGGAGAGAGGGGTTCCTAGTTCGAGTGGGAGCAATGGTGGAAGAAGGTAGGTTTAGGGTCAAGAAATTTAATGGCCAAAACTACCAAATGTGGAAGATTCAAATGGAAGATTATCTATATCAGAAATATTTGTACCTACCATTGAGCGGAAAATCAAAGAAGTCGGCGAGTATGACATATGCAAAATGAAAGATTCTTAACAGAAAGGCACTAGGAACAATACGAATGTGTCTGGCAACATCGGTGGCATTCAACATTTCAAAGGAAATGACAACAGAAGGTTTAATGACGACATTGTCCAAACTATATGAAAAATCCTTGGTCTCAAATAAGTATTTCTTATGAAGCGTCTATTTAATATGAAGATGGCAGAAGGTGGATCTGTTGTTGATCATTTAAATGAATTTAACACAGTTACCAGGCATTTAAGTTTTGTAGGGGTAAATTTTGGTGATGAAGTTAGGGCTCTGTTATTTCTGTGCTCATTTCCAGAAAGTTGGAATGGCCTAGTTATGGCTATTAGTAACTTTGTCTCTGGATCTAGTACTTTAAAGTTTAATGATGTTGTTGGTGTCATCCTTAATGAGGAAATGTGAAGGAAAAGATCTAGTGAGACATCAGGTAATACTTTGACTGCAGAGAATAGGGGAAGAAAAATGGAAAAAGGAAGGAGCCCAGGAAATCGTAGTAAGTCAAGAAAAGGCAAATCCAAATCTAGATCAGTGATAGTGTGCTGGAAATGTGGGAAAAAAGGACACCTGAAGAAAGACTGTAAGTCTCGGAAGGGAAAAGAAGGAGATGGAAAGCAAGAGAACAATCATGAAGCGAATGTGACAAGTGATGTGTTGCGAGATGCTTTGATTATTTCAGTAGATAATATCATTGATGCCTAAGTGGGAGATTTAGGGGCCTCATTCAATGTCACACCTGATAGGAAACATTTACATGACTATGTTCAAGGATATTTTGGATAGGTTTATTTGGGTGATGATAAACCCTGTAAAATCGTTGGAATGGGTAAGGTTCTTATAAAGAAATAGAATGGAAACCAATGGCTATTGAAGGAGGTAAGGCATGTTCCAAATCTGAAGAAAAATCTAATTTCAATATGGTAGTTAGGTGGTGAAGGTTGTGTAACTACATTCAGAGACAAAACTTGGAAGGTCACTAAATGAGACCTGGTAATATCAAAAGGAGAAAAGGTTGGTATGTTGTATTTATGCAATGGTATTTCTAATTTTGTTAATTATTTAACCTCCATAGGAGCAGATACGACATTGTGGCATTATAGGCTTGGACACATGAGTGAGAAGGGGATGCAGATTCTTCACTCAAGAAATTTGTTGCTAGGTTTGAAGCATGTTGATATGGATTTCTATGAGAATCAAGTTTATTGAAAGAAGAAGATATTCATATTTATTAGAGTTGGGAAGGAAAAGAAGAGTGAAAATTAGAGCTTGTGCATAAATATGTATGGGGACTTTCTCAGGTATCATCTCTCGGTGGCTCTCGCTATTATGTTTCTTTTATTAATGATGCAACTAGGAAAACCTAGATTTATTGTATTCGACATAAATATGATGTATTTGATACTTTCAAGAAATGGAAAGCTTTGGTTGAGAATGAGACAGGAAATAAGTTTAAGTGTCTCATATTAGATAATGGAGGTGAATATTGTAGCAAAGAGTTTGAGAACTATTGTTCAGCACATGGAATTCACAAAGAGAAGACAGTTCCAGGAACACCAAAGGATAATGGTGTGTTAGAAAAGATGAAGAGGAAAATCATGGAGTGTGCAAGGTGCATGAGATTGCATGTAGGAGTGCCCTTACAATTTTGGGCAAATACTGTAGATATTGTTTTTTTATCTAATAAACAAAGGACCTTCAAGTTCCTTGGATGGTGTTATTCTAGAGGAGGCATGGACAGGTAAAAAGGTAAACTAATTTTTAAATACTTTCAGTTATGAAGGTTTTTTCCACATCAATAAAGAAAATAGAACAAAGCTTAAGGCAAAATCAAAGAAATGTACCTTTATTGGATATGATGTTAATTATTTTGGTTATCACTTATATGGTTATGAAAATCACAAAATCATTAGGAGCATAGATGTCATATTCAATGAAAAGGTCTTGTATAAGTATCAAATATAGGAAAAGAAACAAGAAAAGGAAAACAAAGAATACATAGTGCTTTATGAGATCACAAGAAAATTAAAGGTGCCTGAAAATCATAATGACCAGCAGCCACAACAACAACAGGCACCTCAAAAACTTGAAAGTGGTGTTAGAATATATGCTAGGATAAGTAGACCCCCTGAACAATACTCTCCTTCATTATATTATGTTTATATTATGTATTATCGACTGATTCTGGTGAACTGGAAAGATATGAAGAAGATATGTAGGTAGAAACCAAGAAGAAGTGGGAGCAAGGCATGGAAGAAGAGATCGAATTCTTGATGCATAATCAAACTTGGGACTTAGTCAAGTTTCTTGCAGGTAAAACAACATTGCAGAATAAATGGGTTTACAGGTTAAGGGAAGAAGATGGAGGTAAGAAAAGGTATAAGGCTAGACTTGTGATGAAGGGGTTTGCACAAAAGAAAGGTATAGACTTTGATGAAAAAAAAATTCTTGTTGTTAAAATGACTTCAGTCATAACTATTTTAAGTCTAGTGGCAACATAACATTTGCATCTTGAACAGTTAGATGTAAAGACAACCTTTCTCCATGGGGATTTGGAGGAAGAAATATATATGCAGCAACCACAGGGGTATGAGGTCAACGGGAAGGAGAAATTAGTGTTCAAATTGAAGAAGAGATTATATGGCTTAAAACGGGCTTTAAGGCAATGGTATCTAAATTTTGACATGTTTATGTGTGAACAAGGTTATACTAGATGTCATTCTGATCACCGTGTTTATCTTAAAAAGCAAAATGATGGAAGCTATATTATATTATTATTATATGTAGATGACATTCTTGTTATAGGGTCTAACATGGAGGAAATAATTGTGCTTAAAGGAAAATTGTCAAATTCATTTGCAATGAAGGATTTGGGTGCTGCAAAACAAATCCTTGGTATGAGAATAACTAGAGACTGGAAAAATCACAAATTAACATTGTCTCAGAGTGAGTAATAGAAAAGGTGTTGGAAAGACTTAATATGTAGAATGAAAAACCAATTAGTACACCTTTGTATAGCCATTTCAAACTAAGTAAGGAGATGTGTCCCAAGACTCAAGGAGAGATGGATTATATGTGTAAAGTGTCATATGCATCAGCAGTTGGAAGCTTAATGTATGTAATGGTTTGCACAAGGCCTGATATTTCACATGCAATGAGAGTTGTAAGCAGGTATATGAACAATCCAGGAAAAGAGCATTAGATGGCAGTGAAGTGGATTCTTAGGTATTTGAGAGGTACCATAAATCAAGCATTATGCTTTGGTGGTTCAAACATTTCTCTAACAGGATATGTTGATGCAGATATGGCCAGTGATAGAGATAACAGGAGGAGCACCACAGGGTATGTTCTTATTGTAGGTGGAACAACTGTCAATTGGATTTCAAAATTGCAAAACATTGTTGCACTTTCAACAATGGAAGAAGAGTATGTTGCTGCTACAGAGGCTAGTAAAGAAATGATTTAGTTACAAATGTTTATGTATGAATTGAGAAAGAAGAAGGAGATGGGAAGTTTATACATGACAAATAGAGTGTCATTCATCTTGCAAAGAACTCAACATTTCATTCCAAGACTAAATATATACATCTCAAGTATCATTTCATACGGTCAATATTGGAAGATGGACAGTTGAAGCTAGAAAAAATACACACTACCCAGAATCCTGCAGATATGTTAACAAAAGTTGTAACCAGGGAGAAACTCATATTTTCTCATTTTCAATTAATCTTCAAGTATGGTGAAGATGAAAAAAAACCATGTCCAAGTGGAATCATTTTCCAGCAAGTGAAGAAACGATGGAGTTTATATAATTTGTCTCCAAGTGGGAGATTATTGGTTGTGGAGCCTGATTGTTCAGAGGTTTTTTGTTTCAGTCACATTGGATCCCTTTTCCTAACAGGGTGGTCGTGCCTCCCTTTTAATTGTTGTCAAGGGGGTCCAGGGGGGCAATGACAGCTTTTATGAGCACCCCCCCCCGCCCTAGTGGGGGTTTAGGGGCAGCACCCCCAAAGCTAAAAATATATGAAAATTTTCCTTGTAAAATATTGTAATTTCGTAGTCAATCTGGGTTGTTCATTAGGAGGATGATCTAACAAGTAGAGGTTATGTTAATTTTTGGTTTTTTACCCTAGAAGGCAACACTCGGTTTATATGAGGGAATTATATTACATCTGGGTATTATGATTATAAGCGAGAAAGAGAGAGGAGATTGTGTGAGAATGAAGAGGAAATTAAAGTGGATTTGTTGTAGGTTGCATCTCTTCATTTTGTTGGATAATATAAAAGGAAGGACTAGCTGTTTCTTCGTTGATGTAGCCCAAATTGGGTGAACCATATATATCTATGTCTCTCTTGTTTTATGTGTTTTTGTATTTGTGTTTCCACAATATTTTGTGTATTTCACTACTCCATTAATTAATTTCTAACAATGTCAAGACGCTTGCCCCATTGCCTCAAATTTTTGAAGAGCATGAATAAGCCTCGTGATGGGAGAAGACCTTATACATTTAGCTTGAGTAAATGGATCAAGGATGATTCTATATAATTTGTCTTTGACAGAGGGAGAAACAATGAAGAAAGTATCGTATTCAAAGGGAGCAGTCAAAAATCCCTAGAGGAAATTGACCTCAAACTCCTAGATGGTGGACTGTTAGTGTGAGAGGGAGAATCCAGTTTGGGTATCCAGAAAGTATTTGTGATCTAGTGAAGGGAACAAAACAATCTATGGTTGAGCCAAGATTTGTTGCTCAACATATGTTACCAGCATGGTACAATTGGTCATGAATGTTTTGAGAATTACAATTGTAGACTTAGCTTGGGCTTGTGGATATTACCTCTCTCATTGAGAGGGAGAGATGATGAGATGGATATTCTCCTCGTGTCATCTTGACCTTCGTTGGAGAATTTATCCCTGTGTCATTATGACCTTGGCTGGAGAATGGTTTGAAATATTGGATAGCATAATGGACTGACATTCTTCTTGTGTCATGTACTTTAACCTAATTAGGGAGGTTATCCCTGTGTCAAGTACATAAACCTTGGTTAAAGAATGGTTCAGTGGACTGAAATTATTCCTATGTCATTATATAGTGACATGATTAGGGTTGTAGTCCCTGTTTCACTTTGACCTGATTAGGAAGAATGGTCCTATGGACATACATTTTCCTATGTCATTATATAGTGACCTGATTAGGGTTGTAGTCCCTATGTCACTTTGACCTGTACAGGAAAATGGTCCAGCAGAGGACAAACATTCTCTTGGTTTCATTGTATAGCCTGTACAAGCTAGATATGGAGGATTGTGATGCATTGAGCACAAAGGCAACGAAGGTGTAGAGCCGCGATGTCGGTGAACTTTGGCATAGAATACTATGCCATTTGCATCATGTCACTTTGAAGATCATGCAATATATAACCACGGGCCTCCCCAAAGGAGCACCTGAGCAGCAGGGCATATGAAAAGGATGTACCTTGGGAAAGTACACAAAATCCACTTTTCATGATCAAGACAGAAAAGCACATGCAGTCCTTGAAAGGATCGACTATGATGTTTGTGGACCTTTCTCGATAGCCTCCACTGCCAGGCACAAATATTATGTCCTTTTTATTGATGACTTATCATGGGAATGTTATATCTTCTTCATGCAGAATAGGGATGATACTTTCTTCAAGTTCATATAATTCAAGGCACTAGTTGAGAAAGAAACAGGTAAGAAGGTGAAGGCTCTCAGGAGCGATAATGGAGGTGAGTACGTGTCAAATGAATTTAAAAATTTATGTGAAAAAGAATGCATTCAACGAGAGTTGATAGTTCCACACAAGCCACATCAGAATGGGGTGGCTGAGAGGAATAACTATAGCATTTTGGGAGCAGCTTGGATGATGTTACATGATCAAGGCTAACCTCTGCATTTATGGGCTGAGGCATGCAACACAACAATCTATTTGCAGAACCAGAGTCCTCATCAGATTATGGGCATGAATACACTAGAGGAGGCTTTCTTAGGGAGAAAGTCAGATGTGTCGCACATCAAGATTTTTGGAGCCTCTATTTACTACCATGTCTCCAAATAATCAAGGAAGAAGCTAGAGTCGACAACATAATTGGGTGTATTTGTGGGTTACATAGAAACTCCCCACAACTACCATGTGTACATTCCATCACTCAGAATGAATGTTGTGTGAAGGGATGTAAAACTTGATGAAGACAAAGCCATGTGATGCTCTCTTGAGAGGGAGCTTTAGATCCCACCAGAAGAGGATATTTTAGATCCAAAGGAGGAACCTCAAGAAGTTGTGGAGCAGCCACAAATTGAGGAGCAGACATTGGAGACAACCACTCATTCAGAACCATCCAAAGAAGGTAGGAAAAGGACTAGGGAAGTTGAGAGACTTGTGCAGGATGCGAGGGAGAATGTGAGTTCTCCTTCAAATTAATGCGTGTAGAGAAGGTCACCAAATCGGTACACTAGCTACATGGCTCTAATGACTAAGCTTGTAGAAACTGAGCCATCCTCTTTTGAGGAAGTAGTAGAGAAACCTATATGGGTTGATGCAATGGTGGAGGAATATGAATCCATTCTAAACAATAGTGTTTGGGAAATGGTCCCAAGACCAGCAGACAAATCAGTTGTGGGTTCGAGATGGATCATCAAGGTAAAGCATCCAACAGACGGAAGCATAGAAAAGTTCAAGGCCAGATTTTTAGCCAAGGGATACTCTCAAGTTGAGGGGATTGACAATGAGGATACCTTTGCTCCTATAGCAAGGTACTCATCCATCATATCAATTATTTCTCTAGCTGTGTAGATGGTGTGGAAGATCCAACAGGTGGATGTGAAAACAACATTCCTTAATGGATTTATTTAGGAGTAGGTGTATATCGAGCAACCAAAAGGCTTTGAGACTTTTGATCGAGAGTCTCATGTGTGCAAACTCAAGCGAGCATTTTACGGTCTCAAGAAAGCACCCCTTGCTTGGTACACCAGGATTGATAGCTATGTCACCAATTTGGGCTTCATCAAAAGTGAAACAAATGCAAACCTTTATCATATTTTGGTAGAAGGTAAATTGTTGATTATTGTATTATATGTTGATGACTTTATTTTAACTGGTGATGAGAAACTGATCAAATCTTGCAAGGAGTACCTTGCAAGAGAGTTTGAAATGAAGGACATGGGTCTCATGTGCTACTTCCTTGGATTGGAAGTATCTCAAGGGGATGGGGAACTATTTGTCTCTTAGGGAAAGTATGCCAACGAGATACTTTAGAGGTTTCGCATGGATAGTTTCAAACCCATGGAGAGACCGCTAGCAACCAACTAGATAAAAGAGGATGCCACTTCAGGTGAGGAAGTGGATGTTGGGTGTGGAGCCTGATTATCTTCTTTATTTAGAGGTATCATCGCATTGGACCCCAGTTCGTAATGTGGTGGCAACACCGCCCGTAATATTTGCACTGCAAGGGGTTCGGGGGGGGGTAGTGATCTTTAGGAGCCCCCCCTGGTGGGGGATTGGGGGCAATGCCCCTGAAGCTAAAAATAGATGTAAAATTTCCTTATAAAATGTTGTAATTTTGTAGTCAATCTGGGCCATTCATTAGGTGGAGATTTGACGGTAGAAGTTATGTTTAATTTAGGGTTTTTTTCCCTAGAAGGCAACCCCTCGCTATATATGATGGAATTGTATTGCATCTATGTAGATCTGTATTCTGAGTGAGAAATAGAGAGGAGTTTGAGCGAGAGAGAAGAGGGAATTACAGTGGATCTGTTGTAGGTTGTATCTCTTCAGTTTGCTGGATAATATAAAAGGAAGGACTAGCTGTTTCCCGTGGATGTAGCCCAAATTGGGTGAACCACGTATATTTGTGTGTCTCTTGTTTTATGTGTTTTCTGTGTTTAATTTCTGCAATATATTTTATGTGTTTCATTGCTCTGTTATATATAATTTTTCTAACAATTGGTATCAGATCCGAAGGTCTATTTGGCTGATAAACTCGCAGGAGAGAAGGGTTCTTGGTTCGAGTGGGAGCAATGGCGGAAGGTGGTAGGTTTAGGGTCGAAAAATTTAACGGCCAAAAATACCAGCTATGGAAGATGCAGATGGAAGATTATTTGTAGCAGAAATATTTGTACCAACCATTGAGCGGAAAGACAAAGAAGCCGACGAGTATGATAGACACAGAATGGGATATTCTCGATAGAAAGGCACTTGGAACTATATGACTGTGCCTAACAGTGTCGGTAGCCTTTAATTTTTCAAAGGAAACGAAAACAGAGGGTTTAATGTCAGCATTGGCCAAACTATATGAAAAACTCTCAGCCTCAAATAAGGTATTTCTTATGAAGCGGTTATTTAATATGAAGATGTCAGAAGGTGGATCTGTTGTTGATCATTTAAATGAATTTAATACAGTTATCAGTTAGTTAAGTTCTGTAGGGGTAACTTTTGATGATGAAGTTAGGGCTCTATTATTTCTATGCTCATTGCGAGAAAGTTGGAATGGTTTAGTTATGGCCATTAGTAACTCTGTCTCTAGATTTAGTACTTTAAAGTTTGATGATGTTGTCGGTGCAATCCTTAGCGAGGAAATGTGATGAAAAAGCTCTGGTGAGACATCAGGTAATGCTTTGATTACAAAGACTAGGGGAAGAAAAATGGAAAGAGAAAAGAGCCCAAGATATTGCAGTAAGTCAAGGAAAGGAAGATCCAAATCCACATCAAGGATAGTGTCCTGGAAATGCAAGAAGAAAGGACACCTGAAGAAAGACTATAAGTCTCGGAGGGGAAAAGAAGGAGACCGTAGCAAGAAAACAATCATGGAGCGAATGTAACAGGTGATGTGTTGCAAGATGCTTTGATTCTTTCATTAGAAAATATTATTAATGCCTTGGTGGTAGATTCACGGGCCTCATTCCATGCCACACCTGATAGGAAACATTTTCATGATTATGTTCAAGGAGATTTTGGATAGGTTCGACTGGGTGATGATAAACCCTGTAAAATCATTGGAATCGATACAGTTTTCATAAAACAACAGAATGGAAATCAATGGATATTGAAGGAGGTAAGGCATGTTCCAGATCTGAAGAAAAATCTGATTTCAACAAGGCAGTTGGGAGGTGAAGGTTGTGTAACTACTTTTACAGATAAAACCTGGAAGGTCACTAAAGGAGCCCTAGTAATAGAAAAAGGAGAAAAGGTTGGTACATTGTATTTATGCAATGGTATTTCTAATTCTGTTAATGCTTTAACCTCTACAAGAGCAGATATGGCATTGTGGCATCATAGGCTTAGGCACATGGGTGAGAAGGGGATGCAGATTCTTCACTCAAGAAATTTGTTGCCAAGTCTGAAGCATGTTGATTTAAAATTCTGTGAGAATTGTGTTTATGGAAAACAGAAGAGAGTCAGATTCCTCATAGTTGGGAAAGAAAAGAAGAGCAAAAAATTAGAGCTTGTGCATACAGATGTATGGGGACTTGCTCAGGTATCATCTCTTGGCGGCTCTCGTTATTATGTTACTTTTATTGATGATGCAACCAGAAAGACCTAGATTTATTGTATTCGAAATAAATCTGATGTATTTGATACTTTCAAGAAATGGAAATCTTTGGTTGAAAATGAAACAGGAAAAAGGTTGAAGTGTCTCAGATCAGATAATGGAGGTGAATATTGCAGCAAAGAGTTTGATAGGTACTTTTCAGAGAATGGAATTCGCAGAGACAAGACAGTTCCAGGAACACCACAAGAAAATGGTGTGTCAGAAAGGATGAATAGGACAATCAAGGAGCGTGCAAGGTGCATGAGATTGCATGCAGGATTGCCTTTAAAATTTTGGGCAGATGTTGTAGATATTGTTGTTTATCTAATAAACAGAGGGCCTTCAAGTTCCTTAGATGGTGGTATTCCAGAGGACGCGTGAACAGCTAAAAGGGTAAACTACTTATTTTTAAAGACTTTTGGTTGTGAAGCCTTTGTCCACATTAATAAAGAAAATAGAACAAAGCTTGAGGCAAAATCAAATAAATGTACCTTTATCGGATATGGTGTTAATCGTTTTGGTTATCGCTTTTATGATTATGAAAAACACAAAATAATTAGGAGCAAAGATGTGATATTCAATGAAAAGGTTTCGTATAAGGATTAGCTGCAGGAAAAGAAATAGGAAAAATAAAACAAAGAATACACAGTACTTGATGAGATCACAGAAAAAGTGAAGGTGCCTGAAAATCATAATGATCAACAGCAAGAACAAATACAACAACCACAACAGCAACAAGCACCTCAAACACCTGAAATTGGTGTTAAAAGATCTACCAGGATAAGTAGGCCCCCTAAACGATACTCTCCTTCATTATATTATGTATTGTTGACTATTTTGGTGAACCAGAATGTTATGAAGAAGCGGTGCAGGTAGAAACCAGGAAGAAGTGGGAGCAAGCCATGAAAGAAGAGATGGACTCCTTAGCACATAACCAGAATTGGGACTTAGTCATGTTGCCTGTAGGTAAAATAGCATTGCAAAATAAATGGGTTTACAGGTTAAAGGAAGAAGATGGAAGTAGAAAAAGGTATAAAGCTAGACTTGTGGTGAAGGGGTTTGTACAGAAAAAGGGTATAGACTTTGATGAGATATTTTCTCCTGTTGTTAAAATTACTTCAATCAAAGCTATTTTAAGTCTAGTAGCAGCTGAATATTTGCATCTTGAGCAGTTAGATGTAAAGACAACCTTTCTCCATGGGGATTTGGAGGAAGAGATATGTATGCAGCAGCCATATGTAGAAATTTTGAATAATATGACACTTATTCACAAATATTATCCTGATTATACACTATTGCGGAATACATGCATAATACATAACCTCCTCTATGTTGATCATCAATTTAGCAGCATTAAAAACAAGGAAACATCAATCGCATGCGCACATTAACACAGTATGTAACCCGGGGAAAGAATACAGCTGAAAACCCCACACTATCTGTATATTATAATGATTGAGAACATGTAACAATACATAGTACAATACTCCTCACAAGTACTCAGTACTATCTCCACCTGTTACACACAAACTAGCTCAGATCTGATGCCTCAAATCTCCTCCACTGTCTGCTTGCCTCCACTGCGCAATCCTGCAAGAGAATGAATGATTATGGCTAATCCAAACTCGTCTTTTTCTTGGCTGAACCATGCAATCCTCATTGGCATTACTCAATCCATGCGTGTGCAAAATCTCATGCACAACTGATAGTCACAACTCACCCTTTCACTTACCTCTAACACCTGTCTCTGTTGAACTGTCCATGCACTGAGTTAACTAATGTATTCTTTAGTTGCTTTATGAGTTAATAATTAGTGAATTAATTAACAATCAATTCACACAACTCATCACTAGTGTATTCTTTAGTTAGATAAATACAACTAATTAAACTAAGTCAAACTGAACACAACTCCATCAACTCCACATCCAACTCCACAGAACTCACATGCATGAGTTCTAACTGAAGTCCTCCATGCAATAGCTCAACTAACACATAAGAAACCACGTGATTCCTTCTATCAGCTGCATGTGCCACATCCGTAGCTTGAACTAAAGTGCTCCAAGAGAATAAGATAATGTTTAGAGTCCAAATATTACTAAGGGCTAATCATATTTGACTGTTTCTATTTTTAGCCTGGCAGTCTAAAAATAGACTCTGATCACCCCACTGTGAACCAAAAATAGAAGTCCATCTATTTTTCCCAACATGACCAATCATCCATAAACAGCATCTTGCAACTCATAGACCATGATCCATATGTCTAAAAATAGACTTTGCGCCAAAAATAGCCTACGGGCCCACTTAGTGAAGGCAACTCCTTTCCACTAAGCTCCATCATCTTGTTGCATTTTCAACACTCCCTCTCAACAAGATATGGATTATCTGCAACCCTTATCCTGCAACTCTGGAATGTTCTGCATGCAACACATTTTCCCGGTCCACTTGCTCCAACAACACTTGGAACAAAAGCACTCCCAACTGACCACTCTATTGGGCTAGGAACATACTCTGATGTTGAAGCTCTACCTGCTACTGACAAGTGCTCCCTCTCTGACATCTGCGCTACTACAACATCTCCATGCATCTCGCACCATTTCACACCTCTCTGTGCCACCTAGCACTGTGCAAAACACTTGTGCCTCTCACATTGTTGCAGCTTGATAGCTATGCGCTGTCCTGGGATTCCCTGCACTGTCGCTCTCTCTACCGCTCCATCCGCATCTGTCTCTACCCAATCAGTCATTTCCTGCTACTCCACATCGGGGCTCCCGTAGCAAGGTCTCATCCAAGAGGTTGGGTACCTCAAGGATCCTGCCCCTCCTCCTTGGGACGATCAATCCACATCACCCCACCTCCTACCTGGAGG
Source organism: Pinus tabuliformis (assembly GCA_031772625.1). NCBI lineage: Eukaryota > Viridiplantae > Streptophyta > Pinopsida > Pinales > Pinaceae > Pinus > Pinus tabuliformis. Next base: position 1,741,036,674 of record CM062819.1, on the reverse strand, counting down.
TATGGCTGCATGCGATCCCTCAGCCCACCTGGCTCGAAGTTTCCCCCTACTGGAGGTCTCTGCATGAGTAGATGTCTCTACTCAATCTCCTCTCAGCTTCCCTTATTGTGGCTACTCCACAACCTCCTGAAGCTGCTGCACCAATCGTGGCTCCTCCACAATCGTCTGAGACTTCTTCTGGCTCTGCATATTGAGAGGTAATATACGCTCCCTCTCAACCACTAAGTCTCCATCAGTTTCCTCACTGCTGAAGGCTTTGCATGCATCTTGAACCTCAAGAGCATACAGGTTCTTGACCCTTGAACCAATCTGCTTCACCTGTCTAGTGATGATGTGTCTAAGGAAAACCTTTCCCTTACTGAAGACTACATCACAGCCTCTGTCTTCCAGCATCGCAATCGACACCAAGTTTCTCTTCAGTCCTGGTACATACTTGACATCAGTCAAGGTAAAGCGAGCTCTATGCTCCCTTTGAAAAATAATCGTGCCTACACCTGAGAAACTATACTTCTCATCATTACCCATCGCTATGAGTATTTGGAGATCTTTCTCCTCCACAGTACTGAACAAACTCTTGTCACCGGTCATGTGGAAAGAAGATCCACTATCAAGAAACCAACCACTTCCCACCATGGATGAAACCATGCATGCGAAGAGTGTGAAATCCAACTCAAATTGTGAAGCAAGTGCCTCACATCCAAATCCTTCCCCGGATCCCTTCTTGGATTTCTTCTTTGGGTAATTAGTAGCATAATGGCCCAACTCATGATAACGAAAGCATCTCACTTTCGATTTGTCAACCTTCTTCCCATCATTGGAAGAACTGGATTCAGAAAGAGAACCATTCTCCTTCCCCTTCTTTGATTTGGCAGCCAAAGCGCAATTTTCTTCATCAGATGCCTTTGATGAAGATTCATCCCTGGTATTCCGCCTGATCTCCTCTTGCACAAGATCCGACCAATTTCTCCCGACCATTGACAGAGTCCTGATAGGAATTCGAACTCTTCGGAAGACCAAGGAGAGCCAAGCTCACCAAGTCCTCATCATCGACAGTCACCCCCACACTTCCCAGCTCATCCCAACATTGGGTGAACTTCGTGACATACTTGGGCATACTGTCTCCATTCTCACACTTACTGTTTCTGAGTTTATCCTTGAGCGCCAACTTCCTCTGATCGCTCTTGCTTTGGAATAGATCTATCAACGCTTTCCACATCAAGTATGGAGAAGCCTTTCCATGCAGGCTGGACACAATGTGATCCTTCACGCCCTCCAACAGAATCCTTCGACACTTTGCTATCTTCTTTTGCCAAGCATCAACTTGAGCAGTATCAGTAGGCTTGGGGCCTCAACCTCTATGAACTCCTTCAACCCATTATCATCTAACACCGCCTCCATCCTATCTTTCCATGCAATATAATTCAAGCTGCCCTCAAGAGCATACTCCAATTGCAATCCGTTGAAAGACATTGCAACGTTGACACCAAGAAAACACTGCTACAAATTCGAATTCCACCAGCTCAAAACTCAACCGCTTCTGATCTAAAATTCGTGAGAAAAAAGTATTTCTTGTACAGAGATCAACTATATGGGCATTCACCAGATATCTCACCTTCTAAAAGAAGGATGAATCCAGAGGCTACCTGGCCCGATTACAAACTCTGCCTAAAGAAATAAAATGTAATCACTTTCTGAATAATAGATCTGATGATCAAAAGCTCTAATACCATGTAGAACTTTTTCTACAAATCATCTAGCTTTGATACCATGTAGAAATTTTGAATAATATGACACTTATTCATAGAGATTATCCCGATTATACACTATTGCGGAATACATGCATAATACATAACCTCCTCTATGTTGATCATCAATTTAGCAGCATTAAAAACAATGAAACATCAATCGCATGCGCACATTAACACAGTATGTAACCCGGGGAAAGCATACAGCTGAAAACCCCACACTATCTGTATATTATAATGATTGAGAACATGTAACAATACATAGTACAATACTCCTCACAAGTACTCAGTACTATCTCCACCTGTTACACACAAACTAGCTCAGATCTGATGCCTCAAATCTCCTCCACTGTTTGCCTGCCTCCACTGCGCAATCCTGCAAGAGAATGAATGATTATGGCTGATCCAAACTCGTATTTTTCTTGGCTGAACCACGCAATCCTCATTGGCATTACTCAATCCATGCATGTGCAAAATCTCATGCACAACTGATAGTCACAACTCACCCTTTCACTTACCTCTAACACCTGTCTCTGTTGAACTGTCCATGCACTGAGTTAACTGATGTATTCTTTAGTTGCTTTATGAGTTAATAATTAGTGAATTAATTAACAATCAATTCACACAACTCATCACTAGTGTATTCTTTAGTTAGACTAAATACAACTAGTTCAACTAAGTCAAACTGAACACAACTCCATCAACTCCACATCCAACTCCACAGAACTCACATGCATGAGTTCTAACTGAAGTCCTCCATGCAATAGCTCAACTAACACATAAGAAACCACGTGATTCCTTCTGTCAGCTGCATGTGCCACATTCATAGCTCGAACTGAAGTGCTCCAAGAGAATAAGATAATGTTTAGAGTCCAAATATTACTAAGGGCTAATAATATTTGACTGTTTCTATTTTTAGCCTGGTAGTCTAAAAATAGACTCTGATCACTCTGTTGTGAACCAAAAATAGAAGTCCATCTATTTTTCCCAACATTACCAATCATCCATAAACAACATCCTGCAACTCATAGACCATTATCCATATGTCTAAAAATAGACATAGTCTAAAAATAGACTTTGCGCCAAAAATAGCCTGCGGGCCCACTTAGTGAAGGCGACTCCTTTCCACTAAGCTCCATCATCTTGTTGCATTTTCAACACCATAAGGATATGAGGTAAAAGGGGAGGAGAAACTAGTGTGCAGGTTGAAGAAGAGCTTGTATGGCTTAAAACAGGCTCTAAGGTAGTGGTATTTAAAATTTGACAAGTTTATGTCTGAACAAGGTTATACTAGATGTCACACTGATCATTGTGTTTATCTCAAAAGACAAAATGATGGCAGCTATATTATATTGTTATTGTATGTAGATGACATGCTTGTTGCAAGTTCTAACATGCAGGAAATAAATGTGCTCAAAAGAAAATTGGCAAACTCATTTGCAATGAAATATTTGGGTGCTGCAAAACAAATCCTTGGTATGAGAATAACTAGAGATGGGAAGAATAAAAAATTAACATTGTCTCAGAGTGAGTACATAGAAAAGGTGTTGAAAAGATTTAATATGCAGAATGCAAAACCAGTTAGTATACCTTTGGCTAGCCATTTCAAACTAAGTAAGGAGGTGTGTCCCAAGACTCAGGAAGAAATGGCTTATATGTCTAAAGTTCTATATGCATCAACAGTTGGAATCTTAATGTATGCAATGGTCTGCACAAGGTGTGATATTGCACATGCAGTGAGAGTTGTAAGCAGGTACATGAACAATCCAGGAAAAGAACATTGGATGGCAGTGAAGTGGATTCTCGGGTATTTGAGAGGTACCACAAATCAAGCATTATGCTTTGGTGGTTCAAACATTGCTCTACAGGGATATGTTGATGTAGATATGGCAGGTGATAGAGATAACAAGAGGAGCACAACAGGGTATGTGTTTACTGTAGGTGGAACAACTATCAGTTGGGTTTCAAAACTGCAAAGTTTTGTTGCACTCTCAACGACGGAAGCAGAGTATATTGTTGCTACAGAGGCTAGTAAAGAAATGATTTGGCTACAAAGGTTTCTGGATGAATTGAGTAAGAAGCAGGAGTTGGGCAGGTTATACAGTGACAGCCAAAGTGCCATACATCTTGCAAAGAACTATGCATTTCATTCCAAGACTAAACATATACAACTCAAGTACCATTTCATACGGTCAGTTTTGGAAGATGGACAGTTGAAGCTGGAAAAGATACGCACTAGTCAGAATCGTGCAGATATGTTAACAAAAGTTGTAACCAGGGAGAAACTTAGATTCTACTCAATTTCAATTGGTCTTCAAGTATGATGAAGAATATGAAAAACAACTAGGTCCAAATTGGAGTCATTGTCTAGCAAATGAAGCAGCGGTCGAGTTGCTATAATTAGTGTCCAAGTGGGAGATTGTTGGGTGTGGAGCCTGATTATCTTCTTTATTCAGAGGTATCACTGTATTGGACCCCATTTCGTAATGTGGCGGCAAAACCGCTCGTAATATTTGCACTGCAAGGGGGGTCGATGGGGGGCGTCAGCGATCTTTAGGAGCCCCCCCGAAGCTATAAATAGACGTAAAATTGCCTTGTAAAATGTTGTAATTTCATAGTCAATCTGGGTCGTTCATTAGGCGGAGATATGATGGTAGAAGTTATGTTTAGTTTAGGGTTTTTTTCCCTAGAAGTAAACCCCTCGCTATATATGAGGGAACTATATTGCGTCTATTTAGATCTGTATTCTGAGTGAGAAAGAAAGAGGAGTTTAAGCGAGAGAGAAGAGGGAATTACAACGGATCTGTTGTAGGTTGTATCTCTTCAATTTTCTAGATAATATAAAAGGAAGGGTTGGTTGTTTCTCGTGGACGTAGCCCAAATTGGGTGAACCATGTATATATGTGTCTCTCTTGTTTTATGTGTTTTCTGTGTTTATATTTCTACAATATATTTTATGTGTTCCATTGCTCTGTAATATATAATTTTTCTAACAGTGGATGCTATTGTTTACCGACAGTTGGTGGGTTCACTAATGTATCTTGTGAACACATGACCAAATATTTTCTATGTAGTTAACCAGCTGAGCCAAGCTATGGTTAGACCAACCAAACTATTTTGGATGGAAGGTGAGCATGTTCTACGATACCTCAGAGGCGCTACCGAGTTTGTACTATGGTACAGGCAAACAAAGGGAGTGAAGTTGTGTGGCTTCACAGATGCAGATTGCGTAGGGAGTCCATTAGAACGAAAGAGTACATTAGGTAGAATTTTTAGTGTTGGATCTACAACTGTTTCTTGGCACAACAGGAAGCAAAGATCTATGGCACTCAGCTTAGCTCAGCAGAATACATGGCTGTAAGTCAAGCAACATGTGAGTTGATCTGGATGAGAAAGATACTTGTTGTATTGTTTAGTCAGATGATGGATCTAAGTATGATCTACTGTGATAATTATAGTTGCATCAAGCTCTCTGAAAATCCTATTTTTCACGATCGATCCAAGCATATAGATATCTGGTATCACTATTTACAGGATTGTGTGCAGAAGCAAATAATGGTGTTGCAATACATTCTGACATAGAAACGAGATGAAAAAAATTGACAAAGGCCTTGTCAAGAGGGAAGTTTGAGTTCCACATGTGTAGGATAGGGGTAGTTGATAATCCCTTTCTTGCTGAGAGGGAGCGTTGGAAATGCAGTAAGAAAATCTCAATTTGACCTTGCCATGGTCAAACTAGAGAAAATTTAAATTTCCATTTCAGTAGAAATCTTGGAGGCAGTTTATTGAGGTGACATGGCACTTGTCACTCAGTTAACTTAGCTCATTCGAGTTGGGTAATCTTGAGTGCTTTTTAGTATGATTTATTGCTAATTTGTAGCAATTTATTTAAGTTAAATTGAGTTATGGTCAGTTAAACTAGTTCTCACTGCTGGAAGAACTAGTGGAAGGTCAAGTTGTGCAGTGTGACTTCAGTCACACTCAGTGATCAACCAGTTAACTAATCAATCAACCCAAAATAATTGATGCATGCAAAGAATTTGAATTACCCATTTGAGATGGATATTCTAAGGCAATGTACTCTTAGTTGTAGACTATTCCAATTTGTATAGGTGGTGCATGTAATCAGATGATGAAGCTAGAGGAATTTCAAAATCCAATTGAGGGAATTTCCAAAATAGTAGGGGTTGATTTCCTCAAGGAACAACTCAAGGAAATAGGAGCTTGGAGGGATTGAAAATTGGCTAAGTGTTGGCCAGAGTTAGTCAGTCAGATAGAGAGATAGAATATCAACGTGTAGGTTGTGCTCAGGCTTGAGCAAGCATATGTATTTATCTCTATTCTTTGAATAATGCAACATAGATAGGAAGGGGCTTTGAGAGTTTCTTTCCTTTAGATAAATCTCTATGCATCTGTGATGTTTCATGTTGCATGTCTATGATTTGTGTTCTATATTGTGAATTGAGTTCCACATAATAGTAGAGTAGCTTCGAGTCTTGTGATTTAGTAAATTTCATGAGAAGTTTCGAATCTACATCATATTTTCTACAATAACTTAATGAAGTAAATGATCTAAGGAAACATATAAATAAGTCACAAGTAATTATCAAGATCATAAATTCTAGATTGCACTTGAATTTCAATAGTGACAAGTACAAGGGCCAAGCATATGTATGTTGTGCCAAGAACATGAGGAAAACTCTGCAGCTTTGCAAACCTATTTGTGGGATGTCATTACATGAAGGAAGTATGGGCAACATCTTTAACATTGTTGAATGGAACACGTAAATGGGAAAGGAAGTCCTTATTAGAAGTATTCAAAAGAGGATAAGGTTGTATGTAAAAACATATCTTTCCTAATTACTGTTAGATGGGATATATGGAGGTCTAGAAATGAGATTAGTTTCAAATATGCCTCGTTCTCTCTAGTACAAGTATATTGGAGTAAAATTGTTCTATGAAGAATACATAGACACTATGAAGAACATGCAAATCATCAAATTAATCATTATGTGAATGATTATTCCTGTTAAACACACATGGGAAACATAAAAAATAGGAAAGATAAATCATGTGAGTACATATTTTATTCACAGGAAATATACATTTATAGTACATTGTTGTGACCGTTGGGATTCACATCCCAAGGTCTCTTGGACTCCTTTTGTCCATTTGGCTTCCACACTAACCCATTGAGGATTAGGTGTCCAACATTCCCCCCCTTAATCCGAAGGGTTATGTATGAGTCCAAGAAGAGAGCTATAATACAAAATGTGAAAATATGCATGGCAGCACTAGGCTGAATGTGCTCTATGAAATGTTGGTATAAAGGCGGTGGTTTAAGGATGACCACCAACACTGGAACGCTTAGTGCAGTTCCCGGAACTCTTCCAAAGTGGCAAGAAGCTGAAGTCTTCTGCTAGAGGAAGTGCTCCTATTGTTTTGAAGAGGGAAACCTTCAACCAATAAAGGGAGGTCTCACCCCACATAAAAGGTAAAACTTCAACCTGAAAAGGGAAGTCTCAACCTGTGATGGTTTAAGGATGACCAACAACTCTGGAATGCTTAATGCAATTCCTGGAACTCTTCTAAAACTGGCAAGAAGATGGAGTCTTCTGCTAGAGGAAGTGTTCTCAATTTTGTTCCCGGAACTCTTCCAAAACTGGCAAGAAGCTGAAGTCTTCTGCTAGAGGAAGTGTCCCAGATTGCCAATTGAAGGCATGTTCAGGCATCTTTGTCTCTGGCTACAACTTTGAAACTGGTGTGGCAGGTTGTGGCTCAGGATCGCTTGATGTGGCTTTGAAGCTTGTAGATGACCATCATTTCCCCCCCTGTCAGATACAAGGTGAGATGATGGAGAAAACTCAACTGCAAGACTGTTCAATATTCTGGAACAAGTTCTGACATGTGTTTGGAATATCTTCTTGGCTGTTGATGCCTATTGCCAAGAAGCGATCCATCCAAGATGAATATTTGTTCTTGCAGGACGTTTGTTTCTGAAGCATCTGTGTGAAGAATGACTGGTTTTATGACAGTGCTTACGTGGATGAAGATCAAAACAGTTATCTTTCAGATGGCCAACTCGGTCACAGTGTTGGCATTTTACAATCTGTTGTTGTTGTTGTTGTTGTTGCTGTGGAAGAGGGGCAAAGTCTGGAACAGCTGGAGGTGAACTGTCATGAGGAGCAGGTGAACTGTCATGAATGAATCCAACACTCTGAAACTGAATGGGCTTGGCATAGTCTGGAATATGAAAGGACAAGTCCTTGTCATATCCAAGACCAGTTTTGTGCTTGTTGTGGACAAGCTGTTCCCAAGATCTGATGATGGGCTTGGGAAGTGCACACTGAGTTTCTGCATCTGCATGTACAACTGTTGCTTTATCTGAATGAACTGTAACATTATTGACTTGCTGTTTATGGGAGTCTGTTTCAATCTTCTGAACAGAAACAGGTTCAGAATGATGACTCCATTGTTGTAGTTCTTCTTGCTGCAGCTTTGTCTCAAGCTGCAAAAACTCAATATTTTCATGTGCATTTTGGAGACAAATTTTGATATTGGAAAGAGAGGTTTTGTTGATCTTAACCATCTCATCAACAGTGGAAAGTATTAAATTATTCAGTAGTTTCAATACATCATCTATTCTATCCATTTCAAACCAATATAATCAGAGAAGTGATGTTATCTTCAGCTACAAATTGGTCTATAAAATGATAAATAATTGCAACTATTAGATGAGTAGCAGGATGCCAATATCACCAAGTCACTGTAGCAGACAGCACAGTACCAATTTCAATGTAGCAAATGACTCGCTGCTTTAATGTACTTCTCAAATTATTCAAACTACTCACACTGTTCGAATGCATAACCGAGAATTACTTCTCAAGAACTTTCATACGTTGATGCAGGCAACCTGCATTTCCCGGAATCACATTGCTTGATCATATCAAAATACCATTCAATCACTTGTTAAGAAAATCCCCTTTTGGAAAATTCAACTACTTTTGGAAACTTCTTTGTACAAAACAATAATGGTTATAAAACCATGATTAGTACAAATTATCCCAAGTTTTCATCATAACTTCCATTTTTTTTTTACAAACTTTCACCCTGCGCTCCTACAGTTCAATCCAACAATTCGATTTCATTTCAATAGTGTCCAGGAATAGAGCAACTAGCAAGACTTTTCAAACCTGCGTCCGGTTTCCACTTGCAACTTCATTCTGGTTTGCAACTCCTACATCGTATTTAACGTTTTCTTCAGCAAATCATCGTCCACAGGAATTGCATTAACATGCTTAACCTTACAAATACTCTGGCAAACTGCGTCTTCAACATTTCTGTCCACGCTGTCAATTCAGATTTAATTCATCAAACTTTTATCAATTCTGGATCGCACCTTCTGGCATGTCATTTCTGGATTATCAAAACGTTGTTTGCTCTCCAGCAGAACTCTGATGATCGATTGCAAATGAACCGATACATTCTTCAACATCCAGAAAAACCGTTACATTGCTTCTCCACTGCGCTTTTGACCTGTGATTCAATTCTCATCAGGCAATCAAACAACGGGTGAACGCATTGAACACAATCATTATTAATGGCAATGGCTTATCGAAGGCATCATTACAAATTCAACACCACTGCAGAAAATGCTTTAATCGATCTTGATATACATCGATTTTCCCACAGTACCAATTTATCACGCATTCAACTGCATTCAATGTGTTATATTATTCAATCAACATCGCCATTCATGATTCAAGTGCTATTGAACCCAATTTCTTCAATTTCTGAACCTGCAGCTCAACACGATTTCAACATTTTTCATAACAGTTCAATTCAATTCAATGTGCCAACGCCTTCCACAATGTTTAATATGTCAACAAACGGTGATCTATTTCAATCAACTATAATGCCATATAGTCTGCAAGTAATCGACCCTCCAAACAGAAACTTCAAGGCTGAACTTTAATCACCGCCTACTCTATTGTAACACTACGGCATGATCTTAGCGTTACCAATTAAATACCAATGAAAACTTACCAGATTCGATTCAACGCAGCTGCTTCTCTCAGCGTTCCATCACAATAGCTGCACTTCCAATGTGTTATTCAACCATTCTTTTAAATATTGCTTATGGGACATCAATTTATTTGCGTTGTGGATATTATATCATCAGAGAGCCAAGTGTAAAATCAAGCATCGATTCACTGAACTTTATAAACCCAACTATACAACAGTTTGCCATTCCAACATGCTTATATAAGAGCGTTCACCATAAACAGATGAACCATCGTCATTGTATATCATTCAACGCTTTTGATTTATAAACACAACCCATACAAGTGCGCATCACTAAAACCATTTCAGAAATCAACACCCAATTTATAAAAAACCACACTTATCATATTAAAACCACGCATATCAGGCTTTATGCAACAGCAGCACATCTCCACGCAGAATTGGCCAGTGAATGTATTTGCATATATTCAAAGCAAGGATTCATTCAATACGCATTCAATAAACCGTTGATACTACAAACGCAGTGTTAAAAATGGGACAGCGTTGCCAATCAATTCAAACGCATATACCAGAAGTCAGTTCAATACCATATACAAAACCGGTGTATACCAAAAACCGCAGAGCCCATTCAACGTATTCAATGCATTCAACTTTGGACGTAACGCATTCAACAGGAGCAGATTCTGGGTGTTCATCAAAACGGCTCATCATTCAACATGTCAGTGTTTCAAGTACCATTTCAACGCAGATTCATCATACACCACTCAGCATTGTCAGTCATGAACCGGCGCTATTCATGAAGAAATTTAACGTACAGCGCTTCTGAGAATGGACAGATGCATTATGAGGCAGTGCTGGAATAAGGCAGAGGCAGATTATTTCAGATCTGAGCACAGAATAATCAATGGAGGCGCAGGTGCAAAAAACGCCCTTTTTGAAACGTTTATGACAGTCGGAGATCTGAACAGTCAGACAGAGGGGCAGCAAATTTTATGGACAACAGACACCAGCAGCAGTATAATCAGGTTGCAGCTAAAATTGAGCTGAAGAAATATTCATGAAATGATCTGCACATACAGATAAGGGCCATAAAACAAATGGCTCAAAAATAATTATGCAGGGCAGGAATACGCCTGCTCTGATACCATGTTAAACACACATGGGAAACATAAAATAGGAAAGATAAATCATGTGAGTACATATTTTATTAACAGGAAATATACATTTATAGTACATTGTTGTGACCGTTGGGATTCACATCCCAAGGTCTCTTAGACTCCTTTTGTCCATTTGGCTTCCACACTAACCCATTGAGGATTAGGTGTCCAACAATTCCTGCCCATCTAGTTGCATTGATAATGCTTCCCTAGAAAATCCAAGTAAATATGGTGCATGGGATTGTATTTATTTTAGTTCCTCTCATTATATCTCTTTTTCGTTGGATCTTGGATAAGGGACCAATAACCGAGCCAAGCTATTTGCTCTAATATCTCTTCTTATATTAGCCATTAATAATAATGTGAGTAATGTCTAAGTCTATGGGAACTGAAAAGTTTCAATGAATTGGCTCAATGGCAAAATCACCATGCAAAATTTAGGTCTTCAAGTAGTGATGAATTAGATATTATTAGCTAGAATAAGCAACTTTAACATAGTCTATTTTTCTCACATTTTTCGTGAACATAACTCCAAGGTTGATTCATTGTTCATTGGAGGCTAGAATGATGAAGTTTATGGGGGAAAATAAGGATGTTATCTCAAAACTTCCACCCTTCTACCTTCTCTGATATTCCTCTATATTCTCATCCATTGATTCCTCTAGTGGCATAGGTTGATGGTGTTCATGGTCTATTGGTGATCCAGGTGGATGTTGGTGGCCACCCACCTATCCCACTTGGACACCCACAACTGTCTCTTTCAGTTTTTCAGTTTCCATAATTGTAGCACAATTTACTATTTTTAATAGTTTTTTGGGTCCTGAACTTCCGGAGCTGTTTTGAGGCCCTAAATGAAGTTGTAGTGCTTGGATAGATCTTTCTAGCAAGCTATTGTATGCGTCAAACGAAGATCATATGCCAAAGTTATGACCCCGGGAAGTTGATGTACCAATTTACCCAAACGGGGCCCACAGTTTGGCGTTTCATCTTCTAGGGTTAGGTTTTTGGATGTTAAGGGTTTTCCATTGTTTATCAACAATAAATTGGCCTTCAATTCTCATTGTAACACAGTTCAGAGGCATGTAGCCACCACATCTCTTCTTAGAGATAAGCTACCATCGCCCTAGCTAGTTTATTTCCATTTCTGTTTGTAAGCATATTTTAGTACTTTACAGTAATGAAATGAAGTATTATTTCTGCTGCATCTCTATGTTTATGGTTATCTTTGTGCTTTATTACATTCTTGTATAAATCTGGATCAGTGGTATCAAAGCGGTCTGATTTTTTCTCTGTTTTCGTTTGCATGTCCCCAACGAGGTCGGGATATAAGGAACTAGGGCTCGATCTGGTTGAACCTTTGCAAGATCAGCCTTGAAAATCCCGATGGCCTCCCATGGCATATGAAAAGAAATACAAGGGGGCAGGAGATCCTATCAAAATCTTGCTCGAAGAAGCCCTCAAGCGGCAAAGGAACGCGATGATGGATAACTTTGCCCAGATCCTTCAACGTCTACCCAGAGGCGACGCATCGACTTCCAACAGCTACTATGGAAACACCACACCCTTTAAGGTACAAGTTAGTTTTGAAATCCCCATCTTCGAGGGTCAGATAGACGCAGATGTTGTAGATAAATGGTTAAATCTGCTACAAGGGTATTTTTTTGTTCTTGAATTTTCGAGTCGGGAAAAGATTGTTTTCGCTCTTCTCAAAGCAGCCCCCCACGTTAAGGATTGGTGGGAAACCTACTGCGAGCAGAAGGATGAAAGTACGGGCTCACTATTTTCAGCCACACCCACTTGGAATTCATTCCGGGATGCCATCAAGGAGTGGTACTACGGTAGGGAAGGGACCAAGATGTGCCGGAGTTCACAAACATTTTTCATACCCTTCGCACACAGTTGGGTATCAATGAATCTGAGCTACATTTGGTACTCAAATACCGTGGCTGCCTACATAGGTACATCCAGGAAGAGATGGAGTTCCTGAACATCTCCTCGCTCGGCACGGTGTACCAATATGCTGTCAAAATCAAGCAGAAATTTAAATAGAAGAAGCGAGACTTTGGATCTGCGAATCCGAAGCAAGGGAAAGGCTTCCCCAAATCGCAGAACCAAGGACATATCCAAGATGGGGAAACCCAAGACAACCCCTCGAAGCCACAAGAAAAGAACAACACCATGAAGTCAAAGAAGGACACAGGAAAGTGGTGCGAGTTCCACAAGAGCCCCACTCACAACACAAGTGAGTGTTGGACCAAGCAGTCGCTGGTGGCCGAGTTTGAGGCTTCAAAATCAGATGCATGTTCCGACCTTGAGTCAGAACCCGACAAGGGGAATGGCAAAGCGAAGTAGATCATTGATGCGGAACCCAGCGCCACTGTTGCCATCGCCAAGATCCAGAAGAATGAGCCCGAAGATCCAGAGGAAGGGGAGCGTGTTTTCCACTCACAAATGTGGGTGAAGGGTTCGCCGCTACAATTCATTGTTGACAGTGGAAGCCAAAAGAACCTCATTTCAGCAGAGGTCGTGAAGTGGTTAGGCCTACCGACTACACCACACCCGCAGTCGTACAGTATCGGGTGGCTTCACGAAGGACAAGATATCTGAGTCATTAAGCCCTTCACAGATGAGGTATTGTGTGATTTTGCACCGCTTGTTGTTTGTGATGTCTTATTAGGCCAACCATACTTATGGAGGTGACATGTTACGTATGAGTGAAGGCCTCACATTGTTATTATTACTTTTGGTAATTCATTATATAGGATACCAAAGGTAGCCCCACCTACCGCCACCTCTTTGATATCTGCTAAGAAATGCAGTAAGATTGTCTTGCAGACTAGGAAATTCATTTTCTGTCTGGTTCGCTCCCAAAGTAAGGGGAAGATCATAGCCACATCCATGACCCCCGCAAAGGGTTCCTCCACGCAGCAGCAGCAGCAGAGGGATACAGTCATGAAAGAACACAAGAAAAAATTCTCCTCATGCATAGGGGCACCACACAAGTTTCAGGTGGGCGACAAAGTTTGGTTACATATGTAGAAAGAACACCTTACAAGAGCCCATTAGAAGCTCAGACCACTCCGACATGGTCCTTACAACATTACCAAGGCTGTGGGAAACAATGCTTTGGAGCACAACATTCCTCCATTCCTTCACCTACACCAAATGTTCAATGTGTACTACCATCGACCATGCTTCCCACCATTACTAGACACATCTGAGATTACAAAAAAGCTCACCAGGGACCAAGTTCAGTAGATGGAGGAACTCAACGCAATGGGGACCATTGCTTCCTAAGGGGGGAGGAATGATCCAGGTGGATGTTGGTGGCCACCCACCTATCCCACTTTGACCCCCACAATTGTCTCTTTTAGTTTTTCAGTTTCCGTAATTGTAGCACAATTTACTATTTTTAGCAGTTTTTCGGGTCCTGAACTTCCGGAGCCATTTTGAGGCCCTAAATGACGTTTTTTGGGAAATATGGGAGCAACATGGGTCCATGGACCGATGTTGCTCTTCCAAAAGTTGTAGTGCTCGGATAGATCTTTCTAACGAGCTATTGTACACATCAAACATAGATCATATGCAAAAGTTACGACCCCGGGAAGTTGATGTACCAATTTACCCAAACGGGGCCCACAGTTTGGCGTTTCATCTTCTAGGGTTAGGTTTTTGGATGTTAAGGGTTTTCCATTGTTTCTCAACAATAAATAGGCCTTCGAGCCTCATTGTAACACAGTTCAGAGGCATGTAGCCGCCACATCTCTTCTCAGAGATAAGCTACCATCGCCCTAGTTGGTTTATTTCCATTTCTGTTTGTAAGCCTATTTCAGTATTTTACAATAATGAAATAAGTATTATTTCCACTGCATCTATGTGTTTATGGTTATTTCTGTGCTTTATTGCATTCCTGTATAAATCTGGATCAATTGGTTAGTAGTTTTCCTATTTATTCTTGCATTTATTGTGGAGCATGGATTGTAATGGCAATATGCATATGCAATACAGTAGTTATAATTTATATGGATGTGGTTGGTTCTTTCTGATAGTATTGTTGTTGTATTCCAATGTGGCCAATATTTTTTTGTGAAATGAATTACCCTATTGTGTGAAAAGGCACAAATTCATAAATGTAATGTGTTTGTTTTACCCTTTAATATATATGTGCATTTTTTTCCTGTGGTGAAAACATGCACATCAAGAATTGTGGCACAATATGGAGTGTTACATAAACCATGAATTCCAAATGGCATTGTGCCACAATATGGTTTGTACAACTCCTAAGGTGGTGAACCCTCTAAGTCTATGTGTCCACATGTCAAGCAGTTCTTTAAGCAAGATGGTGCATACTCCAACAATGGCTCGTCAACTCAAGTGCTCCTCCTCAACATATGTGCAAGGTGGCTCTAATTCCCCTAAGGATCTATGCCCAAACTCCTAATGCATAACACCCTACTCCAAGATGGTTATTCCACATGTTCTACGTGTTCATCCTCCTCAACGAGACCCCCCCTATAGAATATGTCAAACTAACACCTATGTTGCAACTACCACATTGAGAAGTGTGCTCCCTATTACTAATGAAAAAGTTAAGCATGCACCTGCTAAGCTCTCCAAATGTAATTCAGTCAAAATATAAGAAATTTGCTAGGGGACAACAAAACTTCCCCATCACATGAAACACTCTGCTAGCTAGGTGAAAACATTTTTAGATCAATTTAAAGCTAACATCAAATTGTAGGAAATATTTAGGACCAATGTGTTTCTTCATCAATGTCTAAGGCAACTTTGAATATTAATTCCTTAATAAATATTTGTATATACAAGCACAAATCGAAAATCCCTAGGGACATAAAATTCCCTCAAAGATCCTAGACTTATAAGATCCCTAAATCATATCATGAAGTCCAACCTATAGAAGATAGCTACAAGACCATCCATTTTTCCCTATTATGACATGGTACAATGGTTTATATCTCATAATGATGCTAAAACTTGTAAAAAAATTATTTTTTCTTATCAAGTTGTTAGGTCTTTTAGGCTTGAGGATTTCCTTAACATGTATAAGATAGACTCCCCTGAGATCCGCCTAAACAAGCAATTTGTAGACCAATTTATAGATAAAGAAGCAGAATAAACTAACACTCTAATGGTTGACACTCCAATGGCTAAGTTAATCAGATATTGGTGGTACAATTATTAGTCTTTTAAAACGAGATCAAATAAATTGTATTGTATTCAAAATCTTAGGAAACCCCAAATGCTCCTAGCCATAATGATTTGCAGGTTGTATGGGGAGCAAAAATCTAACAATTTGAATTAGAATGGCTTTTTCTTCTCCATTAGATTATTTAGAAGGGAACAATATTTAATTGGGCTCATATCCTCTTAGCCAATTTGCAGCAATAGATTAGAAAATCACAAGAGACATTACGAGGGTATTGCCTATGGTTCTTTAGGACGGGTTATCTCATTTATTTAGTTTGTTATAGAAAAACCCCTTTTTTGTTAATGTGTTGGAATTGGTCTCCCACCTAGGATCTCATACACATCCATTGTCTAAAGTTATGAGTTGTGAACTACAAAAAAATCTTTATGAAATTTGTGATAATTTTATGATCCCTTTGCATATTTTGTTAAGAAACTAGACACCTCCTAGATTCACCCAAGAAACCATGAATGGAATTAAAGAAATAGGAGATTGGTTTGTGGATGAGAATTTCTCTTGTATAAGGATATATGGATGTGAGGCAACCCCTCATCTTCTACCGAGTTATGTTCCTGACAAGTTGGTACTTAGGAAAATAACACATTTGATGCAAATCTACATTTATATTTGCTGAAATTGCCTTCAGTTCAGAGTTGGTTCCCTTTAGGAAAGGTGCTTATCTAAGCCACCGAATTCAAATTTGAATTATAGACCTTGGAGTCAAAAATCATTACAACATAGACCTCGGAGCCAAACACTAGAACCTAGTACCATACACTACGCGTGTATGTACCTAGTGATGTAGCGCGAACCAAAGTTAAACATTGGGAGAGTTGAATCAATGGTCTGACGTTTCCCAGTCCTTTAAAGCCTGGATCATAGCCTAGGCTCTTGTTCATGTCGTCGAGTTAAGCAATAATCTGGTGGGCTCCACCTGCTCCATTCCAACCCGACGTAATACCTTGGTACACAATATCATGACCTCTGAGTGAACCCAACCTTTGGGCCGCCAGCCTATTGTAATATGGAACTACTGGTGCTCTCCCTCCCGTTCTTACTGTCGGAATGACATGTCTCGGTCCCTCTCTACCCGATCGCTTAAACTTGGGTTTTTGGATAATTCCTCTAGCGAATGACTTCTGGGCAGTCCCCAATTGCCACGTTCGCCTGATGCTTAGTCGACCCAAAATTCCTCTTCCTGGTCACTTAGATTTGGGGTATTATCTTTGGGATAATGTGTCCCGATGCCAAAAAATGACAAACTTTGCTCCTTTGCCCGATTTTTGCCAAAAGCGACTAAGTCTTCCTTAAGGAGGAATATATCTCGGTGTCCTTTGTTCTTTTATATTTTTGAAAAAATTATCCTCCTCACGACCTTCCTCTTCTTTCACACTTCTATACGCTCTTATGTCTGCTCTATCTGACTCATCTTGTTCTTCTATGTCCTTGATTTCGTCTGTCCATTCCATATGTACCTACACAGATACATTCTCGACCTTTCCAAACTTTCTTTGTGTTTTTTCTACGCTCTATCTTCAAAGCTCGCCTTCAACATGTAGTTTCTCACACATGCTCCTCTCTTCTTCAGTGTTAAGTCGTAATAATAACGTGGCCTCCTGCCACAAGACCGCTCTCTCTCCTAAGCTTTGTCCTATTCTCACAATGGTTTAATTTGGATCTCTCGAGGATCTGAAACCTATCCTTCCTGAGCTTGTATTATATAAAATCGATGTAGATTCCTTGTCAATGCATAGGCTGGAATTCCCTCTGAAGATTTATTCTCTTGTCTTCCTTCACACTGGTACTTAATTTCTCTTGGAATTCTCTCTCACTGCCACTCTGAAACTATATGATAAACACACACACACAAGACCTTGAGGCCATTAACAACAAAACCCATGCATAAATTCAATCTCATTATGAATTCTGGAACAAAACAAATATTTACATAAAATTAGAACAAACCCTCTTGGTCATATTCTACATCTCAAGCCCATTACTGGCCTCAAGCCAGACTTAGTTGATGCACATCCTTACTTTCTCTTACACACTCTATCCCATCTTTATTCTCTCATGAATTCAATTTCATTTTGTACAAAGAAGGATTGAAACCAATTTTGGTTTCATATCCAATAATATCTCCTAGATCCACTAATTTCTCACTTAGACCCCTCAACTTAGGCTATGAATCTACCAAACAATCTAACCACCCAATATTCTCTGCAACTCTCACATAATTCGCAAGACTTCTCTCTCAAAGAGGTCCTATTATATTTTCCACTTTTTCATATATGTATTCAATAAACATAGGCTTATGCTCTCAAAATAAATAAGTAAAAAAAAATTAGGGAACCAACTCCCTTAGTAAATGAAAACCTCTAGGTCTAGTCAAAATACATTTTGACTTGGAGGTAAGATTCTCCTACATCATACTCCCAAGGTTCAAAAGATTCATGGTCTCCTAACCATGTGTTGATGAATAAAAGTATGCATGGGTTCCATATTTTAGTTTGTACATGATCTATCTCTCCATTATGTTTCTGCTGCATAGACTTCTTCTTTTGCATTCTCCCTAGTTTCCAAATTTTATGTTGTAATGCTCCTTTTTCCTTACTGATGTATGTAAGTCTTGTCTTCATCAACAATTTTCTGCCACTTTATTTTCTCTCTGTCACATGTCTCTTTTGGGATACTTATATCATCAACCTTCTAATCTCCTCAGTCTCCTTGTCTAAGTCATCCTCTTGTGGCGACAATTCATCCTTTTGCTGGAATGCACTATTGTCCTCCATCAAATTTCCATCACTATGTAATATTCCAAATAGAAATTTTACAAAGATAATCAAAGACATGCATAGACATAACAACACAATAAGTTTCAGTAAACACCAATGAACAAGAAATGCTCCGGAATACCAAAATGGCCAATTTTATTATAAGTACAATAAATTGGAAGGAGTGCACCTAGGCTTGCTCAAGGCAATATACAAGCCCCGGGTGATCAATCTCTCAATACCCAACTGCTGCAATAGCTTTTTCCTCCATAAATCTGCATTGGCCTAGTTTTTCTACAGTGCTGGCTGACTTGGCCCCTTTATTTCGCCCCTCAAACCTACCTAGAAAATTCTGTAAAATTAGGGTTGTGATCATTGTCAAAAACCCATAAAAACCCAGAAAGGGTTTGCTTTGGTCCCCCTCCTCCAAATTCCAAAGAACTTAGCCCTCCTCAAATATAAGAACTCTCCACCTGTAGCAGAAAAAGATGAATTGTTGCTCCAAAATGCTAGAAATCTCCCCACAATCTCCCTCTAAATGAAATCCTAGCAGCTCAACCCCTAAATCCTCCAACTGATATCCCACGCAACAATAACCCAAGAAGAATTGTGCAAGCTTGTGAGGGATGACACAATAGCAAGCTTCAGTAATTCGTACAACAGTGAGGGACTCCCTTTTTCCTCCCAAAATCTCCCTCCTTTGGCTGGAATTTGACCAAGAACACCCCTACACTAATTGAGACTCCAATTTCTGGCACCAATTCTCCCAATGATTGCATGACCTCTCCCTCTACGTCCCAACTGAACCAAAATAGCATGTACCTATGTGATGTCCCTCTCCCAACATCCAAAGCAAGAGAAAATCCTTCCTAGGGTGGCACTTGAAGTTCCCTTAAGAAAGGTTAAGCTTAACTCATTGGGATGCTCTTGTGCTAAGCAACACTTGTAACTCAGCTAAACATCTAGAGTGACAATTAGTTATCAAAATCTCAAAATCCCCCAATATGATGTCTCTTCCTTCTATTTATCTTTGATGCCCCCATTCTCTCCTTGTGGACCCCACCAACTCAAACTCCTTCTCCCTAGCTCAATTTTCCTAAGGGGTTCGAATTCCCCTTTTTGGGTGGCCCCCACATCCCACTACCAATTTAATTTTTCCTTTTCTCTAATGTCGGTGGCCTCCATCTCCCCAAAAATTAAGTGGAGACTCCCTCCACCCACTTTTTTTTAAGTTTTCCTGCCAAAATATTTCCCAACACCCAATGGAAAAAATGGAAAATCTTCTTATCAAAATTACTTTAATTGGGGACATTACACACTATTTTTCTTTATCTTATTCTCAATAAGAATTTGAATTAAATGATGTATTTCTTGGAACTGTTCTGTCAATCTATGTGATTGTTCCAACAACTTCACATTTCCCATCCTATTAAAATGACACATTATTCTTAGACAAGTCATACTTTGATGCAAGGTCTCCTCTGTAGTCTCATTCCATTCATTTCTTGCAACAAGTTTCTGATTTCAATCTCTATAGGCTTGCTTGATTTTCTTCAAATCTCTGATTAAATCATCTTGGAAAATGTTGATTCTTGCATCTGCCTCCTTTTCCATTTCTTTGATTAAATGAGGCAGTTATGTCTTCTGGACAGAATTCTGAATCTTCTCCTCCTCGCTTTCTTCATGACCTGCATCCACAAAAGAATATTAGTTTCAAAAACATAGGACCTTACAGTCCCTTTTGGTGCTTTCTGCACCCTTTCTTTGTGCAGTCTTGACTCCTCCAAGCTGCTCTTCTAGTCTTGTTCTACTTCCTCATATTGCATCTCAATATTCACATTAATGTCCTTGTCATTCTCAAGTTGTTCCAACCTCTTTTCTGCTTGCACCATAGTCTCCCATGATTTCTCTTTCACATTTTGAACAATTTCCTCCTCATCATCACCATCCTCCCCAAGGATGGATCTTCCATCTGGTGCACAAATGCACTCTTCCTCTGACTATGTTTCTGTCTCTAACTCAGATTCGGCTTCTATGAGCTTCCTCATCCATTTCCTTTGGTTTCTTGCATGGATACTCCTCATTGGCCATCTCACCTTCTGACTTACATAAATACCATTTTTTAGTTTCTGTCTCAAGCTCTCTTGTAGTTTCCTTGTTTTTCTTTGTAACTTCTCCTTCACCTTGTTGAATTCCTCTTTCAATTGAGCCATTTCCAACTGAGTCTCTTTCTTTATGACTCATGCCAACTTCTGTGACATTCCTCTCCCTTTGACTGTGACCTTTTGTAGAACCCATCATATGACTGCTTGTAGTCATTTTGTCTTTATGTCTTATCCTTTCTCTTGTGAACCCCCTTGTTCACTTGTGAGCTGCAACCTAGCCTTCTCCTTGTCCTTGTAATAAGCCTACTACTTGCTACTGAAAAGCATGTTCTCCTCCTGGTTTTCTTTCTTCCTTTGGACAGTTCTACCCACACTCTCTGTGGAACTGTTTATAACTTCTACCCAACTTTTTCTATTGGAAGTTATTGATGAGCCCCAATTTTTGGTAACAATTTGGGCTCACTTGGCCTACTTACCTGGCTCAACCCTTCATCTTTTATCACTTATGCATCATTTCTTAGTATATTCGTGTTATTTGTAGGAAGAAGGGCAGGCATTATTCCTATGTGACTAATACATGATTATTTCAGGTTTTTTTGACATTAAATGGAGCAAAGACCACGCAGAAGGAGACAAGGAGACAGCAAAGGTGGCATTGCAGGTTTATAGGGAGGCTGTCCACAGTCTTGAATGACCTCCCTCGTGATCTCCACCCCAACTCCGAGCTCCAATAGCTATCCCCACCGAGCTAAAAGGCAGCCAACGGATTCTACAGGAACAGCAGTTTACTTTTAGTTGGACAGCCGAGCTCCACTAATTGAGGAAGCCAGCTTGATCCTCATCATGTATAAATATTGAGGCTGTAACCTTTGATAGGAGCTTTTTGAACTTTTGAACTACTGTTGCAATTTCTGAGTACGAGCTACAGCTCGGTTTTTGCTTTTTGTAAGCCAGTTTTGGCATGATGTTAGACTCATGATTATGATCTTTTAATAAAGGCAGGCAGATTTGGATTCAATCCTGAGTTCTTAAGAGGGGCTATAGCTCTCAGGTTAGGGCCCAACCTGAGAGCAATAGACCTCCTTTTCTTTGTATTGTTACTTGTCTTTCCTTTCAGCACTTTGTTTCTTTGTTTTGACATGCATTTGGAAAACACAGTCTGCTGATTTAATTTCTTTAATGTGATTGAGTAGGATTAGTTTATGGTTAAAGTGCTGTCAGCAGTTTAGATTAGAGTAGGAGGATTAGAATTCATTAAAGCTCCAAGAAAAGGTTGATAGTGCACTCACTGCCATCTCTGTTTAGAGATTGGGGGTGTAGACCGTACCAACCACCAAAAAACGCAGTCTTATATGTTCATGCAAGCTGCAACACAGTCATTTCCGTCATAGAACCGTCCATGCATTTTGATCTTGAGCAATACTTCTTCGTTCCAACACCATGCACGATTTCTCTCCACAATTTACATTGCTGTTCGTTGGTTAAATAACACAGTTAGAATAGGTTGATGGAATTCTCGGTTTTGTGCAAGACATAGAGGATTTGTTCCATTTACACTGCACAGCATTGGTCTATTATCTTCTTCTTCTTCTCAACCGCGCCTAAAATCACCTACTCATCCTCTGTTCAGCTCGTTTGCCTTCCAACCCTTCTACTTCTCACGTAGCTCCATCTTTTTTACTTTTCATTGCTTCCACCCTTCTATCCACCAACCAACTTTACCCACTCTTTCTCCATCTTATCTCTCTGTCCCTGAGCCATCACAAGCTCCCTTTTCATCCTACCTATCCACCCATACAGCTCCTCGACTCCTCCATCACCCAAAACTCCAACTGTAGAACATCCTATAGAAGTTAGCAGACTTCCTGTAGAAATCCTGAGCTTCCTGTAGGATCCCCTGCAGACATCCTGTAGAAGCCTGCAAACTCGGTTGCCAAGCACCTGAACACTGTGGACTTCTGTGGAATGATGTTAGGAATCCCCTGGAACCTCTCCTAGCCCTCCTGACCTTTTCCAAGCCTTCCTTCCCTTCGAACTACCCCTGCATAGTCAAAACCCAATAAGAAACAAAATCATAATAACTCCAACCACCTAAGCAAAAATATAAAAACAATGTTCTCTTCAATAGAAGTAGTTTAAATTCATGCATCTCATATCACTAGAAGTAATGGCATCATTTTTAGGAGTTACATTCCCATCGTTGCATTGTAAGGATTAAGCTAGTCAGATTAGGGTTTACTAGGGTTTCCATGTTTGGTTGGCTTTCAGTTCATTCTTGCAAAGTAGGTTAATTTCCTTTGAGATAGTCCTCGTTCATCATTTAGAAAGCTTCTTCTGAGAACATATAGAAGTTGGCTTGAGCCCTAGCGGACTTGTGCCAGCTGACCAAGTGACAGCTGCGACAAGAGCTAGTACTTGTGCATACAACACCGTCGCTTCCAAGTTTGTTACGAACTACCGGGTTGATAAAATTAGAGAAGGAAGCCCCAGGAGTTGTAGCATTATTGCTACAATACTGGAGCCCACCATCTTTTTGGCGCCGTTGCCGGGGAAGCGTCAGAGTATTAGTAATTGTTGCTTTTCTTCTATTTTCTTACTCTTGCCTTCTGCTAAGTAGTTTATTTCATTTCCATTCTACAAAAGTAGCATAGACATTTCCTGCTTTCATAGATTAGCATTTCAATTCCGCAATTTCAATTTTGCAAGCGTAGATTAGTATTTCAATTCTGCAAGCGTAGACTAGCATTTCCATTCCTGCAATTTCATTTGAGCAAGTAGATTAGTTCTTTCCTGCTTTCAATTTAATTCTGCATCTTTATTTCAGTAAGATAGTTAGTTGTAGATCAATCTGTTTCAGTTTTGCAGGTACCAAAAAAAAACAAAAGCAATAAAAAAAAAAAAGTCTTTCCATTTCATGCCTCGTAGGAATCGAGATAAAACAGGCAAATTCTTACCCAACACCCCCACCACATCACTGAGTCACCCTTCTCTCTTCTTCGGTGACAGTGATCCAGAAGAACCTATAGGTGAACCTCCTGAGATATACGAAGATCCTATAGCAGAAGAAGAATTAGAGACCATCCCATCTGAAGCTATGGCTGACAATAGAGGAGAAGATGAGAGAATAGAAGGTGCCTTCCCCATCTGAGAGACCAATGGAGAGATGAAAATGAAGAACATTAGCCCCTCCGCTTTACCTCACTTCCATGGACTAACTACTGAAGATCCTGATACCTTCCTGTTTGAGTTTGCTGTCCTTTGTAGAACCTATGATTATACTGAAGATGAGCAGAAGCTGAAACTCTTCCCTTCAACTCTTAAGGATGCAGCATTACGCTGGTTCATGGGCTTACCTGGGAATAGTATCACTACTTGGGCTCAGATGCAGCAAGCTTTCAATACCAAGTACCGGGACTACTGTAGGTCCAAGGAAACCAAGGGAGAAATCTTTCGGATGACCATGGGAAATGATGAGTCCTTAGAGGATTATGAGGAGAGGTTCCAACTTAGCTATAAGCGGGCCAGGTGCACACTTGACCCTGAATCCCTCAAGTTGGTCCTGCTCCGAGGAGTCCCTGAAGACCTCTTAGATACCCTTCACATGTTAGCTGGGGGGGATATTTACCAACTGCCTTATGAGGACATCAAGACTGTGTTTAGAAACCACTCTAGGGCAGCTCGGAAACGAGGTAGAGGAAACCTCCTCTCAACTGGTGTCCCTTTCTCCAAACATGAGTTTGCAAATCAATTAGAAGATCTTAAGAGTGAGGTGAGACAGACCATTGCCATGCAACTGGACACATTCAGGATCCAGCAGAAGAAGGAAGAAGCTGAGAGAGCCTTGGCTATCTTTTGCCCTAGATGTACAAGGAGACACCCTAAGAACGAATGCCCATTGCATTCGGTTGAAGTGTGTTTCGTTTGTGAGGAGGACCATCTCACAAACCAATGTCCAACCTTACCTGGACTTAAAGCCATGTACCAAGGGACAGAAGCTCCCACTGAACCTCTCTATTTCCTCAACCAAAGGAGGCCACAAGGACCCAGACCTTACCAGCAGAGGATGCAAGGGGCACCCCAAGCTTATTATAGCCCCAACCAATCGACTCCTATGCCTTCCTGGGGTCCCCCTGCTCATCCTTCTTGGTCTATGCCTCCTCCATGGTCTTACCCACCTCAGTACCCTACTCAACCCACTACTCATTCCTATCACTCACATGCCCAGCCACAGCCTCAGTGGAATGCACCTCAGTCGGGGTGGAGGCCCCAGTACAACACTCCTCCCGCCATTTTGCCTCCACCACCAGTTCAACCTCAACCATTACCTCCTGCTCCTCCAAGGCAACCTCAAATACCTGCTCAACCGAACCCGAACCCCAACAATAGACAGGCCCAGCGGGTATACACTGGGGAAACATCATGCCCTACTTATGATGTGGAGATCCAGGAGATCAATCTTCGATCTGGAAAGACTCTTCCGGATCGCCAACCTCCTCCCCCAGAGGATGAGGAAGATAAACAGGAAAGTGAACCAAAGGCTATTCCACCCTTTCCTGAGAGACTAACAGCCACCACACAACCCAACCCAGAGGAGGATGAGCTCCTGGGTGAGCTCAAGCAGTTGTGTGTGAAAATACCACTTCTCCAAGCCATCAAGGATGTGCCAATATACAACAAACTGGTTAAGAAAAAGTGTTTCAAACACCCAGGCAGGCGAAAGAGAGATGCTTCAACCATCAATGTCTTAGGACAACTGTCTGACCTTATGTTAGGACAAGTCATCTTCCCAAAGTATCTAGATCCTGGGATTCCTGTAGTAGATGTCCACATCAATGGCACCATCATACCTCACACCTTGATTGATTTGGGGGCTGCCATTAATGTGATGACCAGGGATACCATGCTCAAACTCAATCTTCAGGGTTCCTTGAGGAAGACCTCGACAGTACTGCAACTAGCAGATCGCTCCACTGTGACTCCCGAAGGGATTGTGGAGGATGTCTTGGTCTCTGTCAACTCTTGGGAATACCCTGCAGATTTCTTGGTTCTGCAACCCAAGGCAAAGCTTACTGGATATCCTCTTATTTTGGGAAGGCCTTGGTTAGCCACTGCAGATGCTTACATAAGTTGTCGTGCAGGAAATATGACCATCAAAAATGGTCCTATGTCCAAGCAGCTAGTCCTATACCCTCCTGCCCAACCTTCCTTAGAGCATGACTTACCACTTTGGTTGGAGGAAGGAGAAGAGGATGAAGTGTACTCAGCACCTTTGTGCACCCTAGATACCACTAGAAGAGACCCCCCAACCGAGGATGACTTGATTGAGACCTTGATCCAGAATCCACCTTCCAGTGCACTATCCTTAGAGAAATTGGTGGAGGATGCCCAAGCCAGCACCTTAGTGGATCTTTGTACAACCAACCCTGTCACTCCCAGAGTCAAGAATGTGGAGTTCGGCCCTGAGAGAACGTTAAAGATCAGCTCCTCCCTATCTCCTTCCCAGGAAAAGGAGCTGTGTAGCCTGTTGGCCAGCCATCTAGATGCTTTTGCTTGGAGCTATAAGGAGATGAAAGGAGTCCATCCTTCGGTCTGTACCCATCACATATACATCAAAGAGGATTGTAAGCCGGTTAGGCAACCTCAGAGGAGAATGAATCCAGCCCTTAAGGACATTGTCAAGGAAGAATTGCAAAAACTGCTGGACGCCGGATTCATTTACCCCATCTCAGATAGTGAATGGGTGTCCCCTCTGGTGTTGGTTCCCAAGAAGAATGGGAAGTGGAGAATCTGTGTGGACTACCGAGAACTAAACAAAGCTACCAAGAAAGACCATTTCCCTCTACCTTTCATAGATCAAGTGTTGGATGGACTGGCAGGAAAGAAGTTCTTCTCTTTCCTGGACGGGTTTAGCGGGTACAACCAGATCCAAATCAGCCCAGAAGACCAAGATAAGACCACCTTCACTTGTCCTTGGGGTACCTTTTCCTACTGAGTTCTTCCCTTTGGGCTATGCAATGCTCCTGCTACCTTCCAGAGAGCTGTCTTGAGCATCTTCTCGGAGCTGGTCCATGATGCAGTGGAAATCTATATGGATGACTTCACTCCTTATGGGGCCAACTTCCAGGAAGCATTGTCCAATCTGGGAAAATTCCTAACCAAATGCATTGAGATGAACCTGTCCCTTAGTCCTGAAAAATGTGAATTCCTGATGACTGAAGGGACCATGCTAGGCCATACCATTTCTTGCTAAGGGTTACAGGTGGATCCTAACAAAATTGCTCTCATCAAGAAGGTTCCACCTGCTCAAAAGGTAAGGGATGTTCGGAGTTTCTTAGGATTAGCAGGGTATTACAGGAGATTCATTAAAGACTTCAGCAAGCTAGCCTCGCCATTGTTTGGCCTGTTGGCAAAAGATGTGGAGTTTAAATGGACTGGCGATTGTCAGAGGGCTTTGAATGAATTGAAGGACAAGTTGGTGTCAGCCCCAATCTTGAGAGGTCCAAACTGGGCCCTACCTTTCCACATCCACACTGATGCCTCGAACAAAGCCATAGGTGCAGCTTTAGGACAAGTTGAACAAAAACTTCCATATGCCATTTACTTTGTTAGCAAAAACTTGTCCAAAGCTGAACTGAATTACACTGTAACTGAGAAAGAGTTTTTGGCTGTGGTCCATGCACTGAACAAGTTCCGACATTATATCACTGGCTACCAAACATTTGTACATACAGACCATGCTGCAATTAGATATTTAATGAATAAACCAGATGTGAATGCTCGGATTATTAGATGGTTACTTTTGTTGCAGCAGTTTGATTTGACCATTGTTGACAAACCAGGTAAAGAAAATGTTGTTGCTGACTTTTTATCTAGATTGGATTTGTCTGCAGATGAGGATGGGATAGTGGATGACCAGATGCCCGATGAACATCTGTTTGCTATCTCAACACTCTCTCCATGGTTTGCTGATATAGCAAACTACCTTGTTTCAGCACAGTTCCCTCCGCACCTATCTTCAAGAGAGAAGAGCAGAATCATCAGAAAAAGTGCCTCATTTACTTGGATCGGGGGCAATCTGTTCAAGCTTGGCCCCGATCAGATCTTAAGGCGTTGTGTAAGGGAGGAGGAAGTCTTTGATGTCCTCCTCACCTGTCATGATGGGCCTTGTGGAGGACATTTTGCAGCAAAGAGGACTGCCTTCAAAATCCTGCAGGCAGGCTACTATTGGCCCACACTTCATCAAGATGTCAGAAGGTATATCAGCCAATGTGACCAATGCCAAAGAATGGGGAAACCGACTCAAAGGGATGAGATGCCTCTCCAACCTCAAGTGACTCTTGAGCCATTTGAGAAGTGGGGTATGGACTTTGTGGGTCCAATCAACCCTCCTTCGAGGCAAACGTCTTACATCATTGTGTGTACTGACTACCTGACAAAGTGGGCAGAGACTAAAGAAATCAAAGCAGCAACAGAAGAGAAGGTGGCCGAGTTCTTAAGAGAAAACATCTTCTACAAGTTTGGCTACCCAAGAGAGTTGGTCACCGATCAAGGGAGCCGGTTCACATCCAACCTAGTTGAAGACCTACTAGCTCATCACAAGATCAAGCATAGGACTTCCAACCCCTATCACCCTCAAGCAAATGGGAAGGTGGAAGTCACCAATAGAGCATTAGAAGGGATCTTGACTAAGGTGGTGAGCAGCAGCAGAAAGGACTGGGCAGATCGCCTGGTTGAGGCCACATGGGCTTACAACACAACCTGGAAGACCACCACCGGCTTCACACCTTATGAGCTGGTCTATGGGAAGAAAGCTTTGATGTCCATTGAATTTGAGTACAACACTTTGAGGATGGCAGCTCAGCTGGACCTAGATCTCAGCCATGCACAGCAAGAAAGGTTGTTGCAGCTGAATGGACTGGACGAGCACCGAATGCAGGCCCTCCTTCACTCGAAAGTGGTTCAACTTCAGAGAAAGGTGTGGCATGACCAATACCTCAATGACAAGCAATTCCATCCAGGAGATTGGGCACTGTTGTATGACTCCAGGTACAAAGACTTCAAGGGAAAGCTGAGAACCAGATGGTTGAGACCATATGCAATGGAAAAATGTCATGATAATGGATCTGTTCTCATTCGGACCATTGATGAGGAAGCCATCCCCATGCTTGTCAATGGGCATCGATTGAAGATCTACAGGAAGCCTCTCTCAAGACAAGAGTTCATCAAAACTATGGAGAAATCAGTGTTGGTCATAGAGAAGGGTTCTGCCTCTCCTTTGGGCATACCCTGAAAAAAAAAATAAAAAATAAAAAAAAAATAAAAAAAAAAAAAAAAAAAAAATAATAAAGATCCTTGGGTGAAAACCTTTCTGAGGCACCCAAGGCAGGTGGTAGGGGTGAAAACCTCATTGAGGCGCCCCTATTGTCTTTCAAAAAAAAAAAAAGAGATTTGAAAAAGATCCTTGAGTGAAAACCTCTCTGAGGCGCTTAAGGCAGATGGCAAGGGTGAAAACCTCATCGAGGCGCCCCTGTTATCTTTCAAAAAAAAAAGGAAAAAAGAAAAAAAAAAAAAACAATAAGAAAAAAGACAAGGACAGCAAGTTCATAATGTAAAATTGCATGCAGGTTGCAGGTGTTCTATGGAGGAGAGGAAGCCTCTCAACTCAAAGCCAAGGCTCCTTATCATGCTGTCAGGAGACCTCACCAGCACCTCCTCCAAGAATACTCCTTTTCTCCAAGGTATGTGCACAATTTCATCACGGCTTGAGTCTTCTACAGGAAGATGCAGATTTTCTACAGGAAGATGCAGACTTTCTAAAGGAAACGCAAACTTTCTACAGGAAGCTCTGTATTTCTACAGGAAACTTCTTGTAGAAGTTCGGGATGGCCCAAAATTCATTTTATGAGGAGATCTAACGACTAAGGATCGGTTTGGACGCATGCAAGCTACTGTTGTCACCCTTGCACACTGTTGTCACCTCGTCCTACCATCCTTGTCGACATGCAACGAAGTTACCTGCACCAGCAAAGCAGATCGTTGAGTTATCAAAGAGAAAGCAATTTTTAAGATAAAAAAAATGCTGAGATGTCATACCATATCCATCCCAGCCATCCATGAGCTCAGGGAGCGTGATCGTGAGGCCAAATCCTTCGTCGTGCAGCATGCACCCGAGGAGGAAGAACTGTTACAAGACATCCTGCGAGAGTCCTGTAACAGTTAAGCCCGCTAGAGTGTACACCATTCACAGCGCTGGCCATATGCAATGAAAACGCGGGCGCATGCAGCCAAGCATAAAATCCATCGTCGGCAGCCTGTAAACATGAACCTCCGGGCCTGTGCAAATTCATCAGCAACAAACGAATCCACTCATCATCGTCCAAAAACCGAAAAATCGTGTTGCGGCCGCACAGGTAAGTGTCTCGACCCTTTCTTCCATCAGATTGCATGAATTTTACTTTGAAATTGTTTGCGAAGTGTGAAGTGAATGGGTTGAGCGGTTGTATGGCCATTTGACTGGCCACGTCGACCAGTTAATGGTCTAGTCGGATGTTTGGGTGGCGGCCATGAAAAAAGGAATGGGCAGCACACACGTGAGAGCAATCCCGTCGGGAAAAACGTATTTAGCAGAAGAGACGGCGGCGGATCTGCGGGGGGATGATGCGGCAGTAAGGGAACTCGCAGGCAAATGATGGGACGACGTCATCCAACGGTCCGGCAGGGACAGCTCACCCCCGCGCCACGGATTCCGCCGATTCAAATCTAATCGGCTAGATTGCACCCCATGCATTTATCATTCACCGTTTGAAACTCGAGTGATCATCCGGATCCATCTGCAGTTCGATACTCCGAGCCTTTGGCCATCAGAACTCCTGTGAAGCAACACCTAGAGCACAGACCAACTACAGTCTTTCCCAGAAATCACGCATTGCTCCTACAGGAACGCTGTTTCTACAGGAAGGCGGGTTCCTCACGTCAAAAGGTGGCGGATTAAAAAGGTAAACTTGAACTCTCCATGCAATTGGCTTTTGAAGGTGGCAGAATCGTCGTCTACAGTCTGGTCGTAGAAAATTGTTGCAATTGTTGTCTGCTGTGCATAAACTGTCGTTCTACAGGATGTCAGTGTAATTAAGCTGTGTTAAGGTCCTCAGAGATAAGCTTCGTGGATTATATGCATGACAGAAGCGTAATTCTACGCTCTGTCTCAGTAGACCAAATTTCTTCCGCGTTCGCCACCTCTAGCTAAAGAAACAGTTTTTATCATGCCGGATGGGTTCATTAGAAGGGAACCCACTGATCCAACAAAGTTAAGGGAAAATCTTGAGGTGGTGGAGCTCTTCACACGAGCACAATGGATATCCTTCTGTGACATATTGCAGGGTTATGACGACGAAGTGGCAGAAGAGTTTTTGCAGGCTCTGAGGTCGAAATCCAAAACATTGACCACCGTGAACTTCAGGGGCCTAAGCCTCAAGCTCACCCTGCAATATATCAGTCGAATTACTGAACTTCCAATGGGTTTGCCATGGGATAAGGAAGAAAGGAAGTTGAGCCAACAGGCCAAGAAAGAATTCTTTCCCCCAGAGGAGGAATTCTCGGAAGACAAGAATGGGGTGCGTAGAACCAGTTTACTGCCACCATGGAATGAAGTTAGCCTGCAGATCATGAAGTATATAACCTGCGAAGGCCATTTTAGCATTGTGTACGGGTATCACTTTAGGTTGCTCACTGAATTGAGGCACCAGATTGATCTTCCTGTAGAAAATAAACTGAGCATCCCCTATTTCCTGCTACAGTCTCTAATTGAGTGTGCCACAAAGTTAAAAGAAGGCATACCAGACCAGGTAGCCCACCATGGATTGATCAAACTTCTCGTGGAAGATGCGCTGCATACATACAAGGTTCCTCTCTCATGGGAAGCATTCAGAAATTTGACAAGAGATGGAGACATAAGGATGTTGACCGAAGAAAGTGGTTCCTCCAGCAGTGAGGAGAAAGAATCAGTGGCCGTGGGAAAGAAAGAAACAGGCCAGAAGACCCCGACCACAGTGCAGAAGAAAGAGCAAAGGAAAAAGCACGAGAAAAAGGATGCCAAGGAGAAAGATGACACACCCATCTTGACAGCAAGAGAGAAAAGGTTGCAAGGCAGAACGGACAAAGCTGAGAAGGTCCACATCAGCAAAAGTACCTCATCAGCACCTGCAACCAAGCCAAAAAGAAAAACTCATGCAGCAAAGCAAACCAAGGTGGTGACACCTGTGTCTACAGGAAAGCCGAAACTAGCTTCTACAGGAAGCCCGAAATTGACTAAAACAGGGTCTTCTACAGGAAGCCCCGAAAAAGTGAAACCCAAGGAGAAGAAGGCGGACATTCTAGCAAGGGAAGCAAGGGAGGCAGCAGCTGTGCTGGCCGCCCTCAGCACACCACCTAAGCCAAAGGAGAAGAGAAAGAGGGAGACCCCTCTATATTTTAAAGCTCGAAGGAGTGTGAGGATAAAGACGGGTAAGCCACAACCTCCATCCAGCAGCCAAATCACTACAGGGGATGCCCCTACTTCACCCAGTGAGAGGTCCCCCTCGAAGATATCGGTCACCTACGAGAGGGGGAGCCCAAAAACAACTACTTGGAAAGGAAGGTTAGACCAATCGGCTTCAAAAGCCCGGCTCAAGGTCAAGGAAGCAGAGAAGAGGGAAGAAGCGGCACCCTCATCACCACCAAGGGCAGAACAGGCAGAGCCACCAAGAGTAGGAAAGAAAGAGCGTATTCCAGAGCCTAGTTCTCGGCCAAGGACAAGGAGCTGGAGCAAAATTGCTCAAGGATGAGCAAATATTTTAGCTGGGGGGTGATGATGAGCCCCAATTTTTGGTAACAATTTGGGCTCATTTGGCCTACTTACCTGGCTACACCCTTCATCTTTTATCACTTATGCATCATTTCTTAGTATATTCGTGTTATTTGTAGGAAGAAGGGCAGGCATTATTCCTATGTGACTAATACATGATGATTTCAGGTTTTTTTTGACATTAAATGGAGCAAAGACCACGCAGAAGGAGACAAGGAGACAGCAAAGGTGGCATTGCAGGTTTATAGGGAGGTTGTCCACAGTCTTGAATGACCTCCCTCGTGATCTCCACCCCAACTCCGAGCTCCAACAGCTATCCCCACCGAGCTAAAAGGCAGCCAACGGATTCTACAGGAACAACAGTTTACTTTTAGTTGGACAGCCGAGCTCCACTAATTAAGGAAGCCAGCTTGATCCTCATCATGTATAAATATTGAGGCCGTAACCTTTGATACGAGCTTTTTGAACATTTGAACTACTGTTGCAATTTCTGAGTACGAGCTACAACTCGGTTTTTGCTTTTTGTAAGCCAGTTTTGGCATGATGTTAGACTCATGATTATGATCTTTTAATAAAGGCAGGCAGATTTGGATTCAATCCTGAGTTCTTAAGAGGGGCTATAGCTCTCAGGTTAGGGCCCAACCTGAGAGCAATAGACCTCCTTTTCTTTGTATTGTTACTTGTCTTTCCTTTCAGCACTTTGTTTCTTTGTTTTGACATGCATTTGGAAAACACAGTCTGCTGATTTAATTTCTTTAATGTGATTGAGTAGGATTAGTTTATGGTTAAAGTGCTGTTAGCAGTTTAGATTAGAGTAGGAGGATTAGAATTCATTAGAGCTCCAAGAAAAGGTTGATAGTGCACTCACTGCCATCTCTGTTTAGAGATTGGGGGTGTAGACCGTACCAACCACCAAAAAACGCAGTCTTATATGTTCATGCAAGCTGCAACACAGTCATTTCCGTCATAGAACCGTCCATGCATTCTGATCTTGAGCAATACTTCTTCGTTCCAACACCATGCACGATTTCTCTCCACAATTTACATTGCTGTTCGTTGGTTAAATAACATAGTTAGAATAGGTTGATGGAATTCTCGGTTTTGTGCAAGACATAGAGGATTTGTTCCATTTACACTACACAACATTGGTCTATTATCTTCTTCTTCTTCTCAACCACGCCTAAAGTCACCTACTCATCCTCTGTTCAGCTCGTTTGCCTTCCAACCCTTCTACTTCTCACGTAGCTCCATCTTTTTGACTTTTCATTGCTTCCACCCTTCTATCCACCAACCAACTTTACCCACTCTTTCTCCATCTTATCTCTCTGTCCCTGAGCCATCACAAGCTCCCTTTTCATCCTACCTATCCACCCATACAGCTCCTCGACTCCTCCATCACCCAAAACTCCAACTGTAGAACATCTTGTAGAAGTTAGCAGACTTCCTGTAGAAATCCCGAGCTTCCTGTAGGATCCCCTGCAGACATCCTGTAGAAGCCTGCAAACTCGGTTGCCAAGCACCTGAACGTTGTGGACTTCTGTGGAATGATGTTAGGAATCCCCTGGAACCTCTCCTAGCCCTCCTGACCTTTTCCAAGCCTTCCTTCCCTTCGAACTACCCCTGCACAGTCAAAACCCAACAAGAAACAAAATCATAATAACTCCAACCACCTAAGCAAAAATATAAAAACAATGTTCTCTTCAATAGAAGTAGTTTAAATTCATGCATCTCATATCACTAGAAGTAATGGCATCATTTTTAGGAGTTACATTCCCATCATTGCATTGTAAGGATTAAGCTAGTCAGATTAGGGTTTACTAGGGTTTCCATGTTTGGTTGGCTTTCAGTTCATTCTTGCAAAGTAGGTTAATTTCCTTTGAGATAGTCCTCGTTCATCATTTAGAAAGCTTCTTCTGAGAACATATAGAAGTTGGCTTGAGCCCTAGCGGACTTGTGCCAGCTGACCAAGTGACAGCTGCGACAAGAGCTAGTACTTGTGCATACAGCACCGTCGCTTCCAAGTTTGTTACGAACTACCAGGTTGATAAAATTAGAGAAGGAAGCCCCAGGAGTTGTAGCATTATTGCTACAATACTGGAGCCCACCAGTTATCCTCTTCCTTGGTCCTCTCCGATAAGAACCTTCTCACACTCTTCCTCTAGAGTGCACTTTTTTCCTCAGCTCTCTGGTTGTCTAGCTGTTACAATTCTTAGCTTGCTCACTTCTTTTGATAACTATTCCTTCATTGTTTCCATTTCCTTGTAGCACTGATCTCTGTTGTTGGTCCTTTGTCACAGCTTCCTTGCTTGCCCTCTGCTTTTCTTGCTAACTGATATCACCTCTTCCTTCTGTTGTTTTCTTTATCCTGCAAACACTCCTCCTTAATTATTATTCATGTTCTTCATAGCTTCGTTGTTGTCTAATGGCCAGTGTATCTTTGTCAACTTCTTTTCCTTGACAATTTCTGCAACTAAACGCCAAGTCTACATGTAATTTTCATCAAAAAAATATTACAATATGTTCACCCTCTCATAGGAAATTAAATTCATGTTCACTATCAACAACACTCTCCACACAATTATTTAAAAAATGATTCCTTACCCCTGCTCATTTGTTGTCAATAATTGCTCTATCCACTTTCCCTTGGACAAATTCAACAACAACAACAAAAAACTCAGTTTACCTGCTCCTTCAGCACCATCTCCTTTGGTCTTTTTCAGCAGACTTGATTTCTTCTACAGGTTCCTCGGCATTTTTACTCTAGCACCAACTCCTCTATAGACTCAATCTTCGGATCCGTTTCTCAATTTCTTCAACAAGTTGATCCTTAATTACACTAGTTCACGGTTCTTTCCAACAGTGAATTTTTTACTGCTCCTTTCTTCACGCACGTAGGGTCTTTGTTTCCTTTACTCATGTTCACCCTACTTCCTTTGGCATTCACAAGCCTTTCATCAAACTGCTCCAACACTTTTCTCAATGATCTTGTTGCTATCACGTCCCTTACCTGGTGATTTCCTTCTGCATATTCAATGCATTCAGGGAACAAATAAGAGCTAAAAACATGATCAAAACATATCAAAACACAATTCTATAGTCCCACGAGTTATAAAATTCATTCACAATTATAGCATCTCGAACAACGCTTTCACCAACGGATCTGCGCAATAAGTCATTCATTCACAATTATAGAATCTCGAACAACGCTTTGACCAACGGATCTGCGCAATAAGTCAACGATAGATTTCTAAATCCAACATGTACACAACAATGGAAACTCCAATACGTCCAAGAGTCTCGATTTGCACACACTGTCCAATGTAGTTGGTTCATAATTCCAATATAGAGCCACAACAATTCCTATGCTCTGATACCACCTGATGCAAATATTCCTTTAGATTTGTTGAAATTGCCTTCAGTTCAAAGTTGGTTCCCTTTAGGAAAGGCGCTTAGCCAAACCACTGAATTCAAATGTGAATTATAGCCCCTTGAGTCAAAACTCATTACAACATAGCCCTCAGATCCAAGCATTGGAACCAAGTGTTGTAGCACAAACCAAAGTTAAAGGAGAATTAAATCAATGGTCCAATGAGTCCTGGTCCTTTAAAGCCCGACGCATAGCCTGGGAGCTCCTCTGTGTATCGTGGGTTTAAGCAGTGGCCAGTTGGGCTCCACCCGCTCCATTCCAACTCGGTGTTATAAAGGACCATCATAAAGGTGAGGTGCTAGCTCTACCCCGAAGAACTCCTCTTAGGCAAAAGAGGGCAACTTCCTTCCTTGGTTGCATTCCAAGTACCCTATCCCTCTTACATATCCCCTTATTGTTCATGTCCCGACACCCACTCCTACTACCGAAACCCTGAGATTAGAGTTTCACATCTTATCCCAACTAAAGCATGACTTTCCACACATCATATACTACAATTAGAGCCCTTCGCATAAATTCCGTCGAATGGGTAGATCGATGATTTGTCCTTGAGGATCTGAAATTAATCCTCCATTCAACATGAATTCATTTCTCAACCACCTAAGTAGACATGGTGTAAGGTCTAAGCAATTAATTAAGTGGAGTTGGAAAAGTTCCATAACCATGCTAATTCATTATTTTATTTGTAGCAATAAGATCTTTTTTTTATGGGGTCCAATGAGCCTACTCTCTTTAGCTCTATCAGGATAAGAAATGGATATTTTTATTGAGTTAGAATGTCAATTCTAGAGGTTAATACCTTGGTGCACCATATCGTGTCCTCGAGGTGAGCCCAACCTTCGGGTCACCAACCTATTGTAATATGGAACCATCGGCACTCTCCCTCCAGCTCTTACTATTGGGATGATGTGTCCTAGTCCCTCTCCACCCGATTGATTAGACTTGGGTTTTTGGATAGTTCCTCTGGCGTATGACTTCCAGGAAATCCCCACTCACCACATCCACCCAACGATTAATTGATATGGTGCTCCTCTTCCTGGTCGCTTAGATCTAGGGTTAAAATTAATTTTTCTGGGGTATTATCTCCAGGATGATGTGTCCCGACCCCAACAATTGACAAACTTTTCTCCTTTGCCCTATTTTCACAAAAAACGACCAAATATTCCTTAAGGAGGAGGATATCCTGGTGTCCTCTGTTCCTTGGTCTTTTTTTATAAAACTCTCCCCCTCAAAACCTTCCTCGCCTTTCAAACTTCTGTATGCTCTATCTGACTTGACTCATTCTTCTATGTCCTTGATTCCATTTGTCCATTATGTCTATGCCTATGCAAATACATTCTCGACGTTTCCAAACTCCGTATGTGTTCCCGCTAAGCTTTATCTTAAAAGCTTTCCTTCAACACGCAGGTTCTCACATACGTTGCTCTATTATTTAGTGTCAAGTTGTAATAATAACATGGCCTCCTGCCACAAGACCGCTCTCTCTCCTAAGCTTTGTCCTATTCTCACAAGGATTTAATTCAGATCTCTCGAGGATCTAGCGCCTATCCTTCCTGAGCTTGTATTATATAAACTCGATGTGGATTCCTTGTGAATCCACGAGCTGAAATTCCCTCTGGAGCTTTATTCTCTCATCTTCCTTCACACAAGTACTCAATTTCTCTCAGAATTCTCTCTCACTGTCACTTTGAAACTATATGATAAACACACAGAAAACACACGCACACAACACCTTGAGGCCAT
The DNA here is from genome assembly GCA_031772625.1 of Pinus tabuliformis. Lineage (NCBI taxonomy): Eukaryota > Viridiplantae > Streptophyta > Pinopsida > Pinales > Pinaceae > Pinus > Pinus tabuliformis. The sequence goes on along the minus strand of CM062819.1, from coordinate 1,740,998,650 downwards.
TAACGACAAAACCCATGCATAAATTCAATCTCATTATGAATTCTGGAACAAAATAGATATTTACATAAAATTAGAACAAACCCTCCTAGTCAGATTTTACATCTCAAGCCCATTACTGGCCTCAAGCCAAACTTGGCTAATGCAAGTCCTCACTTGCTCTCACACACTCTATCCCCTCTTAATTCTCTCATGAATTCAATTTAATTTTGTACAAAGAAGGATTGAAACCAATTTTGGTTTCAGATCCAAGAATATCTCCTAGATCCACTAATTTCTTACCTAGACCCCTCAACTTAGACTATGAATCTACCAAACAATCTAACCACCCAATTTTCTCTCCAACTCTCACATAATTCTTGAGACTTCTCTCTCAAAGAAGCCCTATTACATTTTCCACCTTTTCATACATTTATTCAATAAACCTAGATTATGCTCTCAAAATAAATAATTAAACAAACTTAGGAAACCAACTCCCTTGGTAAATGAAAACCCTAGGTCTAGTCAAAATACATTTTGACTTGGAGGTAATATGCTCCTGCATCAATATCAAATAATGATTACTATAATTGCTTCTACTTTGCCTAAAAATAAAAAAATAAAACAATATAGCCTTCTTTTCCTATTAATTTAGGAATCTATTCCATGTTAAATACTAAGCATCCATTAAAAGAGGAATAGGAACTTGAGAATATTTGGATAACCTATGAAAAATTCAAAATACATGACCCAAGAGAGATAGTAAAATGACATTGTGGTATAGTAAAGTTTAGATCCTATGTTCATTAAGAATCCCCATTTCATAGCATGTCCTAGAGAGCCCAAAATTATGAAGAAGTTATCAAAAGAATTGAAGAAATTTGAGATAGTAAAAAAGCATCAGAATTTTTAACTTTTCAACTCAAAAGAAAAAGTAAATTTGTCAAGGAAAAAGTGAAGTATAAGGGAATACATTAAGTTATATTACTAATCAAGTAGGATCAAATGAGAATAAGGATACTTCTTGTCAAAATATATAGACTAACTAATATGGTATTGGTGGAAACGATAAAGGATAAGGGTAATTCCTAAGCCACCTCTTATTTCTTGTGTTTTAATTGATTTTTTTGTATGGAAATCATACATCAAGGAAAAAAACAAGAAGATAATTTTGAAGACTGAGACCTTTTGATGAATTTGTACTTGGATAGATAACTGGTTATATGATAGCATTTCTATGAGTTATACAAGTTACTTGTTTATTAAATCTTATGCAAAATTAATTTCCATAATATGTTTGGATTTATCATGTTGAACACATAAAGATAATACACAAATTAGATAAATGTTGAACTCATCCAAGGGTCCTCTCTTTTGCCTGGAAATTCCACACCATCTCCTACTTTCAACTCCTGCTAGGGCTCATCTTAGAGGTTAGCATGATGGAAAACAAGGGTTTTCTTTGAGTGAAGGTGATTTTGTTTTAACAAATGCAAGGGATACAAGGGCACTCACCCACCTAACCCCTCAACCATGGTTCATACCTCTAATTTTTTATAACCCTCGAAAGGTAAAACATTGGGAATTGAATGGGGGTGGATCCCCCTCCACATGATTTTCCTCGTGCATGTGGTTGATAAGGAGAATTAAATACCTCCCCCTCACCATCACGCCTGCCCCACATTTTCATTAAAATGTTAGTGTGAATGTCATTTTTGTTTGATCCTCCTTCATGTGAACTTCATTGTCCAACAATGGATTTACTCGTGTCCCATCCAACTTGGAAATCAATGAAGTTGTTTGGGTTACATGGCAAGAAATAGATATGGAAGAGAATTCCTCCATGTGCATGATTTATAGATTGAATCTTTAGGATAATGGGGCACTATTTGTGGAAATTTTGGTACTTTCCCCACCCAACATCTCATTTGATGACTTTGGAGCTCCACTAGGAATACCTAAAAAGCATCCTAGGGGCATAAGGGTCCATGATTTCTATGTTGTTTTTTTCTCATGGAAACAATAGGTTTTAGTCATGGCCTCGGCTAGTGTCAAATGGAAATCAAGTCAATGAAATGGTCAATAATTTGACACTACAGTGGGAGAAGTCCAATGAGAAATAAAATTAATCAATCATTTGACAAGGGACAAACATACTTTAGAGGTAGGCAAGCACCTCGATACTATCCAGGACTAGGAAAGTTAGTCTCGAATGATCCTGATCATTCCATGTGGTAAGAAACTTGAACATTCAAACACTATAAGCAATCCCTTTGATCTCATGGCACACAATTCATCCCACCTTAATTGAAGGCTTTTATTCCTAAGCTAAGCCTACCTTAATTACAACCTCTATTAGCCCTTTTGTAGGAAAAAAGACCAAAATAGATAACTAGGAAGAACTTGTCGTGGAATCCATAAATGGTCATTAATTTCTATTTGCTTTATTTATGTTTATAACTGTTTACACTATTCTCATATAAATTGATACCGCTTACCAAACAATTATTATTAAGAATAAAACAAGATTATACATGATTATGATGAAAATTTCCATAAATCTAATCCAAGTATGAGCTAGCTAAAATCCTATGTATTTGCAACATTGGGAATATTGATGTTGATGCATGAGCATCCTTGCACAATAAGTTATACTTTGTTTGTTTAATTCATAGATACATGCAAAAGTGTTAGGAATTTAGTTTGAATTTCAAGATATGAACATGTTTACTTTTCCTGAGGCATTCATTTTTCAAGCTCTACGCATGCATTTTATCGAATTGTTGCAATGCTTCAACAATCATTTTTGTTATGATGAAGCGCATTCCTAGGAATGTTAAAACGTTGTAAGGAGAAGAAGATCCATTGTTATGTGATCAAATGTGAGAAATAGTTCGATGTTGTTGTATAATGTTGTCATAATTAGTGCAATAATAAACATGTATGCAAAAAATGGCCATGTAGGCGTTGCACACAAGGTGTTCAATAAAGTGTCTCATAGGAATGTTGTCTCACGAAATGCAACATTCCACATTTTGTTTTAGTTTGCAAACATGCAATTTTTATTGTCATAGCTATAGCTAAGGAGAAGTTTAAGCCATTTTGTTGTGCCATATATACAGGCAAGGAGAATTTCAAGCAGCAATTGCTAAAGATGGAATTCTAGGGACTAACTCTAGTAGGAGTTGGATTTCTAATCATTGAGATTTGGAAGACCTACTCAACAAGCATGATCTATTTGACAAGGTCATCTTCTTCATCTTCATCAAGACAATCGTATTCTTCATGTTTGTACAGAAAAGGAACCATTTACACTAGGAAGCTTTTATTCATTGCATCCCTTGCATTACTCTATATTCTGAATGCAACCTTGTCGTCCTACAATGGAATAAATAATGGAGACCATCTTGTATTAGTTATTCAATTAGAAAAATTAGGTGTGGCATTTTTTTTTGTTGTATTCAGTTGTGGGTATGATATATGAATGCACTCAATTGCTTCCTTTGCCTTGGGAGGTAAATAATTTGATTTCCATCTTTGCTTTTTTTGAGGAATTCCTTGTTTTTTATCTCCAAAATGAGGGCTCAGTAGGCCTTGATATTAGGTATTATGGCCTTCTATTTGTAACCATTTCAGTATGCATTGCATCTAAATTCATAGAGGTCCTCTACACAAGAGTTTTGTTTCCTCCTTCGAGGGTTGTTGTGGGGTCAATTTTGTAAGGAACCTGGTTTTTCCAAATGGGTATTTCATTCTTCACATGGATGTTATCTTGTGGAATGGAAAGTGCCTTGCCATTGGTTGGAGGAAGAAAACTTGCACCGGGCAAAGCAAGAAAACCATGTCAGTGCTCTAGAGTTTGTGCACATCATGTAGGAACAAATTGAGCATCAGGTGGCAACGGGCTTAAGCCTTGGAAAACAAAACCAAAAGGAGTGGGCATACAAGGTTTTGTTTTTATCCTCTACTAGGGTTCAAATTTGAGGTCAGACAAGGGTTTGATTTGAAATTCATCGAATTGGGGCCAAAATAGTTCGAAAAACCTTGAGATTCAACCAATTTTGATTTTCAACAAAAAAATGCATCGAATGCAATGACACAGATTGCAGACACCATGAATCCATTCATATAAAAGAGGCTCAGAAAAAACATAATAGATGAGTTCATACTTACCTTAATCTATTGTCTTGATGCTCTCTTGGTGACCTACTGGTGCTCGTAGAATGTAAATCTTCTTCCCCTCGAGAATGATCAAGGTTTATGGCGGGGCCCATGGAGAATGCACAAGCAAGGCCTATGGAGAACACAATCTGGTATTGATAAGGGTTTATGGTGTGGCCCGCAGAGAATACACAAGCGAGACCTATGGAGAACACAGTTGGGTGTTGATTAGGGTTTATAGTGTAGTCCACAGAGAATACATGTGTGAGACCTGTGGAGAATTCACAGGCAAGTGTTAATCATGGTTTATGGCATGGACCACAGAGAATACACATGTGAGACATGTTAGATACCTATACCAATAGGTTTCATATTTCATGATTGGTAAGGGAAGGTCCAAATATGCTCTACTTTGATCATGCAAAGATCACATATTTCCAAGGAAGTACAAGGTGTGTAAATAGACTAATGCATCCCAATTCTGATGGATGGTCCAACAGCCTAATCTGGATCATTCCATGTTTTGAATTTCCAGTTGTAGATTAGAGAAAGAAGTCTGTCCAAACTGTTTAATCTTGGCAGACAAGTAGCTTAGGTAGAGAAAATAGGCTCCCAACAGCTTAATTTGGGACCTTGGAAGAAATAAGGGTAGAAATGGATACAAAAACAAAAGAAAAGCCAAAGAAAAGAAAAGGCAAGTAAGGGTCTGCAAGTCCAAGTGCACCCTCCAAGAAGAAATAAAAAATGCTAGGCAAGTAGCTGGGTAAGTAGTTGGGGTTGCAGAAAGGTTATCTTTACCATTGCAAATGTGTTAACTATGTTTACCAGAGCAAAGTCAATCAGTTGACAAGGTGTTCTTCTTCATCAAGTTGCAGCAGAAAGCATGACTAACTTCCCTTTTCCCCTCTTTCATGTCATTTACTAACATTCCCTCATCACTTGTGATTCATGAAAGAATTATGGTTTCATGGTGGTTCTTAATCTTTTTAGAAGCCACATTTCTTGTCTAAAACTCTTTTCATTTTGATCTACTCCCTAAACTAAGTAAGTTTCAAACAAACTTAGTGGTATTCCCCTCACTTACCCTCCTCATCCATATTAACCTCTAATTCTATTATGTAACTCCCCTATTTTCACCTTTCCCCTACTAATGATAACACCATGGTGTATAAACCCCAAATCTTATATAAATACCCACCCCCTTGGCATTATAGCCAATAAGTCCCATGTTAGGGATCAAATGACATCTGGTCATTTTGATAAGCCTAAGCCAAACCCTCTTTCCCCTTTTTTAAATCCATTTTCTCACTTTTGGCCCCCATTTACACATAAAACCTATAAAACCTTGTTTCTACCTTCTCCCGCTCAAAATTGCTAAAAATACATCAAAACCCACTTGTTCCCCCTTACCAAAAGTTCAAAGATCGGGCGCATAGTCACAAAAATTTCACGAAAACCCATAAGTCCAATGTTCTCCGCTCATGCACATATGCCGAAAATAATCATTAAATAATCCCCGCCCCCCCACCATATCCGTTGACTATTTCGTTCTCCCGACAGTCGTCCGATTAAAAGATTGAAGATCCAACGGCTCTATTCGCAGCGGAGTTGTTCCGACGTCCGCTGTTTACCCGCCTTATTCCCCGGTCACATCAGTTCCCCGATAGCCGCCCGATCAGACCCCCCAGATCTGACGACCATCGTTACATCGGAGCGGATCTCCCATCCGAAAGTTATCTTCTGATGGCCGTATTTTGGGTACGTCATACGGTAGCCACGCGTCTCCACCACCGTTCATCGGAGGTACGCCTAACACATACCTCCCCCGTACCGTAAGCGGTGCGATATGAAACCGCTGACGGTTTCCGGTTTCCCTCATCCCACCTATATTACGTCAGCTCCCCGTCACCTCACATCATTGCCACCGATGCCGTCACGTCAACCTTTGCGCTCAACCATTGGCCGATCTGTCATGCCACTTCATCATCCCCCTGGACCAATCAGAGCCCGCCACCTGGCCTGATGACGTCATCCGACCTTGACCCCACCTATGACGTCATGCTGACGTTAGCAAAAAAGCGCGCCAGTATTACCAAAATTCCATATTTAGGCCAAAATTTCACGTTTTTTTTACTTTTGGTAAAAAGCTCTACTGTTATTTCTGCATGTGGCTCACGTCCAGACTAGCACCAGCTTGCTAAAGGGATTCCGAGACCGCCAGAGCCTCCAGCACTCGCACATTTTCCATTCTTGCCGACGAATTCACCAGGTATTCTCGATAATTATCCCAGAAGTCTGTTTTATCCGTAATTCCGAGAGTAATCTGTGAACACACCTGAAAACTCGGCTTTCACCATTAAAGTACACTGTAACCAGCACTTATACCCAGCCAGTGCATCCATTGCACTCCTATAAGGCCACATTGGACAAAGTGAACTGAAATCTGTAGATAGTTCGCGCAGTCGTGAACGAGCTACCTTCAGTAACCAAATTCACCACAGAAGACACTCTGCTCGGTCCTGCTACTGGTTTATTGGCTCAGAGCAGTATTTCAATTGCTGCAACCTTCCCATTCACTCTCTGTCCTCTACAATTCACATCTTTCATTGAAGAAAACCTGATTGTGTTGCTCTGCATAGCAACTCTACCCACAAACCTAGAAAAACCATGGACCCATCAGTCCCTCCTGTAGTACTAAATGTTCAGCCTCTGAATGCCCCTCAAAGGAACTTGAAATGGCAAGCCTTGGCAGATATGGATTACCAAATTACAGAAGAAATGATTATGGGCAGCAAATTCCACATTCATCTGTTAAATGAGTTGAAAACCAAGCATGAAAATGGGACAAATATATTGGGTATATGGGATTCTTTCCTCCCTACTTTCAAGCTCCCTCAGGTCAACCAGTTCCCTGAACTAATCCACCTGTGTGCTGAACATTATGATGCTTCTCAGAGGGTTGTTGTTGACCCATCTGGTTCAGTACTTTTCTGTGTTACCCCTCAAGCTATCAGAGACATGCTTTGCTTCAACCCTCAGAAAAAGCTGGTCCCTTTGTCACTAGTGAACCTGATAAATCAAGGGGCCAAACTGACAGATGTTCAAATTATCAAACTCAATCAATTATACATTAACTCTGACATGGTGATGTACCCTCCAATTGGTCATGTATATCTCAATGGGCTGGGCAGAGACCTTGCAGACATGATTAGTCCCATCTTGGGATATAATTCAATTGAGCATATTGACATAACTGTGCTGGCAATGATGTTTATGTTTGCTCCTGGCAAGTCACCAATCTGCTATGACTATGCCACCTACATATCAGACAAGATTCATGAGCAATTGATGAATTTGGCGAGAGATAGAGTATTCAGATATACCTCCTACATCTATCATTTGATTTTGTACCATCAACATGACAGATTTCATTTTTCAATTAAAAGAATGGATGCCCAGGGCAATCCTAGATCAGTGGTCTATTGGTCCTCTGTCTTCCACTCTACACCTGATTCTCCATACACTTACTGTGAATTTATTGATCAGTTCATCCATCCAGCTATGACAATGCTAATGAGCTCGCCTCCTCCAAGACTCACTGATGACATGCAGAGAATTCTTCAGCTGTCTAAATCTTACAGCATTGGGGATTGGTACTTCTACCAACACCACACTGTCATCAGGATATATGGGTGTGATTTGCCTCCATTCAGATTACCTAAGTATGTGCCTATGAGGCTATTTGCCCTAGAGTATTTTAGGCAATTTGGCAGAGTTGATGTGCTTCACTTTTCAGGAAAAGGCAAAAAGGCACAGTTAAAAGTGAAAAGCCAACTTGGCCATCTCATCTATAACGAGAGGGAGCAAGGATGGAGGGAAGCAGATAGAATGCTTGAGTTCCTTGGCCTCCAAACAAGTTTCCCATGGACACCCTATGACCCTAATCATTTTATAACAATGAGGAGGCTCAAATATAAGTTGTCTACCTATGATCATCATAGTATCCCTCACATTGAAAAATATGCTAATCAAGACAAATGGAGGAGAGGGACCCTAGAAGAGCCTGTATCACAAGAAGAGCTAAATCTGAGGGCAGTAAGGAACCTAAGGAAGATGGCTGACCTTGAACTTTGTTCACAGGTGAGCTCACTTCCAAGCACACAAATTGGAGCAGCTGCATCCTCCTCAACTGCCCAACAGCAAACTACAAAAGCTGTTGAAAACATATCAGAAAAGGGAAAAGAGAAGGAAATGGAGATAGAGCCACAGCAGCTAGATAAAGAACAGCGGCAAGCAGAGCAGCAACAGCATCAACAACAGCAGGAAAGGCAGCATGAAGAAGGGAAACCTGACAGACAGCAGCCCTTGCAGCAGGAAAGAGTGGTGGATACCCCAACTTCCACTGAGCAACAGGCTCAAAACATAGTGCCTCCTAGGCCAGAAGTCACCACTGATGCCTCGGTCCTCCAAACTCCACAGAAGGAGGACTTAAGCAGAAAGAGGGATAGAGAAACTCCTCTCACTTCATCTATCAACCAGGGAGAGAAGAGACAAAGATTAAATGACTTTTCTGAGGATGATGCAGCAATAAGACAAGCATTGGGCATGGGCCCACCCAGCAGAGAAGCTTCAGCAAGTTCCTTCCAGCAGGAACAGGACAGGACCATGGGAGGGGAGGTCAGCTCCTCCAGCCAACAAAAAGAAGGACAAATAAGCATCAAACAGCAATTTATAGACATCAAAAGGAGGAATGATCCTATCAAAATACAGCTGTACAATCACCTGCTAAACATGGCTCCTACCAATCAGCAAAGACTTATGTCTGCCTTTGATGTAGGTGAGGGCAAAATGATCATGAGTCATTTTATGCCCACAGCACCGCATCCCCAATCTGCCTCAGATTACCTCAGGACCAACCTGGAAGTCATGGCCAAAGACATACACCCAATGGACAAAATTGAACTGCATAAACAGACTGGTGAGATGGTGTATGCCTCCTTGGCAGATGAAACATTAGAAAATTACAAACTAAAGAGCAGCCTTAATGCCACAGCCTCTCAACTGGAATTGGAGAAAGCATCATCCCAGGCGAAGGACAACAGAATAAGGTCCCTGGAAGACATAATCATTGAAATTGGGCATGATCCCAAAGATATTTCTGGGATACAGGAAATCTTGAAGTTAGGGATGCTGACATGGCTGCCATGAGGAAGAAAATCAAACTCCCAGCCACCATGCACCCTCAGACAGATGAGGTAGCCCAACAAAGGCAGGAGAAAGATACCACAGATTTGTTGATCTCCATTTATAAAGAGCTTGTTCAAGCACAAGAGAAATTAGGAGAATCAGAGGCTGCAAAGGCAGCATTGCAAGCAGCATTAAAACAAAGAGAAGAGGGTCAGACCTCTCAGCCTCCTCCTCAAATCATAAATCTTGAGGAAACTGCTCCTATCACTGCTCCTCCTCCTCAACAGACTGAACAGACAGCAACATCTACTTCAGCAGTGCCAACAACTACAGAGCAGGCCCAAAGCTTGGATATGCAAAAGCTGAAGAATGAAATCCAAATCCTGGAAGCTCAAATGACAGAGTTAAATGAGACCAGGGATAAGTTGGCCAAGGTAAATGACAGACATGATAAATCAAAGAGAGAAGTGGCAGAAAAGGGCAGGGAAATCAAAGCCCTCAAAGACAAGATCAAAGAGCTAGAGAATGAGCTCAAGTTAGATAAGGTGGTGGCTGAGCTTAAAATAGTGCTGTGGGCTAACATTGGTCAATCTATCAATGAGCAGTGGCCATACATTGAAACTATCCATGAGCAACTAGAGCTCATCCCAAAGGCACAGAGGGAGATTCACAGATCAAGAGCTCAATTGAGCAATATGCCTGAAGTGGCCACTAGAATGATCAATGTACTTAACCATAGAACAAGTTCTCAGTTGGCTACCATGGGAATTACAAACAGAACTGAGACTATCCAAATGGTCAAAAGGGTTCTCACACTGAGAAACTTAGTGCAGACATTGGAGAGAAGAACCCAGGATATGCAGACTGAGGTGAACAAGTTTTTGGAAAAGTTTCAAGTGTTAGAAAGCAGAGGACTCCCTGGCTTACTGAACAGCGCAGGGAGATTGTTCACACATGACCAGTATGCTAAAAGGGTCAATACATTTGCCACTAGCCAGATCAGTGATAAGCCCAGCACCTCAGAGGAAACAGGGCCAGCCACAGGACAGTCCCTTTACAACAGAGTCGAGAATCTGTTTTTTATAATGAATGAGATCAATCACCTGTTTGGGGTGGCTCCCAATTTCTTTAAGTACACAGAGGCAGAGGAGACAATGGATGCTATTCTCAGGCATCAACTCCCTACGCAAGAATGGTGGACAAACGCAATACAGAAGATTTTGTAAACAGGGAGTCACTTAACAATTTTGTTTCTTAAAAATATCAGTTGTCATGCAAAGCAAAGTTTAACAAAATCAGCATGCACGGCGGATTAAAGCTGAGCCAACTCAGTAGATGGATCGGCCAACAAAGCAAAAATAGAAAACTACAGCTGGCAGGGCCGAGAAAATACAGCGCAGCAAGAAATAAAGGCGCATTTATCAGCATTAAAGCTAAGCGTTGCAACCGACTCAATGACCTCCAAAGGTCAAAATTATCCTCTGACAGACATAAAGGGCATTTATGCTACATTCAAAGTTGCAATAACTTCTTCTCTACTTTCTGAACAAATTTATGAAGATATTTTCTCTCTCAGATGACTCAATGCCTGATATATTTTGTATACGCATTCCTATAAAGCCCCCTTCGCATGAGCTTGCAAGGGTTGTTGTTGATTTCTCCAAAAGAAATTCTTATGTTGTAATCCTTTCAGAAGTTTAATAAAGAAAGCGATGGAATTTCTCGGATTTCTGAAGTGTTGAAAGCGTTCTGGTGTCTGTTGATAACTGCTGGATTCCTGTGTATTTCACCATACAATAAGTCTCTGTAACTCTCTCTGTCAATTAGTTGTTTTGTTAAAATCCATATATGTTATCTGATTTTCAATACTAAGCAACAACGAAAAAGAATAACTTTCAGGATTTATTCACTGAGTACCCTGAGTTCAATCTGTGTTGTTTATGAATGTTTTCTTCAGCTGTAATCTAGATAAGTGTAATTCTTAATTGCTGCACTTTCAGAATACACCTTTCACAGTGGACTTTGTCACAGGAATTCAAGTTTTGCTCCTGTGCAGTGTGTTCACCTTCACCTCACCAACTTAATAGAAAATTCTTAATTGCTTTCTGTTGGTTGACATACATCACCATTTAAGCTAATTTTGTTTGTCTAAAATACACAATAGGCCCTGCAGTTTGAACACCACCAATCCAGCGTATCAAATCATTTCACAACTCCAGACTCCATTGCCCAATGGTATTTCACTATCTAAACACTATATCATAAGACCTGAAAGAAATCCTTCAACCAAAACATAAACCAAAACCTGAGCATAATAGCTAGCCTAAAAACATCATCATAACAGAGACAAATCATAAAGAGAGAGCCCTCTCTGATCACAGTTTGGCTAGAAGCTGTGATCCAAAGATTGGTTAGTGGTTACCTCGGCCGTATTCCCTTGGGAGTCATAGGGAACAACCTGGGTGTTAACATAATTGGCGACTCCACTGGGGACTTTTTAGGATTTGTTAAATTGCTATTTATCTTCCATAGCTACCATCAAGCCTGAAATCAGCCAAGAGGCCTTAAAACTGTTTCTGCATCACAGTGACAGCTTTAGGGAAGAGCTTATTTAGGGAATCTTCATCTTAGCTTTGAAATATACATAGCCATTCCAAAATCTTCATCCAGTCCTTCCAGATAATAAAATTTCCTACAAAATCCTAAAAAACAATTAGAAGCTGGCTCCTAAGAAAAATCCACGGAATACTAGGGCAAATCCTGACCCTAATCCACCCATCATTGTTGATAATCCAAATACCATCCCAAGAAACATTAGGAGGCAGCAAAGGCAGGAGCATCCTGCTAACTTAACCCCTCATACAGTTCATCCCAACCCCATTTCTACTCCAATAAAAGTTCTTTTCCGGTCTACCCCTACTTCCCCTAGTTCACCATCCACTTCTCACAGTCCTCCTCCCACATCGTCATCCACTGCACATATCCCCTTGAACCACACTTTAGGTTCAGCTTCACCTGTTACCCCTGTGGTACCCACTGTTCCTATTATCCCAGCAGCACCTATTAATACACCCAACCCTCCAAATATGGCTAACAGATATGCACCCTTGCGAATACCAAGTAATGCTGCAGCTCTACCTCAAGACTACCAAACCAAAATCTCATATTTTGACTCCAGTGGCCCTCTGACAGCTGTCCAGCATGCGAAGAAGATGCAAGACCATTTTGAGACCTATGAAATAGATGATGACAGTGTAAGAATGAGGATGTTTGTTCAAAGCCTAACTGGGGATGTAAGAACTTGGTTTAGATCCCTGAATGCAAACTCCATTGCAACTCCTGATGAAATGTATCAAGCCTTTACTACCAGATGGGAGAAGAAGAAAGATCCCCTGCACATACTTGCTGAGTATGAAACAATCAAGAGAGGTCCGCAAGAGACCGTTCTGGAGTATTGTGCTAGATTCAACAATGTGTACAATGCAATACCACAAAACCTCAGACCTCCTCCTGATTTGGCCTTGTACAAATTCCCTGATGGATTTGATCCTGACATGGCATATCAGTTGAAGGAAAGAGAACCTGAAACCCTTGAAGACGCCCAGAAGGCTGCTGTCACAGTAGAAGCAAACCTGATTGCCAAAAGAAACAGGGCAAGGTTAGAAAAGAGAAGCATATACAAAGAAGAAACTACAGCCTTTGATCAAAAACTTGATGCAATACTTAATGGTATGAAAAGGTTGGGTGATAGGGTAGAATCAGTGGAGAGAAAAGCATCATGGGAAGCACCACAAAATAATCCTCCTAGGAATCCAAATTTTAGGAGAAATCCAAACCCAAACGTTGGCAAGACCAGTGCTGACCAGGACATAAGACCCCCTTTCCAAGAAAATTATGCAGAAACTTCCACATCAGCTGAGCCCAATGAAGATCCTGAGATTAATTTAATGGGTCTAGATGGTGAAAGTCAAGTTTTCTTAACACAAGAAGATCATGAGGATGAGGAAATCAAACTGTTCCACACTAAATCAGGGGAATCCTTTGACTTTAAACAAGGCTATGACACTGCTGTTTATGAAGTCCATAAACAGTACAAGCTAAGGAGCAGAACTGTGAATGTCAACCAGCCTGAAAAGAAAAAGGATAATCAGCAGCCTGAAAGAGTTATAGTCACACAACCTAGTGACAAACTAAATTCACCTACAGAAGAAGTGATTGTTGAAGAAATCACTGAGCCACTGTCCTTAAGACAGCAGTCTCTGGACACTTCATCTTCTCATCCTAATTTAAATGTTACTCCTCAAGAGATGAGTAAAAAGGATAAATCTCAAAGTCAAGATAAAAATCTAGAAGGAGACTTAATGAACAAGGAAAGAACTGTCACCTATAACCCCAAGACCCAATCTGAGAAACCTTTTGATCTTGAAACAGAAATTGGCAAAATAAAAATAGCTATTCCTCTCTTGGAATTAGCCAAGCATGACAGCTATAAATTGCAAATCAAAAGGTCCCTTCAACTCACTAGCAACAAAGATGATGTCAATGTACTGGATGACACCCCAGAACTCCTGTTTGGCCCAGAAGTGGATGGAAAAACAGTAGTCACAGGGGTACTGCCTTTTTATGTCAGTTTACATATTCATGACAAAATACTACATAATGCAATGTTTGACTCAGGTGCCTCTCACAATCTTATGCCAAAAGCAGTCATGGAGAGATTGAATTTAGACATAACAAGACCATACAAGGATCTGTTTTCCTTTGACTCCAGCCAAGTCAAGTGTCTAGGTCTCATAAAAGACTTATGTGTCTCTCTAGTTCAATACCCAAACAAGACAATCCTAATGGATGTGGTAGTTGCTGATATCCCACCTAAGTATGGAATGCTGTTATCAAGATCATGGGGAGCCAAACTCCAAGGTTCCCTACAATTAGACATGTCATATGCTACCATCTCTGTGTTTGGGCAACCAAAAAGACTGTACAGAGAAACACTAATGAAGTACATGGTCAGCAGTGAAGAAAAACCTCAAAATTTTCCTATATATGCTGTCCATTCAGACATAGACTCATACATTCTCTTCAATAATACAACTACTCCCTCAAAAGGTGAAGTTGAAACCAAGATGTTCATACAAGAGGAAGATGCAAATGAGAGTAGTATCACTCATAAAACAACAGTCAATCAAACATTAGATAGTGCTGCTGCCTTAGTTGTCAAAAACATTCAATTAAATGATGAGACTGCCCTAGGAGACAAGCTAGAGAAAAAACCACAACTGCTACTTACATTACCAGCCCATGAACAGATCATAAAATCTCCTTCCCAACAAGATATTCTATGGTTCCTTGAATTTGATGGCTCAATCAACAAATTAGGGGCAGGGGCCGGAGTTTGGGTACACAATAAAGAAAAGAGTCACGCAGAAGGCAGAGCTTATAGATTGAATTTCAGATGTACTAATAACATGGCAGAATACGAAGCCCTTTTACTAGGACTCAAGTTGGCAAAGTTCTTACAAGCTTCCAGGGTTTCAATCATGGGAGATTCAGATTTAGTCATCCAACAAGTGAAAGGGAACTTTGTCACCAATGACAAAAGACTAAGGACTTATAGGTCTGCTGTTGCTGAGATACTAAATTTTTTCTCTGAATTCCGAATTACTAAAATTCCCAGAACCCAAAATCTACATGCTCATAGTTTAGCCACCTTTGCAAGTACCTGCAAGTTGCCCTTTGAGCCCCACCATTGTTTCACAGCTGAGGTAAAACACAGACCCTCCATTCCAAACAACATCAATGATTGGCAATTATTTGAGGATGACAGGCAAATAAACCATTTTTTAACTCTGCAGCAAGAATTTGCAGGATTAAATATTGACAATGAGACAGCAAGTCAATCACAAATAATTAAGACAGCAAGTCAATCACAAATATTCAATGGAGCAAGTCCATCACAAATACAGTTTCAACAGACTGCTCAGCCAATATCACCTAGAACTGCAAAACAAATGCTGAATCCAACTATTTTCAATATAGAAAACATCCAGCAAATTCAACAAATTGACTGGGAAGAGGGAGTATCCAATGCTGAAATTGAAATCATTAAGCTAAAAGACAATTTTCTACCAACAGGCCTAACCCCACTAGAGGACATCTTTGACTCAAATGATATTCCCAGAAAACCAAAAATGCAGCCCCTGAATGCAGCCATTGAAGAGTGCAACATAGGTACAACTGACAAACCCAAGATAATTAAATTATCTTCTTCCTTACCTCCTGACCAAAAGCCAAAATACATTGACCTCTTCAAAGAATTCCAGGATGTTTTTGCATGGAGCTATGAGGACCTAAAGTCCTATGACACCTCTGTAATCCAACACACCATCCCTCTCAAACCTGATCAAAAGCCCTTTAAACAAAAACTGAGGAGAATCAATCCTATGCTTCTCCCAGCAATGGAACAAGAGGTACATAAAATGTTCAAAGCAGGCATCATAGCACCAATCAGATTCTCTGAATGGATTTCCAACTTAGTCCCTACAAGAAAGAAGACTGGTGAGATCAGGCTGTGTGTGGACTTAAGGAATCTAAACCAAGTATCCTTAAAGGACAACTACCCCTTACCCAAGATGGATCACATTCTTCAAAGGGTGGTGGGGGCCTCAAGGATCTCATTACTGGATGGATTTTCAGGTTTTAACCAGATCTTAGTTCACCCTGATGATCAGGACAAAACAACATTTACAACCCCATGGGGAACTTTCAAATATGTAAAGATGCCTTTTGGATTAAAGAATGCAGGGGCAACCTTTCAAAGAGCAATGGACATTGCTTTTGCAAAGGAGATTCATGACTTCTTAGTCATTTATCTAGATGACCTAACACCTTTCTCAAAATCAGACCAAGAACATATAAAACATCTGAGACAGATCTTCTTAAAATGCAGAAAATATGGAATTTCCTTAAATCCTAAGAAATCATTATTTGGTTTGGAAGAAGGTAAGCTCTTAGGGCACATCATCTCAAAAGATGGCATTAGAATTGACCCAGATAGGATACAAGCTATCCTACAAATGCCTCACCCAAGAAATGTCAAAGAATTACAAGGATTCTTGGGAAAAATCAATTTCTTAAGAAGGTTTATCCCAAACTTGGCAGAACTAATCAGATTATTAAATAACATGCTGAAAAAGGACTCAAAAGTGAAGTGGACTGTTGAAGCCAATCAAGCATTTGAAAGTATAAAATTGGCCCTTACCCAAACCCCAGTCTTGACCAATCCTCAGTTTGACAGAGAGTTTATTATTTTCTCTTTCGCCTCCCAGCATACTATTGCTGCTGTTTTATTACAAAAAGATGACCAAGGTAAGGAGAAGCCAATTGCTTTCTTTAGCAGAGCTCTTAGAGATGCACCCTTAAAATATCAGATCATGGAAAAGCAAGCTTATGCTTTGGTCAAAGCAATCAAGGACTTTAGGATTTATATCCTTTATTCCCATGTCATAGCATATGTGCCAAGTCCTATTGTTAAAGACATTCTCACCCAAGAAAATTTAGAGGGCAGAAGAGGAAAATGGATTGCTAACATACTAGAATTTGACATTGAAATAAAACCTACAAAGCTAATAAAAGGGCTAGGTCTGGCCAAATTAATGACAGAAGCAAATTTCCAAGCCCTAGACATCAATCAGCTGGACAGTGAAACAGAGCTGGCGACTCCAAAGATCAATGTAGCCTTTGAAAAATCCCCTTGGTATTCAGACATCTGTTATGTGTTACAAAACCTGTGTGCTCCCCCAGGACTGTCCAAAACTAAGTGTAGGTTCTTAAAAATGAAAACATCAAGATTTTGTGTAATGGATGGCAATTTGCTTTGGAAAAACCATGAAGGTATATTGCTGCACTGTTTAATGGAAAATGAAACTAACAATATCATGCGAGAGTTTCATGCAGGAGACTGTGGTGGACATTTGTACTGGAAGTCCACTGTGGACAAAATACTGAGGGCTGGTTATTACTGGCCCACCATGTTCTCTGATGTCAAGAAATTCACAACTTCATGTCACAAATGCCAAGTGTTTGAGGGCAAAAGACAGTTGCTGCCACTCCCCTTAAGACCCATTGCAACAGAGAGACCTTTTCAACAATGGGGCTTGGATTTCATTGGGGAAATTCATCCCTCATCTTCAGGACAACACAGATGGATTTTGACAGCCACAGACTACTTCACCAAGTGGATTGAAGCTGCCCCATGCAGACAAGCAAATGATTCAATAATCATTCAGTTTTTGGAGAACAACATACTGGCTAGATTTGGCTGTCCTGACAAAATAATAACAGACAATGCTGCTGCTTTCAGATCCAAGAAAATGGTGAACTTTTGCCATAAATTTCATATTACTTTGGGCCATTCTACTGCATACTATCCCCAAGGAAATGGCCTTGCTGAATCATCAAACAAAAGCCTGGTGAACATCATAAAGAAGGTGTTGGAAGAAAATAAAAAGAATTGGCATAAGAAACTAGTCAATGCCTTATGGGCAGATAGACTAACAACCAAAAGATCAATTGGGACCAGCCCATATGAGTTGGTTTATGGACTAGAAGCCAAATTCCCCTCATCCTTAGGAGTGCCTGTTATGAAGCTTCTTCAAGAAAGCCAAGCTGAACCAAATGATATGCAAAGAAGGATAAATCAAATCATATGTCTGCAGCAAACCAGAGATCAAGTTTTCGGCAGAGCTCAGGTATTACAAGAAAAACTAAAGAAGGCCTTTGACAGAAGAACCAAAGCGGAAAATTTTAATGTTGGTGACAAAGTCCTCAAGTGGGATGCAAGGAGAGAAGACAAAGGAAAACATGGAAAATTTGACTCCCTTTGGAGAGGACCATTTGCTGTCCAAGCAGTACAAGGTAATAATACCTATTTCCTTAAAAGTCTAACTGAAGTTGACTTGGATGAAGGCCTTGTCAATGGCAGGATGCTGAAGCACTATTTTGACTATTTCCTATGAGTGCAACCTGAGGTTCCCTTGTATATATGCAGATGTACATATTATTTTCTGTTTAGATTGTAAAAATGCAGTTTTCCAAGTTTATTGACTGACCAGCAAAAGGTAAATAGAATCAGAAGTCTACCAAGAAGAGAAGCACACAATTTGGGCACTTCAAAGCAGCAAACTACAAGATGGACAAGAGTAAACAAGGAGCAAGGCAATCTGACCTGCTGTTCTTGGTCTTTCAAATGAAACACCATCCCCATGTGGAGCCACTGTTAGATACCTATACCAATAGGTTTCATATTTCATGATTGGCAAGGGAAGGTCCAAATATGCTCTGCTTTGATCATGCAAAGATCACATATTTCCAAGGAAGTACAAGGTGTGTAAATAGACTAATGCATCCCAATTCTGATGGATGGTCCAACAGCCTAATCTGGATCATGCCATGTTTTGAATTTCCAGTTGTAGATTAGAGAAAGAAGTCTGTCCAAACTGTTTAATCTTGGCAGACAAGTAGCTTAGGTAGAGAAAATAGGCTCCCAACAGCTTAATCTGGGACCTTGGAAGAAATAAGGGTAGAAATGGATACAAAAACAAAAGAAAAGCCAAAGAAAAGAAAAGGCAAGTAAGGGTCTGCAAGTCCAAGTGCACCCTCCAAGAAGAAATAAAAAATGCTAGGCAAGTAGCTGGGTAAGTAGTTGGGGTTGCAGAAAGGTTATCTTTACCATTGCAAATGTGTTAACTATGTTTACCAGAGCATAGTCAATCAGTTGACAAGGTGTTCTTCTTCATCAAGTTGCAGCAGAAAGCATGACTAACTTCCCTTTTCCCCTCTTTCATGTCATTTACTAACATTCCCTCATCACTTGTGATTCATGAAAGAATTATGGTTTCATGGTGGTTCTTAATCTTTTTAGAAGCCACATTTCTTGTCTAAAACTCTTTTCATTTTGATCTACTCCCTAAACTAAGTAAGTTTCAAACAAACTTAGTGGTATTCCCCTCACTTACCCTCCTCATCCATATTAACCTCTAATTCTATTATGTAACTCCCCTATTTTCACCTTTCCCCTACTAATGATAACACCATGGTGTATAAACCCCAAATCTTATATAAATACCCACCCCCTTGGCATTATAGCCAATAAGTCCCATGTTAGGGATCAAATGACATCTGGTCATTTTGATAAGCCTAAGCCAAACCCTCTTTCCCCTTTTTTAAATCCATTTTCTCACTTTTGGCCCCCATTTACACATAAAACCTATAAAACCTTGTTTCTACCTTCACCCGCTCAAAATTGCTAAAAATACATCAAAACCCACTTGTTCCCCCTTACCCAAAGTTCAAAGATCGGGCGCATAGTCACAAAAATTTCACGAAAACCCATAAGTCCAATGTTCTCCGCTCATGCACATATGCCGAAAATAATCATTAAATAATCCCCGCCCCCCCACCATATCCGTTGACTATTTCGTTCTCCCGACAGCCGTCCGATTAAAAGATTGAAGATCCAACGGCTCTATTCGCAGCGGAGTTGTTCCGACGTCCGCTGTTTACCCGCCTTATTCCCCGGTCACATCAGTTCCCCGATAGCCGCCCGATCAGACCCCCCAGATCTGACGACCATCGTTGCATCGGAGCGGATCTCCCATCCGAAAGTTATCTTCCGATGGCCGTATTTTGGGTACGTCATACGGTAGCCACGCGTCTCCACCACCGTTCATCGGAGGTACGCCTGACACATACCTCCCACGTACCGTAAGCGGTGTGATATGAAACCGCTGACGGTTTCCGGTTTCCCTCATCCCACCTATATTACGTCAGCTCCCCGTCACCTCACATCATTGCCACCGATGCCGTCACGTCAACCTTTGCGCTCAACCATTGGCCGATCTGTCATGCCACTTCATCATCCCCCTGGACCAATCAGAGCCCGCCACCTGGCCTGATGACGTCATCCGACCTTGACCCCACCTATGACGTCATGCTGACGTCAGCAAAAAAGCGCGCCAGTATTACCAAAATTCCATATTTAGGCCAAAATTTCACGTTTTTTTTACTTTTGGTAAAAAGCTCTACTGTTATTTCTGCATGTGGCTCATGTCCAGACCAGCATCAGCTTGCTAAAGGGATTCCGAGACCGCTAGAGCCTCCAGCACTCGCGCATTTGCCATTCTTGCCGACGAATTCACCAGGTATTCTCGATAATTATCCCAGAAGTCTGTTTTATCCGTAATTCCGAGAGTAATCTGTGAACACACCTAAAAACTCGGCTTTCACCATTAAAGTACACTGTAACCAGCACTTATACCCAGCCAGTGCATCCATTGCACTCCTATAAGGCCACATTGGACAAAGTGAACTGAAATCTGTAGATAGTTCGTGCAGTCGTGAACCAGCTACCTTCAGTAACCAAATTCACCACAGAAGACACTCTGATCGGTCCTGCTACTGTTTTATTGGCTCAGAGCAGTATTTCAATTGCTGCAACCTTCCCATTCACTCTCTGTCCTCTACAATTCACATCTTTCATTGAAGAAAACCTGATTGTGTTGCTCTGCATAGCAACTCTACCCACAATCCTAGAAAAACCATGGACCCATCAGTCCCTCCTGTAGTACTAAATGTTCAGCCTCTGAATGCCCCTCAAAGGAACTTGAAATGGCAAGCCTTGGCAGATATGGATTACCAAATTACAGAAGAAATGATTATGGGCAGCAAATTCCACATTCATCTGTTAAATGAGTTGAAAACCAAGCATGAAAATGGGACAGATATATTGGGTATATGGGACTCTTTCCTCCCTATTTTCAAGCTCCCTCAGGTCAACCAGTTCCCTGAACTAATCCACCTGTGTGCTGAACATTATGATGCTTCTCAGAGGGCTGTTGTTGACCCATCTGGTTCAGTACTTTTCTATGTTACCCCTCAAGCTATCAGAGACATTCTTTGCTACAACCCTCAGAAAAAGCTGGTCCCTTTGTCACTAGTGAACCTGATAAATCAAGGGGCCAAACTAACAGATGTTCAAATTATCAAACTCAATCAATTATACATTAACTCTGACATGGTGATGTACCCTCCAATTGGTCATGTATATCTCAATGGGCTGGGCAGAGACCTTGCAGACATGATTAGTCCCATCTTGGGATATAATTCAATTGAGCATATTGACATAACTGTGCTGGCAATGATGTTTATGTTTGCTCCTGGCAAGTCACCAATCTGCTATGACTATGCCACCTACATATCAGACAAGATTCATGAGCAATTGATGAATTTGGCGAGAGATAGAGTATTCAGATATACCTCCTACATCTATCATTTGATTTTGTACCATCAACATGACAGATTTCATTTTTCAATTAAAAGAATGGATGCCCAGGGCAATCCTAGATCAGTGGTCTATTGGTCCTCTGTCTTCCACTCTACACCTGATTCTCCATACACTTACTGTGAATTTATTGATCAGTTCATCCATCCAGCTATGACAATGCTAATGAGCTCGCCTCCTCCAAGACTCACTGATGACATGCAGAGAATTCTTCAGCTGTCTAAATCTTACAGCATTGGGGATTGGTACTTCTACCAACACCACACTGTCATCAGGATATATGGGTGTGATTTTCCTCCATTCAGATTACCTAAGTATGTGCCTATGAGGCTATTTGCCCTAGAGTATTTTAGGCAATTTGGCAGAGTTGATGTGCTTCACTTTTCAGGAAAAGGCAAAAAGGCACAGTTAAAAGTGAAAAGCCAACTTGGCCATCTCATCTATAACGAGAGGGAGAAAGGATGGAGGGAAGCAGATAGAATGCTTGAGTTCCTTGGCCTCCAAACAAGTTTCCCATGGACACCCTATGACCCTAATCATTTTATAACAATGAGGAGGCTCAAATATAAGTTGTCTGCCTATGATCATCATAGTATCCCTCACATTGAAAAATATGCTAATCAAGACAAATGGAGGAGAGGGACCCTAGAAGAGCCTGTATCACAAGAAGAGCTAAATCTGAGGGCAGTAAGGAACCTAAGGAAGATGGCTGACCTTGAACTTTGTTCACAGGTGAGCTCACTTCCAAGCATACAAATTGGAGCAGCTGCATCCTCCTCAACTGCCCAACAACAAACTACAAAAGCTGTTGAAAACATATCAGAAAAGGGAAAAGAGAAGGAAATGGAGATAGAGCCACAGCAGCTAGATAAAGAACAGCGGCAAGCAGAGCAGCAACAGCATCAACAACAGCAGGAAAGGCAGCATGAAGAAGGGAAACCTGACAGACAGCAGCCCTTGCAGCAGGAAAGAGTGGTGGATACCCCAACTTCCACTGAGCAACAGGCTCAAAACATAGTGCCTCCTAGGCCAGAAGTCACCACTGATGCCTCGGTCCTCCAAACTCCACAGAAGGAGGACTTAAGCAGAAAGAGGGATAGAGAAACTCCTCTCACTTCATCTATCAACCAGGGAGAGAAGAGACAAAGATTAAATGACTTTTCTGAGGATGATGCAGCAATAAGACAAGCATTGGGCATGGGCCCACCCAGCATAGAAGCTTCAGCAAGTTCCTTCCAGCAGGAACAGGACAGGACCATGGGAGGGGAGGTCAGCTCCTCCAACCAACAAAAAGTAGGACAAATAAGCATCAAACAGCAATTTATAGACATCAAAAGGAGGAATGATCCTATCAAATTACAGCTGTACAATCACCTGCTAAACATGGCTCCTACCAATCAGCAAAGACTTATGTCTGCCTTTGATGTAGGTGAGGGCAAAATGATCATGAGTCATTTTATGCCCACAGCACCGCATCCCCAATCTGCCTCAGATTACCTCAGGACCAACCTGGAAGTCATGGCCAAAGACATACACCCAATGGACAAAATTGAACTGAATAAACAGACTGGTGAGATGGTGTATGCCTCCTTGGCAGATGAAACATTAGAAAATTACAAACTAAAGAGCAGCCTTAATGCCACAGCCTCTCAACTGGAATTGGAGAAAGCATCATCCCAGGCGAAGGACAACAGAATAAGGTCCCTGGAAGACATAATCATTGAAATTGGGCATGATCCCAAAGATATTTCTGGGATACAGGAAATCTTGAAGTTAAGGGATGCTGACATGGCTGCCATGAGGAAGAAAATCAAACTCCCAGCCACCATGCACCCTCAGACAGATGAGGTAGCCCAACAAAGGCAGGAGAAAGATACCACAGATTTGTTGATCTCCATTTATAAAGAGCTTGTTCAAGCACAAGAGAAATTAGGAGAATCAGAGGCTGCAAAGGCAGCATTGCAAGCAGCATTAAAACAAAGAGAAGAGGGTCAGACCTCTCAGCCTCCTCCTCAAATCATAAATCTTGAGGAAACTGCTCCTATCACTGCTCCTCCTCCTCAACAGACTGAACAGACAGCAACATCTACTTCAGCAGTGCCAACAACTACAGAGCAGGCCCAAAGCCTGGATATGCAAAAGCTGAAGAATGAAATCCAAATCCTGGAAGCTCAAATGACAGAGTTAAATGAGACCAGGGATAAGTTGGCCAAGGTAAATGACAGACATGATAAATCAAAGAGAGAAGTGGCAGAAAAGGGCAGGGAAATCAAAGCCCTCAAAGACAAGATCAAAGAGCTAGAGAATGAGCTCAAGTTAGATAAGGTGGTGGCTGAGCTTAAAATAGTGCTGTGGGCTAACATTGGTCAATCTATCAATGAGCAGTGGCCATACATTGAAACTATCCATGAGCAACTAGAGTTCATCCCAAAGGCACAGAGGGAGATTCACAGATCAAGAGCTCAATTGAGCAATATGCCTGAAGTGGCCACCAGAATGATCAATGTACTTAACCATAGAACAAGTTCTCAGTTGGCTACCATGGGAATTACAAACAGAACTGAGACTATCCAAATGGTCAAAAGGGTTCTCACACTGAGAAACTTAGTGCAGACATTGGAGAGAAGAACCCAGGATATGCAGACTGAGGTGAACAAGTTTTTGGAAAAGTTTCAAGTATTAGAAAGCAGAGGACTCCCTGGCTTACTGAACAGCGTAGGGAGATTGTTCACACATGACCAGTATGCTAAAAGGGTCAATACATTTGCCACTAGCCAGATCAGTGATAAGCCCAGCACCTCAGAGGAAACAGGGCCAGCCACAGGACAGTCCCTTTACAACAGAGTCGAGAATCTGTTTTTTATAATGAATGAGATCAATCACCTGTTTGGGGTGGCTCCCAATTTCTTCAAGTACACAGAGGCAGAGGAGATAATGGATGCTATTCTCAGGCATCAACTCCCTACGCAAGAATGGTGGACAAACGCAATACAGAAGATTTTGTAAACAGGGAGTCACTTAACAATTTTGTTTCTTAAAAATATCAGTTGTCATGCAAAGCAAAGTTTAACAAAATCAGCATGCACGGCGGATTAAAGCTGAGCCAACTCAGCAGATGGATCGGCCAACAAAGCAGAAATAGAAAACTACAGCTGGCAGGGCCGAGAAAATACAGCGCAGCAAGAAATAAAGGCGCATTTATCAGCATTAAAGCTAAGCGTTGCAACCGACTGAATGACCTCCAAAGGTCAAAATTATCCTCTGACAGACATAAAGGGCATTTATGCTACATTCAAAGTTGCAATAACTTCTTCTCTACTTTCTGAACAAATTTATGAAGATATTTTCTCTCTCAGATGACTCAATGCCTGAGATATTTTGTATACGCATTCCTATAAAGCCCCCTTCGCATGAGCTTGCAAGGGTTGTTGTTGATTTCTCCAAAAGAAATTCTTATGCTGTAATCCTTTCAGAAGTTTAATAAAGAAAGCGATGGAATTTCTCGGATTTCTGAAGTGTTGAAAGCGTTCTGGTGTCTGTTGATAACTGCTGGATTCCTGTGTATTTCACCATACAATAAGTCTCTGTAACTCTCTCTGTCAATTAGTTGTTTTGTTAAAATCCATATATGTTATCTGATTTTCAATACTAAGCAACAACGAAAAAGAATAACTTTCAGGATTTATTCACTGAGTACCCTGAGTTCAATCTGTGTTGTTTATGAATGTTTTCTTCAGCTGTAATCTAGATAAGTGTAATTCTTAATTGCTGCACTTTCAGAATACACCTTTCACAGTGGACTTTGTCACAGGAATTCAAGTTTTGCTCCTGTGCAGTGTGTTCACCTTCACCTCACCAACTTAATAGAAAATTCTTAATTGCTTTCTGTTGGTTGACATACATCACCATTTAAGCTAATTTTGTTTGTCTAAAATACACAATAGGCCCTGCAGTTTGAACACCACCAATCCAGCGTATCAAATCATTTCACAACTCCAGACTCCATTGCCCAATGGTATTTCACTATCTAAACACTATATCATAAGACCTGAAAGAAATCCTTCAACCAAAACATAAACCAAAACCTGAGCATAATAGCTAGCCTAAAAACATCATCATAACAGAGACAAATCATAAAGAGAGAGCCCTCTCTGATCACAGTTTGGCTAGAAGCTGTGATCCAAAGATTGGTTAGTGGTTACCCCGGCCGTATTCCCTTGGGAGTCATAGAGAACAACCTGGGTGTTAACAAGACATATGGAGAATTCATAGTCAGGTGTTGATCAAGGTTTATGGCGCGGCCCGCAGAGAATACACAGGAAAGAACTATGGAGAGCATAATCGAGTGTTGTTGATGGCGTGGCCCATGGAGAATACATAGGTGAGACCTATGGAGAACACAATCAGGTGTTGATCAGGGTTTATGGCATGAGTCGCAGAGAATATACACAAGCAAATGAATAGTATATAGGTTGGATTTGAAATAGTATGAATAGTATATGTTCGAGTGTTTATGTTATGTAGCGACGAGTGTTATATTA
The DNA here is from genome assembly GCA_031772625.1 of Pinus tabuliformis. NCBI lineage: Eukaryota > Viridiplantae > Streptophyta > Pinopsida > Pinales > Pinaceae > Pinus > Pinus tabuliformis. The sequence continues at coordinate 1,740,972,445 of CM062819.1, read as the reverse complement.
TGTAATTATATTGATTGTTTTATATATATATATATATAGATATAGATATATATAATAAGAATTAAACATTAAATATTTAGACATTTATTTATTATAAAATATACAATATATATATATTATATTTGAACCATATATTATAAAAAAATCATATATTAAACATTTAAATATTTTTTTTATTTTAATATATTATATATTATATAGTTTTTTCATTTTATTAATATAATGTACGACCTATGGGCAAGGTGTAGACACTAATTAGCGAGTGGATGTGGCCCAGAGAGGATATATGACCTCTAGAGAGCATGAATTAAACACTCACTCAACAATTCAAGATCAACTATGGAAGTGAGAGAAACCCCACAACATCTATGAAAATAAATTTAGCAACTCCTAGTTTATTTTAATAGTAGTAGCTTTGGAATGGGAACTATTGATTTCCCATCTTTGACATCACCCAACGATGGAGGATAAAGAGATATTGAGATAGATGACAACTATTAAACATTGTAAAATGAAACAAAACCTCCACACTATAAAGATCATTGAGTTACCAACTCATTAACTACTCAACACTAATAACTATCTATATAGAAACCATTAAATACCTATAATAGCTAAATAAACCACAAATGCATGTTAACACAATAAAATACTCAACATGAAAGAAAAAAATATACTTTAAGATGTGCAATATCCTCGAAACCCGAAGAAAAAGCCAACATTCAATTAACTTCGCTAGCTAGGATTTTATTATGCAACAACGGGCAGGTTTCTCTCCAATTCAACTCTATGCTTATTAGTGAAATATAGGCATCATTTTTCTTCCCTTCTCAACCAAATAACCCCTTTTCTCGCTCAAAAAATCATCATATAGGATGGAGTCTTAGTTGGGGTGATAACTTGAAGGTCTACCATTCCCAAATAAAATTTGTCTTAACATTATATCTCATGCTTGCCTTATGTTTTTCTTTAATTGAATGTAGGCATATTGGTCATCAATCATGATGGCATGGGGCCCTTCATGCCAACAAGTTAGTCTCCTCTATTTTCGATAACCTCAAACCTTGCTAGTGTTTATCATCATATAACATATGCCATAGCCAATTGTAAGAATTACAAATACAATTTTTTTATTATTATTAAAGGTTATATATTCTTTTTAATTTAAAACAAAATACTTCTTTTATATAAAAAATATATTTACATCAAAAACTCAAAAAGGGGAAAGGAAGAGTACATATAGAGGATATTAAATATAGAGGTACATATAGTTGATATTTAATTTTTTTAATAGGGTGTAGATGTGTTTAATTTGATTTGAATTATTAATGAGAACCAATTGTTAATTGAGGGATATATTCCATGAAGGAAGATTAGGATAAGAGGGCTAACAAACTTATTATTGTTAACACTCGTTATAAAAACTAGTCTTTAATTCCACTTCAATCTTATGTTTTTGTTTCATTATTATGAGAATGGACAAATTTAGGATTCGAGGGAGCCACGTGATGACGATTGGTATGTTGGTATTTTGTAGAATTCTTTGTGTGAGTCATATTTGAGTTTGGGAAACCTATCATACCATAAACGCACGCATCTATTATAACCATGTCAAATTTCAGTGCATATAAGCACAATTGAAAAAATTTCAACATTGGATCCATTCACAACCCTCGGCTCTATGTGGGGTTAATTAATTAAAGCATTAATTCCATCTATTCCTAAATGTTTAGTGAATCGAACATTAACCTGACCCAAAGACCGTCGGGAGAATTGAACCTGTGACCTCTTAATAGTAAATTAAAGTGCTTTGACAATGGGTATTTGATTGATCGAATTCCTAACCCTCAATGGGGCTATTATATACATAGGATGATAAGGACAGTAAAAAAAATCAATAATTTCATCTCCTCGACATTTATGTTATAATTTTGTCAAATTCTTTATGTGAGTTATATTTGAGTCTGGGAAGCCTCCCATACCTTCAATGCATGCATTTACTATAGCCATGTCAATTTTTAGTGCATACAAGCACAAACTGAAAAAATTTCAACATTGGCCCCATTCACAACCCATGGCTCTATGCAAGGTCAATTAATTAAAGCATAATTTCCATCGATTCCTAAATGTTAAGTGAATTGAACATTTACCTGACCTCAAGACCATTGAGAGAATTGAATCCATGACCTCTCAATAGAAAATTAAGGTGCTTTGGTGATGGGTGCTTGATCAATTGAGTGCCTAACCCTTGATGGAGCTAGTAAATACATAAGATGATAAGGACTATAAAAATTAATAAATAATTTCATCTCCTCAACATTTACATTATAATTTTGCTTAATTCCTTGTGTGAGTCGTATTTGAGTCTGGGAACTCTCCCATATCATCAATGCATGCATATACTATAGTCATGTCAAATTTCAGTGCATACAAGCACAAACTGAAAAAATTTCAACTTTGGCCCCATTCACAACCCTCGGCTTTGTGCGGGGTAATTAATTAAAGCATAATTTCCACTAATTCTTGAATGTTAAGTTATTTGAACATTTACCTAACCCCAAATCCATCAAGAGAATTGAACACATGACCTCTCAATAGAAAATTAAGGTGCTTTAATGATGGGAACTCGACCAATCAAGCGCCTAACCCTCGACGAGGCTAGTAAATACATAGGATGATAAGGACAATAAAAAAAACCAATAATTTCATCTTGTCAACATTTATGTTATAATTTTGTTGAATTCTTTTTGCGAGTCGTATTTGAGTCTCGGAACCCTCCCATATCGTCAACGTGAGCATCTACCATAACCATGTCAAATTTCAATGCATACAAGCACAAACTAAAAAAATTTCGATGTTGGCCCCATTCTCAACCCCTAGCTCTATGTGAGGTTAATTAATTAAAGCATAATTTCCATCGATTCCTAAATGTTAAGTGAATTGAACATTTACCTGACCCTGAGACCGTTGAGTGAATTGAACCTGTGACCTCTCAATAGAAATTAAGGTGCTTTAATGATGGGTACTCAACCAATCACACACCTAATCCTTGACGAGGGTAGTAAATGCATAGGATGATAAGGATAGTGAAAAAGCCAACAATTTCACCTCCTTTGCATTTATGTTATACTTATTTTTTTTAATTCTTTGTGTGTGTCGTATTTTAGTATGGGAACCCTCCCATACCATCAACACATGCATCTACTATAACCATGTCAAATTAAAGTGCATACAAACACAAGTTGAAAAAAATCGATGTTGGTCCCATTCACAACTCTTGGCTCTATGTGGGGTCAATTAATTAAAGCATAATTTCCACCAATTCCTAAATGTTAAGTGAATTGAACCTTCATCTGACCCCAAGAGTGTTGACATAATTGAACCCATGACCTCTCAATAGAAAATTAAGGTTCTTTTATGATGGGTACTTGATCAATCAAGCGCTTAACCCTCAACGAGGCTAGTATATACATAGGATGATAAAGACAATAAAAAATAATCAATAATTTCATCTCCTCGACATTTATGTTATATTTTTGTCAAATTATTTGTGTGAGTCATATTTGAGTCTAGGAACCCTCCCATACCATCAACACATGCATCGATTATAACCAAGTCAAATTTTAGTTCATACAAACCCAAATTGAAAAAAAATCAATGTTGGCCCCATTCAAAACTCTCGGCTCTGTGTGGGGTTAATTAATTAAAGCATTATTTCCAACAATTCCTAAATTTTAAGTGAATTGAACATTTACCTGACACAAGAGCCTCAAGAGAATTGAACCCATGACCTCTCAATAGCAAATTAAGGTGCTTTGACATTGAGTACTCAATGAATTGAGTGCCTAACCCTTGACAAGGCTAGTAAATACATAGGATGATAAGGACAATAAAAAATAATCAATAATTTCATCTCCTTGAAATTTATGTTATAATTTTTTCAGATTCTTTATATGAATCATATTTGAGTATGGGAAACCTCCCATACCATCAACTCATGCATCTACTATAACCATGTCAAATTTCAGTGGATACAATCACAAAATGAAAAATTTCAACATTGGCCCCCATTCATAACCCCCAACTTTGTGTAGGGTCAATTAATTAAAGCATAATTTCCATTTATTCCTAAATTTTAAGTGAATTGAATGTTTACTTGACCCTGAGAGCGTCAAGAAAATCAAACCCATGACCTCTAAATAGCAAATTAAGGTGTTTTTACGATGGATACTCGAACAATCAAGCGCCTAACCCTCAATGAGGCTAAATACATACCTCAATGAGATTCTCTTAGTTTCAAGAATAATATATTATGTACTTAACAAGGCTAACCAAGCGAAGGTGGAAGTTCATATGCCCCCCCTCCATCACTCACAATTCCCCGATACCCAATTTATCTACTATAAAATATTTGAAAGCAACATAGTAAGAATTAAGCATATCTACAAATTACTAAGAAAACAAAATTTTAAGGAAAATGAAACAGGAAAAATAAATTGAAAACATATGAATGCATACCATGTACATTTTGATGACATTAATATTATTCTACATCCAAGTCAACATATATATCATTCAGTTCATAATTGTTTTTAAAAGGATTGGCCATATCAACATCATCATCATTGTCATCATTTCTGATCATATTGTTATCACTTAAGAAGCGATTACTAAATTGTTCATATCAGTTTGATTGTGAAGGTTAGGTGTTATTCCAAGTTCAGTTTTTCCATGTTCAATGTAGTGTCTAGGTCTTTAGAATCTTGGTGGTATGGTTAAATAAAGGTCAATAATCCATTCTCATTCATCACTGGTCCCACAACCTGCATAGATTCCTTGTATCAAGTTTGTTTTAAGGTTCTTATGTGTTACAAAGCAGTTTAGGTGTTTTCGTAGCGCGAAAACAAGTCTAGGTGTTTTCGTAGCGCAAAACCCAGATTTTGCACTGGTTGCGCTACGAAATCGGGGATTCGTGCGGATCCGTAGCAAATCTTTCTCAGTTGTCATATCTATCAAGATCCGTTATGTTTACATCATCAATTTTCAGTTTATACACTTCGCCTATCATGTCCAACCGCTTATCTTCATCATTAGAGTCGTTAGGTACCTTGGTACGCTCAGATTTCAAGTTTCAAGAAAAGCCAAGCACTCACAATCATAATTTGTGGTTGGATTCATGTGTAAGGAAATTTTCAAGCATTCAATTTGAATTTCTTGGAAATCAGACGAGCCAGCTTTCAGGCGAGCCAGCTTTCAAGCGAGGCAGCGATCGAAAATTGAAACAGTGCCAGTCTTTCAAATTGTCACCTTGTTGGAATCCCATGGAGAGGGATACAGAAAGAAAGGAGCACAGGTCAGGCAGGTGCTTGAGGAGCGAACCTGAAGGTTTAGACATTATCTTAAAGAACAGAGAAGTTGAACGTGCATTCAAGCAGGTTGGCTGTTGGAATTTCTGCGAAAAGCTTCAAGGAGGCCATATGCAAATCACCAAGGAGTTTGCTTTGAATTTCACAGGAATGAATTCAAAAGTTGGGGTGCTTGAATTTCCAGTCACTCCAGAGGCCATATCTACAGTTACTGAAATCCTGAGGGGAGAAGAAAGATGGTTTAAAAATTTCAAATTTGATATGACCCCATGCAAAGAATTTCTGAAGCTGGAGTTTATTGATTCAGATTTAAATAAGTCTGTGCCCAGGAATTTTGTCAAGGACACATATGCCAATTTACTTACCTTCATACATAGGTACTTTACCTACAAGGGGAGGTATCATAAGGTGTATTCATATCACTTCAAGCTTCTGCTACATTTCACAGGAAAGATATCTCTTGATTTACCTTTCCACTTGTTTCGTAGCCTAGGCAAAATGTGTGACAAGGTTCAGCTAAAAAAGGAAGCCTGTGAGACCTCACGGTTTCATCACAGATTAGTTAAATTAATCGTGTTTCATGAGCTCCAGAAAGTAGGTAGGGACTAGCCCACGTTCATGTTTATGTCTGGTTTCAAGAGCGACACTGGTCTCAGTCCTCAAGCTGCAAAAGATTCTCCAACAGCAACTGGCCATCATGCAGAAACAAGATTCAGGAGATTTGTAAAATTGAAGGCTAGGAAGCAGGTAAAGGAACCTACCAAACCACTGATAATCCAAGACACTCCCCAACAGTCCCAGAAAGAGAAAACTTGGATCAGAGAGGGTGTACATGAATCATCTACAGGTGAAGTAGTCCAGAGAAGAATGACAAGGAGCCAGTTAGCTAAGGAAAAAGGCAAGACAGTGGTTACTGAGGAAAGCCTGGTTTCAAAGGGAAGTCTTAATGACTTACTGCAAGCTATTGATATTGAAGAATCTCCCTTGGTTCAAGCAGATTTGATAAAATCAGGAAAGGACAAGACCAAAAAGATCAAAGCCTCGAAAAAGCTCAAGTTCGATGATCCAGTTGCTAAATTTGTCTTTAAGCCAAGAAGACCAGTGACGAGGCATTCAAGACAGGTACAAGAGACACTGCTCGAAGCAAGTGAAACAGAGGAGATAGCACAGTCTCATGAAGGAAAAGATAAAGGTAAGGCAGTTATCCCTTAAGAAGAATATAGTGTTGAAGAGTTAAAAAAGAAGTTGAAATTAGCAAACTTGGAAATTGCTAAATTGAAGAAAGCCTCAAGGAAACATGCGATCAAGGAAGCTCATTTCAACAAAATGGAGGCTCTGTGGGAAGACAAAACAATTCAAATATCTGAGGTGGTCAACTGTCATGCTCAATACTACACATGGTCAGTTCCCGCAATAAAAGAAGCAAAATTCATCAGAAGAGTTAATATGAAACTGAGAGCTGGGATCAGGGTTATGAAGAGACAAATTGAGGATTTGAAGATGCAGCTAAGCCAGTGGGAAAGATCTCCTTAAGGAAATCACACAACAAGTAAGGTTATATCCCAAATTTTTTATGATTTACCTTGTTACAGTTTTTCTTGAAGAATGATGCATCCCCATTCAGTTTTAAATAGCTTCAGGGCAGTTGAAAGGGACATTTCAAATTAAAAGAGGCTCAAGACAATCAGATTTTGGTATTAAAACTATGTTTTGTGATTACACAACAGTTTCGTAGCGCGCTACGAAACTGCTGAAAATGACGCATAATGCACAGCAGTTTCGTAGCGCGCTATGAAACTACTGTAGCTGCATAATTAAACTCAGTCGACCAATTTTGAGTAATCAAGGGGAAATTTTTTGAAAGGGGAGTTCAAAAAAGGATCATTTACAATGTGCAAGCAACCAGCAAGAGTAAAACAAGCGGATAAAAGATATATGAACTATAAGTTTTTGTCATACAAATGATCACCGCTAGTATTGTCCACGACATTTCAAACGGCTTTGAAGAAGTTTTGTCTTCATACGAGTATATGGTAAGGGTCTACAACACATCAAGAACGTGGCACTCCAATACACTTTTGTGTAATCAAAGAAGAACAACATGGTTAATTGGTTTCAAATATCCTTGAGGAAACCAAAAGCAGAAAAACAGGGGCGGTTTCCTACTTTGCAGGAGCAGTGAAGGAGATGAGACATTAAGGGCCAGGAAGGAGTTTTAAACATCCATCAAAGTTAAACTGAAGGGAACCACTTGTCAGAGAACGAGTTTTTATTGTAATAAATGCTATTATCAGCATGATGTGGAGATAGACTCCTAATTGTCTTATGTTTCTAAAACTTATAGTTAGCAGTTGTTGTATTTAATAGTTAGTTAAAGTTTGAATAGGTGTCATAGCAAGCGGAATTCGAGTTCCCCTCATGCTGGAGGAGGAATCTCAGCTATGTAAAGAATTCTATATATAGGAGAAAGAGCAATGTACTTAGGGTTGGAAATTTATCAAGAAAAGCTCTGATATTTGGATTTATGTAAAGGACTCTGTTTCTTAGTAATACAGTATTAGCTTTGCTTCTCAGGGATCAAAAGGAATTCGATGTGATGAATGTCTTTTGTTGTCTTTTCCTATTATCTACAGTGTTATGAATGTGTGATTACTTAGAAATCACTAACAGTGCTCTAATTTCCTTCATATATTTGTAAACTTTACTGGCCTTCTATGCGTTTGGTGTGTTCTACATATGTTGGATTCTAAATGCCCTGACTTCTATGCAAAGCTAACCTTACTGTCACTACTGAAGCATATCTGACTCCATAAGCCCAATGGATACTTTCTAATTGTATTTCAACCTCTTATACTTGTTCATTTTGCTTCATAGAGTTCGCCATCTTATTCATTATACAAATTTTTAATCTTGTGAGAGAGCCCTCTCAGGTTGAGGAGGCTAAGCCTCAGCCTAAAGTAGGTTTGAAAGAGTTACTTAAAGTCTACCTGATCAGCAGCCTGTTAGGGTCTGGTTTTGAGATAACATATATCATCGTCGTTATCAACATGAGGAACATTGTATCCTACATTTTTTTTGACTTCTTCAAGTTCTTCATCTGATTGTACATTTTCAATATCATCTTGATCCAGAACATTGCCTCGATTAACATGTTCTTGAACTTCTTCGATGTCTTCATCTAACACATGAAGTAGTTTCTCCTCTACATCATCTTCTTCTTTAATATCATCTTCCTCTACTACAATATACTCTACCAACCTTCCTCTTGGATCATATGTAACAACATATGACCAACCCCCTTTACCTAGAACATCTAAGTAAAAGACTTGTTCACATTGGCTTAGAAGAACATAGCAATCCGGTCCTGGTTCAAATGGCCTTGTATTAACCATGGTATGTTACCATGTTAAATAATAGTCTTATCAGGATCACGTTCATTCATTCGTAGTTTGTACCATTTGACGTCGAACATAACCAATTTGAGGGAATTAAAGTCAAACTCAAGTATGTCATTCAAATGCCCATAATGTCGATTTTCAGAAACTTTTGGACGTGTGTCACATATAGAGGAAACATTAGTGACCTGGAAGATTGCAGTTATCCCATAATTAGAAGTCTTCCTCTTTTCATCCAACTTTTTGATGTGAAATTTACAGCCATTGTACCACATAGCCTTGTGGTGTTTCAACTACAATATGCCAAACACATAATGAAAGGCATTGTCAATTAATAAACATATTTATATAAATTGGAAAGTATCTGGAAAAAAAACACTTGCATTCACATTAATAATTTATAAAATAACTTAATAAAATATTGCAGGGTGAAAATGCATCCTTGCATGTTTATCTTTAAAACCATTTACTAAATCAATTTCCCTCTGCATAAGATTTGTATCTCCTTTACGATGAGCTTCTATAACCAATGTAGACACCCATTCCCATGATAGCATACCATCACATTATATACATATTTCAATCCATAACTTCATCTAGTCAAGATTGTTTGCAATGTACATATGTACTGCATCCTACTGTCGACCAACTTTATCAGAAAAACCAATATTCACCAATAAATATTAGTTACCATGGTCAATATTAATAGTTGATGAAAGAATAAAAATTAAATAATAATGATAGAAACAAAAATGAAAAGTTATATGTATTATAAATAATCTCATAATTAAATATTTAATCACCTCTCACTATTCTACCTTTCCCCAATAGGTGCTCCCCTTCAATTTTTTGATGGAGTTCACATCCCAAAGGTGATTCATATGCATATTTGTTGCTAGTATAGGAAGGCACTAACTAATCTACACCATGGATTGATATAAGATATATCCATCCACCATAGAACCGTTAGGACGTGCTCTTTGTCTAACCAAAGCCTCAAATGGTTTCAAGTGCCTCTCCACCATCCACATTGACCTTGTGTGTACAAGTCTATGCAATTCAATCTCCTCAACTTGGTTTATGAGATAATGTTCTTGTGCATTGAAAAATGTTGGAGGTAGATACTTTTGAATTTTGCACATTAGCCGAGGAATTTCTCTCTTCCATTACTTTATATATTCTTTATGGATTCATTTCAATGACAACAATCTACAGATGATACAAGCAAATAACATGTTTCAACAAAACATAAAATATTACATTACAAGTAAAACAAATGTCAATAAGATGAACAATAAATTGAAAAAACACTTTGCGTATAAATCACTACTTACCTCATGTGTTTCCCAAGATCATATATAATTTGTTTGACGTTCTTGTCGAAGTCGTTTGGAATAAATAGAGGTAGAACGTAGTGTGACAATAAAAATAAATCGTTATTTGTTTAATCCAAAGTTGAAAAATAAATTATGAAGATGTATACTTCAAATAAAATGTATATAACAAAATAATTACCTTAATGAAGGTATGCCAATCATGTGTTTTTACCCCACCAAATTCACCTTTCTTTGTTAAGATATTTTTTATGTTTGAAGAAAAACTTGTGGGAAATTTAATTCTTCGAATGACCTCTTTTACATCATTTATTTGCTTCTCTATTAGTAACCATGGAAGCCTATTTCAGTCTCGATCGTTATTTTATTAGATTTCAATTCGCATTGCATGATTGAATTCCTAAATGTCACTGCAAATTTTGATGATTCTTTCTTTATCCCTCCTACCATCTATGATTTGCCATAATGTTTCTGTCACATTCTTCCCAATATGCATTGTATCAAACAAATGAACTATTCTTAGGTCCTCATAGTAGGGAAACCTCATGAATTGAGTGGGATAACTTTTCATTCCTCGTGGAAGCCCATTAATAATACCTTCATGACCTTCATGATGAAGCATAGAAGAAATCACAACAATAATTATCAAATATGATAAAATAAATTACATAAAAATAAAAATTCAAAACATTACATATATGATACATAAACAAATTGCATACATTGAAGATTTTTGTTATATTCCAACTTCCATAGATGAGGTATCATTCTCCATGGTTAATCTTGTCCCTTCTTTCCCATTTAAAAGATGTTTTTTAGTAGTGTGATGCCTATGGTTCTTAGAGAGGAAGTGCCTATACTCATCAAAAACCTCCTTTCCTAAACTCTTTGAATGACGAGATTTCATCTTAGGACCACAAAATGGACATTCAAACTTACCCTTATGATTGAAAACTTGCATTAATAGATGGATTAATGTCAATTATACAAAGGGGTTATTTAAAAAAACATGCATGATATCTTCAAATAATTATATATTATTAAATTGAAATATTGGAATGTTACATACTACAAAAATGTGTTAGACCTGGGGTATCATGAATTGTCCATACAAGTATTCCATGGAATTGAAATTTCTCTGCCTTATTGGTTTACAAATGTCATACATAGTGATGTCAACCCATAACTTTAGTAACTCATCGATAAGAGGCTCGATATATACATTCATATCTTTAACTTGGTACTTACCTAGTAATTGTTTGAAATTACACATAATTAATACCATGATATGTATGTATATAAGTAAATAAACAAATATAAGATATTATGCAACAAACAAGACAAATGAAAATGTTACATTTGAAAAATTAATGTAAACAAATACCTAGAACAATCATTGTCAACATTATATGCTTCCTCTTTATTGACATCAAAGGAGGAAAGTTATAGATAACAAAAATTAGCCAGATTAAGTAAATAGACCTGAGATCTCTAAATGGATTAACACTGTCAGTTGCTAATGAAAACCTAACATTACGAGGCTCATTCTTAAAATATGGCCAATTTCCCTAAATACATAATCATCTACATGCATTCGAAGAACACCATCTCCACTTGTCTTTGGTGCATGGTAATCCATAAATTGTGTTATCATTTTGCACTTGAACAATCGAAGCAAACATGGAATTATGGGAATATGATGAAAAACTTTTTGAGGCACCTTTTTCGTTATTTGATCAATTTGATATCTAGTGCTCTCACATTTCACACAATTTGTTTTTGATGCATGTTGTCCATAATATACAATATGATTATTAGCACATCCATCTATAGCGTGTTGCTCCATTCCAATTTATTTCATAATGACATACAAATATAGGTATGTGTGAAGTAAAGTATTTGACGATGGTAAAAAAATTTCACCTAACAATCTATAACATAAAAAATCACTAGTTGGTGTTATAAAGAATATTAATTGTAAATATTTCATTCATATTTTACACATTAATTAATGAAAAAAAGGAAAAAAATCAACCTTTATGTATAATATGTGATGAAACATATTACATACCTTAGGATTTGTGTCATACAAGTGTTTGAAAACCCATTCATAACCTTTAAGTTCACCAAAAATAATGTAGTGGAAAGAAGAGTTTCTTTTGAGCCTTCATAAAGTGGTGTCATTTCCTTTTCCAGAAAAGGTTCAGCGAGAATATTTTCATCATTGTCCTCATCCTCATCATTGACTGGTCAAATGAGCAAGTCTTGGATCAATTCATTTGCCCCATCATCTTGAAATATGTTATTGTTGTCATATTATTCTATAGGATCATTAACTCGAGCTTCAATACTTTCTCCATGTTCCTCAGCTTGTACAACATTTCTACTACTACTTGGGGAATTTAAACATTGTTTAGGGGGGCCAACTTGACTTTATATTAGAAGCAATCATGTAAATCAAATTTACTTTGCATAATTAATCCATGGAAGATATAATAAACTCCTTGAATATGTTAGATATTAAAACCTCTAGGATGCGCTTCACTTGGAACAACAGGTGAACCAGTCCCTAGCAAATCACTGTAAGACTAGAAAGGTTCTTGGTCTCTAATCTCTTCCTTTGTAAAAATATGGCTCTCCAATAATTCGTTGTCCCTTGGAATGGATTTAACCATCGACCTATCAAATTGGCAATGACCCCCCCACCCCACCCCCCAATTACAAACCCATCCCTTTTCAATTCTTGACCCTCTAGTTACAAGTCCCAGGTTTCTCAAAGATAGTGGTTGTTTCATGGAATCAATGGTTTGAAGGAAGTCCCATTACCATTTGGGAAGCCAAAATTAAAAGGTTTAATCAAGATATCAAATAGTGTTTAAAGAAAGGGAAATCGGAAAATCAACTCTCTCTCCACTCCTTGGAAAAGAAAGTGGAAAATATTCAATCTTAGATGGAAATTGAGTACATCTCAGAGGAATTATTACAATAGGAGTTAAAAACCTTTCAATATTATCATGCAAGTATAAAACGTAAAGAAGAGTTATGGAGACTAAAACCGAGAAGTGTTTGGTTACATTCCAGAGATAGGAACATAAATTTTTTCCCTAACTAAGCAAAGAACAATGAAGAAAAAAACAAAATCTCAGAAATTCAAGTGTAGGGGCAAAAAATTGACAATTTTAAATCAATCCAAGAAGCGCCATATGATCACTTCAATAATTTATATCATGCTTATGATCATAGCAATGAGGAGACATAACACATTATGTTGGAACAAGTCCCTAAGTTGGTGACAGAAGAAATGAACACTCAGCTCATAGTCCCTCCTTTTCTCCAAGAAATAAGTCGGGTTATTTTGTCATTTCAATCAAACAAGGCTTTGGGGCCGGATGGCTTCCCAACCCTATTTTATCAACATTTTTGGGATTTGATACACAAGGATCTAGTAAGAATGATTGGTTACTCACTAAAACAATTGTGTTTGGGGGCAAGAATAAACTCCTTTTTGGATTTGATTCCTAAAGAAAGTAATCCTTCTTCCTTCGTAAGATTTAGGCCAATCTTACTATGAAATGTCTCATATAAGATTATCTCAAAAATTTTGGCATTGAGACTAAAGAAATTCCTCCCTTGTATTATTTCTGAGAATCAAGGGGGATTTGTCCCTAGAAGGAAAATTTTCAATGATGTAATTATTATCCAAGAAGCGGTGGACTCTAGTTGGAGAAGGGGATATCAGGGAATGGTTGTAAAATTAGACATGGAAAATGCATTTGATAGAGTCCTTTAGAGTTACCTCTTCAAATTTGTGAAAAATATGGGATGTCATGGAAAAATAATCTAATGGGTATCTCTGTGTATTGGTTCTTCTTGGATTGATCCCTTAATCAATGACAGGGGTACCCGTTTTTCAAGGCCTCTAGGGGGCTCAGGCAAGGTTGCCTCCTATCTCCATTTTTATATATTATAACGACTAACTCCCTAAGCATGCAGTTGGAGATAGAAAGAAGCATTGATCAATTACTAGGAATTCTATTCTTGAAGGGTATGAAAACCATTAATCATGGATAATTCACAGATGACACAATCCTTCTAGGTGGAGCCTCAATTGTGATAGCTAAAAGGTATAGAAGGATTCTGGACAAATTTCTTGATGCTTCTAGAGGATAGGTAAACGAGACCAAATCCCAAATCTTTGCTTGGAATATAAATCGCATTTGTCAAAGAAAAATTTCAAAGGCCATGGGTTTCAAAGTTTTGATTGATTGGATAGACTTCAAATATCTAGGGATGCCAACAAGCTTAAATAAATCCTCTTCCTGCCCATGGAATAACATTATTGATAAAATTATGAACAAAATGAAGAAATGGGGAGCTCACTGGATAAATTTGGCTGGTCGAATTGTCCTCTCTAAAGCAGTCCTGAAAGCGATTCCCCTATTCACATTCTCCACTCTCTTGGCTCCCAAGTATATCATGCTTCGCCTAGGGAGTCTTTTGTGAAATTTTTTATGGGAAGGAGGTAAGTATTCCACAAAAAAATACCACCTGGTACAATGGGCCACTGTTAGGGCTCAAAAAATTCATGCATTAGAGAAATTTTGCAGTCTAAAATGGTCCTCCTAAGGAATATTATAAAACAATAGTGGAAATAATAAAACAAGATTGGATTACCTCATCAATTTTTGGAGGAGAAAAAGAAAAAAACTACTTTTTCAACTCATATTTTCATTTGATCTCCCTACGATTTTACTCAAATTTCGAGCAAGAGCATTCATTGGATGCATAATTTAATTTTTCATCTGAGGAGTACCCATGTTGCATACTTTCGGTGGACCCTACTACACACAAAATGTGAAATGCATGAAAAATGTGATTACAATCGCGCATTTCATGCAATTCAAAATTTTCATGTAGTAGGGTCCATCGAAAATATGCAACATGGGTACTACTTGGATGCCAAATTAAATTATGCATCCAAAGAGTGCTCCCGCCAGAAATTTGAGTAAAATCGTAGGAAGATAAATTGAAAATACAAGTTGAAAAAGTAGTTTTTTATTTTTATTTTTATTTTTATTTTTATTTTTACCTTTTTACTTCAAAAATGGTGAATCATCCCCCATGGTTAACATCATCATATTGAATATTATTGGCTCTTATAAAGTTGATTTTTGTTGTGTATTTTTGTTTTGAGACCCATTTTACCTAAAAATTTCTCTAATGGAGGTTTGGGCACAAGGGATCCATCTTTGTTGAATATTGCCTTTGATACGAAGCTAGATTGGAAACTTTGGACTCGACAAAATTCATGGTGGGCTAAAATCCTGAAGGCTAAATATCATCAACACTATGAGGCAGATCTATGTAGACAATTTCCCCCCATTTGGAAGCTTTCTCTCATAAACATCATCTTTTATTAACTCACACCTCAACTGGATTCCCAGAAATGGAGAGTCTATTTGAATTTGGGGGGACTCAATCCTTCACCAAAAGCTGCTAGAACAATATGAGGAGTTGAGTCCTTTACGAGACTATATGCAAATAAATGGAGTAAGAACTCTAGCCCAAATCTCTCAATGGAACAATGATGGTTTATGGATAGATTGGAATGTTGGGGATCTCCCCGAGCACATCAAGCCTCTTTGTGAAATCTTAAAAATAAAATTGTCAGGTTGTGCCCATATCAATTGACACCTTCAGGACAGGATTGGATGGAAATCCTCATCATACACAGTCAAGGATGGATGTTCAAATCTTCTCTTCCAATCAAGGATCCCCCCCAAGTCCACTATTTGGAGAAAGTTGCGGGAACCAAATTCTCTTCCAAAAGTAAACACCTTATGTTGGTTACTCTCTCATAAAAAGATATTAACTTTGGAAAATTTGAGGCAAAGGGGCATCCAGTGTTAGAAACAATGGAAACCAGGACACTACTAAGAGAGGGGGGTGAATCAGTAGTATGGCCAAATTATACGATTCATCACAAATTTCACTTTTTAATCTCTTTAACAATTATTCATGGATCAAGAACACAACTCAATCATGTATAACAGCATAAACATCAATCACATGAGCAACATATATATAATACACCAATATTCTTTTATTCCATGCTTCAACTTGATTACATCATGGTCCCATAAGCTACCACTTTTAGGTTTATTAGCTGCTAATGAAAGGATCTTCAATCCTTTCTTGTTTATCAACTACTACTGAGAGGGACTATTTCCCCTTGTTTTTTACCAATATCCACTAGAAGTGACACTTGCCCCTGCTCGTTTATCAATATCTTCTGAAAAGGACCCTTGCCCCCAAAGATTTACTAGCACCTACTAGAAGGATCTGCTACCCTTGGTCAGCAAGCTACCACTTGCTAGACCTACTGATCCATCTTTCATCAAATTTCAAACTCAGATCAATAATCCTCTTACCTCATAAGCAAACAATTTTTTTCATTGCCATTTTACACCAAAGCCACCATAAACTCCTTTAGCAATCTATGGTTTTTGATACAAATCACCATCACCTTCAACAATTTATGATTGTTGAAAAAAACACTATGCTATGCTCACCATTATGCTGCACCAACAACTCTATTGCTCTCCCACAAATTGTTGCACACTCTCATACAACTTGTTAGTGTCAGTCTTTCCAGCCTTCCTCCAGTGATCAAATATGCTCTTACAAAGTGGTCTCAGAGTGTCAAGGTCAAATTTTGTCATTTCAAAGAGTCTTCAAGCAAAATTTGGTCACTAGGCA
Source organism: Pinus tabuliformis (assembly GCA_031772625.1). Lineage (NCBI taxonomy): Eukaryota > Viridiplantae > Streptophyta > Pinopsida > Pinales > Pinaceae > Pinus > Pinus tabuliformis. The sequence continues at coordinate 1,740,955,591 of CM062819.1, read as the reverse complement.
TTAGGTCTAGGGTTTGCCCAAATGTCAGTCCATGTCATCATTCAGCTGAGCCTATCATCATTCAGAGGGTTTTCATTGTCATCTCAGTGTCTAATAAGTCTTTTTACAACTTATTCATGCTTCAGTTGTGCCTAGGCAATGTCATTTCCCTCTCCTAGGGTTTTGAAGGCAATTTCTCTTGGGCAGCTAAATAATCGGCAAAACTCATATCCTGATGTTCATACACCTTCCCCTATCCTTAAAGTACCTTATCAAACACTTTCAAACACTCAGATCCGCCAAATTCCTCATTTTTGCACAAACCCTAGTTTCTACCTACAACCTGGCAATTTTCTAGGTTGGGCCTGTGTTTTGCCCTTTTGGACCCCTTCCCCTCACTCAATCTCTGAGATTCCACTTTCCCCTACTTCCTAACATCCCTCCCTACTTCCAAAAATTTCCCCAAGAATTTAGAAGCCCCCTATCCCCTTCATTTCGCTCCATTTCGACAAAATTCCTTGTTTCACACATCGGGATAAGTTTCACTCAAAAGCTGTTTCTGAGCAATCAAAGATGAATTTTGGAAAACTGAGAGAGGTTATTGTCCAAAACATGCCAAGGAAGAAAAACCTCCTTCACTTTTTACACAGGTTTTAAGGTTTGAGAGAAATGTCAAGAATTCCGTTGCCTCAGGAGAATCAAAGACACCTCTGAAGTGACCTTGGGAAAATCAATTTTTCTCCTAGCTGGGTTGGCCAAATGATTTTCTTGATGGGTAAAATAATAACTAGACACTAATATCTTTCCAATGAGCTATCATGAGCTCAATTTGGGGTTGAGGAAGGCATTCAAAAGTTGACTTCAACAATACTCTTCTTTCAGGCAGCCTCATTTGGCACTTTTTGACCAGTCTTGGGAGATTTGATTTTTGACAGGTCAAATCAACTCCAAATTGAAAAATTCCACTTGGGTTGGAAACTAGACTCAAAGACCTTTCCAACGAGGCATCCTGCACCTGATTCCAACACCGAGAAGGCCTCCAAAAGCCTCCTGCAAAAGCGCGACCTGTTGGGAGGTGCGCGACCCGTTGAGAGCCCTCCTGCAGTGTAAAAAATCAACGTTCGCGACCCGTTGGGAGGGGCGCAACCCGTTGAGGATTTCTCCACAAAAACTTGCCAGTGAGCTGCCAAGTGACCACAAACTTGCTCAATCTTCCTCCAAATCATCAAATTTGTTTGAGGTAGGCCTTCTACACTTCAGTTGGTGGTTTGTCATGATTGATGGCTCTCGTGTGCAAAAGTTGAATTGTGCAAGTGGATGAAATTTTAAATGGCTCCTCAAACATGTCAGACACTGAAACATATGAGCAAAGTGATGACCATTCATCATCTTCAGAGGTTCAGGTACAGAGGAGGCCACATAGAGGTAGAAAAGGTGGCCAATCACAGGAGAGAGGAGCCTACTTCTTTGGCAGGTCTACAAGCTTGTCCTTTGGCAGTGAATTGCTTCCAGTACATGTCTTGCTATCAGTTTTGTGAGAGGATCTCTCAGATTCAGCACCACCGAGAGCTGGCCCGCCTCTTTGTCTTGCACTTGCATGAAGGAAATGTCAACCTTGCCGGGGTGGATTTCACTTTGACACCCGAGGTGATTGCATAGGCTACAGGGATCCAAATGTTGGGGAGATATGAGAAAGTCCTTGATGAGCTATGGAGGATTCGTAGCGACCGAGTCTTGAACCGTAGAAGACCCGGTGATCCATTGCCATGCTCATTCAGGAGAATGCCCACTTGGAGAGGTTGTTGGCTAAGGCCAACCAAGAGAAAAGGTTGCTGAGAAACATGAAGAATCATTATTGGGCAAGAATGCATGTATGTAAAGCCAAGATGAAAATGTTCCAAAGGAGGTTGTCCGAGGCTCTTAGGCGAAGGAAGAAGACCAATCCACTCCGTATCTTGGTTGAGGCATCCCTCAAAGATCATGGCACTCACTAGCATCAGCTACAACACAAATCCCAAAAAATTTTGAGAATTTTGGGTAATTTTGGTATTTTTTGGAAATTTACAGGTTTTGGCTTCTCAACGGGTCTCACCCCCGTGAGACCCTTTGTCATCGTAGCTCCGTTTTGCGAAAACTCAACATTTCTAGATTTTTCATCCAAAGTTACACATGCCTATGGATGGACTTGAGTTTTTATGGGGATTTGGGGCCTCCAGAAGGTCAAAATACAGGCAAAATTTGACTTTCTGCCCCTTTTTTGAGTTGCATAAGCAGTCTTGGGAGAATTGACTTTTGACTGGGCAAATGACCTCCAAATCCAAAAATTCCAGTTGGGTTGGAAAGTAGACTCAGAGACCTATCCTGCACCCAATTCTGACATCGGGAAGGCCTCCAAACAGAGCTCCAAAGTGCGCGACCCGTTGAGGAAATGTGCGCAACCCGTTGAGGAAACTTTGCCATATTTGACCAGTTCAGCCTAGAAAACGCAGTTTGGCTCCAGTTTGACTTTTTGAGGTGGATGGTGGTCCTCTTGGATGTAATTGTGACACTTTTTGGATACTTTTACTCTTGTTTAACTCTTCTAGAAGATTCTTGCATGTAAAGGGTAAAAATCGAATGTATGAACTGGTTTCCAAGTTTATAGAGGCAAGTTGTTTTGACTGCCTATTTTCTAGTGCTTAGTTTAGAAGTGGTTCAAACAGCTCCTAGGATAGTGAGCTCGACCCATGGAGGCAGGGAAAGAGGTTAGATCATCTATATTATGTACTTTCTTGCTCATTTTCATGGTTGGACTCTTGAGGGAGAAGCTATCATTGTATCATTTCACTTGTATCTCTGCAATTTTTGGCTAAGGAAGACCAGGGTTTTGCAGTCATCTTTGGGATTCTTGTGGACTCATGTGTTGATGGTGTGTTTTCCTAATGTACTTGTAAGTGTTTTTATGTGATCCATCTCCTTTCTTTACTTCTGCACATTAAACAAATGAAGTGTTAAAGTAAGAATTCATGCCTGCCATGCTCTGCTTTTAAGTTTGTTTAATTTCTATGTTTTCTGCTGTCTAAAGAGAAATCAAAGACATTGTTTGCTCTCTTTAGCTCCTCATCTTTCATTCCTCACCATTCATTTCAGTTAAAGACATCAATACAGGCTCCTACCTCGCCCCAAAGACCCCCCTGCAGAAACTGTGTCAAATCCCCGCACCCAAAATTGCCCTCTCCTCAATTTGCCACCAAAAACCCAAAAAACCCCAAATCAATCTTTCTGATCAGTTTACTAGCCTAATATCAGTGTTACCTTGTTGGTCATCTCATCCCATTGAAGATCTACCGAGATTGACCGGAGAGAGCCTTCTCCTGCCCCGTAGGGCTAGCTACGAGGCTGAATGGTTTGATGTAGCCTTGAGGTTTACCTTTCTCAGCCTGAGGTGAAATTTCAAGCGCTAACATACTGGCGACCATACTGGGGAGAACATCTAAACCTTTGCTCATTGACGTGTTATTTCATAAGTCTTAGACGGAGCCTGAAGTTACGCCAGGAAGCCTTCGAAAACGCTCTTGTTTTACATTAGCGTTAGTAGATAAACGTTGCTTCAGTCAATCTCCGTGAGCTTGTGAATACAGCACTTCGATTGCATTTTACCCCAGTACATGTATCAAGTTCAGATCTGATTGTTGATGGTGAACAACGATCAGACACTTGAAAGGCTGAAATCATTCACTTGGCGACTCTAAATCAGTTTTGAGATCAGATCCAAAGACTCCACTGGAGGATGATCCCGACCAGCAGAAACATGAAAGGAGAATATGGCAAGATCAGGTATTCAAGTTGGAAATTTATCCAAGGCATTTTGTTCTTTGTCATAAATTATTTCTTCTCTTTTCCCAAGAATGTAAAGAAGGCTTTGCAAAGTATACTATGCTTGAGAAAAGATCCCAGGCCTGCATTTGATTCCTTCCCTTTGAAAAGTGTGAAAACCAAAGATTTGCATGCCTTTGAGCTTGATCACGATCCTTTTTCCGAATTTTGTGATGAACCTATACCTGCTGTACATACCCCTACACCTTGTAAAATTCCAGATCGGTATAAACCTCTTGTTTTACCTTCTGTTCTTCATGCTTTCCCCAAAAACTATGATCTATACTTGCCGATGTTTGATGGTGAATGCAAGAATGTCAACGCTGAACAACATGTACAGAATTTTGAGTCCTTTCTTGATCTTTTTGAAGTTGATGATGAAGATTTCAGTATTAGGCTTTTTGCTCTTTCTTTGCAAGCTGAAGTGAAGAGTTGGTTCAAAACCCTGCCTGATGCAAGCATCTCAGATTTCCAGCAGTTTGTCAAAGTTTTTCTCGACAGGTGGATGATCGGGCAGAACCTTTTCTTGATTGTAGAAGAGTATAACCAGCTGAAAAGATTGCCAGGGGAGACAGTACAACAATTTTCGGCCAGATTTAATCAAGTTTATTATTCGATGCCAGTTGATATAAGGCCTACTACTAGATCTGCTCTCTTGCACTACCCGGGTGCCTTTGATCCGGAGATGGAGTTTCAGCTGAGAGAAAGGGATATTGCAACACTTCATGAAATGCAAAACAGTGCAGTAAATGTAGAGGCGCATCTGCTGATCCGACGGGCAAGGATGAAGGAACAAACCAGAAAAACATAGATCCAGAAAAATCAACATCTCTAGAGGTAAAGCTAGACATTTTGGTAAGTGCAGTGGAAAAGATGATGGAGAAGGTCACCGCAAGAAATTCTTATGATGTTCAAGCTCATGGCGTGCTAATTGAAGAAGAACAAGTTGCTGATCCAAAACATTTTGTTTCTTATCCTAGTTGTCATAGATCTGATAATGATTGTTTTGTAGATCACCTTGGAGAAGAGAGATCTATTGATATGACCTGCATGCTTGATGATATGTTTTATACCGATGATTTGCCTCATTTTGATCAGTATGATGATGATTATGTCCTCCAAATAGAAGCTAATCTTGCAGACAAATCAGCAGCTAGTTTGTGGGAGGAGGAAGTTCATTTTCAGCAGCTTGAATACAATGTTCAGCCATCACATATCAGCTATGACATTGACGAGGAAAGTGCAGCACAGTTTGAAGTAGGTGAAGGATCTTTGCCTTTTTGTTTTGATTCATGTCATTTCATTAGAGACAACTTCCATGAAATTAGAAATCAGCTGTCAACAAGTCTTGATCTAGACCATCTTGAAGGCAATAAAAACCTTGTTCCAGACTTCTCATATTCAGATTTGCAGCCCCCAAATGCCATTGATTGTCAAGTTGCAAATGAAGGCATGGAAGTTGACATATTTGATCAAATGATACAAGAAGGTTCCCTACCATTCTGTTTTGAATCATTTCAGTTTTTGAAGGGTAGAGTGCATAGTAAATATTCAAATGAACGGCCTATAACAAATCAGCAATCTCTCAGTGTTAATGTTGAGGATGAGACAGATAACCAAATTCTTGAGCAGCCACCAAATGAAATTGAAGGTCAGATTACAGACGAAGGTGTGGCAGATGAAATACATGATTTGATGATGCAGGAAGATTCTATACCCTTTTGTTTCGAAGCATTTCAGTTTATAAGGCAGAATCTTTGTAAAATCTCTCAAGAAAAAGATGAACAGCTAGAAGGATGTAATACATTTTCAAAGGATACATTACAGCAGTCTTTTCAGGTTTTTCATGATCCAATAGCTGATGTTTTGGATGAGGTTTGCAGTCAAAGTCTTTCTCCATTGACTACATGTGAGCTTGAAACATATGATGATATGAACTTGATCTGGCAGCCAGTTTCTTTGTCATTTCTAGCAGAGGTCTCGTCACACGGCTTAGATCAAAGTTTGCATTCATGGTATGAGGAAACGAGAAGTAATCCATTGGATGAGCTAAGTTCCAGTGTGCTTGAATTTCATGATCCTTATGCAGCGTTTTTGGAGGTGGATAGAGAATTCATATCATTCAATGGATCTGTTTCTAAGTTGTCATGGGAGTTGCCTTTCAGTAGTTCTCTCTTGTTGGTCATAAGTGAGAACTTGCGGAGATTTCAAACAGCAGATGAGATACTTACTTGGTTGCATTGGTTGTTTCATTTCACTTGATCAGGTGATGAATGAAACTGTTAGAGTAGTTTGTGATGAATAAGCTCCACTTTGAGCATCATTTTCAGTTTGTCGGTTGTGTTTAAGTATCGAGTCAGCTTTTAGTTGAGTCATGAGTCCTTTATGAGTCAATTTTTAGTCTTGTTGTTAAGTTAGTTTGTGTCAGTTTTCAGTCATGCATTTCAGCTTGAGTTTTTGACTCCATTGCCCAATGGCTGAAAGCACTGGTCTGCTCTCCCAGAGGTCTAAGGTTCTTGGTACCTCCAAGGAGCTACCATCCCCATTGGAGCCAATGTTACTGTCATTCTTTCCAGCCTTCCTCCAGTGATGAAATATGCTCTTACAAAGTGGTCTCAGAGTGTCAAGGTCAAATTTTGTCATTTCAAAGAGTCTTCAAGCAAAATTTGGTCACTAGGCATTAGGTCTAGGGTTTGCCCAAATGTCAGTCCATGTCATCATTCAGCTGAGCCTATCATCATTCAGAGGGTTGTCATTGTCATCTCAGTGTCTAATAAGTCTTTTTACAACTTATTCATGCTTCAGTTGTGCCTAGGCAATGTCATTTCCCTCTCCTAGGGTTTTGAAGGCAATTTCTCTTGGGCAGCTAAATAATCGGCAAAACTCATATCCTGATGTTCATACACCTTCCCCTATCCTTAAAGTACCTTATCAAACACTTCCAAACACTCAGATCCGCCAAATTCCTCATTTTTGCACAAACCCTAGTTTCTACCTACAACCTGGCAATTTTCTAGGTTGGGCCTGTGTTTTGCCCTTTTGGACCCCTTCCCCTCACTCAATCTCTGAGATTCCACTTTCCCCTAATTCCTAACATCCCTCCCTACTTCCAAAAATTTCCCCAAGAATTTAGAAGCCCCCTATCCCCTTCATTTCGCTCCATTTCGACAAAATTCCTTGTTTCACACATCGGGATAAGTTTTACTCAAAAGCTGTTTCTGAGCAATCAAAGATGAATTTTGGAAAACTGAGAGAGGTTATTGTCCAAAATAGGCCAAGGAAGAAAAACCTCCTTCACTTTTTACACAGGTTTGAATTTTTGAGAGAAATGTCAAGAATTTCGTTGCCTCGGGAGAATCAAAGACACCTCTGACGTGACCTTGGGAAAATCAAGTTTTCTCCTAGCTCGGTTGGCCAAATTATTTGCTTGATGGGTAAAATGATAAATAGACACTAATATATTTTCGATGAGCTATCATGAGCTCAATTTGGAGTTGAGGAAGGCATTCAAAAGTTGACTGCAACAGTACTCTTCTTTCAGGCAGCCTCATTTGGCACTTTTTGACCAGTCTTAGGATATTTGATTTTTGACAGGTCAAATCAACTTCAAATTGAAAAATTCCATTTGGGTTGGAAATTAGACTCAAATACCTTTCCAACGAGCCATCCTGCGCCCGATTCCGACATAGGGAAGGCCTCCAAAAGCCTCCTGCAAAAGCGCGACCCGTTGGGAGGTGCGCGACCCGTTGAGAGCCCTCCTGCAGTGTAAAAAATCAACGTGAGCGACCCGTTGGGAGTGGCGCGACCCGTTGAGGATTTCTCCAAAAAAACTTGCCAGTGCGCTGCCAAGTGACCACAAACTTTCTCAATCTTCCTCCAAATCATCAAATTTGTTTGAGGTAGGCCTTCTACACTTCAGTTGGTGGTTTGTCATGATTGATGGCTCTCGTGTGCAAAAGTTGAATTGTGCAAGTGGATGAAATTTTAAATGGCTCCTCAAACATGTCAGACACTGAAACATATGAGCAAAGTGATGACCATTCATCATCTTCAGAGGTTCAGGTACAGAGGAGGCCACATAGAGGTAGAAAAGGTGGCCAATCACAGGAGAGAGGAGCCTACTTCTTTGGCAGGTCTACAAGCTTGTCCTTTGGCAGTGAATTGCTTCCAGTACATGTCTTGCTATCAGTTTTGTGAGAGGATCTCTCAGATTCAGCACCACCGAGAGCTGGCCCGCCTCTTTGTCTTGCACTTGCATGAAGGACATGTCAACCTTGCCGGGGTGGATTTCACTTTGATACCCGAGGTGATTGCATAGGCTACAGGGATCCAAATGTTGGGGAGATATGAGAAAGTCCTTGATGAGCTATGGAGGATTCGTAGCGACCGAGTCTTGAACCGTAGAAGACCCGGTGATTCATTGCCATGCTCATTCAGGAGAATGCCCACTTGGAGAGGCTGTTGGCTAAGGCCAACCAAGAGAAAAGGCTGCTGAGAAACATGAAGAATCATTATTGGGCAAGAATGCATGTATGTAAAGCCAAGATGAAAATGTTCCAAAGGAGGTTGTCCGAGGCTCTTAGGTGGAGGAAGAAGACCAATCCACTCCGTATCTTGGCTGAGGCATCCCTCAAAGATCATGGCACTCACTAGCATCAGCTACAGCACAAATCCCAAAAAATTTTGAGAATTTTGGGTAATTTTGGTATTTTTTGGAAATTTACAGGTTTTGGCTTCTCAACGGGTCTCACCCCCAGTGAGACCCTTTGTCATCGTAGCTCTGTTTTGCGAAAACTCAACATTTCTAGATTTTTCATCCAAAGTTACACATGCCTATGGATGGACTTGAGTTTTTATGGGGATTTGGGGCCTCCAGAAGGTAAAAATACAGGCAACATTTGACTTTCTGCCCCTTTTTTGAGTTGCAGAAGCAGTCTTGGGAGAATTGACTTTTGACTGGGCAAATGACCTCCAAATCCAAAAATTCCAGTTGGGTTGGAAAGTAGACTCAGATACCTTTCCAACGAGCTATCCTACACCCAATTCTAACACCGGGAAGGCCTCCAAACAGAGCTCCAAAGTGCGCGACCCGTTGAGGAAACTTTGCCAGATTTGACCAGTTCAGCCCAGAAAACGCAGTTTGGCTCCAGTTTGACTTTTTGAGGTGGATGGTGGTCCTCTTGGATGTAATTGTGACACTTTTTGGATACTTTTACTCTTTTTTAACTCTTCTAGAAGATTCTTGCATGTAAAGGGTAAAAATTGAATGTATGAACTGGTTTCCAAGTTTATAGAGGCAAGTTGTTTTGACTGCCTATTTTCTAGTGCTTAGTTTAGAAGTGGTTCAAACAGCTCCTAGGATAGTGAGCTCGACCCATGGAGGCAGGGAAAGAGGTTAGATCATCTATATTATGTAATTTCTTGCTCATTTTCATGGTTGGACTCTTGAGGGAGAAGCTATCATTGTATCATTTCACTTGTATCTCTGCAATTTTTGGCTAAGGAAGACCAGGGTTTTGCAGTCATCTTTGGGATTCTTGTGGACTCATGTGTTGATGGTGTGTTTTCCTAATGTACTTGTAAGTGTGTTTATGTGATCCATCTCCTTTCTTTACTTCTGCACATTAAACAAATGAAGTGTTAAAGTAAGAATTCATGCCTGCCATGCTCTGCTTTTAAGTTTGTTTAATTTCTATGTTTTCTGCTGTCTAAAGAGAATTCAAAGACATTGTTTGCTCTCTTTAGCTCCTCATCTTTCATTCCTCACCATTCATTTCAGTTAAAGAAATCAATACAGGCTCCTACCTCGCCCCAAAGACCCCCCTGCAGAAACTGTGTCAAATCCCCGCACCCAAAATTGCCCTCTCCTCAATTTGCCACCAAAAACCCAAAAAACCCCAAATCAATCTTTCTGATCAGTTTACTAGCCTAATATCAGTGTTACCTTGTTGGTCATCTCATCCCATTGAAGATCTACCGAGATTGATCGGAGAGAGCCTTCTCCTGCCCCGTAGGGCTAGCTACGAGGCTGAATGGTTTGATGTAGCCTTGAGGTTTACCTTTCTCAGCCTGAGGTGAAATTTCAAGCGCTAACACAACTCACCAGCTCCAGCAACTCTATGTTACTCTTGCTTATGCCAACATATCTCACACAATCTTCTACTTTCCACACTTCCTACAACACACCCAATATGCTGCTCGGATTCTTCTTTTATAGAATTTTGCATCATTATTTTTGGAATTAAAGATTTCGATATCTTTCCCTTCGATCTTCTACTTGAATTAATATTTCTTTTTTCCTTTGTCATATTCTCTTTTGTCCTATAACTATGATTAATCTTGATTTGTTTTTATGGGCTCGAAAACTGAGTCAAACTGTTGTTTTCCTCAGTTCTAGATTTGTTACAGGATTTAGTAGTGTGCTTGTTATTTTTAGCTGCAGTTTAATTTTGGCTTAACTGCCAAACTGTCACTTGCGCTGAATTTGGGCTTAATCCCCTTTCGTTGGCTCATTTTCCTGCTTCTTCACCATAAGATCAGGTCTACGTGACCACCATCTTAAGCCCTAGGCGCTAATTCCTTTCATGTCTTGTCAAGAGCCTATTTCATATTGATCATGCTTCTACACAAAGCGACGACGGGCTAACCCAAAGTTCATCACTTAGTTGTGCCAAGAGCCTCTGCAACTCTTTATTTCCTTCGCACCCCCAATTCCAACCTATGGCATAGGCCCTGGTGCGGGTCCTTAGCCCATATCCCTACACATCCCGACGCATTCACTTATGTGCATCATAGTTAACCTGTTGTGGTCATACCTCCGGGTTGAAGTGTCTCATGGGGACCGCCCGACGCTCTCTCTATTGGTTGCCATTCTACCTCTATGGCCCAATGCCTTCTACCTCACACCGCTGTAAAATGCACAACAACGAATCTTCTAGGATCTTCCCATCGAGATGACATCACCATGATGTCACTCTTGGCACATGTTGACCTGTGAGTGGTGACATGTGTCACCGAGAAAAGGGCCCTTTGGGTGCCCAAAAACCTTGAATCTTCCTACCATGTTTCCATGTTGACGTCACCACCTGATGTCTCGGTCAATCCTAAGCTACCACCTGAAATATTCTTGGAGGAGAGAGAAAAGGTCCTCCGAGGCCTTATTTGTGACCATTTCTTTTGTTATTTTTCCTTTGGCCTTACCGGATTTTTCCTTTATTTTTCCGTAAAAACCTCTGGGCCGACTATCCTCTATGATGCCCCCTTGTTATGCCTCCGAGAAATCACAATCGAGTGGGCTCCACTCGCTCTGTTACATCTTGATGCTTAGCCTTGTGCTCTCTAATCAGAACTCTGAGAATTCCTTTTTGGGCACACCCTCAGTGGGTTGAGCTGGTAGAGTGGGCCTCCTCCTGCTCCCTTTTCATTGGTAAGTTGCCTAAGTTTTTGTGTCTCGGCACTTACCTCCTAGTCCATCCGATATTGCACCATATATGAATCCTTTGGGGTGCTCCCGCCAAGCTATTTCCGTTGGGTGGACTGCACACGCTCGGTCCCCATTGGACAACGCATACTTGTTGTGTCCCAACGGTCGTCTCCCAAACCTTCCCTTTGTGCGCCAAAAGGGTTGTGTCGGGGTGAGCTCATGGGCTAGCACTGTCAGGTGGGCTCCACCTGTGGCCAATCAAATGTGTTCCCATTGTTTGAAACATCTACCCAGAGCTTCGCTTAGAGGCTTCACCATCCTTGTCGTTGAGTTTGGAATTTAAGCCAACTTTGGCTATGCGCAAAGGCTCCTCCAAACAACTTTAACTCTACAATCTTGGACTTGGGGTCACCAATTTTGATTGGCTCTAACTTTTGAAACAAGAGGCCATTTTTGACCTTCCACATATCATTAGAAATATTTTCAGATCTCTTTCCATCTATGTGGGTTACACTTTCACTTGAGTTGATATGTTACTCCACAATTGGATCCAAAGCCTCTACACATTGTAATTTCCTTTACCTTTCTTTGTCTAAGTATATCTTTTCCATTGGCTTTTCCATCAATCATATTTTCCTTCGAAACCAATGAAAACATGTTTACCAATGTAGTTTCCTTTCCCAATCTTTGTCATTTCCTTTTCCATCAATGACACTACATTTCTAACAATCTCCCCCTTTGGCATTTATGGCAACACTTAGATCAAACAACGCATCAATACTAATGATCATTACCATCTTGACACTTCTCCATTTGCTTTGCCATTGATCATTTACCATATTGTGTTTGATCATTAGTACTTCTCCCCCTTTGACATCAATGGAAAATATATCAACATCCTCCCCCTGTCAACAATCTCCCTCTGTCTTCTGATCTTGTGGACTTGTTAATTGCTTCTTCCTAAGCTGAAAAACTTAGATGCCTCTTCCTTTCTGTCCTGTGAAGAAGATTGAATAGAAGGGAAAGGAGTATTTAATCCCAATCTTTGCCTTAATAAAACAAGAGGAATTTCTTGCTGAAACAACACATGCTTTTGCAACTAAGACTCATGTTGGTTTTAGTCTCAACTAAGATTGCATTCATAACAATGCCTACCTGGACCCATACACCTATCCTCTAGTAATAAGAATAATTATTACTATGCGTGACACCTCTGACTCCTCATGAGCATCATTCATATCAATACTTTCTCATCAACACTATACCACATGAACACCATACTCTGACAAGTTGTCTAATGACTGTAAATTCAAATTAACAATACCTTTGATACTAAGTGATACTAATTGTCAATGCATAATATGATACTCAAATCTTGACTTGAGTAAACTCCCTCGGCAGCCATGCTCCCTTTTTTCATTCAAAATATGTAAATAATACTAGCTAGAAAAGCTTGTAAACAAACCATCACCAACTACACATGCTCATACTACTAAAGATTTAACAACAACAATAAATAAACCATACTACTCAACAATAAACATGAAAAAAAAGGCATACTTTCCTTTATCCTTCAAATGCATTCTTTAGCTCGTTCCTTTCTTCTCCTTGCATTTGAGTTTTCTGGCCCCCCTTGAATCCAACCTTTTCTCTTTAATGAAGAGGAGAAAGGGATCTACTCCCCATGAGTAGATTATTTTCCTCTTTCTTCCACAGTTGAATTTGTTGAATTTTCTCAACACCATGAGCTAGTTTCCTATGCTAATCTGCCTGACTAGGTGGATTTTTTCCATTGTCTAAGCATACATACCTTTGTTTCTCTTCTTTCTAGTTGTATTCCTTTGAAGACATTTTAGGGCTGATGCTCCTTCTTTTGTCTGATTGGGGTCTTCGTGTGTTGCAAGTTATATAGGAGAGATCACCCATAGGAATTCCAGACTTTGAATTTTCTACATCAAACATTGTTTTGCACTGCCTCCATGCACCATTCGATCTACCTTGGCTCTCAACTCTATTTGCAACATTTTGGAAAAATAATTTCTTGCCAAATTTTCATGCAGCTGCTTTATGCCCAAAATTCTTACACCTGTAACATTCAACTATATTCCAAAATGGGGCAAAGGAATTAAACTTCTTCCCAAAGCTTGTGCTTGTCCAATTTCTTAGACTGTAATTCACTCTTTTGCTACTATTAGGTTGCTGAAAATGTTTCTTTTGAGGGAAAAAGGTTATTTGTACTTGGTTGTTTGAATTTCTCTAAGAAACTTGTGGTTGTTTCTGAAATAACTCGTTCATATTTTGTTGTTGCACCTTCTTTTTCCTCTCTAGATACTTGGAGGCAAAGTGCCATGCATTATTGCAACAAAAACATATGAGGGGTTGTGCACCTTTGTTTTGACTCCTGGAAGTCCTTTTATTTTGCTGCGTTCTCTTGCTGGTGGGTCCCTTTAATGTTGTTGTTGAGTCATCATCATCTTCAATTGTTGTCTCGTCTTGAGAGGAACAATGGCTTATTTGATTCTCCTTAAACGCTTTAGAATTCCTTGCATGCTCTTGAAGATTCATCAACTGATCTTTTAATATCTTCTTCTCCTATTCTAGCTCCAGATTGATGACTTTTATTTTCTTGATCTCCTCAAGAGCTGATATGAGTTGCCTCTTCAAACATATCATTTCATCAATATTTTCCATGTTGTCACTAGAGGAGTAGCTGGATTCACAACGAGTGTCTATTTAACTCTCAGTGTGTCCAAGAGTTTGTTCCCTTGATAACTATATGGATTCATCTTCTTCATCATATATGGACCCATTTTCTTCTTGATCTGCTATTGCTACTAAGGTAGTCTTTTCTCCACTAGAGCTTGATGAATAACTCTCACTTTCACTAGTACTTGTAGCTGAGAAATTTAAAGATAATTGGCATATTGTTATACAATAACAACAAAACAACAACTTACTTGTAGATTGCATCTTCTCTGGGTGTTGATAATCGACTTGGCCTATTGATACAGAAGAATCATCATTTGATTGATGATTTTCAATGCTTTTTGAATATTTTCCTACTTCATACTCAAGGGAAAGCCTCTTGACACCACATGCAGTTTGCATGTCTACTTCATAGATGGAATGTAATTTGTCCCATATCTCCTTGGTAGTTTTAAAACATATTACTTTTTCAATATCTGACTTAGACAACCCTCTCATGATTTCCTTCCTAGCTTGTTTATCAAACTTATCATTTATTACTCCATACTCCACAGATAGCCATACATCCAAATCAAGAGCTTGCAAGTAGATTCTCATCCTTACCTTCCAAGTTGTATAATTTGAGCCATTAAAAAATGGAACTCCATCTGAGGTAATCCAGTCTTGGTTCTCCATGATCCCTGATCTTCCTTCCAGTTGTTAAATTGATCCTGAAGGACACTAGCTCTGATACCAATTATTAGAAACAATGGAAACCGGGACACTACTGAGGGGGGGGGGAGGGTGAATGAGTAGTGTGGAAAAATTATATAATTCTTCACAAATTTCACTTTTTAATCTCTTTAACAATTGTTCATGGATCAACAACACAACTCAATCATGTATAACATCATAAACATCAAGCACATGAGAAACATATAAATGATACAAAAATATTCTTTTATTACAAGCTTCAACTTGATTACATAATGGCCCCACAAGCTACCACTTGTAGGTTTATCAGCTGCTACTGAAATGATCTTCAGTCTCTGTTCGTTTATCAGCTACCAGTGAAAGGGACTATTGCCCCTGCTCATTTACTAGTACCCACTGGAAAGGACACTTGATCCTACTCATTTATCAATCTTTGTTGAAATGGATTCTTGCCCCCAAAGATTTACTAGCACCTACTAGAAGGAGATACTACCCCTGGTCTGCAAGCTACCACTTGCTAGTCCTATTGATATGTTTTTCATCCATTTTCAAACTCAGATGAATAGGCCTCTTACCTCATAAAAAAACAAATTATTTCATTGCAATTTCTCATCAAAGCCACCATAAACACCTTTGGCAATCTTTGGTTGCTAATACAAATCACCATCACCTTCAACAATTTATGATTGTTGGTAAAAACGCTATGCCCTACTATTCATTATGTTGCACCAACAACTTTGTTTCTCTCTCACAATCTTTTTCACACTCTCTAACACCCCAACAACATTCTGTTACTCTCACAATTCAGTTGCACACTCTCATGCAATACCCCAGCTCCAACAACTCTCTGTTGCTCTTGCTTATGCAACAACTAACAACGCTCACACAATCTGCTACCTTCCAGACTTCCTACAACACACCCAATCTACTACTTGAACTATGCTTTTATATAATTTGCATTATTAATTTTGGAATTGAAGCTTTTGATATGTTTCCCTTTGATCTGCTACATGAATTAATATTTTTGTATCCTTTGTCTTGTTCTCTTTTGTCCTTTGACTGTGCTTAATCTTGATCTATTGTTATGGGCTCGAAAATTGAGTCAAAGTGTTGTTTTCCTCAGTTATGGCTTTGTTATAGGATTTAGCAGTGTACTTACTATTTTTAGATGCAGTTTAAGTTTGGATTAACTACCAAATTTACTGCCAAAATGTCATTTCCGCCGAATTTGGGCTTAAGCCCCTTTCCATGGCTCCTCTTCCTGCTTTTTCGCCATAAGAATGGGTCTCCACGACCATCGGCTTAGGCCCTAGGTGCTAAGTCCTTTCAAGTCTTGTTGGGACCTTATTTCCTTTGTTAACGACTCTGCGTCATTGGTCATGCTTCTATGCGAAGCGACCACGGGCTAACCCAAAGCCCAACGCTTAGTTGTGCCAAGAGCCTTCATGACTTTTTATTTCCTCCGTGCCCCTAGTTCTAACCTGTGGCATAGGCCCTGGTGTGGACACTTTCCCAGTAGCCCTCAACATCCTGGCGTATTCACTTATGTGTACCATCGTTCACCTATCAGGGTCATACCTCCTGGTTGATGTGTCCTGTGGGGACCGCCCAAGACTCTCTCTATTGGTTTTCGCTATGCCTCCATGGCCCGGTGCCTTCTACCCAGCACCGCCACAAAATGCACAACAATGAATCTTCCGGGCTCTTCCCGTTGGGATGATGTCACCATGACGTCACTCCTGCCACGTGTCGATTGGTGAGTGGTGACACATGTCACTTAGAAAAGGGCCCTTTGGGTGCCCAAAGACCTTGAATCTATCGGCCATATGTCCATGCTGACGTCACCACCTAACGCTATCTTAGCCAATCACAAGATACCACCTATCTTCCTGGAGGAGAGAGAAAAGGTCCTCCGAGGCCTTGTTAGAGACCATTTTCTTTGTTATTTTTCCTTTGGCCTTATCAACCTTTTTCTTTATTTTTCCACAAAAACCTTTGGGCCAACTCTCCTTTATGTTGTCCCCTTTTTATTCCTCTGAGAAATCATAGTCGGTTGGGCTCCAACACTCTATTACATCCCAATGCTTAGTTGTGTGCTCTCCAATCAAACCTCCGGGAATTCCTTTCTAGGCTCGCCCTCAGTGAGCTGAGCTAGCAGAGTGGGCCTCCTCCTGCTTCCTTTTCATTGGTCAACTGCCTTAGTTTTCATTTCTCGAAACTTGCCTCCTAGTCCATCCAATATTGCGCCATATATGAATCCTTTGGGATGCTCCCACTAGGGTATTACCGCCGAGTGGGCTCCATCTGCTTGGTCCCCATTGGACAACACGTAGTTTTCATGTCCTGGCGCCCATCTCCCGAACCTTCCCTTTGTGTGCCAAAATGGTTACACCGGGGTGAACCCGTCAGGCTATCACTACTAGGTGGGCTCCACCTGTGGCCAATCAAATGCATTCCCACTGCTGCCATATCTACCCGAAGCTTCGCGTAGAGGATCCTCCATCCTTGCTGTTGAGTTTTTCATTTAAGCCAACTTTGGCTATGCGCCAAAGGCTCCTCCAAACACCTTTAACTCTGCAATCTTGGACTTGGGGTCACCAACTTTGACTGGATCTAAATTTTGAACCAGGAGGCCATTTTCGACCTTCCACATACCATTGTAATTTTTTTTAGATCTTTTTCCATATGTGTGGGTTACACCTACACCTGATTTGATCTACTACTCCAGAATTGGCTCCAAATCTTCTGCACATTATAATTTCCTTTACCTTGCTTTGTTTGTGCAAATATTTTCCATTAGCTTTACCATCAATCATCTTTGCCTTGGCCACCAATGATAACATTTTTACTAATGCAGTTACCTTTTCCAATATTTTCCATTGCCTTTTCCATCAATGATAACACATTTATAGCATCTAGGGCCCATCAAGATTGCCCCTATGTGAAGTCCAGGAAGAGTTTATCCCTCACCTTTTTCTTGAATGTTCTTATACCAAGTCTATTTGGTCTATTGTCCTAGGCACTTTGTCTCTTAGGATGCAATGTCCTCTTGAAATACATTATTTCTTTTCTTCTTGGCATAGGAAATATTTGAGATCCCTTCAATCTAAATCTTCCTTTAAAGCACTCTAGATTTCTCTTCCTAAATTTATTTGTTGACAAATTTGGCTCTCCAGAAACTCTGTGATTTTCAAAGGCTCCTCCTGGTCATCCAAATTTGTTGCATTAAAGGCCCTTTCCCTCTAACTCGAGATTAACCCTCTCCCTGGGGACGCTTCCTTGGATTCCCTTGAAGACGAATGGGTTAATTCAATTTCTCCCATGTCCCCTCCTACTCAGATTCTCTCTTCTAATTCTCCCCATCTAAGGAAAATTTTAGGGGCTAAATTTCGCAACTAGGCTATTTTTTGGACAGTTTTTGAAAAAAATATTCACCAATTTGGTTAAAAAATCACATATTTTTTACATCTATATGATTAAATGGATGATTTTTGCCAAAAATTTACCAATTTTAATAGTAAATTAAATGGTTTTTATTTAATATTCACCTACATTCTATACATAGGAATTTTCAAACCAAAATAGTTGCCTACAATACTATATACATGAAAAAATTTAAATCCTTAAAAAATACCCTGTCCCCATCCTTGATGGAAGTTGCGCTTATCTCAATAGGAGCTGGAAGAGTGGAAAGTTCAATAGAAAAGATGGATCTTACATTTTGATGGGGCTTCGAAAAGAAACCTGGGGTGGAAGGAGGGGGAGGGATTTTAATTAATCCCGCTGGAATAACTGAGTAAAGTTATCATTAGGCCTAGGAAGAAAAACTAACAACCAAGTTAAGATGTACGTGCTTCTACAAGGTTTATTCATTGCCAAAGACAGAGGTGTGGAAGACATTATCATCTTAGGAGACTCATTCATTACAATCCAATATTTAAACAATGGTAATAATCCACAAGACAACTCTCTTGCAAGGGTGCTTCAGAGAATTAGAAGTTTAATGGAATCCTTTCACTCTAGAAGATCCTATCATATTCTCATAATCAAAAATATGGAAGTAGATATGAAATTGAATCAAGCTTGCTCTCTGGATGAAACTGAGCTTGATATCAATGAGAAAATGAACAAATGCTTGATACCCTAATCGAAATAATGACTCCAGGATTTTGGATCTTCCTTAGGTCCCATTACTATTGGAATATGGTTTTATTGAGCCACATTGTAATAAATTTTCACCTCCTTATTAATCCCCTCTTTCCTATCATGCCTCGCTCCTTGTAATTATTACATACATTTCCATCATGCATTAGTTAGAAGTTATGATGGCAGGGTTTCTTGTTGAAACTTATAAGGTTTCGTAATTTTCCATCATGAAAAGGCATTACCTTCTATCTCACATGCTTGAAATAACAAAGTTCACCTGCTCAAGCATTGGAATCACCCTTCAATTAGTATAATGATGAATCTTCTTGGATGATGCATAGGAAAATTTATTGTTTTGAAGATGGATATCGTGTGGAATGAAAGGGGATGTAGTGATAAATTGGGAAGACACCTCACTTTTGTGTCATTCCATCATGCGTTCATCCCTCCAAGAATTTTCTCTTCTCAGGTTTTTGTAAATTAGGTTCTAGTTCGACTCCTAGATTAAGGCAGTCTCCCTTTTGGCAGCTCTGCAAAGAGCTCCATTTCAGACTTCAATTGTTCAATTGGGTGCTTTCATGTTGGGTGAGGCATTCCTGATCATGGGAACTTTAGTGTTTTAGGCTAGTTGGTTCAGAGGCTATCTTGATAGAACTGAGACAATCTTGCCCCATGGGTCCTAGTCTTGTTCATACCTCATTTCAATAAGGTACATTTGAATTTCCCATTGCTAGCTTTGTTCTCTGCACAAAATTTGGTCTGGAAGGAAATTCCAGAGAAATAGGTTCTCATATCAACTTTTGGGGTGTTAATTGGAGTTTTTCAAGTTGGTTTGTTAAATCGTTTGTTGAAAATGCAACAAGAAAATCCCGATTTAATTTTCCCTTGAATTAAATTAGGAGAAAAATTGTAATTAAAGTGTAATTCCACATCACAAGACAAACTATAAGAGTTAACTAAGTTAATTTGACTTAGTTGGTTCAGTTAATTCAAGTTGAGGGTCTAACTCGAGTCATGTAGAGTGTCTCCTACATTGTAGGAGCCCTGGTTGAGTTGATTTTGATTTGTAATTAATTAATTTAGTTTAACTGAGTTAAAGTCAATTAAACTAGTTCCAACTAATGGAGGAACTAGTAGGAGGTCAGACAGTGGGGTGTTGCTTCATGTGTTCAACCAATTAACTGATAATTCAGTCATAAATAACTCATGCATGTTAGATCTGAGAGTTACCTAGTTGATATTGGAGTTCAAGGGCAGTGTACTATTAGTTTTATAATTATCCAATTTCCACATATGGTGCGTGGAGTCAGAGGAAGATCCTAAAGGAACTGTGCAATCCAATGGAGGAAAATTCCTATTAAATAGGGGCCTAATTCCTCATTGAAAAACACAAGGAAACATGGACTTGGGCAAGTATAAAATTGGTTAAGTATTGGCCTAGGCTTGTCTAGGAAGCTATGAGACAAATATAGATAGTGCAGAGCTTGCTCGAGCTTGAGCAAAGTAATGTAATCTTCTCATATTTTCTGACTAATACAATATATAGATATCATGGTTTTTTAGTTGTGGATTTCCCTAGGAAATCATTGTGTAATGTGTTGATTGAATTCTTTCTCTTATATGCTTTTTTATTTTGCGATCATTTAATTGGTTTTTGCTTATGAGTAGAGTATATTCAAGTTTATTGTTTTAGTAAATTACAATTAGAAGTTTGAATCTACAAGGAATTTCTACATGGTATTAGATCAGGAATCACTATCAGAGCAGGATTCACATTAGATTATGAATTTCAAATTGCAGATTGATGGAGCTCTAGTTCAAGGCAGATCCAAAAGACCCTATGTGCAGACTTCTTAATGGAGCTAGAAGGCTGCTAGTGGGTAGATTAGTGAGATAATGTTTAGTGACATAAAAAGGAGTTGTGATCATTGACATTGGTAGATTGAGGAGCAGAGAGATTTCCCATAGGGAGATCGAGACTCAGAGGGAGTCTAGTTTTAGAGGGAGCATCCCTATGGAAGCTAGTACTTTAGGATATGAGGAGATCAGAATCATTATTGCAGTAGTTGCAGAAACAATGTGGAAGTAGTAGCAAAAGTATGAGTAGATCATACTTATCCATGCATGCAACCATACCTCTAGGAGTGAGGTGGGAATATGTAGATCCTTAGTCTCAGAATTGCAGAAATTTTGGTAGGGTCCATTGAGGTTTTCTTTTTTTTTCATGGATCATTACCTTTTTACAAGGGGCCCACAGTATTTAGTAGCAGGAGGATCAATTTCAGTTAGATATTGAGGAGTGCAGAGCAGTGTTGATAATAGAGCAGGAGTCTCAGTAGCAGAGTCAACAGCATCACAATTTTCCCAGTAGATAGTTGTAGATTAATTCAATGATTATTTTTATTTATTTTTGGATATTTTTCAGTTGCAGATGTTGTAGTAGTAACAACAATAGTGAGAAGTTTTGCATGAAATACATTTCAAAAGGTGTTGGATCAAGGTAGATGTGAATCCATTTCTTGTTCAGAGGGAGTGTTGAAAATGCAACAAGAAAATCCTAATTTAATTTATACTTGAATTAAATTAGGAGAAAAAATGTAATTCCACGTCACAAGACAACTTGTACGAGTTAACTAAGTTAATTTGACTTAGTTGGTTTAGTTAATTCAAGTTGAGGGTCTAACTTGAGTCATGTAGAGTGTCTCATACTTTATATGAGCCCTGGTTGAGTTTATTTTGAGTTGTAATTAGTTAAATTCATTTAATTGAGTTAAAATCAGTTAAACTAGTTCCAACTGATGGAGGAACTAGTAGGAGGTCAGACAATGGGGTGTTGTTTCATGTGTTCAACTAGTTAACTAATAATTCGGTCATAAATAACTTATGCATGTCAGATATGAGAGTTAACCAGTTGAGATTGGAGTTCAAGGGAAGTGTACTATTAGTTGTATAATTATCTGAATTGTACAAATGATGCATGCAGTCAGAGGAAGAGCCTAAAGTAATTACGCAATCCAATGGAGGAAAATTCCTATTAAACATGGGCCTAATTCCTCATTGAATAACACAAGAAAATAGGGACTTGGGCAAGCCAAAAATTGGTTAAGTATTGGCCTAGGCTTGTCTAGGAAGTTGTGAGACAAATAGAGATAGTGCAGAGGTTGCTTGGGCTTGAGAAAAGCATTGTAATCTTCTCATATTTTATGACTAATGCAATATACATATAACAAGGGTTTTCAGTTGTGGATTTCCCTAGGAAATCATTGTGTAACACATTGATTGAATTCTTTCTCTTGTATGCTTCATGATTTCACGATCTTTTAATTGGTTTTCGCTGATGAGTAGAGTAGATTCAAGTCTATTGTTTTAGTAAATTACAATTAACAGTTTGAATCTACAAGGAATTTCTACATCGTTGGTTAACCCATCACCTTGGTCGTCTTCTTCTTCTGGAAATCATTGCATGTCTTTGGTTTTGGCGTGTGGTGTCATATCTTTCCCTCCTCTCTTAAGCTCTATTTGGTTTTCCCTGTTGATCTATTAGAAGTGTATCAGACTTGTGCCAGTTCCTGGATAAGAGTCTATAATTCAAGGATTATCGTGGACTATTCACCTCCCTACGTCAAAATCCTGGAAGGCAACAGAAGGAACTTGGAACCACCGCCTACTATCATGAATCTGTATCGAGTTCTTGTTTAGGGAGGTATAATGAACACTAATTCTGTCTCAAAGTCCTCCTCGGTTGACAATCCATGCTCACATTTTTTTCTACCCATGAAGCACTTCATAGGGTATATTATGATCTTTAAGTGAAATTCTGTCAAATGTACCACACCAGGTTGATCTTAGAAATAAGCTTATGTCACTCTAGTTTCAGTTTTCTCGTGTAACTGATGAAGTTGATGCACTCAAAAACATTGTCATGGGCCTTAATTTAAGCAAAGAAGCTTAGGCAAGTCTTGGAAAACATAAGGAAGATACATGAAAATAGGATATAGATCTCAACATGCCCTCTACAATCAATGATTAACATCTTTTGCAATCACGACATGTGGATTTTTGACTTTTTGTAATCATGCATATATGATAAATGCTAGTCCTCTATTAGTTTTTTTGATCCTGCTAATGGGTCAATGTTGTCTCTAAATTTTGGTCATTTCTGAATATTGAAGATGTAACCCCCATGTATTTTGTTGTGACCGAGTGAAACAAAATACAGATTACTCATTTTTGTGTAAAAAAAAATAGTCAACATAACAAATGTTCTAACAATATAAAATTTTACAAGTATAATTAGTATAAACATAATATATAATGAATATATAGCTTACCAATGGATGATATTCCTTTGGGCCCCCTTCAATGTGCCCATGTTTCCTACAATGTCTTTTAGTTGTTTCTCTTAAAACTCTTACTGTATGTAAGCCCCCACATACAGTGAAAGGGCAATAACATCTACCATCATCCCCTTGATTTTTCCCACACCTAATGTTGGTTGACATTCTTCCCCACAAAAAAACCATGTGATAATTATGTTATAAATTAATTGAGTAGCATACTAGACATATTATATTTTGTAATGCATATATAAGAATAAGTATGTTTTTTTGCTCAACAAGAAGACCTCACAACCTTTTAGAATCGTTGTAGTTATAGCTAAAATGTCGCAACGTCTCTTACAAGTAACATATTTATAAATTTATTTACCGTCAGAATTCTGACGATAGTTGACCAAGCTAAAGTTGACTAGTCAAAAGTGACCCAACCTTACATTAATA
Organism: Pinus tabuliformis; assembly: GCA_031772625.1. NCBI lineage: Eukaryota > Viridiplantae > Streptophyta > Pinopsida > Pinales > Pinaceae > Pinus > Pinus tabuliformis. Next base: position 1,740,932,011 of record CM062819.1, on the reverse strand, counting down.
GCTCAACGGATAGATAAAAAGGTTGTTCATCGGTATTGCAATGACTGTTAAATTTCGTCGCTCTTACGACAGTACGAAGCCTACCATTGAAATTACGACATGTTCAAGACATGTCGTCAGAATATCATTGATTTTGAGCTGGTTAATTTTTTTTTTTGAAAAATTGACATTATTTCTTATAATTTTTTACGGTACGATCAATTTTAGCCATGTCGTTGTACTTTCCCGTCGAAATTTATTACTATATGTAGTAGTGCATGCAACACAAGATTAATCAAATAATTCAATTTTATCAACAAAGGGAGTAAGTTACTGAACATTTCTAGGATTATTAGGAGAAAATGACAAATGTTTTGATAGAAAGGTAAAATAAAAATCATTTTTCATAGGAGACCTCGCCCTCAATCAAGACAAAAGAAGAGAGAATCCTAGTAAACATGGTATGCTCGATAATCCGTGGGTTGGACCTTTTAAAATTGAATTTGTTAAAGGAGAAAATAGTTTTGTTTTACAAAATATGTAGGGAGAAAGGTACGGAATTCCCATTAGTATATGCTTCCTAATGTTGATTTTTCAAGCATCTCCTAAATTTATAGTTACTTTTTATGTTTTCTTATTTTAATATTTTCTTACATTCACATTCATCATAAAGTAATTACACAGAAGATCTCAACAATAGAAATAAAATGCCAATAGGATCAAAAAAGACAACTAAACAAGGGACACGAGAATTTACCTTGGGAAAATCCACATGGGGGAAACACATCAACCTTTTCTTTAGATAAAATTTTCAATTCAACAAGTGATACATCTAATTCTTCTAGTCAAGTACAAGATCAAACCGATCAACAATATCACTATGGACAAACAACCCTTATGTCAAGTCACAAAGGTGATCAATCAACTTGGCCTAGTCTGATCTACCTAGCCTGAAATTCAGCCTCCCAGAAATTTGCCCAAAAACTCAGCACTACTACTACCCAAAAACTGTTGCCCATAAAATTCTCAGAAATTCACATGTGCAAGGTTAAACAAGAGAGAGAGAGAGAGAGAGAGAGAGAGAGAGAGAATGCTTGAGATATCTTCATCCTTCTTGTTTTCTTCTTCTTTGTTTGGATACCTAGAACATGTCTTTATATTGTGTGATTGAGATTTCCCAAGAGGAGGAAGTCAAATGGGATATATATAGTGATTTTCATTGGTTGAATGGATGTCTCTCTGCCTGGGGCCGACATGAACTTAAGGAGGTCTGACTTGAACTTATTTGGAGCCAAAAATTCAAATTTTGTCTTTTGAAACTGACATGAAGAACATGTCTTATATTTGTTATTAGATATACATTAAGGGCTAAAATATTAATTATAAAGACCAACCATAGCTACGAAACTCGATACTCCCTCTTAGTTTGGGAGGTATTCATAATGACTATCCAAATGTTCTCTTGTTGACAAATTTATCTAAGAAAAAATTATAAAAATTCATCATCAACATCAATATTATTTGATTACCATAATCTTGGTCAGCAACTTTGACCTCTGGTAAAATCTCTAGCATCAACTAGGTACCATAATTCTGGTTAGTACCTCTGAAATATGGTGAATCATAAACATAATCCTGGTCGGTACTCCTGACATATGGTGCATTATTAGCATCAATTAGTCACCCTGATTCTAATCGATGTCTTTGACCCATGGTATACAAACTAGTCCTCGTTCACCATCATCCTAGTCAATCTCTCTGACCCATGGTGAAACCTTAGGGACACACACAATCCATCTGAGTACTCCTGGTCCCAAACCCAAAGGCCTCACTCTAGGCCATGATGCTAAATGTCACCACTCAACCTATTTGGATAGTTGATCCAGGTAGCTTTGGAAAGGCTAAAAAATCGAAGTCTTTGGATTTCATCAAAACCAGGATCAAAATGAAGAGCTCATCATCCTGATTCCAACGATGCAGAGAACACTCAAATCTGAATTTGTATGTGCAAGTTATTAGAATTCAAAGTTCAAGTCAAAGGGATCAATACTTTTGTTGTCAACGAAATTTGGAGGACTCACTAAATTTGGTAGACCATCTAAATTTGGCAAAACCGCCAAATTTCATGACAACTAACCAAGCGACAATTTGGCACTACAAAGGGCCATAACTGATCAATTTGTCGTCTGTTTAATTTTTCCAATGACCCCAAAAAATCCAACAATCGATTTTGTGATTGTACTAAATCAAAAAAATATTAAAAAATAAGAGGGGCAGGCCTGACGGACACAATCAACCCCTTTCCCTGTCATTTATATTGAAATATATATTTAAATGGTTCAGGGCCCACAGGTGACCCGAGACCTCGCCCATGACACGACAACAAACCAAAAAGGAATCGAGGCTAGAGGGGATCGAACCCACTCGACCATTGGATGACCTGCACAACGGGCGACCCCACATTTACTATACGCCATAAATTTCGAACATTGTCGAACAAAAAAAACATAATGGTGACCAAAATGGGGGCAGCAGGTTCTAAAGCCAGCCTGCCCCCCAAAAAATTACTTAAAATTAACTCTGCCAACTAGGTTTCCAGCTGCTCTAGCTTGGGTTATAATGCCAACATTTTTTATATAAACTCGTCCTTGCCATTCAACCCAACGAAGGAGACAGAACAACGAGCACAGAACTGAGACTAGAGGGGTTAGCCTTAGGCACATTTTTCTAGATAAGTATATTTTAGGGGAATATTCCACAAAATATTCCCTATGCAAAATGTTTGATGAATCTTGGAGATTCCTTGGGAGCCAAATTTTGACAGTATTAGAAATATGTCAAATGTATACTTAGATTGCTCAGAATTTCACCAGGAGTTAGATGGTGCAGTCCATTTTCTGATCTGAGAAGCCAATTTTCCAGAGGCAAATCATTGAGCAAGGCAAAACCTTGACATAGGAATATCAAGGAATCTTTTAGATTCCTTAGAGGCCCATATTTGACAGTTTCATAACAAGGTCAACTTTATACTCAATTTTCATGATTTTTCACAAGGAATGTGATGATGCAGCCTATTTCTTCATCTGACCAGCCAATTTTTAGGCCATCATCAAAATGGGAGGTATATTGATACTTTTGGCCACTTTGCTTGTTTTTTTCTAGAAAGTAGTCATGTTTACAGTTGCTAGTCTCTAAATTTCGAGATGTATGTGATGATGATGAGTATGCCTTGGATATGATCAACAGATTCAAGAAGTGAATTTTATGCCACTTATGTGTGAGTCCATTTATGCCACTTTGTGAGATATTATTCCTTTGTCATGTTGAAGGAGGACATCTTGTAAGTGATATTTCTTTGTAGGAGAACGTCTCTTTGGAGAGACATACTACTCGAGATAAGAGTTTCATCCTTTTGTTGACATAATTTTTTCCATGTACTCATCTTTCATTTGTAGAGACTATGAAGTGGCCTCCCCACTCTTGACCCAAGGCCTGGAGACGTAGTCCACACTAGACAAACTTTGTTATCATATCATGTGTTATGATTGCTTCTTATTTTCTTCTTGATTATGGTTGATGGTTTGCTGAAGTGTTGTTTAGAATATGCATTGCTCATGTTTCACATGCAAATATAAGCATCATTAAAAGGTCTTGTATAATGGATCTTTTTGTTTGAAAGCCTTCATGAAAATTTCCTGGATCAAGAGTAATCTTGAGCCTGATGTTGAAAGGAATCCACTCAACTGAGTGATTTTGGCCTCGGGACCATTCTTCCTAATTTTGGTTATCATAAGTGACATAGGAACAATTACTATTATCTATCGGATCATTCTCCCTAATCCTAGTCAATATACTTAACCTAGCGAGAATGTTTGTCCCTGATACTATCACATCAACACTATTGACCATTCGCCCTAATCATGGTCAACATGACAGGAAGAATGGTTGTCCTTGATGCTGCAATTTCATGACTCCCTCTTGCTAAGAGAAACATGCTCAATCACTCCAATCTTGTCCTCAAAGTATACAAACTTCATCCTGGGACAATGGATTTGTCAGTAATCTTCTTGATTGTAGAATAGTACTAGAGCCATACTGATTCCTTCTGTACCATGTCTTGGTACTATATCTCACTATGCTTTGACCTTTCATCATGTTCGTCGCCTGCACTTGATCAAACAATCCAACAAGTAGTTTCTGAATCCATATTGCTTCTCAACTCGCCAACCAAGCTAAAATATACTCTGCCTCTGCAGTACTGAGTGTGACAGATATTTGCTTCCTACAGAGACAAAACTGAAGCAATATCATAATGAACTCTATTTGTCTTCTCCACTCTCTACCCAATCTAAATATGTATCGGTTGTACTTCACTATTTGAGTCATATTTCAAACCATAAGTGGTTGTGCCATAACCAATTGTACCATGCTAGTACTTCAACATATGCTTAGCCACATATCTTGGCACAACCATAAGTTGGTTGTCTACTTTTTGATTACCCTAACTGGGTGCTTTTTTTGAAACAAATCCTATTGTGGAAATTCTGGTTGCTTACTCTGCCACTACAACATTCTATTTATTGTAGCATATCAACTATCTAACTTGACAATCTCAATGACAATTCATCATCCCAAAACTCTCTAAGGGCTCTCAATAGTATATTTCTTTTAATAATGCATCAAATATAGGTCCATCATTAAACTTAGAGGTCAACTTCCTCTGAAGCTAAAACAAGGCTTGACTTCTCCCTCTGTCACTTGATTCCTTCTGCTTTTGCAGAAACAAATCATATAGGACCAACCTTGATCCATCAATCCAAGTCCGAGGCACATTCTTCGATTTGTAATAAAGAGACTCCTTTATGACCCTCAAGGGCCTTGAGGTGGTCCCACATACACTTCTTCCTCAATTTCTTCATGGAGATAAATGGAATCTACATCCATTTGATGTAATTCCATAACAGAAGAAACGATAATTCTAATAGAAGTGTACCTGGCAACTAGAGCAAATGTATTTTCATGATCCTCTCCCTTTTTCTAGTAGAACCTTCTAGTCTCAAATCTCTCTTTGTATTTTCCATCTGCTGCATACTATATCTTGTAGATCTATTTGGAAGTCAACACTAACTTCCCCTTGGTACAATTAGGTTATAATTCAAACTTATTTATCTTCATGCTCCCTCTAAGCTCAGATACTATCTAGTACAATATATTTCAACACAAATCGATGATTCTAGGAGAGTCCTCTTGTCAAAATCTTTGCTTCACTCTTCCACTACATCCATCTTTGACCAGATCCTTGGTAGAATTTACCATGTACCTGCAATCCTCACTACGAGGCCATGGAAGAAAAATTATAACCAAGAACAAAGATAAAAAGACAAGAGACTAGCTAATGGTAAAACAATAATAACAATAATAATGATGGAAGAGAGATATAAGTTACTTAAGTTTGGAGGATTGAGGGGAATTTGTCAGCTCCCTCTTGATCCTTTCCATCTTACATAAATCATCCATTTGCAAAACTCTTCATCCTTTTCATCATCAGAACATTGCTTTCCTTTCCTTCATTTACTAGGGTTTCTTCGTGCAATGAAATCAATGATCTATGTCTAGCTCTAGGGTTTTATCCACAAACCTTAGGGATTTCATATTGAAGACTTTTAAACCTTCTAGGATTTACAAACCCCAGTTTTATAATTCTCCTTTTACAAGTCCAACAAACTTTGTAATATGCAAATTCTCCTTTTCATATCTAAATGTCCAAAAATGAATTTTCATCTTGATATCAACAAAAGTGAAGAAATAACATCCTCCAACAATTGTCAAGGACAAATATAGTTAGCATCTTTCAAGAGAACTAGATTTATTAAGACAAAAATTCAAGAGGCATGAGCAAGATCCAAACTTTCTTCAGAGTCATTAGCAAATTTTGTCCATATAATTTGTTCACGAAGATGATTTCTCTTGGCCTTTTTCAAACTAAGTATCTTGGTTTCTTCATAAAAATTATAATAAGTACAATATTCTATTCTAGAATGACTCAGCCTGTCAAGTACCTTGGCTTCTTCAAAATTATTAGTAACGATTTCACTTTGTTCTTTAAGAGAAATATAGTCTCCAAGACTAATAAGGAACTCAACTTCTCTTGCATTTTGAATGCCCTTTTTCAAAATTGAACTCAAGACACTTGAGCCAAGTGGATTCAATGTATAATTTGTCTGAACAAGTGACCTCAAAAGGATCTTCTTCAGATTTAGCAGAGTTAATAGCTAAGCTTCTCAAAGGTTGAATAACTTCTTCAAAAGATTATCATGGCAACAATTTGTTTTATTATTTCAGACAACACTATGTTCATTTCAATGTCCTTCCTTAACTCCCTCTAACTTAGAGAGGAACTTCCTTGGTAAATTTGTTAGAGATGAAATCAAAATTTTGTACCATATCTCATTCAATAGAGTCATAATGGTGCAATGCAAGATATATCAATGTAGTACAAAGTACATGACATTATGGACTTGCAACTTCAGGGCAACACTGAAATCAAAGGAGATGTCCTACACAGGTTACTAATTTGAACATATATCGTATTTTAGTGAACCAAACACACTTGGTCCATTGTCCAAACTCAAGGTTTATGCTATTGCTTCTTCCATTACGAAGTAGTCCACAATTTTTCATGACACATTTTGTAAAAATGAATTTTCATCCTTCAGGGCATACAAAGATCAACCCTTACTTCATCAAACTAGAGATTAATACAGACTTTTCAACCATACCTATACTTGTTCTTCATTGATAGAGCTACTTTATGTTGACAAGTAAGCATTGAGGTTTAAGAATGTTGCTAAGGAAAAACTTCAAACACAATTATGGTGATGATACTTACTTCACATTTTAATGATTCAACGAGCCATCAAACTTTAGACTTAGCTTATGAACATCCAAACATTGAGTGTAATTTGAATGGAAACTTTTTCAAGCTAGGAGCCAAAACATATGTCTTATTGAAACACTTCAATCTTATCAACTGTGAAATTCCATTGCTATTCAAGCATTTTGAGAGAGGCCCCTTTATAAGATCAAAATGTACAGTGCCTTCACCAATCTATCTTGTGCAAATGAACTTTTACAAGAGACACCTTGTTGGCTTTTCCAAAATGTTATTTCAGACTTCTTTTAAGGCACAAAATTCTTATGAACCATCTGAGGCCTTTTGACCTTCCACAGTAGGCGGAATATGAGGCTTTTTAGACTTCTTTCCAGGGTTTGGTCCTCCCTCCTTTGCACATAACAAAACTTTCTCTTTAAAATAGAATTTTGGTGGTCCCTCCTCCTTATTTCAGCCTGAACATAGCACATAGTAGTTCAACCTAGCTTATGATTAGACTCGGCCCTTAGTATCCTCACAAATAAAACCATAAACTTTTTCTTTCCTTCTAGCTGCAACTTGAATTTGAGGATACTCCAACAAATAGTCTTCAAAAACCATCTTTCTCTTTTGAGTTTCTCTTACACCATAGATCTGATACCATGTTGATTTTTCAAGGATATCCTAAATTGATAATGACTTCTTATGAATTCTTAGTTTAATATTTTCTTGCATTCACATACATCATCAAGGAATTACACATAATATCTCAAGAATAGAAACAAAATGCCAATAGGATCATAAAGAGACAACTAAACAAGAGACACAAGAATTTACTTTAGGAAAATCCACATGGGGAAAAACCCAACAAAGTTTTCTTTAGAGATTTTTTTTAGTTCAACAAATCATGCATCTAATTCTTCTAGCCAAGTACAAGGTCAATCTGACCAACAATATCTCTGTGGTCAAACCTGGTCAAACTACCCTTATGTCATGTCACAAAGGTGCCCAATCAACTCGACTAGTCTAATCTGCCTAGGATCGAATTCGGCCTCCCAAAAATTTTCCCAGAAACTTGCCCTATTGTTGCCCATAAAATTGACCTTTTCCTAGAGACTGCTACCCAGAAAACTGTAAAAAAATTCACACGTCCAAGTTCAAACAAGACAGAGAGAATGCTTGAGATATCTTCCTCCTCCTTCTTCTTTTTTATTGCCTTCTTCTTCTTTGTTTGAATGCATAGAAGATGTCTTTATATTGTGTGATCTGAATTTCCCAAGAGGAGGAGGCCGAATGGAATATATATAGTGATTATGGCTGACCAAATGGGTGTCTCTCTGCCTGGTGTTGAATTGACTTGAAGGAGGGTTGACTTAACCTTATTTGGAGCAAAAAATTCAACTTTGAAAATTCAAAATTTATCTTTTGAAATCAACACGAAGAACATGTCTTATATTTGTTATTACATATACATCAAGGGATAAAAATATTACTTATGAAGACCAATCATAGGTAAAAAATTCAAAAACTAAAGCATTTCCTTATTTGTGAAATTTTCAATCACTTTAAGCAAATTAGACGTTATCAATGGTTTTATTTTCTTGCATCTTTTGTCTCTTTATATAAAGTAAAATATTGGTCATTTAATTATTATTTCAAAAACATAAAACCAATTGATATTGTGTTCTTGCATTCAAAGGGAATAGTATGTAAAGTAATAGTATACCTCTCAAATTTTCACATTATATGACGTAGAATCTCTACAAATTTGGTCTTGCTTAAGGGAAACATTTGAAATAAATATACTATTTTATTCTGCAAAGTATCAAATGACATTGTCAACCTGGAAGTTTATATCACTACTTAGAAGGCATGGAAAAGAAACCTTGGGTCCAAATAGTTATTTTTATTCTTACTCAATACAAAGTTTTCTTTTCTAACAAGTATCATCCATTTTTTATGAATAGTTGAATTCTCTGATGATTAATAACTAAAAAAAAATGGAAAACATTGATAAATGGGAAAGGCAATCATTCATCCATAAACCGGGAAATGAAAAACATCCATTAGGACTATGGGAACTTGCTAGTAGTGGACCAAGGCTTGTGGTATTGGGATGTCTCCACTAAGACTATGGATTCTTGTGGACAATGTAGCAAGATCAAAAGGAAGCTTCTTAACTAAATGTATCTAAATAAATAAAACCATTTGTTGGTATAAGTGCTCCAAAATTAGAATTTTCTACTAACAATAAGTGAGACAAACCAGAATATGTTTCCTTTACTTCATTATGAATTTAGTGATATTTTTATGAAAAAAGAAAAAATATTTTTACCTAACTATAACATAGTTTTCTACTAAGTTAAATATAATATCAAATGCATTGAGAAATATTAAAGCCTCAACGTCTGAAGTACATTGAAAGTGGGATAATTATAATGATTGGTCCGCTTCTATAAAGTAGATATTCTTTATATAATGAGAATCCATGTTTATCCTAAAGTAGCATGTTAAACATTAGCTAGTCTAAAGAAATAGTCAAAAAATTATCAAAGGGGTAACCAAGTTGCTCATTAAGATTCTTATTTATTTATCATATATATCACATCTTCTAACATTACAAATCCAAAGTTACATCAAAGCATAAGAAGTTTTCATAGTTTTAATCAATCATTAGTAATCACTAGTACATTTATGACGCTGTGGAACTCACTTGATTATCATAATCATCTTGACTAACCTAGCATTTGGGGCAACTCATCGCATGGAGGTCTTGTATGATTTTCATAATGTATGTCATGGTTGTATCAAGCTTATCCTCAATGGTAGCATGGAAGCACCCCTTAGCACCAAAGATATGGTTTCCTCTTTGTTCTTCTATTGGCAGCTTCACACTCCATGTGTGTTGATAGTGATGCAAACAAGAACTTGAGGAAAAGTTGAATCTGTGCTTTTCAATTCAATAGAATTCTCAATATTTGTCAACTAATATTTCTTGAAGTTTACACAATCAAAACACTAGCCTTTATGCACCTTCAAATTTTCACTCTCTAATGCATTTTTTGAATTGTGCTTCTCTAAATTTTCCTTACTCTCGGACATTGTGATCAATTAATGAAAATAGTAATCTATAAGGATTTACTTATAATGATTTTCCTCCCAAGTATGATTAGAATAAGTCATTCATAAATTTCATGATTTTTAGATATACCTTTACTTCATATGTCAATATCTTAATGTCTAACCATGAGTTCTTATGAGATTTCTTACCTAATTGATCTACAAATTTAATTTTCATTTCCAAGGTTAGTTTGGCATGATTACATGCTTTCACATGTTGTAATTTAAAATGACTCCGCAACCAAATATGACTCTGCAACCAAATTAGAAGGTAGCAATATATGGTCCTTAATGCTTGCAAGGGAGCATTATCCAACCAATTTTAATTCCTTAAAAATTATAATTAACTTAAATTATATGAGGATTAAAATTTTATAATCTTCAATTATTAAGATTAATATAAGAGAGAACTTATTTTAAGCCCCAATTACCTTGGATAAGAACTACAGGATTAATCCTCTCAATTAATCATGAGAATGAATGGCATGAAATAAATGTGGCTAAATGATGGGATGACTTTGGTCTATTTTTTAGCGTTGTCTACAAAGGTCAGATTTTTGCCTGGAAAGCCATTTTTTTTGCAAGTTTTTTTTTTTTTTTTTTAATCTAAACATAGGAGTGTAAATTATTTTTTTGAGCTAGAAATGGATTCAACACCATCAAAAACCCATGGGGCACCTAAAATCCTGAAACTTAATAGCTATAACCCAAATTTCCCAAAATTTTTGCCATTACCGAAATTTACACTATTTTCCAAACAAAATTGTGGCATTGTTAGACTACTCTTATTATCCCTGCCACCAAGCAATGGATATTGCATTGAGTTTTTGGTCAAATCATATTAGTTTGCCTCACCAAAAATTCAATGCAATATTCTATAATTTAACATTGGAAATTAAAATTTATTATTATTTTTTAAATAATTTAATTTAATTATGTTCAATTTGATTGGTTATCAAATTAAATTGAACATGTTATTACTCAATGCTTTGGAATTTGTGTGATGCATATAAAACATTTGTACTGTGATGTTGTGATGAATCTAAAGCATCTATACTATACTAAGTTATAAGATTGCTTAGTATAAGATTGTGATGTATCTAAAGCATTTATACTATATTAAGTTATAAGATTGCTCTATTGGTTTGTACTCTAATGATCCTAGCACAACTTACAATCTAGCACAACTTACAAGTTTTAATAATTGATATATTCCCATTAGCCTTTACTCTAACTTAAACCTACTAGCCAATGGCAGTTTGGCTTGATTCCCTGCATATATCCTCAACACACTCTCTTCATTTTGATATATGTTTTAATGACACTTCCAAAACTTTTGATAATTTTGATACCTTTCGCTATATGCATTACCTGCACAGTTAATGACTTTTGTGCATTGTATGTCACACGATACATTTTATATTTGTGTATTTATCAAAAGTTTAAACTAAGTTCAAAACCAAATTTGATCAAACATGGTAGAGCGTCCCCAAAAAAGTATTTTTAAAATTTTCCATTCCAAATACAATTTGATATAGATAATGCATGACATAGGTACAAGTGAGTCCTCGTTAGTTATTGAATCTATAGTTGATTTTGTTAATGTATTTATTTAAAATATTTATATATCATATGATGTTTATTTTATTTTTAAAATATTAGGTATATGTAAGTCTTGGTTAGTTATTAAATTTATGGTTGATTTTGTTAATGTATTATTTAAAATATTTATATATTGTATGATGTTTATTTTATTTTTAAAATATTAAGAAATTAATTGTACTTTAAAATTTTTATAATGTAAAAAAGTTGTTTTTACTTTTAATATAAAATAAATATATTATATAAAAGAATTATTTTTTTAATATAAAATGAATATATTATATAAAAGAATTATTTTTTAATATAAAATGAATATAAATTAATTTTATTTTTATAAAATATTTTGATTTGAAAATAAATATTTACTAACACAATATTTTTTTTCCATATTAAAAACTATTGTCCTAATAATTAATTTATTTCCAAATAAATCTATGAACAATCTATGAACGGTCTATATACACATTTACCAAATATAAGGCCAAATCCACACAAGACTTTATATTAGGCTTTGTTTTGTTTAGCATATTTAAACTAAATAGCATGATAAGTGCTTGACATTTAATGGTTAAATCATATAACAGGCTCGCCTGAAATTAGAAACATGTTCATTCGCTGAGATCGAATGGTGCAAACAAAACCTAGATCAATAGTCGGGATTCTCCTCGGTTTGTTGGCGCATTAATGGGAAAATGTGCCTAAAAAGCGCAAACGACCTTGAGGGCACGCGTCCTCACGTAGTTGCTCTCAGGCTCCTCTATTCTTTTTTTCCACCCAGGAAGCTCTCAAAGCTTATTTGTTTGTTTATGAAACCACCCTGAAAGAGGCCCAAACCACATATCGTTTTTTCACATCATGGATGTTGATGTCAAACGTAATTGGCGGGGTTAATTAATACGTGTCCACATTTTTATTTCGTGGCTAATGGTTAAAACGACAATTTTCTAATGAATTAAAGGTTTAGGATGCTTACGGTTTAGTTTTTCAAAATAAATTATCTGCCCATCTTCACCAATCTGCTATGATGGATGCTGAAAGTGTCGAATGGTTCAGTTGGATGTTCACAGGGGAATACACATTATTTCAATCAGGTATGCTCCAGCAATTTTGAAAATCAAAGTTTTCCCTTGTTTGGTAGGCAGGAGAGTGTAAATAGTGCGAGCCTGAATATGGTCCCTTGCAAGAAAGCCAAGCCTATCGAATAACCCAGTGAAGAAAACTCTTTGCTAAAGATTTTTGTTGATAAAAATAGGGATATTTTTGAGCCTGTCTAAACAAGTAAATCTCTTGAGGCTACAGAATGTTGCAGTCACATTTTAAAGCTAATCTGGAATAATTTCTGTCATGGACAAGTGGGTTACCTTAAGCTATTCTTCCCAAGACTTACCCTTTCCCGGAATTTGTTCGGATGTTTTATGACTTATATGATTTTGTCAAAAGGGTTGTAAGGGATAAACAAGGTAGAAATGTGATTTATATCAGTCAGGAAAGAAGATTTCACAAATCTCCTAGATTTACCAGAACGGTTAGAGATAATAACTAAGGATGGATTAGAAAAGCACCTTGAGCTATAACCTGAGAACCAAAGGTTTCTATACCTGAAGTAAAAGTCTCCCTTAATACTACTTTGTTCAAGGCTCTGTTAAAAATGTTATCGCAATGATATTCATCGTTCTTGGATATGATAATGATAGTTTAATCGATGGCCTTGTATTAGGTTTTATGCATGTTAGCACTCTGTAAATTTTCTCTAGGCTGAAAAGAGAAATCCAGAGGTAACCACTGACCACTTTTAGGCTAGAGTCCAGCCCTATTAGCCTTGGAGAGGGCTCTCTCACTGTGTTCTTCTCTCAATCAACTAAATGAGTGAAAGCTTCTAGGTCTTAGGCTGGCTATGATGATCAAAGGGTAGTTTTAGGTTTGATGTCTGAAGGTAAGTGTAGGAAAGTAAAGCTACTCCGGTTCAGATCACTGTTTTAGATCCAAATGAATTTGGGATGTGATGAAATTCGAATAGAGGCAAGAGAGGCAGACTTATTGATATCAAATCAAATTTCGTTACAGTGAATGGGTGAGTGGAGCATGAGGAAGGATGACAAATTGAGCATCAAAACACTGATGAATTCATATTGCCATAGAAGAAAAGAAAACACATATGATCAGCTAATCTAAAACAGAGCACTAAGTGAATTCTGAGATATTCTTTTCAAGATGAGCATGAAGAATGTTTACACCATGGAAATATATATTAGAAACAGAACACAAAGGAACACACATACCAATAAGGACTGACACAAGTATCTCTGTCAAAACTGCATCTGCCTTCTTCTTTTCACTTGGGAGAATGATACAAAATTGCAGAACATGTAGACTAGCTTCCTTTCCACTACCAACCAGAAACCGTTCACAATGTTTTTACATCATTATATACAATATGGAGTCCAAATTACCACTCTAGGTGGTCGAAATCCCTTCATAGAAGTCAAAACTAAGCTAGATACATTGAATTCTTACTCAACTTGCTGAAAAATAGGGACAGTTTTACTAGTCACCAATCCATACTTAAAACATAAACCAAATGGAATATTTACTTAACAAACTTGAACTGCATAACCTAAGACTATTAGACACCTATTCATCTAGCCAAAACGGCTTCTAGAAGTCAAAATTTTGAATTTGCAAAGGAAAATTGCTGACTGTCCAGTTGCGCAGCAAATGCGTAGCAAGTCTGCTACAAAACATGGACCGAATTTTTGGAAAAATAGGGTTCAAAGACGAGCTCATATATCATGAATCCTGACAGCTGTTACAAAACTGAGGGAGGTTTTTGTAGATGAGAGTGTCCTTGAGAGAAATCTCTTTTAGTTTCCAAACATCATAACTAAAACAAGAAATGCCAAAATCTGAAAAATAGACTGTAAAGATGCATTTGACTCTTCCAATCTTTGACACCAGTGCATAAACTGAAGGAGGTTTTTGTTCTTTGGTCTGTGCCTGACAACAACCTCTTTTGGTTTTCCAAAATCAGCTCCATTTGGTCAGAAAAATCTTTTGAAAATGATGACAAAAACAATTAGTTTCACAACAAATTCGCAGCAAGTCCAAGTAGCCCTCCATGCTTTGTATGGTTGCACACCTCCTCTGGCAAAATGGATCAAATGGGTAGGCTTGAAATGTCCGCGTGATGGTGTAGAACTCTTGAAGTAGGCTCTCCAACACTTGCAGACCTCCTAGATCGCTGATTCCCACTTGCGCAACAGATTCACAACAAGTCTAGCATTTCGAGCTAATGATGGCCTTTCTGCTTCAAAATGGTTGAGGAGCACTCTTACCACATACAAACACCTTATAACACCTTATCAAACTTTCAGAACTACAAAACTCCCACACTTCACCAAAGTGAGGGACCTTTGCAACTTGTGCAGCAAATGGGTAGCAAATACGAATGCACATCCAGCGTTGTTATACTTTGGGTCTTTTGTAAACTCTGGGACTGGTTGGAGGGTGTTCAACAAGCTTCATGCAACATTTAAAATCGAACAAAAGAGAGAAAAACTCTTACTTAAAAGCTTGAGGCCATTTCACCACTTATGCAGCAGTTGCGTAGCAAATTCGCAACGACTGCTTGAACTCGACCTACAACCTCTCATTTGGCCTTCTCAATGTTGTCTTTCAACTTCAACTTTCTCTAGAGCTCAAACCAGACTTCGGATGAGAGAAAATGAGAGAAGTTTCAAACAATTTTGAATTTTTATGCCACCCAAAGCCTTCTTCTTGTTATGATGGTGGATATTGAATGATGTAAGTGAGATGAAATGAGAGGGTACTTTTGTAATCATGAACTTGATATGACACTAACTGACTCTCCAACCAACTGACTTGATTGACCTGACACCAACAACTAATTTATGATAACCAATTTCCCATGACATGACCTTTTTTGGCACAAATATTTAGAATGACACTTTGACAAATTTGACCTCTTTGTACAAAAACCCCTTTAGACCATGACACTCATGAAACCAAGACCAATATTTACAAAAATGACCTCAAATGAAATACTAAGACAAAAGTAACTGGGATTACTATATTCTAGGACACTAACATTGGCTCCAATGGGGATGGCATCCTCCTTGTGAGGTGCCAAGAACGCCGTAGACTAGTAGCCTGATCCATTGGGCAATGGAGTTTAATTGCAATCTTCTTTGACATGCGATCTTCTCCAACTGAAGCCAAATGCAAACTGAAACTCAAACTAAAATTACTTCCCTCGGCTGAAGCTGGGAGTGAAAACCAAACTGTAACCAAACTGACAACCTGTTCTAATCCTCAAACTGAACCAAATCCATTCTTCAAACTGAAAACTAAACTGTACACTGAGAGCTGAAAACTCTGCTGCAAACTGAAACTGAAAAGAATGCTCAGGGTGTTGAGCTTATTCCTCACACCTACCTACTCAAATTCACTGGAAACATCTATTAGATCAGGTAATAGAAAAATGCTAGTGTAACCATGAAAGCAGATGACCACTTACTTGAATTCTGCTAACACTTTCCTTAAGTAGGCAGAGAAAATAAAAGAATGGAAATTCAAATTATAACTGAGACTGATAACCATAATCCATAAATACAAGAAAATTCATCTTCCTTGATGACTGCAACAAATTAGCAAAAGGGTCTTGGAGATCATGAAGTCCTTCATTCGGTTGATCCTTTTCAAATTGCAATTCAACAATTTGTTCTTTCCAATCATCCAGATTAGAAACAAGGTTTGTATGTTCTTTCAAATCTTGAATTGAGGCAGCCACATCTTGAATAACAAATGTGTCTACATCCACGGGGTCTAAAACAACCTGCTCTTCGTCATTATTTCCTTGCAACTCTTGGTAATTATCATCCAGAACAATTTCACTGTCTAAATCTTTTATGCATTCAAATTCAAAACTCTGATTTTCACAGACTTGTTCTTGAAATAAAGATTCAGAAAATGAATGAGCTGAAGAACAACTCAAATGAATATCTTGATCTTCTTCTTGGCTACTTAGCAATTGGCAAGGCTGCTGAATATGTCCATCAAACTCAGGAGAAAAGACATGAGATTCAACATCAAGATTACAATCTGCTTCATTTTCAGCGAAAGAAGAAACCTTTGTCTGCTGGAAATTTTCCTGAATATCTTGACAACTAGCCTCTAACATTTCTTCTTGATATTGAAAAGGATTGTCATGAAGGGCCTCTAAAATTTCCTCATCCATGAACTCATTATCTTCATACAAGTTTTCCAAATTTTCAATGAAACTCTCAAAATGTCCACAACAGTTTTGAACCAACAATAAAGATGGATAAGATTCTTTAAAATTTTCAAAGAATATTTTATGAAAATCTTTCAAACAATATAAACTAGCCACTGGCAATTGTTCATACCATGATTGTGCCTTTCCTTCCAAGGATACCATGAACATCCTTATAAGACAATCTTCATGAAGCTCAACCTTTAGCTTACGCACATGCATGTGAAACTTAATTAAATGAAGAGCAACATCTTCTCCTATTTGATCTTTGAATCTTGGCAAATAAGTTTGCCAATTGACACAAGGCATGCGATTTGGAAAACCTTGAATATGAATGTGATGCATAGGAGCATACCTTGCATATTTGTGATCCATCTCAAACCAATAGAGTCGCTAGTGAAACCCTGATTTTGTGAATCCTGCTGCCAGTGGAGTCTTTGGATTAGCTTGAAGCTTGATTGGAGTCGCCAGGTGAATAGTACAACCTTCATGTGTTTGACTATTGCCCACCATCAACAATCATATCTGAAATTTTGATGATTTTTTCGGAGAAGATGAAACCTTTTGTTCCCCGGCAATGACGCCACTATGTTAGCGCTCTGTAAATTTTCTTTAGGCTGAAAAGAGAAATCCAGAGGTAACCACTGACCACTTTTAAGCTAGAGTTCAACCCTACTAGCATTGGAGAGGGCTCTCTCACTGTGTTCTTCTCTCAATCAACTAAATGACTGAAAGCTTCTAGATCTTAGGCTGGCTATGATGATCAAAGGGTATTTTTAGGTTTGATGTCTGAAGGTAAGTGTAGGAAAGTAAAGCTACTCCAGATCAGATCACTGTTTTAGATCCAAATGAATAAGGGATGTGATGAAATTCGAACAGGGGCAAGACAGGCAGACTTATTGATATCAAATCAAATTTCGTTACAGCGAATGGGTGAATGGAGCATGAGGAAGGATGACAAATTGAGCATCAAAACACTGATGAATTCATATTGCCATAGAAGAAAAGAAAACACATATGATAAGCTAATCTAAAACAGAGCACTAAGTGAATTCTGAGATATTCTTTTCAAGTTGAGCACGAAGAATGTTTATACTATGGAAATATATATTAGAAACAAAACACAAAGGAACACACATACCAATAAAGACTGACACAGGTATCTCTGTCAAAATTGTATCTGCCTTCTTCTTTTCACTTGGGAGAATGATACAAAATTGTAGAAAATGTAGACTAGCTTCCTTTCCACTACCAACTAAAAACCTTTCACAATGTTTTACATCAGTATATACAATATGGAGTTCAAATTACCACTCTAGGTGGTCGAAATCCCTTCATAGAAGTCAAAACTAAGCTAGATACATTGAATTCTTACTCAACTTGCTGAAAAATAGGGACATTTTTACTAGTCACCAATCATACTTAAAACATAAACCAAATGGAATATTTACTTAACAAACTTGAACTAAATAACCTAAGGCTATTAGACACCTATTCATCTAACCAAAACGGCTTCTAGAAGTCAACATTTCGAATTTACAAGGGAAAATTGCTGACTGTCTAGTTGTGCAGAAAATGCGTAGCAATTCTACTACGAAATACGGACCGAATTTATGGAAAAATAGGGTTCAAAGACGAGCTCATCTATCACGAATCCTGATAGCTGTGTAGGAATTTCTAAGTCGATCCGTTAGAAATTCATCCTGTACTATCTGATTTATTTCTTTCTACTTGTTCAGTTACTTAACAAGTTATTTATCATGTAAATACTGAAAATAAATACAAGTACAGTATCAACACATACAGATCATCAATTGAAAGAAAAACAAGCACAAGTGACACCGTTGTTTTTGGACTAATGTCCCCGAAAAAACCCAATGCGGGAAAACCAGTGTAGCTATCAAAGGGTTTTATTATTAAGCAGTTTCATAATATGATCTGGGTGCCATAAATGGCTCACCCAACAGAGAATGCCCTCGGCAGTAGTACCTCTCAGTTGGAGACAGATATTCGGGCTAAATCACCGAAGGAACGATCCCACAGCAACACTACAGTATTTTTGCTGCTCTCTATCACCCTGTTAGGGATTGTGTCACCCTATCTAGCTCTCCAGCTCCAATCTGTCACACGAAATCTCCCAGTGTCAGCCTCTTGGGGCTCTGCGTCAGCCTCTGGAGCCTTTGTGTCTCCCACGTTGGCCCTCCTCAGGCTCTGCGCAGCTCCTGGCTGCCTCTGCGTGGCCTCTGGCTGCGTCTGCGTGGCCTTTGGCTGCCTCTGCGTGGCCTTTGGCTGCCTCTACGTCAACCCTCTCCCGGTTTCTGCGCTGATGCTCCCAGTACTATCTTTGCCTCTTTGCTACTATATTCACTGCCCCTCAACTGCAACTCTGATCACTCCTTCGATTTCCTCAGCAAGCCCTGCCCCAAAAAATTGAATTCTTGATCAACTTGGTGTGTTCTCCAACTGACCCTCAAGCCTACTCTTATACTTTTCTCATTGGTTCATCAACGACCGAGATTAAATCTCTAATCAACGACTAAGATTAGATTTGGCTCGATCCATGATTTTTGGACCATTCTAACTCAGTTTTATATAATTCACATTAATATTTTATTTTTCCTAAGTTTAGACTTAGGAACTCCATTAAGAATATTAATTATTTTAATATCTCCCAAACTGGTTAGATTCCGCTCAAACCATTTCTGGGTCTTGGAGATCTCATGTGCTATAGCCTCTCCACCAATTTTCGTGGCTAGAGCACATCCGATGCTACCCAAAATCAACACTCCCTCTTAGCGAGGACTGTGCTCTAGTAATACTCCTCACTGAGTATCACCCTGATCATCGAGCATTGGTCCCTGTGCTGATGCTAGGCCTCCCCGCCCAACATCCTCTGCACTGCTGCATCATGTACTGCTACCCATGGCCCTACCACTGTTGCATCCGTACGGTAGCTCCCTCTGCATCCGTGCTGCTGCCCATGGCCCTGCCATTGCCACTGCTGTATCTGCGCTGCATCCCCTCTCATCATGCTGCCTATAGCATTGCCATTGCTAACTGCTGCACTGCAACTCAGTTACTGAGAAGTAAGTAACTGATCCTCCCAACTCTGACATCTCTGTCAGGCTAGAGACACTCTCGACGCTGAAGCTCCCTTTGTCGCTAACAAGTGCTCCCTCTCTGACCTCTGCACTGCTGCAACAACTCCATGCATCTTGCATTGCTACCTCACGCTGTCCTGGGACTCCTGTACTGTAGCACTCTCTGTCGCTCCATCAGCATCTGCCTCTATCGACATCCGCCAGTCCTGGTACTCTTCTCCGGGACTCTTGTAGCAAGGTATAATCCAAGAGGTTGGGTACCTCGAGGATCTGACCCCTCATCTCTTGTAGTCTGTCTAACTACAGCTCGATGTCTCCCCACCTCTTCTCTTGAGGTGCATGAGCACTCATGGCACAGTCGTCATCAGTCTCCACTTCCTTCTTTGCCTTAGCTGGCGCAGCCTTGGTCTCAGAAGCCTCTCCCTTGCTCTTCTTCCTAGGACACTGGTTCGCATAGTGACCCAGTTCCCCACAATGGAAGCACTTGACCTTGGAGAGGTCCTTCTTCTTTCTTTTCTCTTGCTTTCCCGCAGATGCGAGAGCCGCATCTTCTTCTTCCTCCTTCTTGATTCTGACCCCTTTTCTGCTACTCCCCGCCTTGGACACCCATCTGATCTCTTCTTGACGAAGAGCCGCCCACAGTTCCTCCCAATCTGGAAGGCTCGTCCTGCCCAGTATGCTCTGGACAAATACCTCCCAATCCTCTGAGACTACATTCAATGTGGTCCTCACCATCAGTTCCTGATCCGGTGTGGCCCCTATGGAAGTTAGTTGATCACAGATCTCCTTCAATCCACCGAGGAAGACATCTATCTGCTCTCCCTTTTGCATTTGATATGACTACAACTGATTTTCAAGTAACATCCTCCTCTGCACAAAAGTATGCTGGTACAATTTCTTCAACGCCTCCCACATCTCATTTGCCGTCTCCTTCTCGGCAATGTGTAGCACCACATGATCCTTGACACCATCAAGGATGATGCACTTTTCCCTGGCCATTGCCTCCTTATACTTGTCATTTTTAGTTGGGTCAACTGGGATCGCTATCGTTTTCAAGGCGAAGTGTTTGATGCGATACCTGTCTAGAATGGACAAGATCTTGGCCGTCCAGACTACGAAGTTTGAGGCTCCGTCCAGTCTATCCTGATCTCTTAGTCCATTCACTGCCATTTCGCTGCTCCTCTTTTGACTCTTTCAAGTCTCTCTACTTCCTATCTGGAAGTTCTCGGTTTGACTCCCTCTAAGCCTCGATTTTCCTTTAGGAAATCCCTTTGCCAATCCTTGGCAACAACTCCCTCCTCCTTGGTCTTGCCTTGTTAGGTACTGTTCTAACCACAATACCCCACCAGCTTCGCTCGGCAACTTACCCACAGCGTCCTATGCCCCAGTAGTTTGAAGGTTAGAGCCTCTGGGCTCTGCGCAATCCCGACATTGGCACAATCTGTACCTTCGAGCCACAACGTCGATCCTTCTTGGTTGAGAAAGATGGCTAGGCATTGCGTAGGTCAGGTCTGCTCCTCTCTGCCTCAGTGTTGATCCTCCTCCTTGCTCGAACTGATGACGCAGGCTCTCTGCATCACCCCTTTCTTGCTGCTTTTTGCTAGGAACAACTTCTGTCACTCGGGACAGCGGTTTCCGCTGGTGCTGCTCTGCTCGGCTGATGCCTTTAGTTATCCTGTGATCTACAACCACGCTCTGATACCATGTTGGAATTTCTAAGTCTATCCGTTAGAAATTCATCCTGTACTATCTAATTTATTTCTTTCTACGTGTTCAGTTACTTAACAAGTTATTTACCATGTAAATACTGAAAATAAATACAAGTACAGTATCAACACATACAAATCATCAACTGAAAGAAAAACAAGCACAAGTGACACCGTTGTTTTTGGACTAATGTCCCCGAAAAAACCCAATGCGGGAAAACCGGTGCAACTATCAGAGGGTTTTATTATTAAGCAGTTTCAAAATACAATCTGGGTGCCAGAAATGGCTCACCCAACAGAGAATGCCCTCGGCAGTAGTACCTCTCAGTCGGAGACAGATATTCCGGCTAAATCACCGGAGGAACGATCCCACAGCAACACTGCAGCACTTCTGTTGCTCTCTGTCACCCTGATAGGGACTGTGTCACCCTATCCAGCTCTCCAGCTCCAATCTGTCCCATGAAATCTCCCAGCGTCAGCCTCTAGGGTCTGCGTCAGCCTCTCTGACCCGACATCAACCTAGCGTCAGCCTCTCGGGGCTCTGCGTCAGCCTTTGGAGCCTCTGCGTCTCCCACGCTGGCCCTCCTCAGGCTCTGTGCAGCTCCTGGCTGCTTCTGCGTGGCCTCTGGCTACCTTTGCGTCAACCCTCTCTCGGCTTCTGCGCTGATGCTCCCAGTACTATCTCTGCCTCTCTGCTACTGTATTCACTGCCCCTCAGCTGCAACTATGATCACTCCTTCGATTTCCTCAGCAAGCCCTGCCCCAGAAAATTGAATTCTTGATCAACTTGGTGTGTTCTCCAACTGACTCTCAAGCCTCCTCTTATATTTTTCTCGTTGGTCCATCAACGACTGAGATTAAAGCTCTAATCAACGACTAAGATTAGATTTGGCTTGATCCATGACTTTTGGACCATTCTAACTCAGTTTTATATTAATTCACATTAATATTTTATTTTTCCTAAGTTTAGACTTAGGAACTCCATTAATATTAATTATTTTAATATCTCCCAAATTGGTTAGATTTTGCCCAAATCATTTCTAGGTCTTCGAGATCTCATGTGCTATAGCCTCTCCACCAATTTTCGTGGCTAGATCACATCCGATGCTAATCCAAATCAACAAGATGTTACAAAACTAAGGGAGGTTTTTGTAGATGAGAGTGTCCTTGAGAGAAACCTCTCTCAGTTTCCAAAACTTCTTCTCTAGCTCCTCACAATCTGCACCCAAACATCATAACTAAAATAGGAAATGCCAAAACCTGAAAAATAGTCTAGAAAGATGCATTTGACTCTTCCAATCTATGACACCTGTGCATAAGCTAAAGGAGGTTTTTGTTCTTTGGTCCATTCTTGACAAAAACCTCTTTTGGTTTTCCAAAATTCAGCTCCATTTGGTCGGAAACAACTTTTGAAAATGATGACAAAAACAATAAGTTTCGCAGCAAATTCGTAGCAAGTCCAAGTAGCCCTCCATGCTCTGTATGGTTGCACACCTCCTCTGGCAAAATGGATCAAATGGGTAGGCTTGAAATGTCTGTGTGATGGTGTAGAACTCTTGAAGTAGGCTCTCCAATGCTTGTAAACCTCCTAGATGGTTGATTCCCACTTGTGTAGCAAATTCGCAGCAAGTCTAGCATTTCGAGCTTATGATGGCCTTTCTGCTTCAAAATGGCTGAGGAGCACTCTTACCACATACAAACACCTTATAACACCTTATCAAACTTTCAGAACTACAAAACTCCCACACTTCACCAAAATGAGGGACCTTTGCAACTTGCGCAGCAAATGGGTAGCAAATGTGAATGCACATCCAAGGTTGGTATACTTTGGGTCTTCTGCAAACTCTGAGACTGGTTGGAGGGTGTTCAACAAGCTTCATGCAACATTTAAAATCGAACAAAAGAGAGAAAAACTCTTACTCAAAAGCCTGAGGCTGTTTCAACTTTCACCACTTATATAGTAGTTGCGTATCAGCAGGTCACTTGCACAACAAATTTGCAGCGACTGCTTGAACTTGATCTGCAACTTCTCCTTCGACCTTCTCAATGTTGTCTTTCACCTTCAACTTGCTCCAGAGCTCAAACCAGGTTTCGGATGAGAGAAAATGAGAGAAGTTTCAAACAATTTTGAATTTTTATGCCACCCAAAGTCTTCTTCTTGTTATGATGGTGGATATTGAATGATGTAAGTGAGATGAAATGAGAGGGTACTTTTGTAATCATGAACTTGATATGACACTAACTGACTCTCCAACCAATTGACATGATTGACCTGACATAACTAATTTATGATAACCAATTTCCCCATGACATGACCCTTTTTGACACAAATATTTACAGTGACACCCGACAAATTTGACTTCTTTGTACAAAAACCCCTTTAGACCATGACACTCATGAAACTAGGACTAATATTTACCAAAATGACCTCAAATGAAATAGTAAGACAAAAGTGACTGGGATTCCTATATTATAGGACACTAACAATGCATAAAATAGTTCACTCTACTAAAATCAATTATGTTGCATATATTGCCAGTGAAATTCATGAGAAATTAGTGAAATTTGAAGATCAAACATATTTTAGTTACCAATCTTATTTTGTTTATCTATTCTTGACTAATCAAGCAATATATTTTGAACATTTGAAGTTGCAAAAGGTCAACAATGTGACAGTATCCCGGTTTTTTACTAGACTTAAGGTGGTGAGAGGATGACAAACCTAATGGCTATAAAATTTTCATTGATGAATTCATGGTTGTAGCCCATATTTTAGAGAAGGATTATATAGTTCTCAGAATTTATCGAACAAAGATAAAGCCTTATAATTTCCCTACATACTTAACCAAAGAATTTTTGTTTTAGAATTTCTCAATTCAAATAATTTTCACTTAGTCTCTGAAAACAAAAAATCTACATTTTACTACTACAACCTAAATTTTTATTTTTGTAGTAGATGCTATATTAACTCTTCCTGTTATTTAGAATATGTTGAAATCTTTCAATTTCGAAGAAGATTTCTTATGGATGTATAATCCTTATCAGGTTATCTCTAATCTAAGAACTGCAATTAGTTTTTTGCCACATCTTAACTATTCTGAGGCAAAGACAGAAAAGCTAACAAACAAGGACTCATGCGTGGAAGTCCTACAAGTGATGAGGGAACAGCAATAGCCATCAAAAGAAATGACAGGGGATGTGGAATTAGTGATTTAATCAGGAAAGCCTTAAATGGTCCCATGGACATAGATTCACCTTTGTCTCAAACCAAGAAAATAAAACCTAATACCAAACTATGGATCAGTTAAATAAGGAAATGGTAACAATTACACATATTCCAGAAATGAGTGCATTAGCATTTCCAAGCAAAGTATTTTGGGGAAGAGGACTATCATAGAAAATCATAGCTGCAAAGTATTTTGGGGAAGAGGACTATCATAGAAAATCATAGCTACAAGTAAAGAAGGGGATATACTAAAATGAGCTTAAATAAGAAGATATCTAAACAAGCAAATGAAAATGTGCATTATTACGTGCCTGAGGAAGGTCGAACCTCTTTAAGATTATGGTCATCATTAGATTAGGAAAAATAAGAGCTAAAAATTACAACCAAAAATTGATAAGCCAACCCGCGAGCTCTATGTTAAGGAATATGATACTACCAAAATTTCAGTTGATTTAGAAATGCTACCACCACAAGAAATAATTGATTGGCATAAGCATACAGGTAACGTAGTTATTAGAGAATTGAGCCAGGGATTTGATAGTTACGTTTATAGGTGTGTCTATTTTGGAATAGGGCTTTCACAATTTTAATTTAATTATCAATAGGTATCAAGTAAATAGAAGGGATTTAATTTCCACGAAATATTCTAGAATATTCTTAGTGGTTGTCATAGATCAAAGGTTGAGATTTATCTCCAAAATAGTTATGTCCTTTCTTCCATTTTAATTATATTGATTAAATATAACAAAAATGCTATATGATCAAGTGTCATATGAAATGATCTATGATTTTTTTGGCATGTGGTATTGAGAAGTCATGGTATTGGCCCATGATATTGTAACAAAATCAATTCACAGATTAAGAAGGTCCAAATTAAAGTGAAGTGAATCTCCATGGTTAAGAAAGAATCTTGTTACATGTTTTTTTAAATGTACATATATTTAACTCATATATTAATTTACCAACTATCTATGCTAGTGTTAGAAAAATGAACACATTGACTATTAAATTGGAAGGCCGGCTACAGTCTAAGAGAGCTACCATTAATGCCAAAGCAATAACTATTCAAGAACTCCAAAACTAGTTTGTCATTGCAGGAACATCAACTGAAGATCAAGCCAACATCACCTTTATGATGAAAGAAAAAAAATATCCAGATCCAGAGCCTTAGAGCAAAGTTAAACTTACCAGCAACTCGGCATAGTCAGAGAAAGAAATTAGTGGATCTTGAAAAAGAAAAAACTCAGTTGAAATCACATATCAAACTTTTGACGGAAAATAATGAGAAAAATGAAAAAATTATAAAGACGCTGGAGGGAAAACAATGGTTGTAAGTCGTAACAATAAGGCTAGAAAAGCAACCTATTATTTCATAAAGTTGAATCAATTCCTCATGGTTATGATCAAAGAGACTAGAAAAGCAATTGTCCTTCGCTCAAAAAGAAATTCAATCAAAGACAACAGAGCTAATGGATATGCAAACATTGCTTGAGAAAAGAAATGAAATCATGAATCAGAATCATGTTGATGTAGCTCAGAAAGATGAGGAAATAGCTAAATCAACTAAAACTATGGTAGCTTTTGAGGAGCTAAAAAATAATGTTAGTCAAAATTTGGGAGTTAGAACTTAGAAAGTACCTAATTGAAGCCAACCAGGCCATTTAGGACCAGATAAAAGTGGTCATGAATAAAATAAAAGGGCACTTCAGTATTCTGAAAGATATTGAAGCATTGTAAAGAAACCTAATTGTTAAGAAAGCCTAGGAACAATTAGGAAATAAAGTTGAAATAGAAGATGAAGCGATAAAGTTTGTCAATAATCAAACTAGTGAAAATTTGAAATCCCCAGGAATAATAAAGTTGAAATAGCAGATGAAGTAATAAAGTTTGTAAATAATCAAACTAGTGAAAACCGCATTCGATAACAAATTGGTTTTTTCTAATGAAAATTATCTAGAAACCTTGAAAAATTATTTAGAAACCTTGAAAAATGCAAGAACAGACATGAACAGTTTGAACATGTTGAAGGCCAAATCCGAGGGCACTCAATTCATGACAAATTGATTACTGACATTTCATTATTAGTTCTCATTACTGAAATCCAAAAATCTTTTCCACCTATTAATTGTAATCTGTACACCGAGCTAGATATTTCACAAGAAGAATGTCAAAGTATAATATCCCAAAAGAAGCCAAGAGGAAATCACGAGGATTAGGAATAAAGGACTATTTTTAAATGCCTCTCAAAGTTGAGAAGCTTCCAACCATTATGACAGAAGCCACTTAATCAACCACGTCATCATTCAAGAGCTCTGTTAATGCCAATTTGCAACTAGGGACACAAAGACAATGTTAAAGCTGTTGAAAATTGTAACTAGGTTCAGTTTTCATAATTAATATTGTACTTGTATCATTATGTATTTTATGTAAAAAACAAAAAAAAAAAAAGAGGAAAAATATTTTTTTTAATTATTAGTTAAGCATGTTCTTCATGCTTCTAGGATTTATTAAGTCAAAAAGTCAAAGTCCTATTTGGACTTCCTGTAAAGAAAAAGGAAAAAATATTTTCAAAATGTAATTTGGGTTAATTCACCACAAGAAGCCAAGTCAGCCCTCCTGGATGACAAGTTGGCCCACTCAAATAATATGTCTTTTTGCATATGAAAACAACTATATATTGGCATACCCCTCCACTATTTTGGCAAGCAATTTCTGTGCTTCTCTATGATGCAGACTGTGCTTCTCTATGATGCGTTCTGTGGAAGAGATATGCAAATTTCTGAAGTAATATTCTTATGAACATACCTCCTCCACTATTTTGGCAAGCAATTTCTGTGCTTCTCTATGATGCGTTCTGTGGAAGAGATATGCAAATTTCTGAAGTAATATTCTTATGAACATTTGCAAGTGCTTAAGTTTGTACATCTGAAATGAAGTGCAAGTTCCTGGGCTATATATGCGAGCTTTCTATGGCAAAAGATCTGAAATATATATGTGAGTTTCCTATGGCATAAGATCTATGGAGTTATTTGTAGATGATCTGAAATAAAAGCAAGTTACCTGAGGCATATGAGCTGAAGTTTCCTAAGATGATGAATTTGGAGGGCTTGACTTGGCTTTTTGAAGGGTTGGAATTTTGTCATGGTTTTGGGTTTTGGATTTCTTACTTTGATTTGATTTTATAAGAGGAGGATTTTTTTTGGGTTTCCCAGTTGTGGGGTTTTGGCCCTGGCTTGGAGAGCCTACATCTTTGTGTTCTTTTGTCTTCTATGATCTTCATATTTATATCTTTGGTAATTGCTTGATGAAAGAATTAAATATAAATTTAATAAACTAGCCAACAAATTCACACGTAATTCATCTTGTCAGAGAAATCAAACCTTAATTCATAATGCTATTGATTTTTCAACATGGTATCAGAGCTAAGATTTGAAGGAGGCTTGAAGATCACATTTGGTATCAGAGCTAAGATTTGAAGGTGGCTTGAAGATCACATTTTGTTGGCATTTGGATCATTATCAAAGATGCGAAGACTGATGCATCCTTGAAAGTCTTCAGATCTATCACTGTGGTTTTTATTGACGGATTTCTATGGCTTTTGTTGACGAATTGTTGTAGCTTCTATCTCTGTGGATTGAACGAGATTTTGGGCATATCAATGATCTTCCATCTCTGTGATACAAAAACCTAACCTCTGTGACGTGAAGAAGACCCTGATTTCTGTAGTAACTATGATCTATGCGAAGTGACCTATCTTTGTTAATGTGAGTAGGTTGATCTTTGTATTGATGCAAGAAAGAGCGACGTGAAGAAGGCCCTGATTTCTGTAGTAACTATAATCTATGTGAAGTGACCTATCTCTGTTAATGTGAGTAGGTTGATCTTTGTATTGATTCAAGAAAGAGCATAACTCTGTGGTGAGCAGATAATCCCTATGATGCAAAGATGACCACGATCTCTGTCATGCAAAGAAGACCCTGATCTTAGTAGTGATGCAAAGATTAATCTTTGTGATACGAAGGTCTGTTGTATACTCCTTGTTCAAGCTCTATTTCTATGGCTCAGATCTCTCTTCTCTATGGCACGTAATTGACCGTGGCTTGGATCCCTCCTCTGTGGCACGTAATCAATAGTGGCTCAGATCCGTCTTAACTGTGGCTCACGCATAACATTGTGGCTAGTAGTCTTACATCTTTGTAGCTCTTGCATTTGTTTATGGCTCATTCTTTCTTTGTAATATCAAAATGGCATCGCTCAACTCCTGTGGCATAGAATTTGATACAGTGATATATCAGTGGCATCACCTCTATTTCTCTGTGGTGCGTATAATAGTAATACCACATCTCACACATTCTTGTATCTCGCAGTGGCTCGTTCTATGCTCCAGGGGCTTGCATGTATACTCTATGTATGTCATTGCTTCTATACTTTATGTGTGGCACGCCTTAGTCTGTGGCATACGGTGACATGATCTCGTTCTATATTCTCTGCACGCATACTATATTCTGCGGATCGTTTGTCTTTATGGAATATCTATAACTCGCAATTCTATAATGGCTCACACCAATTCGCACGATGGCTTCATACATCATTGTGGCTCGCTACATTTTCAGTGAATTGCATTTTTGCTCGCACTCTAGATTTATGTGCCTCACATCTTTCCTATGGCTAGTCTCTATATTCTTGTAGCTCGTATCTTTTATGAGGCCCGTGCTCTATGTGACAGCATCTTGATATGACAATATTTATGTATGGGAGTGACACTCTACAAGACTCGTGATGATAGAAATATAGATGTATGACAGAATATCCTCATACCTATGATGTATGACTGCAATGTATGACAATGATGAATTGTGAAGTGCTCTCACTGTGACAACATCTTTATGACAATTGTGACAAGTATGTATAACAACCATGAGACTTTGTTTATATGTGATGGATTTCACCATGAAGTCGACTTGTTTAGAGGGAACCATAACTCTATGAAAGAAACCAAGATTATCACTATAATCTGAAGTACCTAGAACACATCTCTGAGGCACAAATGGACCGAGATTTTGTGAATTGTGGAAGAATTATATCTAAAGATTGATGAAGCTCATCTCTACGTTAGGAATATGAGAAGTAGTCTTGAATGAATTCATATATATCAACTGATGAAATCAAGACAAAGCTAGCAGCTCAACGAAGGTTCTATAGTTGGAGAAGTTGAGGCACCCTTTAAAGAAAGATTGGCACTTGACAATTGAAGATAAAACAAAGGACCAGATATTTGCAAAAGAAGAGGTAAGGTAAGGTTATAAAGGTATGTATTATTTTTGTGTACATTTCATTTACTAGGTCATGATGATGATCATAAAAAGTGTCTACATAAATATAGATTAGAGACAGTGACATGTAAGAGGTTGATGTTATGTTAGCACATCAAGTATTTAATTGCATATGAAGACTAGGTCTTGTAATCAAATGAAGTGGATAAAAGGCATGTCAAATAGTATCATTAGGGTTTTGCAACATGCTAGTAGAATTTTGCAATGCATGGATGACAAGTCTTGATGACTATGAAGGATCTAAGGTTTGTATAGAACTTTGCAATTTTTGAGTAGCAAGTCTTAAAGACTTTGGCATCTAGGGTTTATAAACCCTAACATAGTTTGGACTAAAAGAAACCCTAGAAACAAAACCCTATCTAATCATGTTCACTGTTAAAGATAGATCTAACCCTTGATGTTTAATGTGAGAACAAGGTTGGTGAATAGGTCCAAGATTAAGAGGGAGCTAATCCTTCTCAAAAGATAAGTAATTTATATTTCCTTGTTTATTATCTTTGTGCCTTGTCCTTCTTGTTCTTTCATGGTCTTCTAATAAAGGTTGCAATTCAAGACAAGATTTATCTAAAGCTTGAGTAACAGAAGGAAGAAGTGGAAGAACATGGCAAAGTATGAAGAAGAAGAGGGGAGTAGTTTGAAGTTTGCATCAAAAAAGTTCACTTAACTTAGATGGAAAGAGGGAGCTGTAAAGACCTTGATGGATATGATATTAATTGAAGCTTGCAATGGATTGGTTCGTTCTAGGAACACATTGATTGGTGATTGAAAGTTGAAGAGAATGAAGGAGAACTTTTTTGCAATATGAAGATAGACCATGCAAAGGAATGTTGACCTCAGAGGGAGAAAGTAATTTGACATGAAGAATCCTACACCGTGACTAGAGGCTATTGTGATTTGGAAACTCTGATAATGTTGGAATATGGTTTGGCTCCCTGTAAGGGTATATTGCAGAAGTATGTGAAGAGGCTAGAAAGATAGCAGTTGAGATAATATGATGTACCTACAACTGTTTGGTTTAATTCGATTTGGGAGCATGTTGTATCTCCCAGAGACAACCTTGGATTGCTTCAAGACCAATGCCTGAACACATCTAAAATGGTGTGTCTCAAATGATTTTTTGCAGGAAACTGGAGACAACACTTATGATCTATAGATACATATGTACATAGGAAATGGATTGGTTCATTAATTCAAAGAAATAAAACATGGATTTCTGGTACTTCTTCACAAGTTCAGATCTCAGAAATAAGCATAAAAACAATGGGGGCCGATAGCTTCAAGGTCTTACATCTAATAGTTTTTTGCAGAGTGCGTGAGAGAGGAAAAGAGAGAAGTGTAACTCGTCACATAGAGCATAAGGCTTCAAGACTTCTATATTTAACACACATAGCTTGATGCATTAAGGATTTCTATGCTTATTTGGGCTACAAGAAGAAATAATGAATGAAGGAGGAGCTGAGAGCTATGATTCATGTGCTGCAGATTTAAAGATCTAATCTCAATATTCCTCACATGCATATACATAAACAATGTTCAGACAAATGAATATGTGAAACAGTTACAGGCATTTGCATTAACATATAGATACTAATGAATCTGTGAGGGAGCTTGAAACACATCTAGAAACAATAGTTACATGAATTTAGGGAAGAAGCATGAACATAAAAATGAGTTAAACAAAGGGGAACACATACTGTAATCCTTTGAAGAGGGAATCACCACTGTTTCCTTGATATTCTGAAAAGATCTGTATTACAAAGGAAATACAGTCTGAAAATATAACATGCAGTGTTTTCTCTAGAATTTCTGAACCTGAACTAAGTCTTGCTTTCCCCTATTTATCATAGGGGAGCAAGAAGCTACATTACAACAAAAATATCTATCCCTAGACTCAACTGTCAGGTCGACTAGCTGTATCAGTCCTAAATGGCTCTGTGGCCCAAAAAGATATTACAGAAATGAATGCCTCCTTGGAAGGAAGGCATGTTACAGGACAAAACTAAGTAAATAACCATTCAAAACAGTAAATGAAAGTCTTTGTGCCCATCTTGTGATCGCATCGGCCTCAGGCTCTGATTTGTTCATGGTATGGCCTCTTGTGCTGCTCGACTGACCTCGTCGCTTCTGCTGTTATTGCTGAGATGCCTTGTTCTGTGAAGTGGGGGGTTGGGTAAACTGAAAGCGATTTCCTTTGTAGTCCTTTGCTGTGTAGAGGGACGAGGCCCCATCCTGAACCATTAATCCTCCTGAATCATGTGTACTGCTCCATCGCTGCATCATGCTCCCTTAAAGTCTCCTAGCTGTTGGCCCATCTGCCCATTAAACCTCTGTACTGCACAACCAATACCTTGACGTGGTGGGTGAGCTGCATTCCATGGAAACAACGCAGTCAAACAGGCGCGGGCTTTTTCCTCTGAAACAGGTGAAAACAAGCGTTTTTTGGATTTCCCCTTTAGCCCCCCTTATTGTAGCCCTTCATGTGCTTTCCTCATATGACCGGGAGCTGGGACCAGGGGCTGAGCCCTTAGGCGCTAAGGCCCTCAGACTCGTGTCTGGAGGCCTTTTCCTTTGTTATCAATTTTTCCTGCATATCGGCGCTTCAACACTGTTTTACCCTGGTCTACGCTTTTTCTTTGGCGCGGGCCAACAGTCCGGATGTGAGGTCCCCTATAGATCTAGCCTTAATACTTTATCGCAACCGGGGGGAGTGCCCGCATATCGCAGTTGCACGCTGGAGGAGAAGGCCCCTTACCCTTTTCTTTGGAGTGGGCCGACAATCCGGACGCGAGGTCCTTATAGACCCTGCCCTAATACTTTATCGCATCCAGAAGGGAAGTCCCGCATATCGCAATCGCAATGCGCCAACGTCTTAAGTTTTTTTTTCTTTAATTGATGTGATTGCCCGTCCGCGGGGTGACGTCATCACTGCCACATGTCACCATGTAAGTGGTGACATGTGGCACCCAGAAATGGCCCCATGTCACCCCTGAAAACACTGAAACCGGGTGACACGTGTCCTCTGCCACGTCATCAACCGCACTACCACGTCACTGCTGAAGTCAGCTTCCCTGTCAGCTTAGAGGGCCAATCAAAGGCCGCCACATGCGCCCCTGGAGGAGAGATAAAAGGGCCCGCCCGACCCTGTTTTGTAGACATTTCCTTTATATTTCAGAATCGGCCCCTCCCCGACAATTTGGCTCTATATCGCAATATCGGCGCCCCGCAAGGTTTTGGAGTTTGCTGTGACTGCGGGATTGCGGGGCTGCCAAGATGCGGGATGCGGGACTTGCGGGTAGTGTGACACGTGGCCCCTCGCAGGAGAGAGAAAGGGGTGTAGGAATTTATAGGGTAAGTTCCTCAGATAGAACACCAAAGGACACCGCTCACAAACAGATCACAGATCAATACACCAGTATTCTTGACGTGGTTAAAACCCTCAAAGAGGGAAACAGTGCATGGCCTAAACCAACGCGGCCACTTCAGACAATTTATTAATAAAAGAAAGAAAATTTACATAAGCTTCTCTCATGAACAGTCACCTTACAAATGACCCTCCATGCTCTTTAAATAGAGATCATGGACCATTTGAGTGTTAAGCCACAATTCAAGTGTCGGTAATACCGAGGAGAGAATGAACCGTCAGATCACTTCATGTCTAGAACATATCGTGACCATTGGATTGTAAGTTACAAAAGTACATAATAAAGAAACACACTTTACCTAACTCTACACTAGACCAAGTTATACTTAACTATTTCCTATGTGTCAGAATATCCTAACATCCCCCCTTAAGAACAACTTGGGATAGGATGGAAGGATGTACAAATATGACACAATAGGAAAAGGAAGGAGGCATTAGAGCCTATCCCCCCTTAGTGACAACTTCTTGAACTCCAACCATAAATCAAAGTTTAGTAAACAACGCCTTTGTGAGAGCCTTTGTAAAGTTGTCTGCAACTTGATCAGCGGTTGAACAATATTGCACTTCAAGAACATGATCATGAATGAGATTTCTGATGAAGTGCATGTGTAGTTCAATGTGTTTGTTGCGTTGATGTTGGACTGGATCTTTGCATAGTTGAATGACACTTTGATTATCACACCAAAGTGTAGTCGGATGTTGCTGCTGAAAGCCAAACTCTGATAGGATCTGACGAAGCCACAAGGCTTCCTTACTAGCTTCTACGTCGCCATGATACTCTGCTTCTGCTGAAGAAATAGAAATGGCACTTTGTTTCTTACAAGCCCATGTAATAGGTCCAAAACCAAGAGTGAAGACATAACCTGCAGTATACTTCCGATCATCAGGGTCACCAGCCCAATCAGAATCAGTGAAACCAACCAATAGAGGAGATGCTTCTGCACTGTAACAAATCATAAACTGAACTGTACCTCGAACATAATGAAGTATTCTTTTAGTTGCTTTCTAATGACTTTCATGTGGTTTTTGCATAAACCGCGGAATAAGGCCAACAACAAAGGAAATGTCAGGATGGTATGGGTCAGATACAAAAGTTTTCTAACAAACTAACGGTATAAGGTAGCATCAACTTCAGGGGAAGTACAAGTGACTATAAGTTTGTCTCCAGACTGAAAGGGAGAAGGGGCTAGCTTATAGTCTTCCATGTGAAGGTGGCGTAGAAGATCACAGGCATACTTGGACTAGGAAAGGGAAATACCTTCCTTGGATTGCAAGACTTGAAGACCAAGAAAATAATGTAAGTGTCCAAAGTCTGTCATTTCAAACTGCTTTTTAAGGTTGGAATTTACATGGTTTATAAGGTTGGGATCACTACCAGTAAGGATAAGATCATCAACATAAAGAACAAGAATGATAAGAGACTTACCCACTTTCTTGGTGTAGACAGTATTGTCAGAATGACACCTAGAAAAGCCAATATCTAAAAGAAAGCTATCCATTTTGGCATATCAAGCCCGAGGGGCTTGCTTGAGACCATAAAGGGATTTCTTAAGCCGACATACAAGGCTGGAGTCTGTTTGTATAAAGCCAAGAGGTTGTTCCATATAGATTTCTTCATGCAAGTCCCCATGCAAGAAAGCAGATTTAACATCCATCTGATGGACTTCCCATTTGAAAGAGGCAGCAAGGGAAAGAACAAGGCGGATAGAGTTCATTTTGGCATTCATTATAGTGCAGAAGCATCTCCTTTATTGGTTCATGTGCTACACTGTGAACTGCCGATAATCCTTAAGCATGTGCCTTGGGACCTTACCGATAACCGATTGCGATTTTCCTTTGCCAGGTCCCATTGCGATTTTTTCTCCATACTTAGCCATTTTCCTCAATCAGCTGGGCCTTTCCAAGGCAATCTTCAATTTGCTTTAACTTCTGCTCCAGGGGTCCATTTTTGGACTTCCATATACCGTTGGAAAGCTCTTTCTGAGCGCTAGGCACTAGAGGGGGGCTGATCATGCTATGAGATCTTTCTGTGGCTTGAGATAGTGGCTCCAAATTTCACTGATCTTGGACAATCTTAACCAATTGAAACCCACAATGCAGTGCGTGACAACAGAGCACATGGTTTGAGTGGACAGTATTGATGATGGCTTGGAAGAGCATGAAGGTAGAATTTTTCTATGTAAGGAAGAAGGCATGTGCTAGCAGCTGTGAGGAAGTTTGGCTCCTTGAAGATGATAGATGAACCATTTGATGAAAAAGTTGCACGATGATTGTCAAGATCCAAAAACGTCGAAGTTTGATTTGATGTGAAATTATTAGGAGTTGAGAAGCCCTGCAAAGATCTAGAAGCCCTACAAGTTGTTGAGATTTGTAGCTTGGGAGGTACTCCAAAAACCTGAGTTCAGGGTTGTGGAGGAATTGGCACCACAAAAGTGCTTTGTGGGCTAAGAACCCAACATGTGGGCTTTGCACCCAAGCTTGTGGATGTGAAACTAAAAAGACTTTTGGACATTTGACCCTTGGAGATGGAAGAGCACCCTTAGAGGAGCAAGGGGAAACTTCAAGCACCAAGAGAGGAGGTCTACAAGTTGAGAAAATAATTTTTATGTGTCAAATTGTGGAGTTGCAATTAAAAGTGACAAGTCGACCTAGAGTAAGGAATGCCCTTAAGGGCTAATTGTCACACCACAAGTGGCTTATAAATAAGGGAAGTTGTATACCTCATAAGCATCCATCCAAGTGCAACATTTCATAAGAAACGTATCTTTTGATTGGGCCACAGACCTTGGAGTTCACCGAAGAGGAGAAGGAGACGAGTTAGGACTACTTCTTGTGACTATTGGGCTGATTCAAGGAGAGGACAAGGCCAAGTATTTTGGAGGGATTTCTGAGCTATTTCTGCAAGCTTTTGGTGGTGCTTTCTTTGTATAACCTAGTTGCATTCCTTGTAGTAATTACATAAGGGTCGAGGGTCTATAGTGGACTGTTTGGAGGGGTTGAAAGGCCTACAATAGGTGAAAATCAGTGCTAGAAGGCAGTGAATGGGAGCAATGTGTTAGTTGAGGAAGACCGCAACTGAGAAGAGGGTTTTGGGAGCAAGAAATTAGAGTTGAAGTGACTGTTATATCAACCCTAACTAGGCTGTAGACCCTACAGTAGATGCACCAACTCAAAAGGTATGTGTTGATGTGTTTAAGTTGAATTGTTGTTAGTCGATAGACAGTCCTAGTGGAGGACAGTTTGTATTGGACATCTTGAGGTTGTTGGAGGGAAACAAGTAGGTGTTAAAGGAGCCCTAAGTGCAGATATTGAAGGACTAATGGTCTACTAAGAGAGGCAGATTTGAAGAGAGCTCAAGGACTGATCTTTGAAGGACTAAAGAAGGAAGTCAAGTGAGCAGTTTGTTTAGCCTAAGTTGACAGTTGGAGAAGGGTGTTTGACAGTCATATTGGGCAGCCTTTGATGCCCTATGTTTTCCTCATTGGAGCAACACATGAAGGCAATAAAGGGAAGAAGTCACTAAGAGCTGAGGAGTAGTAGTGGGCAGTCTCAGAGTTGTTCGCAAATAGATTTGTGAACAACTCAATAGGAGTCCCTATGTGTTGAGTCACTAATGGATGAATGATCAGCTAGAGGGAAGATAGAAGCCATGTTTAGTGACCTAAAGGAGCAGAACGATTGATAGAGGCAAATTTGTAGATTGGGAGCACACAAACCAACATATGTGTTCAGGGTACAACCAAGAGGAGTTGTGACGTGCACTATATCAGCTAGATAGTTAATTGTACTTTGTTTAGGTTAGATTGGTTGTCATAGTAGTTGACACCAAACCCTAGTTTGTATTTTTATATCAGTGATTATATGAGGGCCATGATCCTTGGTACGGGAGCCCTAGATAGTTGTATTACAGTTTGATAATATAATGAAGTTGGGTTGTTGAAAATTGTAAAAAGTTTTCTATTTTGTGCACTAATTGACTTACTGTTGTTTATATTACATTGTGCAAAGTAGTTTGTTGTGGCATTTGGATTGGTAGTGTAAGAGATTCTAAGACCCTAACCCAGATTCTCCAATGCTGTGGAAACACAACACAAGCTACTACTAAGATCTCCATGGAAGAATAAGTAGCTGATGAATGAGACAAGTGAAAGCCTGTGGTTATGTCTCCCTGTTTGAGAGGGAGTAAGGATCTCCTCCCTAATTGAGAGGGAGTGATGGTGGACACCGTATTCTCCATATGTCATGCACTAGACCATGACTAATAGTTGTAAGTCTAGTGAAGGCACTGGTAGGGAGAATGGAGGATTGGATAAGCATCTGGGACCGATACTCCTTAAGGATCGGGAATCTAAGATAGGAGTAGTCCCAATGATCGATACTATTTGAGGATTGTGAAGGTACCAAGATAAGAGTAGTCGAAGTGGAGCAATATTTTTTGAAGATTGGGAATCCAAGATAAGAATAATCTTGTAAGAACATACCTGGTGAACGTCCGGATGGGGTATCTGCCTTGAACAAACAATTTTAATGGTGTCCAAATGTATGCCTCCTAGAATTGTGCTCTAATCTAGTGGAGAGTTAGAGCTTGTTAATCAAGGTCTGGCTATATTGCAATTTGACAATGCTAGTATGATGTATGTTGATGCTTGATGAACGCTTATTAATACAAACTCTTCTTATGAGAATGTTTCAATGTGAGAGTATCTTTGTATCTTGTTGTGTAATTATGAATACCTCCCTAGTTAAGAGGGAGTGTTGGAAAGTGTAACTAGGTTCGGTCTTCATAATTATTAATAAAAAGCAAAAAGAAGAAAAAGAGGAAAAACATTTATTATTATTATTAGTTAAGCATGTTCTTCATGCTTCTAGGATTTACTAAGTTAAAGAGTCAAAGTCCTATTTGGACTTCTTGTAAAGAAAAAGGAAAAAGTATTTTCAAAATGTAATTTGTGTTAATTCACTTCAAGAAGCCAAGTCGTCCCTCTTGAATGATAAGTCGGCTCACTCAAAAGATGTGCCTTTTCACATACGAAAACAACAATATATTGGCATACATCATCCACTATTTTGGCAAGCAATTTCGGTGCTTCTCTGTGATGCGTTCTGTGGAAGAGATATGTGAAGTTCTGAAGTAATATTCATGTGAAGATCTGCGAGTACTTAAGGTTGTACATCTGAAATGAAGTGTGAGTTTCCTAGACTATATATGCGAGTTTTCTATGGCAAAAGATCTGAAATATATATGTGAGTTTCCTGTGGCAGAAGACCTATGCAAGTTCTTTGTAGATGATCTGAAATAAAAGTGAGTTACCTAAGGCATATGAGCTGAAGTTTCCTAAGATGATGAATTTGGAGGGCTTGAATTGGCTTTTTGAAGGGTTGGAGTTTTTTCATGGTCTTAGGTTTTGGATTTCTCACTTTGATTTGAGTCTCAAAGAAGAGGATTTTTTTTGGGTTTTCTCCCTTGTGAGGTTTTCGCCCTAACTTGGAGAGCCTACATATTTGTGTTCTTTTGTATTTTATGATCTTCATGTTATGTATTTTTGTTAATTTCTTGATAAAAGAAGAAAACATAAATTTAATAAACTAGCCAACAAATTCACAAAAACTTATCATGTCAAAGAATCAAACCTTAATTCATAATCCTATTGATTTCTCAACAAAAGGCAATGTAAAAAAATGAAAAATGTGTAAGGCGGCAATTAACAATGGATTAACAATTGCAGCGCCTTCAGAGATGCAAGCTTAAAAGGGAAAACTAGAAGGAATTAGGTGTCGTTGGGTGAACTAATGGACTCTGCTTCACTTTATCTAAAACAATCAATCACTAGAAATTTGAGTTATTTTCAGTGGAAATGATTTCCTTGTCTATTGGAGGATTCATCTCCTATTTGGTCAACTTTATGTATTTTGTTTTATTGTACTTGAAACAATTCAACCTTTGAAGTTTTAAAGATTCCAAATACTTATTATTATAGAAACCTAAGTCTCTAATTGTTAAAAAATTGAATACAGCATAACTTTATTTTTCCGCTTTATGAACTATTAAGTTCTTTTGTCTCCATGGAAATTGATTGTGTATTTGTTTATCCTATATATCACTCTGATAGAATTTAATACTGATAGTGACATTATAAGAAATGGTTATTCTGATACCTGTTGATATATTTCAAGTGCTACCTTAAGTATAATTCATTTCTTTGTTCTCCTTTCTCTATATAAATGTCTTCCATAGTTGTATTTGAGATATTATGTCTTTGTTTAATTTAGCACCATACTAATATTATGCTAGTTAATATAGGAATATGCCGCCCTCTGCAAATTAATGTTTTTATCTTCTTATAAATATTTCCTCATTTTCTTCTTTATAAGTTTTTATGAACAACATTTTTAGGCCTTGTGGCTTAAGGTTGCTAAATTCTTGGAGAAAATATTAAACAACTTTTTTTCTTTCAACTGAGGTATACGCCTCTGATTACTGAAAACTTTCATAGAGCCTAAAGCAGGGAGGATATTGCCCTCCATAAGGGGCCTTAGCACTATTCTTATCCACAGAATAACCTCGATGAGCAACAACAGATAAGGTTTTCAATGGTTACAATCTTAGAGATCTAGTAAATAATTTATCATTGAATTTAACCGCTGGAGGCAAATTTGAATGTAATTGCTAAAGGAAATCACTTGAGAGCAAATTGATGAAGGAAATTGTTGTTGTGGAACTAATAACACATGTTATCAACAAATGCATGGATATGTAGGATTTGAAGTTAATAAACTTAAATGATGTTGAGTGGGATTATTTCCATTAAAACTGGGTAGAATTCTAAGTGAATGTATTTCTTGAGCAACTCGGCTAATCCCTAGAATTCAATATCCTTGACTGGAACTTTGATCTTTGTTTCCAATGTTTTTCCTTTTGAAACATGCATCTCTACATTATTTAAAGAAATATCATCTCTGCAATGATATATTTTCCAATAATTATATCTACAATAGATCTAGAATAATAAGGAAAATAGTAATACCATGTCTAGTGGAAATTTGTCAATTGGATATTTCTAATAGATGAAGCGATGAAATTGAAATTCAAAAAAGATTTAGATCACTTCAAGGAAATCCCTTAAATAGAGCATAGAGAAAAATACATTGCAAATCTGAAGTCATAGTCCACAAGAGAGAACACCCATGTAGGGGATCAAATTTGAGGCCAAATGAGCATCCATAAACACAAGTTCAGGTTAAGCAACGTTGAAATGAGATCTTCATTAATTTGGGATATATATCCATTTTTTTTCTTATCATATATGATCACCACTATCAGGACGATAGAATACTCTCCATTCTTGTGCACTGAAAAACACATGAACTATTGTTCATGTTAGCTTGTTTTAGTTGGGGTACGAATGCGATTTGGCCTCCCAAAATGGACTAGTTTTTTTATAGTCACCAATATCAGGACGATCGAATACTCTCCATTCTTGTGCACTGAAAAACACATGAACTATTGTTCATGTTAGCTTGTTTTAGTTGGGGCATGAATGCGATTTGGCCTCCCCAAAAAAAGCTGGATTGGAAAGAACCTAGTATATAGGTGAGTGATAGCCACAATCTAAAAAATACTATTTGATACCAGTTCTAACAAGCCGTCACTATTGTGAGATCATGATTGATTTTAATATAAAAAGAGGCATCGCATAGGTAAAACAGAAAATAACTGAAAAAATGCAATGAATATGTCAAACGACCTTGAGGCACAAATTCAATAATAGTAGAGGCAAGCTTGAGCCATATTTATCACGTAGATCTATCACTTAGATCTTGTTATTGCTCAAATTGTGCATTCAAGTGATAACAAATCCAAACCACACTATACAATTCGAGTGGAACCTTGGCAAGTCACCCACTGTCACTTCAACAACTTACTTTGCCACTGTTTCATCTGGATCTCCTCTGGCTCGAGGCGGGCTCCCCTATTAGGATCACTAGGGCGTAGATAGAAGAGTGCAAGGTGATGTCAAAATAATCCTAAGTGAAACAGAGTTAGGGTTTTCATATGGAAAAAAAAATGGTGATGGAGGGACTTGAAAACTAGTGCCAATATCCTTTAAGGGTGACGGAGTCAAGGTGAACCAAGTGGTGAAAGTGAATTCCTCTTAAGTCGATATAGCCGACTAAATTCAAGGGAATGGGTTTGGTCTGGGACAAAAATTACCCCCACTGTTGCTTAACCTTCCTAGCAACTTTCAGATTTGCTTAGGAGTAGCCTTTTTTCTAAGTAACGTCTCCAACGCTTTCTAAAAGAGTACAAAATTAAAGGCCCCTCATAATGAGTCAATTTTTAGAGACTACAAGTGCCAAACATTTCCTAGAGGATTGACTTAGGGACGTTTAAGGTAGTTTCCAAACCCATTATATGAGAAAAAATCTCTATAGGTTTCAACAAATATTGAAATATCTAGAAAAAATATTAGATGGAACCTATATAGATTGGATCATGAATTCCCAAATGATGTCTATTATGTTGGAATCACTCACTCAACATTGTATGCAATAAGTATATATGTGGCTTCATAATTTGAATATATTGTTGCAACTTTTAGGTCACAAGGTCGGGTTTTGGGGTGTGTTTCTTGTTTCATAGTTTGTGGCTTAACGCGTGTTGTAGCGGCTACAATCACCCTCCAAAATTTTTCCTTAGCCTGTTTTGGAGCCTCCCTACCAACCTTACACA
This sequence comes from Pinus tabuliformis, assembly GCA_031772625.1. Classification (NCBI taxonomy): domain Eukaryota; kingdom Viridiplantae; phylum Streptophyta; class Pinopsida; order Pinales; family Pinaceae; genus Pinus; species Pinus tabuliformis. Next base: position 1,740,889,631 of record CM062819.1, on the reverse strand, counting down.
ACACTTTGTCTTGCTTCGTCGAGTACTTCCTCGCACAAAGGCAGCCTGTCAATCATAGTTGATCCATTCCCCTCACAGGTTGCTCACTCGGACTTGGTCTAGCTGCAGGCTGAGCAATTTCCCCTTGAAAATTGCGCATTTCTGGAGGGCAACCACCCTTCCCTCCAGGAATTGTGCAATCCTCTTTGACAGCCTGCTGGGCTCCCAGATTGCACAATCCTGCCAGCCAACCCTCCCAGCGGGGGATTTGCTCAAATTTTCCCAGCATCAGGCTGTTCAACCCGGGATTTACACAAATCTGGGCAGTAGTCAGTTGCTCTGCCCATAAATTGCGCAAATCTCCTGGGTAGCCAGCCCAACTCCTAGCCAGAAATGTGCATTTTCTCCAGCAGTCGAGCAGTCTCTTGCATGTGCAACTTAGTTGACCTGTTCCCTATGGGACTGAGCAAAACATACTTTCATGCATGGGCTGCTTCTCCCAAGGTAGCATGCAAAGGTATACCTTGTTTTAGGGATCTATGTTTAGCAGTTGGAGGTTACATGCAAGGAGCAATTCTGAAACCTCCCACCAAGTGTCACTTCCCATAGATTCGTGGCATGCGCGTCACAACCTTGATGTTATCAAAACTCATCAACCGGATGCTGCAGAGCTCATTCCTCACATCAACCTTGCAACTCTGACATGCCACATCACATCTAGAAGCAGTCGGCACATTCAACTCAGCTGTTTTGGGGTAAGCCCACTTCCCATGCCTTGTGCTGCATTTCTGTCACTTTTTGTGTTTTTGCTTGTAGGAGTACTGTTTGCTTGATTTCTTTGAATGCTTGCTGTCGTTTACATATATAATAGCTTGTCCTAGCTCTGTTTCTATTTCATTTCTATCTCACTGCTGTCGCATGCATGAAACTGTTTTACACGAACGTTCACCCAACCAGCGAACTGCCTCACCCACATGCATGTTGATCTGTTTGCCGAATCTTTCATTCATGTTTTGCATGCACTGTCAATCACTTCTGCTATCACTTAGTGTTGCCATGAATTTACTGTCTTAGTTTCTTTCAGTTGCCCGTCGGCGAGTCGGGTCAACCTTGGCCCAGACTCTGCCTTCACCAATGTTGCATTACATAATCTGGGGAAGGAAGGCTCACCTTCCTCTCCAGATTTGCGCATTCCTGCCCAACACTGGCTCCAGGACTGTTTTGCACATTTCTGGAGGACAGTGGCTGCTTGGCCCAAGAAATTGCACAAATCTGTCCCTAGGCTAGTAGTCCTTCCCAGCTGGTATTGCCTTCTGTGTCTTGTGCAGTCTTAGCAGTTGGTCTCCCGACCTCCTAGCCGAAATTGCGCAACCTTCATGATCATGCACCCAGGTATGTTGCAAGTCAGTTCTCATGTTCATTTTGGTTTTCGACTGACAAATTGCTTGCCATGAGTGTTGGCATGTCTCCAGGTATCCTCGGTGTTCATCTGCCTCTCAGCAGTGTGGGTACAATGGTTTCCAGGAGAGCAGAGATGAAGACATCGTTCAGAGCACACTTGGGGATGCAGTCGATCAAGTGTCCATGGAGTTGCCTACCCACGAAGACATGAAGTTGTTCGTAGACAAAGACATCAAGATATGACAACAGCAACATCACAACGAGCAACATCATGAATGGCAACTGAAGAAATCATACCAAATGCAACGAATGCAAGAGGAGGGTTGTTGGAAACACGGAGGCAGAACAAGGTTGCAAGCTCAAACAGGTCCATTGATGATGAAAGTAACTTTGGAGACTCCGGCTATGAAGTGACGGTGCGACATGAAGATCACGCGAAGGCAAAAAATGGAACAAAGGAAGAGTTGCATGTGCTGAAGCAACAACTCAGGAAGAACATGAGGCTGCATAGATAGACGTATGAGTTGCAATAGGAACAGGAACAAAAGTGGGCGCAACATGCACTCACGGATGAAACTGCGCCCGTGCAAGCTAAGGATCCATCCCAGCCGTAGACACATAACAAACATGGTGAGCAGTGTTGTTGATCGCATGCAAGGGATTCAACAACATGCATGTCGTTAAGCGCACACATGCAATCCAACCCATTCAACACACTCACCAAGGCGAAGACAAGAAGCAAGTCCAACTGGAGCTGAACATGTACTTCAGCAAGTTGATGTGCATGACCACGAGCACACACTTGAAGATCAGCACAGACACTATGCATCAGTGTGTTGTCGGTTCAATCGCAACCAAGAAGACCATGCCCATGTTAGTAGACGAGTTGGATGAAGGGGCCGAACCAATGCACCGGTTGCAATAGAGGCAAGAGTTCGCTTCAACATGATGTCACCATGAGGTGCATACACACCACCACGGATGACCAAACTTGGCATCAACTCACTACCTCCACCATCACAAGCATGTCAAAGAGTTGGTCGCATCACAACGGACCGAGTGTCAGTGATGTCTTTCAAGGCTTGCTCAAGCCATGTTGTCTCACGAGTACATGTGCATTGTAATGTTGAGTCATGTCAAGTGTCAATGGTTGGATGTAACAACCATAGAGTAGGTGAAGAGTCATGAGGGTAATTGAATTGTCACAAAGGGGAATGTCAAGGTTCACTCCTCCCTTTGCTATAAATAGTCCTTCATAACTCATTGTAGAGGCTTTTGGTCAGCCAAGCTTCTGCTAAGATTATCTTGAAGAAGGCTTGGACAATATTGTAACATGCCTTGGCTTCTCCACTGCACGGAGCTAGTACATCTCTTTGGAGGAGCAGGCGGATGTGGCTGTAACGTTCCACTGTTGGGGCTAGTAGGTTTACATGGATGTATTGTATGATTGAGACTTACACTTCTTTATATAATAAGAGGAACCACATTTTCATGCATATGTTGTTATTGTAGTTGGACTGCTCCGGTTGCCTTGATGATATATGTTGTTTAACTTACGTACTTGTGTATAAAATGATTTATATGCAATTATATGAATCTTGTTGTTAATGTGTTGCATATGTTGTTAATGCTGTCACTGTCCGTGTCGACTGCTCTGCCAGACATTAGTCAAACTTTTCACATAAACCTTGTTGTAACAACTATCGCACTCGTCTCAGATTGATTCGTGAGTGATGTATGTGTTATCTTACCTTGTATGATGTGACTGCTGCATCCAAGTGCACTGCTCCGCCGGAAGATGTGCATGTCTTTTTGTGTTGTGTGTTCCTAGTCGAGTTGGGACTGATCCCATTCAACCTGGAACTCACCTTCACCTTCTCCCTTTGAAGTGTTAGAACCTCTCATACACCTTCCTTGACTCACTACATCAGTCACACCCTTGCTACTGACAAAGTTATCTTACTTGCCTCTGTGCGACATCGTGGTCAAGGCATTACCTTACGACCCACTGCTGGGACTCCTACACTAAACGGTCTGAGGTCTAATTGGGACTTCTTACTAGGGAGATCCCCTTGACATGTTGGCGGGTCCAGCACCGTCAACATTTCTGGCGCTAAAAGGAGGGCCCGATGACAAGCTGTGTCCTCTCATCCAGTTTTGAACCTTTGCATATCTTTCATGGGGTCTTGCATTCTTCTTCCCTCGAGGTGTTTTTAGAATTGTGAAGATGTCTCCATCTTGGGGAAGCTTTTCGATCTCTTGTACACTCACACATATGATGGTGAAGGCGAAGTGGCCTGGCCTAAGCACTTACATAACTTTCTTTCCATGATTCATGAGGAAGATGAGTTTTCTGACAAACAGGCTGGTTTGCTGCTTGCATACACACTTCGCGAATCTCCATTTTGTTGGGTGCTTAGCCTACCGGCTAACACCGTGCACTCATTTGAGCACTTCTGTGATCTCATTGAAGACACATTCTATCATTTTGATCCAGACCATCTTGACTGGAAACTGTTACAGCAACGGAGGGCTTCGCATGAATCCATTATTGATTTTTGGCAGCGCTTCCGTGACTTGCAGTTTCAAGCTCCGAGGAGCCAGATGAAATTTTCTTATCTTTGGGACCAGTTTGAGTACTGCCTTAAGAAATTTGCCCGTCCCAAGAGAAAGTTTGAGATCAAGCCTTGCTCAACATTCTTCATTGATGGAGCTGCGCAATCTCATGTGGAAGCGGGCACTATCTCAACTGACTGTCCGCCTTCCTCTTATTCAACAACTCCACCACTGCCCAATGATGTTGAGGATCATGCTCACACACCTGTTCATCCTTCACACCCTCCCAACATCACTTCACTCAATTTTTGTGCAGATTTGGTTGTGAGTCCTTTGAGTCCTCATATGCATTCTTTTCTACAACCTCCGTATTCGCTTCTAGGTTTTCCTCCAGATGATGTTGTCTTGTGTTCATCCATTCCAAACTCTTCACCCGTTGTGAACGAGGAAGAACCCACTGATGGAGTTGGTGTTGCACAACCAACATGCGTTGTCATTCATGAAGAGTATGAGTGGGAGCTTGAGCATCAACACCTGGTGAAGGATGAATCCCTTCCGTCTGAGCCCCCTCCGTTCTTTCCTAACATCGTTGGTGAACTTGCCATCCATGCTTTTGCATGTGTGTCTTCATCCATAGATGCACCCATTGTTGATCACTCGCAGGACTCACCGGATGTTTTTCCATCATTCAACAACGAAGAGGATAAGTTATTCGTTGAAAATCCACTTGATCTTTTATCTATCTTTTTTGGAAACACAGAGGATGAGTTTGTTCGCTTCTCATCTACCCCTCTGTTCGATTCATCTGATCATGAGGATGCCGAAGAATTCATTGATTTTTCTAATCGTGGTGGTCGTGATCCATTTGCTTCCATTTTTTATCACGATCATGAATCTATCGCAGTTGATCTTTCGAAGCCATCGATTTATGATGATCTACCTGATGATGAAGTTGAGACACCCAAGACTATCAAGGCACTTCAGCCCGAGTTGATGGTTATGTCAGGCCCTCGCTCTCTTGGGGTTAGTCTCACTTCCGATCATGAAATTGTTCAATCACCCAAGGCTCCTCATCACTCATCTGTATGCATTGAAGATCCATCTCACACACAGATCACACTTCCTCCACTTGAATTGCATGATCCCATTGCTCATGCATTGGAGGAGTCTTACATTGCAAGCACTCGTTCGCGACGCAAGTTATTTTTGTTTCTTTCGCTTGCTTGCATGTCACAGTCAAGAGTGTGCTTATGCTTCAAAGTCACACGTAGTGTCACACAACACCATGATAAATCCATAGACTGCCTGTCATGCACGTGCACTCACTCATGTCCTGTGGGCACTTTGAAACACAAAGTGTGGTTGTCTTCATTGTTATATCTTTCTTATTTGCTGGTTCGCACCACTGGGTTGCTCGCTGACTAAGCCTTCACCAACATGGGTCTACCAATGCGCCGATGGTTGCATTGGAAGTATCACTTCATGTGATCAAGGCCATGTACCGTTAGTGTATGAGTAGAAGTAGTGTTTGCTTTCAGTTGTTTGCTTGCATGCTTGTTTGCTTATGTGCTTTGTTTGCTTGCTTGTTTGTTTACTTGCTTCGCTTTCATTTTTTCTTCTGCTCTTGCTTTGCTTTGTTGATTGTTAGTTCATTCGCTTGTTTCGTTCATAGGTTAGTTTTGCATGAAACCATGTATGACTCTTGAAGCAAGCTGGGTAAAGTATAAGAGGGCTTGTACAACTATCACTACTTGGTTATCTGTCATCTTGCCTTTGTATGATGAGCTTGTTACTCTTAGTCCATGATACGTCGAAGGAAAATACGTACTGTTCGAAGTGAACCTTGGTGAAAACACAACGCTTGTGCGCTAACTAGTGTCACCTTCTCTAATCGGTTTTTTTTGGGTTTCCCTTGTCAACCTAGTCAAGTAGAGTAAGGTGAGGGGGAAAACCTTAACAGGTACGTCAAAGATATAATAAACTACTTGTCTGCTAGAACAACCTCTTCTGCTCTCAATAAGTCGGGATCCCTCTTCTGCCTTTGACATGAATAAGTGCTATGCACAGTGAAAAAAATTAATAAATAAAAAATCAAAAAATTCAAAATGAAAAATGAATAAGGTGAAAGAAGAGAAAGGCTTCTTGCATAGGGAGGTGATGCAAGTAACCCCGCCGGGGTATTGAGCAAGCTCACTGGTAGTGGAGCCATGCTTGTGTTCCTATGTGACTCCACCGGGGTACTGTCCAGGCCTGCTGATAGTGGAGCAACACCAGAGATGAAACTAAGACTCTGACGACTATACTGCTTGTGCACCTATATACCCCTCAACCCCAATCGAAACAACTGTGTTGCCTTGGCTTGGAATGTGTGTCAATCGACCAAGAGTTTGGCAGATTCTACATCTTACAATCAAACTAGTGTGAAGCCAAGATAAGCTGAGAGCTGAACAATACTTCCAGAGGTGTTAGACTTGATTTTCACGAACAAGGTCCATTCAGAGAGCTGGAGTTCTACCAGTGTGTCGCCAAGTGTTGTGGCGGCTACGACCATCCTCCAAAATTTTGCCTTAGCTCGTTTTGGAGCCTCCCTACCAACCTTACACAACACTTTGTCTTGCTTCGTCAAGTACTCAAGCTTCAAGTGTTTTCCTCGCACAAAGGAAGCTTGTCGATCACAGTTGATTCATTCCCCTCACAGGCTACTCACCCGGACTTGGTCCAGCCTGTCGATCACAGTTGATCCATTCCCCTCATAAGCTGCTCACATAGACTTGGTCCAGCTGCAGGCTGAGCAACTTCCCCTTGAAAATTGCACATTTCTAGTGATCTGAAATAACCCATAAATGACCTCAGAGAAATAATGAAGATATTACAGACTCAAGTGCTGGGTGTGCCTATTTTATTTTATGCAACAGATTGATAAGATTGCGAAATAGATAGACACTGAAACAGTAAGAGAACACAGTAAGCAAGCACATAAACACAACAAATTTAATAAGGAGTTCACCCAATCCTCCTGGGCTACGTCTCTTGGTCCAGCCTTCAGTGGTGGCCTTTCTATTGTGTCTTAAAGTAGAGTTTTTACAATAAGGAGCTCAATTTGAGTCTCACTTAACAGATGATGATAAGTAGGATTGTACTTGGATTCCCCAAGTCTCTAGTGTACATAGACTCCCCTTACTGAATCTCGACCTCAACTGGTCTCAGTGGTATGAGTCCAATTTGGTACTCAATACCTGACAGGTATGCACAGAAGAGCTGTTTGAACCTCTCAAGCCTTCTCTGGAGTTCACAGACTCTCGGACTCTCTCTGTCTCTGTCTGCTCGATGATGCCTTTGCTTTGCAGGTCAGCTCGACTTTTCTGTTCTCTGCAATTCACTTCTTTCTTGCCTCTCGACTTTCTGCTTCTCTTTCTCTGCTTGCTCTACTCTTTGTCTGTTCGTGGCTTAAAGCCAATCTGCTCCCTGACTGTTTGTTTTCGCTTCCCGGCTCTCTGGATCTCCTGCCTTTGTTCGCTTGAATTCCCCTGCTCTGCATCATCATCACTGTGTAACGCTTCATAGAGAGGTGACTACTTGTTTTCTCACAAACTGAGTGTTAGTTCTCTTTGAATGGTCGTTATTTCCGTTGCTCCAAGATTGCCTGCAAAACTAATTCCCTTGCTAACTCATTAGTCATGCCGGACCTCAAATCTTATATGACTTGGCCTATTTCCCCGTTGAATCCGATCATCCATCGGATCATTTCTCTGTCGTTGATCTGGAGCCTCCAGATCCTACGGTCTCCATCCATATCGAGTGGGTAAGTAGCATGACCTTTACCGCGATGTGAGCGATTTTCTCTCTCATCCGCTGGACACGTGTCACCTAGTGTATGGCATTGGGCGGGACTCGGTCGAACCCACTTACCGCTTGAAGCCCTTCCAATATCCTGCCGATTTTAGCACGGGACCCGCCTTCTAACGGAATCAGAGATTTCCATACGGTTTTATGCTTTTCCTAGTGATCGAGCGCTTGGGGCTTTCCTTCACTGAGGGGGACGCCTTGCGATACGCGAAACTGCCTCTATTTTTGGATGTGACCTCCCGTTTGTAAATTTGTGCTAGTGCACGGTCACCATAGGCCAACGGTCTGTGCGCTTTGGCCGAGGGTCCTTGTTTTTCCGTGCTGACCACAAATTGCCATTGTTCAGAGGTTATTTCTGATAAGCTTCGATATCCATAATACTTTGAAACTTCGGTATGAGTTTTATAGAGTTCAGGGAACGTTAAGAGTGTTTAAGGATCTAATTTGGATCACGGCCTTCCCACTGAAAAAAGCTTTTGGACCACCAAAAGTTGGTTTTCAAGCATCAACTAAGTGAGGGTATAGCTGTCTCATTTTTCCAATCTCTATCTATTTTGCACTGCTAGGCTTTGAACCCTTGAGTCCAATCCTGAGGCACTCAACATTTCCCCTGCGCATTGTCCTCACCTTCCTGTCCAGAACTGTGTCTTCTTGAAATTCATTGAGGTATTCAAGTAACAGATCATCAATAGAAGGCAATTGACTCTGCTCTTCGGGATCTTCAATTAATGAAGGTTCAAATAATCTCAAGCTGTCTGCATTAACGACTGAGTAGATGTGCATGTAAGCTGGTAAATCAAGGCGGAAGGCATTCTCATCAATTTTCTCAAGTATCTTGAAAGGTCCATACCTTATTGGCTTTAGCTTTTTACCTTCACCTTGCATTCTGTCTTTGTTGATATACAACCAAACTTGATCACCAACTTGGAAACTATGCTCCATCCAATGCTTGTCATGCCTTGCCTTGTATTTGGCCTGGCTCTTTTCCAGCTGTTCTTGTACTTCCTGTTGAATCTCTTGGATTTGTTCAATGAACTGGTTGCCTTGTCCACATCACTGTGTCCATCAACTGCTATGTCTTTACCAAAGACAAAATCAAAGGGAGACCTTGGTGTGAAACCAAAACAGGTCTCAAAAGGAGATCTTTGTGTGGAAGAATGTTTTGCTCGGTTGTAAGCATGCTGCACATAACACAAATGTTCATCCCAAAGTTTGGGATGCTTGCTGCAATAGCCTCTAAGCAACTGGATCACTGTCCTGTTGACCACTTCTGTCTGGCCATCTGTCTGTGGATGAAAGGTTGTGCTTTTCTTCAGTTTGGTGTCCATCAGTTCCCACAGACTCGACCAAAATTGTTGGAAATACTGAGAAGGGGGGTGAATCAATATTTCTTACTTTTTTATTCTAGTGATTGCCAAAAGCATATATAGATATGTATATGTATACACAGAACGCAGAAACCAACAGCTGGAATAAATGCTTTTATTAAAACTCAAGATAGTACAATGAAATAAATACAATATAAGTATATATTTGACTGTGAATAGTTGCCAAGCTCCAACTTGGACTTCAGTGAGGCTCCAACCTCCAGAGCACCAACTCTGTTTAGCGGTGGTTCTGCACTTAGGAGCACCTACCCGTAATGACTTTAGTCCTGTTCAGTTCTAAGACTCCAACCTCTTGCGATCCAACCTAATCTTGGTATACACTAGTATGCTGCTGCACTCTATTCAGCTGAGGTTCTCTCACTCCTACTCTCCTGCCTCTGCTGCTTCTACAGCCTCCGCTGCTTCTGCTGCCTCTTCTGCCTCTACTGCTTCTGCTACCTCACGCTCTGGTTCTTCACCACAATAACAGCACCAACAGTTCTCTGTTTTTACTGTTTTATACATTCTCATGCCTTTGTCCATTCGTTTCCGCTTACTCGTTGGCTCTTTGGCTTCCTCCTCGCTCGCTTGAGCTTTGGCTTCCTCAACACTCGCTCGACCTTCTAGCTTCCCTCCTCCATTCGCTTTAGCTTCCTCTGCGCTCGAATTAACCAATGCTTCACGGGACACGTTCAAGAGGAAGAGGGGCCAAATTACAATAGAAATGATGCTTATTGAAAAAATATCAGAGAGGTCCTTTTTTTTTTTCAAGTTCACGAGTCGTGAACTGTTATTTGTTTGTAATATAGATGCCCGAGATCAATTCCAGAAATGAGGTGTTTCAACATATATATATATATATATATATGACTTCTTCCTATCACCAAGGAATGAAAAATATATATGTCGGAGAATCTTTTATTCACAGACTTATTACTTCACGGAAACCATATAAACGAGGCTATAGGCATATAGAGGTCCCACATGCCATGTCATCCTTTTATCGCAATTGCTGCTTCCGGAGGTTCGCACATAACATAGTCGATTGCCGATGGCCGATTCCGCTGCTAGACGCGATATTATATAAACTGTTTTGATGAGTCCATCGGGTCCATACCTCTATCGCAATCGGCACTCGGGAGAGTGTAATTCCTTTGTGTATTGTTGCGATGGGCGGATGCGATAAAGCATTCAACCATAACACAATGCCGCATCGGGTCCGCGTACATTCTCGCAATCAGAGGTTTCGCCGATATACATATATATGCCGATATATATATAAACTTCTCCGCCGATCTCCTGTCACATCAGTCAAAAAACACGTGAAGTTAAACCTGTCGTCTGATCATTCATCAGGCGATCCGACGACATTCTCTCCTCTTGATCCGGCGAACTGCCCGCGCGTTAACTCGCGATAAAGCGGTTTTTGCCCTGTCCCATCTGCCACACGTCCCTGGTGATTGTGATCGCTCGCCCGCGTAGGATTACCGCGCACCCTCCAAAGGCGGTGCGAACAATACGTTTACTGCCGTCCCCGCTCGCTATCTCCCGTGCATATTTATCGCCCGGTAGCTGTCAGATATTTTCGCTGGAAATCTGACGGCTCATGTTTGTTTGCTGTTAAACGCGTCCACTGCTCCTCCGATAGCTCCTGATAACTTTGTCTGCTTCCTCTATGGCTCCGATGGCTTTGTGTGCTCCTCTTCTTTGGCTCTGTCTGCTCCTCTCGTCTCCATCTGCTCCTCTGGTGGCTCTGTCTACTCCTTGAATATTGCCATATTGACATCAATGACAATGCGTGTCCAACAATCTCCCCCTTTTTTATTGATGGAAATATTCTTCTGCTCTCTCCCCCTTTGACATCAATGGCAAAGGAATGCATATGGACTCCCCTTGTCAAATTTCTCCCCCTGTCCTACTGCATCTTTATGAATGAACTTGAGTGATGATAAAGAAATAACCCCCATCTTTTGACGCAGATGTTCGAATGCTTCTCGAGGAAGAGGTTTTGTGAAAATATCAGCTATCTGCTCCTTTGTACTGATATATTCCAGGACGATGTTTTGTTCAGCTACTTGCTCACGGAGGAAATGATACTTGATTGGTATGTGTTTGGTTCTTGAGTGCATCACTGGATTTTTGCTGAGACTGATAGCACTTGTGTTGTCACAATAAACGGTAATTGGTTGATCTGTACATATGTCGAGATCTTTTAGAGCTTCCTTCATCCATAGTATCTGAGTACAACAGTCTGCTGCAGCAATATACTCGGCTTCGGCTATGGATAATGATATGGATGACTGCTTTTTGCTGAGCTAGGATACCAAACAGTCTCCTAGGAATAATGCATTTCCACTAGTACTTTTCCGATCATTTATACTTCCAGCCCAATCAGCGTCGGTGTATGCAGTTACAGTCAGTGTTGAGTTCTTTGGGTACCAAAGACCGAAATTAGAAGTTCCCTTCAGATATCTGAGAATTCTTTTTACAGCTAATAAATGGGGATTGTTTGGGAGTAGATTGAAATCTTCCCACCATTCCTACTGCTTGCATTATGTATAGTTGTGTAGCTGTTAGGTATAGAAGGGTTCCAATCATTGATCTGTAATGAGTTGCATCTACTAGAGGGGAGTCATCATCTTTGCTTAGTTTGCAGTTTGTCGTCATAGGTGTGCTCATGGGTGCACAATCCTCCATTCCATATTTTTTGAGCATGTCTTTTAGATATTTGGTTTGAGATATACACAATATTGCTCTGGTTTGAGATATTTGAAGTCCAAGGAAGTGGGACAGCTCTCCTATCATTGACATCGCAAACTCTTTTGACATGTTTTGAGAAAATTCATGGCTCATTTCATCATTATTACTAGCGAAAATCCGATCATCGACATAAACAAGAGCAGCTAGTAACTTACCTTGATCTGTCTTTATGTATAGATTACTTCCAGCCACTCCCTTTTTGAAGCCTTGTTGTTGTCGAAAGTGATCCAATCTTGCATACCAAGCTCTAGGAGCTTGTTTCAACCCATATAAAGCCTTTTTCAAATTACAAACTAAGTCCTTTCTAGATGTTAGATCAAAACCTTCTGGCTGCTCCATGTAGACTTCCTCCTTGAGTTCCCCATTTAGAAATGCTGGTTTCACGTCCATTTGATAAACTTTGAATCCTTTTGAGCAAGCACATGCCAAGAACATCCTGATAGCTTCCATACGGGCCACTGGTGCAAATGTCTCTTCAAAGTCAATTCCTTCAATTTGTGAATAGCCTTTGCAGACAAGTCTTGCCTTGTTTCTGATAACCTGTCCTTCCTCATTCATTTCATTTTTGAACACCCATTTGAATCCTATTATGTTTTTGTCTTTTAGATGAGGTACCAGCTCCCATGTCTTGTTCTTCTCAATTTGGGTCATTTCTTATTCCATGGCTTTTACCCAATGCGGATCCTTACTTGCTTCTGCAAATGTTTCTGGTTCTATCATAGATAGGAGGGCAATGACTTTTCTCTTGGGTGTAATTGTTATCCTTCTTTGGGTCTGCACACCTTCATCTTTATCGCCAATGATCTGCTCTTCTGGATGATGTCTTTGGACATACTTCATCTTTGAAGGGGTATTAGGTGGTTCTCTTTCCTCTTCTTCTTCTTCTTCTTCCTCATCTATTTCTTCTTCTTTAGGTTCTTCTTCTTCAATGAGAGAGTCATCTTCATGTTCTTCAATTTCCTTTTCTGGAATATCTTCATCAACCTTTACATCAATTCTTTCCACTATTTTCTTCAGTCAATAATTGTAGCACTTGTAAGCCTTGCTCCGTGTAGAGTATCCAAGAAATATCCCTTCATCAACCTGAGAATCAAACTTTCTAGGTGAGCCATCATTTATTTTTATGAAGCACTTGCTTCCAAAGATCTTGAAGTACTTCACCGGAGTAGGTCTTCCTTTCCATAGCTCATAAAGATTTTTTTCACAATTTGGTCTTAATTGAGTTCGATTCAGTGTATAGACAACTGTTCCTACTGCTTCTCCCCAGAATTTAGGTTGTAAGTTTGCTGCTAATAGCATAGTTATTGCCATTTCTTGGACTGTTCGGTTTCTTCTTTCAACTACCCCATTTTGCTGAGGTGTTCTGGTAGCCGAGAATTCCCTTTTAATTCCATGAATATTACAGAACTCACTAAACTCGTTTGATGTGAATTCTCCTCCTTTGTCTGTTCTGAGGCACTTAATTTTTGAATCTTTTTCATTTTCTACAAGGGCTTTTAGATTCTTAAAACACTCAAAAGTTTCAGATTTATACTTTATGAAATATATCCACATCATTCTAGTATAATCATCAACAAATAACACAAAGTACCTTTCTCCTTGGAGTGCTTGATTTCTAGTTGGCCCACACACATCAGCATGGATGATCTCCAAGGGCTTCGATGTATAGAGCTCCTTTGTCTTGTGGCTGGTTCTGGACTGCTTTCCATGTTGACATGGACCAAACACTGCTTGATTTGGTTTGGACAGCCTTGGGATTTCTCGTACAACTTTGATCTTGCTGATATTGATCAGATTTTTGAAGCTTGTATGTCCAAGTTGCTTGTGCCACAGCCAACTCTCATCTGTCTGACTTAAATAGCATTTATTTTCTTGAACCTTGTTCAGAATGTAAATGTTGTCTGATGTTCTCACCCCTTTTGCCACAAGTTTCCCTGAGGCAGAGTTCCTTATTTCACAGTCTTTGGTGCTGAAAACGACCTTATGTCCTTGATCACAGATTTGGCTAACACTCAGGAGGTTGTGTTTGAGCCCATCAACTAGCAGAGCATCTTGAGTTTTTCCTTTTCCCTTGATCAGAGTAACTGTTCCTTGTCCTGCAATTCTGCCTGATCCGCTTCCAAAGGACACATTCCCTTCCTTTTTACTCAGTGAGACAAACTTCCTTCTGTCTCCTGTCATGTGTCTAGCACCCACTATCTACAAACCATTGGTTTGCATTATTTTGAGCATTTAGAGCCAGGCCGCATTTTTCCATGCTGGGGTTCTTTCTACTCGTCTTTCTTCCTTTGAGTGGGCAGTCTTGTTCATAGTGTCCATTATTGTAGCAGAAAGAGAAAATCAGATCAAATTTGGTCAAGGGATCAAATGAATTGAACGTTTCGATTTGTCCCCGCCTATGTGGGCATATGAGTTGATTATTCGGTCCTTTAACTTTGTCTTTTCACTTTTGCAAGCCATACAATGTCTGGCTCGATGACCAAAGTTTTTATAGTGAAAGCAGTGTCTAAGAAAGATGGTTTTGTACTTGTTGAAGCAACCACGGTTTGAGTCGATTTCCTTCCTGGGAATTACTCCTCCCTCGTTCTTTGGATTTGCGATGGGCCCTTGGTGGAGTACAGGTTTGTATTTGCTGTAGTGTCCATGATTCGACTCCACATTCTTCTTTGGAGTAATTCTCTCTTCATTCTTGGGATCTGGGATGCACTTTTGATAACATACTTTTTCATCTTTTGGATTGCAGGAAAGTGCATCGGCATAGCTTTTCGCATTATTCTTAGTGCTTGAGGATTCTCCTTTGAAACCTATTCCAGACTTGTCATGTTGAGGTTTTTGATTTTTCAGAATAGTCTCAAGTATTTGAGAGCTTTTACAGCCCTTTTTAATTTGCTCCAACTCCTTTCTCAGAGACACTATTTCGGCCTCACGTTCTTCACAAGTCTCTTCCTTTTCTTTAAGCTTTGCTTCCAAGAGATATTCTCTCCTTCTTATTTCCTCGTTTTCCACTTTGAGAGAAATGATTTTGTTCCGTAGTTTCTCATTTTCTTCAATGGCACTTATTAACAGTTCATCTACATTTCCTTCCAGCCCTGAGTCATCATCATCTGCGAGTGCCATGAATAATGCTTCTTGGCTTTCATCATGATCACTTTCCTCATCTGATTTCTTTTTGATGACCATAAACTCATCCTCATCAGACTCATCTTGCTTGGAGAAAAAGTTTTTCTTATTGAACCCTTTCTTTTTATGTGCCATTCTTTTAGAATTTCCTTCATCATCACTGCCATGTTTATGAGGACATTTTGCTGCATAATGACCTATTTTACCACATTTAAAACAGATAAGAGGATACTTGCCTTTAAGCTTAGATCCTCTCTTCAGCTTTCATACAAATTGAGCTAATTCAGATTCCACATCTGACTCATCACTACAGTCATTCCTTTCTTTCCCCTTCTTTGACTTTGAGGCCTTGAATGTTGCATCTTTGGAGCTTGGGCCACCTTTCCTCATTTCATAGGCAGTGAGAATTCCATGGAGTTCATCCATTTTGAGAGTATCTAGATCCTTTGCTTCTTCTATAGCGCTTATTTTGGAGTCAAATCTGTCTGGAAGAGACCTTAATACGTTTTGAACAATGGTACTTTCTTCCACTTTTTCATCCAATCCTTTCAGGGAATTTACCACTTCAGCTACTCGGAGGAGGTATGCTGCAATATCTTCTTCATCTTCCATCCTCAAACTTTCAAATTGTCTTCTGTGAGTTTGAAGCTTTGTCTTTTTGACTTTTGAGTCTCCATCGTACAAGCCAACTAGCTTCTCCCACATTTCTTTCGCAGAGGTACAGTGCATGATTTTTGTAAACTCGGAATCAGTGATTCCACTAGTGATGGAGTTCATGGCCTTTGCATTTGCGATGTTGGCTTTCCTCTCGTCTTGGTCTGTTGGAAGAGCGGAAGTAGTTTTGTATTTATTTTGAACAAAATGCCAGACTTCAGGTCCAAGGGACATTAAGTAGTAGGTCATTCTTTTCTTCCAGAAACCAAAGTTAGTGCCATCGAACAAAGGAGGTCTTCCTGATGCTTCGTGATTTTTCATCATGGCTACGGATCCTTCTTCAAGCTGTTAGGCTAGTATGAAGAAGCATGCTTTGATACCAATTGTTGGAAATACTGAGAGGGGGGGTGAACCAGTGTTTCTTACTTTTTTATTCTAGTGATTGCCAAAAGCATATATAGATATGTATATGTATACACAGAACACAGAAACCAGCAGCTAGAATAAATGCTTTTATTAAAACTCAAGACAGTACAATGAATAAATACAATATAAGTATATATCTGACTGTGAATAGTTTCCAAGTTCCAACTTGGACTTCAGTGAGGCTCCAACCTCCAGAGCACCAACTCTGTTTAGAAGTGGTTCTGTAGTTAGGAGCACCTACCCCTAATGACTTTAGTCCTGTTAAGTTCTGAGGCTCCAACCTCTTGGGCTCCAACCCAATCTTGGTATACACTAGTATGCTGCACCACTCTATTCAGCTGAGGTTCTCTCACTCCTACTCTCCTACCTCTACTGCTTCTACAGCCTCCGCTGCTTCTATTGCCTCTTCTGCCTCTACTGCTTCTGCTACCTCACGCTCTGGTTCTTCACCACAATAACATCACCAACAGTTCTCTATTTTTACTGTTTTATACATTCTCATGCCTTTGTCCATTCGTTTCCGCTTACTCGCTGGCTCTTTGGCTTCCTCCTCGCTCGCTTGAGCTTCAGCTTCCTCAACACTCGCTCGACCTTCTGGCTTCCCTCCTCCATTCGCTTTAGCTTCCTCTGCGCTCGAATTAACCAGTGCTTCACAAGACACGTTCAAGAGGAAGAGGGGCCAAATTACAATAGAAATGATGCTTATTGAAAAATTATCAGAGAGGTCCTTTTTTTTTTTTTCAAGTTCACGAATCGTGAACTGTTGTTTGTAATATAGATGCCCGAAATCAATTCCAGAAATGAGGCGTTTCAACATATATATATATATATATATATATATATATATATATATATATATATATATATATATATATATATATATATATATATATGACTTCTTCCTATCACCAAGGAATGAAAAATATATATGTTGGAGAATCTTTTATTCACAGACTTATTACTTCACGGAAACCATATAAACGAGGCTATAGCCATATAGAGGTCCCACATGCCACGTCATCCTTTTATTGCAATCGCCGCTTTCGGAGGTTCGCACATAACATAGTCGATTGCCGATGGCCGATTCCCCTGCTGGACGCGATATTATATAAACTGTTTTTGATGAGTCCATCGGGTCCATACCTCTATCGCAATCGGCACTCGGGAGAGTGTAATTTCTTTGTGTATTGTTGCCATGGGCAGATGCGATAAAGCATTCAACCATAACACAATGCCGCATCGGGTCCGCGTACATTCTCGCAATCAGAGGTTTCGCCGATATACATATATATGCCGATATATATATATATATATATATATATATATATATATATATATATATATATATATATATATATATATATATATAAACTTCTCCGCTGATCTTGTGTCACATCAGTAAAAAAACATGTGAAGTTAAACCTGCCGTTCGATCATTCATCAGGCGATCCGACGTCGTTCGCTCCTCCTGATCCCACGAATCGCCTGAGCGTTAACTCGCGATAAAGCGGTTTTTGCCCTGTCCCATCTGCTACGCATCGCTCGGTGATTGTGATCGATCGCCCGCGTACGATTACCACGCACCCTCCAAAGGTGGTGCAAACAATACCGTTTATCTTCGTCCCCGCTCGCTATCTCCCGTGCATCTTTATCGCCCGATAGCTGTCGGATATTTTCGCTGGAAATCTTACGGCTCATGTTTGTTTTCTGTTAAACGTGTCCACTGCTCCTTTGATAGCTCCTGATAACGTTGTCTGCTTCCTCTATGGCTCCGATGGCTCTGTGTGCTCCTCTTCTTTGGCTTTGTCTGCTCCTCTCGTCTCCATCTGCTCCTCTGGTGGCTCTGTCTACTCCTTGAATATTTCCATATTGACATCAATGACAATGCCTGTCCAACAAAAACTTCCCAACAAAACGGGAATCTCGATGAGATTTAATGGAAGTGGGTAATCCAAAATGAACCCATAAATGCTGAAAGAACAATTTTGCAGTTTGTTCAGCTGTAATCTGTTTATTACAAGGTATCAAAATACACATTTTGCTGAACCTATCCACAACAACATATAAATAGTCATGACCTTTCCTAGATTTAGGCAGTCCTCCAACAAAGTCCATGGAAACACTTTCCCAAGGATGAGGAGGAACTGGTAGTGGAGTGTACAAACCTAGTTTTTTATTGCTGGGCTTGCTTTTAGCACAAATGGTACACCCTCTTACATATCTAGAAACTGTCTCATTCATTTTTGGCCAATAACAAAATCTTTGCAGCTGTGCAACCATTTTACTTACACCAAAGTGACATGATATTAGAGAAGTGTGTGTTTCTCAAATTATCTTTACTCTTTCAGTTTGTGGAATGCATGACTTAAAGTTGCATATACATCTTTAAAATATATAACTTGAGCATATTGTTTAATGTAGCTCTCATGCAATACTGAATTATGCTTAAGTATAGTAGATGCATTTATAATTGGTCTAGATAACATATCTGCAACTTTATTGTGTATGCCCTTTTTATATCTGATGACTAAATGAAACTGTTGTAGAAAACCCATCCATCTATAATGTCTTGATTGCTGCAACTTAGTTTGGGAGTGTAGATATTGAAGTGGTTGATGATCAGTATGTATAACTGTCTCTTTGCCCATTAAGTAATGTTTCCACTTTTTCACACTCTGTACTAATGTATACAATTCTTTATCATATGTGGGATAGTTAACTACTGCAGAATTAAATGTCTCAGAATGATAACATATGGGTTTACCGTGCTGTATCAACACTGCTCCCATGGCATAGTCACTGGCATCTGTTTGGATCTCAAATGGTCTTTGAAGATCGGGCAGTGCTAGTACTGCTGATGTACTAATATTTTCTTTCAAGGTGTCGAAGGCTTTCTGCTGTTTGCCTCCCCACTAAAACACTTTGTTCAATCCTATTAAAGCATGTAAGGGAGCTGCAATTAAGGAAAAGTTAGAAATGAACTTTCTCCAATATTGTGCTGCTCCTAAGAAGCTTCTAACTTCTGTAGCAGATTTGGGTTTAGGCCAGTTTACAATGACTGCCACCTTAGAGGGATCTATCTTCAATTCACCACCCCCTACTATATGTCCCAAATAATTCAAAGATGTTTTGCCAAATTCACATTTTGAGAGTTTAACATAAAGTTTTTCTCTTTTCAAAACATCTAGTGTCTGCTTAACATGCTTTAAATGTTCTTCCCACGTTCTGCTAAATATAAGAACGTCATATAGATATACAATAACAAAATCATCAAGAAAAGGTCTGAGTACATCATTCATTATTCTCATGAAAGTAGCAGGAGCATTAGTTAAGCCAAAAGGCATAACCAACCACTCATACAATCCCTGCTTTGTTTTGAAAGCAGTCTTCCATGCATCTTGTTCTGCAACTCTAACCTGATGATATCCACTATGCAAGTCTAACTTGGAAAAATAAACAACTTCCTTTAACTGATCTAATAGATCATCTATGCGAGGAAGGGGATAACGATTTTTGATTGTTATCTTATTCAGTGCTCGGTAATCAATGCACATTTTCCACGAGCCATCTTTCTTTTTCACCAAAACAATTGGAGACCCACATGGTGATGTACTAGGTTTGATGAACCCCTTCTCGAGCAAATCCTGCATCTGCTTCTTGATTTCTACATTCTCTAAAGCGGACAACTTGTACATTCTGATGTTAGGCAATGGAGCATCTTGCTGCAAATTAATATCATGCACTATTTCCTTTTTGGGTGGCAGACCTTTAGGTTCCTGAAACAAGATATCATATTCTAAAACAAATTTTTCTAAATCAGCTTGCTGTTTAGCATTACAGCTCTCAAATACATTGGTTTTATCAGGTTTCTTTTCCTTTACTTTCCATGAATTTACAATTCGCTTCATCTGCCCTGAGTTTATGAGAGTATAATTATTCTTGAGCTTATGAGCTCTTACAATATATTCGATTCCATCTTTAACGAGGAGATACTTGTTCTCAACTCTATAGAAAATAGCTTTTCTATCATACAAGTAGGGACTTCCTAAAACAATTCCACATATATCCAAAGGAACTATATCTAACTCAACCTCATCGACAAATGCTGACCCAAAAGAAAACTTAAGTTTACATTGTCTAGTCACTTGTAGTTGTGCTTTATCACTTAACCAACCTAATGGGTATGGTTTCTTATGAGGTGTAGCCAGTAATTCCAATTTCTTTACAATTGCTTCAGAAATTAAATTTACTTGTGAGCCATTGTCAAACAAAGTATCTGGAAATAACTCAAATATGGAAAAGCTCATGTCTTTTTCTCTCATTTTCTTCATTATTAGTGGATTGTGCAGAATTACTAGTAGATGCTTCAGAATTTTTACCTTTTACACCTGTGGTTGCAATTGTTGTTTCATCTCCTGAGTCTGACCCCAAATCTTTTTGTATAGCTACAACAATCTTCTTCTTCTTTCCCTTGAACTTCTTAGGTCTCAGCTCCGGATACAGGATCCAACAGTGCTCATCATCATGCCCATCCTTCTTATAGTGAGTGCATGAAGACTTGCTTTTCTGTGCAGTGTTGTCCTTCCTCTTTTTCCATTTCTATTTTCTTTTCTCCTTATTCTTGCTTGCAATGGACTTGGATGATCCCCCAACTTATGGGTTCCCATTCTTTCCTCTAGCTTCTAGATGCGTAGCTTGAACAGATACCTCATCTATACTAGTGGGATTAAACATGAGGATAGTGTGCCTCATGTAGCTATGTAAACCACCTATGTACTTCAATAGTCTCATGTGAGTCTAATGAAATTCCTAGAATCAAAGCTCTTTTCCTAAATTATTGGGTGTAACCTTGTACACTTTTCCCTTTCAATTGGCGAAGAGTTTGCCAGCTCATGATGGCTTGCTGCATGTAAGCTAGTGGATAGAACTACTTTTTGATTGCAGAAACAAATTCATTCTAGATAGAAAGAATCTTACCATGTTTCTTCATGTCAGCTTGTGTCCTGCCTTCCCACCATACCAAGGCAGTGCCTCCGAGGCGTAGGCTGGCTAGCTGAATCTTACTCTTGTTTGAGTCGATACTCTGCACTCTGCAATAAACATCAATTTGTCTAATCCAATTATTCAGCTTCTCTGCATTCAACTCTCCATCATATATTGGTAAATCAAATTTAACATCTAATTTAATCAAAGATATCTTCTTTTTATGTTCAGGGCTTTTAGGAGGTGTGAGAAAGTTTTATTCTTTCCCTTTGCCTTTTGAGTGGTCATGGAGGAGAGACTCTTCTTCTCCTTTATCTTGTTTGGAGCCTGATGAATCTTCATCTTTATGTTTCCTAAAGTCCCTATACATTTCCTCTACCATGGACCTCATGGCCAGGAAACTATCTATAAATTGGGGGTCTGGTCCCAAGGGACTTTCTTCTGACATTTTATTTTGAGGATAGACTCTTCCAATTTCTGGGTTAGTTTCGACCAACTCTCTTTCTCCTAGTTTAAGCTTTGATCTAGTTAACATTCAACAACAAAAATCCAGCACAAGCTTGTCTAACCTTAACAACCACGAGATCTGATACCAATTGATCTGAAATCACCCGTAGATGACCTCAGAGAAATAATGAAAGTATTACAGACTCAAGTGCTGGGGTGTGCCTATGTTATTTTATGCAATGGATCGATAAGATTGCAAAATACACAGACACTGAAACAGTAAGAGAACATAGTAAGCAAGCACATAAAAACAACAAATTTAATAGGGAGTTCACCCAATCCTCCTGGGCTACGTCTCCTGGTCCAACTTTCAGTGGTGGCATTTCTATTGTGTCTTAAAGTAGAGTTTTTACAATAAGGAGCTCAATTTGAGTCTCACTTAACAGATGATGATCAGTAGGATTGTACTTGGATTCCCCAAGTCTCTAGAGTACACTGACTCCCCTTACTGAATCTCGACCTCAACTGGTCTCAGTGGTATGAGTCCAATTTGGTACTCAATACCTGATAGGTATACACAGAAGAGTTGTTTGAACCTCTCAAGCCTTCTTTGGAGTTCACAGACTCTCGAACTCTCTCTATTTCTGTCTGCTCAATGCTGCCTTTGCTCTACATGTCAGTTCGGCTTCTTTGTTCTCTGCAATTCACTTCTTTCTTGCCTCTTGACTTTTTGCTTCTCTTTCTCTGCTTGCTCTACTCTTTGTCTGTTCATGGCTTAAAGCCAATCTGCTCCCTGACTGTTTGTTTCCGCTTCTCGGCTCTCTGGATCTCTTGCCTCTGTCCACTTGAATTCCCTTGCTCTGCATCATCATCACTGTGTAACGCTTCATAGAGAGGTGGCCACTTGTTTTCTCACGAACTAAGTGTCAGTTCTCTTTGAACGATCATTATTTCCATTGCTCCAAGATTGCCCATGAAACTGATTCCCTTGCCAACTCATCGGTCATGCTGGAACTCAAATCTTATATGACTCGGCCTATTTCCCCGTCGAATCTGGTCATCCATCGGATCATTTCTCCGCCATTGATCTGGAGCCTCCAGATCCTACAGTCTCCGTCCATATCGGGCGGGTAAGTAGCATGACCTTTACCCGCGCGATTTTCTCTCTCATCCACTGGACGCATGTCACCCAGTGTATGGCATCGGGCGGGACTCGGTTGAACCCGCTTACCACTTGAGGCCCTTCCGATATCCTGCCGGTTTTAGTGCGGGACCCGCCTTTTGACGGAATCGGCGATTTCCGTATGATTTTATGCTTTTCCTCGTGACCGAGCGCTTGGGGCTTTCCTTCACTGTGGGGGATGCCCTGCGAATCGTGTATCAGAAACTACCTCTGTTTTTGGATTTGACCTCTCGTTTGTCAATTTGTGCCAGTGCACGGTCACCATGGGCCAATGGTCTGCGTGCTTTGATCGAGGGTCCTCGTTGTTCCGTGCTGACCACAAATTGCCATTGTTCAGAGGTTATTTCTGATAAGCTTCGACATCCATAATACTTTGAAACTTCGGTATGAGTTTTACAGAGTTCAGGGAACTTTAAGAGTGTTTCCCTCCAGGAATTGTGCAATCCTCTCTGACAGCCTATTGGGCTCCAGGATTGCACAATCCTACCAGCCAACCCTCCCAGCAAGATTTGGGCAAATTTTACCAGCAATAGGCTATTCAACCCAGGATTTGTGCAAATCTGGGCAGTAGTCAGCTGCTCTGGCCAGAAATTACGCAAATCTGTTGGGCAGCTAGCCCAACTCCCAGCCAGAAATGCGCATTTTTCTCCAGCAGTCAAGTACTCTCTTGCATGTGCAGCTGAGTTGACCGGTTCCCTCTGGGACTGAGAAAAACAGACTTGCATGCATGGGCTGCTTCTTCCAAGGTAGCATGCAAAGGCATCCCTTGTTTCAGGGATCTATGTTTAGCAGTTGGAGGTTACATGCAAGGAGCAATTCTGAAACCTTCCAACAAGTGTCACTTCCCCTAGCTTTGTGGCATCCACGTCACAACCTCAATGTTATCAAAACTCATCAACCAGACACTGCAGAGCTCATTCCTCACATCAACCTTGCAGCTTTGACATCCCACATCACATCTAGGAGCAGTCGGCACATTCAACTCAACTGTTTTGGGGTAAGCCCGCTTCCCATGCCTTGTGCTGCATTTCTGTCACTTTTTGTGTTTTCACTTGTAGAGTACTGTTTGCTTGATTTTTTTGAATGCTTGCTGTCGTTTACATATATACTAGCTTGTCCTAGCCCTGCTTCAGTTTTTGTTGCTATCTCACTGCTGTCGCATGCATGAAACTGTTTTGCACTGACATTCACGCTACCGGTGAACTGCCTCACCCACATACATGTTGATCTGTTTGTTGAATCTTTCATTCATGTTTTGCATAC
This sequence comes from Pinus tabuliformis, assembly GCA_031772625.1. Taxonomy (NCBI): domain Eukaryota; kingdom Viridiplantae; phylum Streptophyta; class Pinopsida; order Pinales; family Pinaceae; genus Pinus; species Pinus tabuliformis. The sequence continues at coordinate 1,740,865,646 of CM062819.1, read as the reverse complement.
ACTGTTAATCACTTCTGCTATCACTTAGTGTTGCCATGCATTTACTGTCTTAGTTGCTTTTCATTTCCCGTCGGTGAGTCGGGCCAACCTTGGCCCAAACTCTGCCTTCACCAAGGTTGCATTACGCAATATGGGGAAGGAAGGCTCACCATCCTCTCCAAATTTGCGCATTATTGCCCAACACTGACCTCCAGGACTGTTTTGCGCATTTCTGGAGGACAGTGGCTGCTTGGCCCAAGAAATTGCGCAAATTTCTCCCTAGGTCAGCAGTCCTTCCCAGCTGGAATTGCGCATTGTGCAATCCGAGTAGTTAGCAACTAGACTAGACTGTGCATTGCGCAGTTCCAACAGTCAGCCAATCTCCTAACAACCCAGACTGTGCCTTGTGCAGTCTTGGTAGTCGGTCTCCCAACCTCTCGGTCGAAATTGCGCAACCTTCATGATCATGCGCCCAGGTATGTTGCAATTCATTTCTCATGTTCATTTTGGTTTTCGATTGACAGATTGCTTGCCATGTCTCCAAGTATCCCATGTGTTCATCTTCCTCTCAACAGTACAGGTACAATGGTTTCCAGGAAAGCAGAGACGAAGACACCGTTCAGAGTACACTTGGGGATGCAGTCGATCAAGTGTCCATGGACTTGCCTACCCACGAAGACATGAAGTTGTTCGTAGACAAGGACATCAAGATATGACAACAACAACATCACAACGAGTAACATCATAACTAATAGTTGAAGACATCATACCAAATGCAACAAATGCAAGAGGAGGGTTGTTGACAACACGGAGGCAGAACAAGGTTGCAAGCTCAGGCAGGTCCATTGATGATGAAAGCAACTTGGGAGACTCTGGTTATGAAGTGATGGCACGACATGAATATCACCGAAGGCAGAAGATGGAACAAAGGAGGAGTTGCATGTGTTGAAGCAGCAACTTAGGAAGAACATGAGGCTGCATAGACAGACGAATGAGTTGCAACAGGAACATGAACAACAGTGGGCGCAACATGCACTCACGGATGAAACTACGCCCATACAAGTTAAAGATCCATCCCAACAGCTGTCATGGAGCAGTCATGGTGAGCAGTATTATTGATCACATGCAATTGATTCAGCAACATGCATGTCGTTGAGCACACGCATGCAATCCAACCCATTCAACACACTCACCAAGGTGAAGACAAGAAGCAAGTCCAACTGGGGCTGAACATGTACTTTGGCAAGTTGATGCGCATGACCACCAACACACACTTGAAGATCAGCACGAACAATATGCATCAGTGTGTTGCCGGTTTAGCCACCCCCAAGAAGACCATGCACATGTTAGTAGACGAATTGGATGAAGGGGTCGAACCAATACACCGATTGCAACAGAGGTAAGAGTTCGCTTCAACAAGATGTCACTATGAGGTGCATACACACCACCACGGACGACCAAACTTGGCATTAGCTCACCACCTTCACCATCATAAGCATGTCAAAGAGTTGGTCTCATCACAACGGATCGAGTGCCAATGATGTCTTGCAAGGCTTGCTCAAGCAATGTTGTCTCACATGAGTACATGTGCATTGTAATGTTGAGTCATGTCAAGTGTCAATGGTTGGATGTAAGAGTCATAGAGTAGGTGAAGAGTCATGAGGGTAGTTGAACTGTCACAAAGGGGAATGTCAAGGGTCACCCCACCCTTTGCTAAAAATAGTTCCCCATAACTCATTGTAGAGGCTTTTGTTCAGCCAAGCTTCTGCTAATATTATCTTGAAGAAGGCTTGGACAATATTGTAACGCGCCTTGGTTTCTCCATTACACGAAGCTAGTACATCTCTTTGGAGGAGCAGGCAGATGTGGCTGTAACGTTCCACTGTTGGGGCTAGCAGGTTTACATGGATGTATTGTATGATTGAGACTTACACTTCTTTATATAATAAGAGGCAACACATTTTCATGCATATGTTGTTATTGTAGTTGGACTGCTCTGGTTGCCTTGATGATATATGTTGTTTAACTTATGTACTTGTGTATAAACATATTTGTATGCAATTATATGAATCTTGTTGTCAATGTGTTGCATATGTTGTTAATGTTGTCACCGTCCGTGTCGACTGCTTTGCCGGACATCAGACAGACCTTTCACTTGAACTTTTCTTAACAACCATCGCACTCGTCTCAAACTGATCCATGAGTGCTGTACGTGTTATCTTACCTTGTATGATGTGACTTCTGCATTTGAGTGGACTGCTCCGCCGAAAGTTGTGCATGTCCTTTTGTGTTGTGTGTTCCTAACCGAGTTGGGACTGATCCCTTTCAAGCTGGAACTCACCTTCACCTTCTTCTCCCTTTGAACTGTTAGAACCTCTCATACACCTTCCTTGACTCACTGCATCAGTCACACCCTTGCTACTGACAGAGTTATCTTACTTGCCTCTGTGCGACATCGCGGTCAAGGAATTACCTTATGACCCACTGTTGGGAGTCCTACACCAAACAGTCTGAGGTCTAATTGGGACTTCTTACCGGGGAGATCCCCTTGACATGTTGGCGGGTCCAGTACCGTCAACAATGTGATACATACATACCAGTGTGGAAAAAGTCGCGATAAAATCAGCAAAGTCCATTTTTTGGGCTAGCCGATTTTATAGGTTGACTTTTTGGTAGTTTTTTTGAAAACAAAAAAATTGCGATGTTATCAAAAAATTCAAGATTTTACGGGAGTCGAACCAGAAAATCATGAAGCCCACTCAGGCCATAGATAAGTGATAGAAAAGGCCGAAATTCACACTCATTTTCACTCTTCTTTTTGCCATTTGTCCTTGTGGAGAGAGGAGGTGTTTGCCATTGCACAAGAGGAGGAGATTTACTAATTTTGTTAGGATATTTACTAGTTTTCTGATGTGGATTTGGAGATTTGTCCATTGCACAACGTGAGAGACCCAAGGTGTCAATTTGTTGCTGCTAGGTATGTATTTTAATTTCTCTCTTAGTGTTTGTTACACAAATGGATTCTTAAATCTTTCTATTAGTTTTTTTAAGCTTATTTTTGCTTAGAAATTTGAACCAAAACATTGTTTAGAATCTAGATTGAATCAAAACTTCAGAATGCTTAGATTGTTCACATGTTTCAACTTTCCAGCATAAAAAATTCAAACCCTTGTTTAGCGAATTTGAGTGTGTTCAAGTGAGTGAGAAGAGGCATTTAAAATTTAAAATCAACAATTTCATTTTTGTCTGCTTCTTATGTGATGTGCAATTTTTATTTTTTTTTCATTTTTTTTGTGCCCTAGGTTCAAATTCAAGTTCAAAGTTTCAAACAAAATGCTGAGGAATTTGGACCCCATGTGGGAATATGGTGAATCTGATCCTATAGTCGAATGTGGGGGGGTCAATAGAATGTATTTGACTTGCAAGTTGTGTGGCAAACATATGTCAGGGGGTGTCAACAGATTAAAATTTCATCTGGGGTAAATTCTAAGGCAAAATATATAACTTTTCCCAAATCCAACTCCATAAATCATTTGGCGGGCCATTAAATTGTTGATGGATAAAGAGGAGGGCAAAGACATCAGTGTAGCGGTAAAAAGCCACTTTGTAGGGGCCTCAAGAGTGGGGGAAGTGAGAGTGGTTATTCAACATCACATTCCACACCCACATGTCCCAACCCCTTAGTTTTCTCATCTTTTTTTGTTCCTAGAACCACACCTGGTGCACAATATGGCATCAAATCGACACTTAAAAAAAGGAAAAGGTAGAAGCTGATAGGTTGGTTAGTAAGTGTCTTCTATGGAGTGATGTTCCTTTCAACATTTCCAAGACCAACCCATTCTACCAACCTATGTTTGATGTTTTTGTTGTTGATGGCCCGGGGTACAAAGTCCCTACCTTTGCATAGTTGAGAGGGCCTCTTCTTCAAAATGAAAAGGCTGATTGCACTGCTAGATTGGAGGAGGTTAGGGCCTCATGGGAACACTCTAGATGCACAGTGATGTCAGATGGTTAGACTAACTAGAAGGGTAGGACCCTTCTTAACTTCTTGGTTAGTTGTCCCAAGGGGACAATGTTTATGAAATCCGTTGATGCATTCACACACATTAAAGATGCACATTTATTATGTGAGTTGTTGGACATCTTCATTCAGGAAGTAGGTCAACAAAATGTTGTCCAAGTCATAACGGACAACACTGCAAATCATGTTGTTGTTGGCAAGTTGCTTATGGATGGGTATTCTAACTTGTTTTGGACACCTTCTGTTGCTCATTGTATTGACTTGATGTTGGAGGATACAGGTAAGATTCCTCTTGTGAGGGATATTGTTGAATTATCCAAGAGCATAAAAAATCTATATATAATCATGCATTTGTGCTTAGCTTGATGAGAAGATTCACCAACTGTTACCACTCAGAATTTTCTCTAGAAGTTATCAGAAGAAAGAAAATGACCGAGGTAACCACAAACCAACTGTTAAGCATAGGCTCTAGCCAACTTATGGCTCAGAGAGGGCTCTCTCTATATGATTTAGCTTTGTTTGCTGGGATTTTAGGCTAGTTTTGAAGGTTCAGGGGGTTTTTGATTTGTATTGAAGATTGGATGGTGGAATCCTTAAAACAAATGGTTATAATGATGTCTTTAGACCACTGGGCTATGGAGTCAACAGAAGGGCAGTAAAACTGGAATTAACTCACTAAAGGGAGTGTTCAAAGGGAAAGCTAGTAGAGTAAAGTGCAGGTCTTTGGGCCAGATGGGTGAAATGGTCTTAACCAGGGTGAGAGAGCAATTAAGAATTCTCAGACCGGGATTAAAACGAGGAACAGGGGGTAATCAGAAACAAAGGGAAATTAAGAATCCTTTGCTATAGATTACAAAGAGACAACCTAAACTAAGGAGCAATTAAGAATTCCTTAACTTAGATAATCAGTAGAAAACATTTAAATGCATAATAGTTAAAACAGAGTGCAATTAAGAAAATTCTGAGATATCATTCCATGTTATAGCATTCAGATACAGAAATACATTAAATATTGTGGAAAAACTTTAAGAAAGATAACAACAACATGAGAAAATACTTGTCTACACTTCGCTCTACACATGAATCCTGTGAAATATCTTGTCTTTATTCATCAATCCAACTTGCTGGTCCAGTCAGTGATACAATAGATTTACAGTCTTTTGATCAAGAAGTCTATAGAAATGTCTAAGAATCCACCCTACATACTTCAAATTGTGAAGTATTTATACAAAAGTTTATTACAAAATATCTCAAACTAACTTGAGATTTAATCTAGGAAATACAAATATCTTCTTGCAAGAAGATAGAGACAGCTATTGAACTGCTTTCATGCTGTCCCATTTATTTTGGTGCTACTGGCCTTTATGGTTTGGTTTGTATCCCTTTATGCTCTTTGTTGTTTGAACTTTCACGCTGGAGGCTTTAGTTACTTTTGGCTTTCATATGATACTCTTTGACCATGCTGACCTGCCTTTACCTTTTATCCTGCTGATTGTACATTAACCTTTTTACTACATTTTACTATAGTAAATCAGTCATTTTTTCCCATGACTCAGTGTTAGGTAACTTGATTTTCAACATCCTTCTATATATCTCATATGCCTCGGTATACTTAGCAAAAGTAGGCCTAGTGATGAATAGGTGTTTCACCTCATGCTGGAGGAAAAACAGGTTTTCAAATGTCTGGTAAAGAACTTTGCCTGTTGGAAATGCTTTTATCGATGATGTACTGGCCTGTTCTTTAGCTAGCTCTCTAATTTTGTTGTTATAATCTTGTTGTGTCATGAGCTTTTCATTTATGACCAAGGGACTGGGTAACCCTTTCTCTCTCAAAATTTGAAACTTGGTCATAAATCTATCAACTGTTACTTGCATATTTTGACATTTGTCATCCAAGTTTATCATTAAGTTTCTCTTGGAAAGGACCTTTCTTACCTCCAAAATTGTTTCTGTCCTATCCTCTATATCCAATTCCTGAAGTTCATATTTGTTTTTACTGTTGAGGAAGTGGATAAGTCTGGTTGCATCTTCAGGCATGTCTCCTAGTTCTTCCTTGACTTTTTGGATAGCTTTTGTAGCTATCTTTATTAGGTCTATTTGTTTAAAAATCACTTGAATTGATGGCCAAATATCATTAATAGAGTCAATGATATTGGCCCATAATAGTTCCTTGGCTTGCCCAAGGGGTTCCTTTAGTGTTAGATCTTTCTCCATGGCCTTTAATCTTTCATTCATTCTGGCAGATTTCTGCACTTCTTCCTTGTGCATGATCTTGGCAAGCTTGCAATCTGTTTCCAAGCTTGTCACCTGTTCTTTCAATTTGTTCATTTCTGTAGCCTAAATAGACATTTCCTCCATGGCTTTGACCAACTCTGCTACTTTTTCTCCTGATGCACTTGCTGCTGATGTAGACTCTGCTGAAACTGGCTGTGTTGTAGGCATGGGAGCTGTGGGAGCCAATGAGGCTGCCAACATTGAAGGGACTGCTGTTGAGACTGTTGGGATGACATTTGCAGTTGTAGTCGCAATATTTCTAATTCTTTCTCTATCTCCTTTAACTGATCATTAAGTTTTAGGACCAAGTCCATCAACTCTTCATGTATGGTTTGGCTCTCTAAGACCTCCTGTGTCTGGGGACGTTGCAGCTGAGGTATCTTCAATTGTTTCTTTAGCACTGTAATGTCATTGTTCTTCTTCTTTATCAGCTGCTCAGTGGCTTTAATATCTTTGGGATCATGTCCCAATTCAATCACTAAGTCTTCCAAAGACTTGATTCTAGTATCCTTGGCCTGTGAGGAGGCCTTCTCTAATTGATATTGAGCTGAGATATTGCTCAATGAATTTTGTAACTGATGAGCAGCTATGGCTTTACTTGTGAGGGTGGAGTATATCATCTCTCCAGCCTGTTTGTGCAATTCAATTTGGTCTATGGGATGAATATCCCTTGCCATCACTTCAAAATCAATTCTCTTGAAATCTGCTGATGTCCTTGGCTGTTGTGTAGTTGGTTTTATGAAGGACATATATAATTTTCCCTCTTTGATGTCGAAAGCAGACATCAACCTTGTCTGATTGGTGGGTGTGAGTTTGAGATACTGAGCATAAGTTTGGGCCTTTAGTTTCTCATTTCTCATCTTGATCTCTTTATATCTATCTTTTATATCCTTATCCTTATTAGCAGGCCTACTGAATGAGGATACTTCTACACTTAGCTGTCTTTCCAAAATCTGGGTCTGTGATGTAGATGGCCCCTATGTTTCCTCAGATAGAGTTGTGCCTTTACTTCTGTCCAGCTCAGTATTAGTTATTTCTACTGAGCCTTCTGTGTCTTCCTACTCTGAAACATGATTTAGCCTAGGTCTTTTGCTCTGACTGGTCCCATACTGTATATTTGATGTGCCCATTCCTGAACTTGAGGGTTCCTCCCTGGTCCTTTTGGGGTTCTTTTCCTCATTTTGAGGAGTCTACATGATAGGAGGGGTGCTCATGGCTGGCTCTTGCTATTCAGGTACCTGCAGAAACGAGCTCTCATCAACTTGTCTTTCTAAGTCACATAAGGCATTCTCTACATCTACCTTTGTACTGTCTCTGTCTATAAGAGTGTTTTCCACCCACTCAGATTGATTTGCATATCTTTCTATCTTTGGTATGGGGTGGTGAATATAAGGTCCCAACTTGGCCTTCTTTCTCAATCTAGTCATAAATTCTTGAGGGTCATACCTCCACATGAAACTCTTTTGGAACTTCATTTGCTACAAAATTTGGTCTGCCTCCTTCCCTGCCTCTCTAGAATCGCAGATGAAGGGGCTTAGCTGGTTTTTTACTCTGAATTGTGATCTTTTCTTGGCCGAGACAAAATTTATCTCATCAGAGTTCATTATTTGTCTATAGTATTCTAAAGCAAATAACCTCATGGAGAGGTATTTGGGTAGTTTATATGGTGCAAGCTGGCAACCATAAATCCTTATCTCTGTGTGGTTTTGGTAAAGGTACCAATCTCCCACTTTGCTTTGTTTAGACAACTGAAAGACCCTTTTGATCTCTGGACTTATCCAGGGTGAAGGGCTTCCTTTCAGCATAGTCATGATTGGATGAAAAAAATAATCTATGAAATCTGAACAGGTATATGGTGACTCAAACTTATGGAACAGTGGGGTCCAAAAAATGACAGACCTGGGCTAGCCTTTTGTATCTAGCCTCTGGAGGGGAAAATGAAATCTGTCTGGCTGATAATATAGGAACATATGGTAGAGGACAGATAAGTATTTGAACACTCTTTCATTGTGCATCCTGGTGAACTGTTCATGCATTCTCTCAGCTATGAACTTAGCATAATTGTACAAAAAGGCAAAAGGCTATCCTGGGGTATAGATTGACATGAAGGCCAGGACAAGTTCATCAGTGGAGCAACCTAGGACAAATGATATCATGGTGATGATTTGTTTTCCCCTTTCAGAGAACATGGCATAAAGATATGGGGGCGGGGGGGGGAATTTAGGAATGTACTGCTCTTCAACAATGAAATCTTGGAACAATTGGGCCAGTCTAGAGGGACTTAACTTGGAATATTGGTCTAACAAATCTCCAATTGAGAGTGGAGTCAGGTTTGGTCCTGGTTGGAGTTGCAACATTTCATTTATGGAATCAACTATAATGGTGAATAGAATCTTTTGGTCAAGGGACATAATAGCTCTCAGGCTGGGAATGTAATAGGCATGGCACTGGTGGACAATTTCAGGGAAAACATGTACCTATGGGAACTGGTATTTGGGAAAATTTGACTCCCAAAGGCCAATATCATCAGCATGGTTGAGGTATCTGTCCCTACTTAAACAATGGATTTTAAGCAGGAGGCCTTGGGTAGATGTATCCTTAATTTGGAAATCCCTGTCAGCTAAGGGAAGGTGGTCGAGGTCCAAATGGGGAGTTGTGATAGGTCTAACGTCCAAGGCAACAGGGGAAACCATAATTTAGTTCTTGTGGATTTAAATTAGGGTTTACAGGTTTATTCAAAAGTTTTTCACGACAACTGAGATTTTTCAGAGGGTTTGGCCGTGGGTTTTTAAGTTTAAAGTATTTATTCAATTAATTTTACTTAATTGAAACACTGAACAAGGCTGAGCATTTCCGAATTTGAAAGGGCGAGTGATAATTTATGGTAAAATACCTGGAATTGGGTGAATAATCTGCAAATTTGGAGGTAGCTGCAGAGGTTTGAATGGTTCTGGTATAGACTGAGAGGTTGACTGGGGTCTCTGCAACTTTCTTTAGGGGTGAATTCGAAGTTTAAATAGTGAATTTAGCGTTTGCAGGGATCATTGGTTTGCAGAGGTTCACAGAGAAAACGAGCGAAAAAATGAGAAAAGGGGCTTCTCGACCTTTTATGGCGTAACGGTTATTTTTTGGTGGCAATTTTATGAATGAACAGTAGGGGATTTGGCAGGTTGAGCAGGGAGGCGGTAATGGAGGGTCATCACATCGCTTTTGTGGCATGGGTAGTTTTTAGGAGGGGTCACCTGATCTACTTTAGAGCGTGACACATAGCATTCGGGGGGTCGGGGAAAACCGCCTTATCGGGTGGGTAAAGGTCGGCTATCGGGCTCGGCCAATATGGCTGTGGTTCGTTAGATTTGGGCGCTTGTGATTTGACGGTAGTCGAGCGGAGAAGATGCGCGGAGGAAATGAACAGGAGTTGGGGGGGGGCAGGGGTTTTAATCACAACAGTTTGGGATTAATTTATAATTAATCCCGGGTTAAGCGATCAGGTGGGGCTTAATCGCGGGATTAGGAATCGGGTGAGATTAATGACGGGATTAACTTAGGTTTACCAGGATTAGGTAAATTAAGTAAGGTTGTATCGGGATATGGGTAATTTATATAGTTTTTATTAAAACTAAGGGTTGGGATATTTATTTTAGGGGTTTAATTAATATACGAGAAAAAGGTAATTATGGGGGATTTATATAATAAAATTAGAAATTAATATGAAATGAGCAGAGTGACTATTCCTTAAGCCTAAATGTAAAATATGTGCATTTCATTTCATACATTTGATACTTAGGATAAAGTACTCTTTGTGGGTTTTGGAATGAAATAGAATTTACATGGTGGTTTTTACTTTCCCTAGGCAAATGAAGTTTTTCCTTAGGAAAAGGGGTTTTATTAAGCTAATGAGGGGAAATGAAGGGAGATGAATTTTATGAAGGGGATTCTAGCACTTGTGTCCATAAGTCATTAAGTCGAGGGTCTGGTCCCACAAAAAGTCAAAGAAATGCTCTGAGCCTCTTTGACTTGTAGGATTTAAAGTACTAGAACATACTTGTGGATAGGAAATTAGTAAGTAAAGGGGAAAAATGAATGAGGGGAGTTAATCATACTAACTTGCAAACCTTTGTTTTTTCTTTCACAGTTGATCATACATATTGAAATATGAGTGTAAGCATGATGCATGTACTTTGATCCAATTAACTTTATACTTCAGCAACCTTTCTTCTACTTACCCATTTCTTACCCTAACATTTTTCTTTCATTTATTTGGGTGCATTTAGGCTAGCAAAACCTTATTCTATCTTTTCTTTTATAAGACAAACTATCTATTTCTAACTTTATATCATCCAAGGGCTCAGATTAAGCTTATGACTCCTTTTATTTTCTCTACCTATCTAATGATCTGCCAAGATTAAACTGTGTGGTCAGATTTTATTCTCTAACTATAAACATAAAATTAAAAGCATGATATAATCAAGATTAAACAGTTTGATTACCATGGATTGTGGCATGAATAACAAATTGCACACAATCATTATTATGCATAAAAATAAATAGTAGTGGCATTTAGACTTGCTCACTTTCATGGTCTCTTTCATTTTTTGGGGTTCATATATTTTCATTTTTTGACATTTTTCATTCTTTTTGTCCTTTGATCTTTCTTTTAGGACATACCCTCTTTACATTTGTTAATTTTTTAATATGGAAAACATTTGCAGAAAGAAAATATATGTACAATATTGCAAGGCGTAACCTTAGTCATTCAAAATTATGACTCCTATTAGTATAGGAACCGAACACCAACAAAAAAGAGTTGGTGCGTCCTGCCATTACATGATTTGCCACTACTTTCATATTTCTTCAGTCTCTGTTGAATTCTATGTGGGATGTGAAGAACCTGTTTCTTTCACAAGATTGGCGTGCTTTATCTATTAGCCGCAAACCAGAGGGCGAGGGGATATGAAAACTAGTTTCATATGATCAGAGATTTTGGGTTGGAGTAAAGGAGGTATGTGGCATTTCAAAACCTTTGGTAAGGGTTCTTCGGTTGCTTGATGGAGACAAGGCCGCTCTGGTTTACTTGTATGAGGTCACAAATAGGGCCAAAGAAGCCATTTAAGCCTATTATGAAGATAAGGGAGACGAGGGGTTAGAGAAACAACAATTGGTATGGAGAGTGATTGATGAGAAATGGAACAATACCCTTCATCAGTCCATTCATGCTACAAGTATCTACCTCAACCCCACATTTTATTACTCCTATGGTTTCAGATTTGATGCCGAGGTAATGGATGGATTCCTCATTTGTGTTGAGAGGATGGTGGCATCTCAACAAGAACGTGAAGGGATTTCTAAAGAAATGGAGATATATAGGATGGTAGGTGGCACATTTGGTTTTACCATGGCTATTAAGAATAGGATGACCAACATGCCAGGTAAGCTTCAATTTGTTTCAAGTTTCAAATTTCATAATTCATTATCTCTTCATAATTTGCTTCAGGTTTAGAATTTCAATGTTTCAACAAATTTTTTTTTCATTATGTTTCTCATTTTTCTTTTAACTTGTAGATGCTTGGTGGACAAGCTATGGTGGCAGTGTACCCCATCTTCAAAGGCTTTCCATTTGAGTGCTCATACAAACATGTGGTTCCTTTGGGTGTGAACGCAACTAGAGTGTATTTGACAAAATACACAGCAAAAAGCGCAACAGGTTAAAAAAATTTGAAAATTTTATTATTTTTAATATTTAAATTTTCTAAGTACTAATTTGCAGTCTATGACCCTAATACAAATCAGAGTCCCAACGCCTCAATGACATGGTCTACGTCTACTACAATCTCCGATTGTGGGTGAGACAAATTCAAAAAACTCTTGATGTGGAAGCCATCTCATTGGACAATATTAATACCACTATTGCATGGAGGGTTGAGACTGAGAGGCTTGTCATGGATTTGATCCCTGATTGGTTAGATGTGGATCCAAAGGCACTAGAGGCAGAGGAGGTAGCAGTTGCAGGGGAGGGAGAACCAGAGATAGAGGAGGAGGAGAAGGGTTAGGAGGCAGAGCAGGAGGAAGAGGTGACACAATTTAGGATGGGAAACAACAGAGGACAGAGGCCACCTATTTTGTTTTTTGCTTCTAAGTGACAACGAAGTCCATTTGTAGCCCTAGGGGTAGGGCCTTCTTCCTCTAGAGAAAAAGGAAAAGCCATTCCCTATTCCTGTAAAAGGGGCAGAGGATCTCAGTGACTAATTATTTTATGACATGTAGATGACTCATGATATACATTTATTATATTTTTTGTTGATATTTTGACTCTTAAGAGTTGGGACTGAGTCAGGACTCAAGATTCAAGACTTGATTCACTATTTTGATATGTGATGTAGCACTAGATTTCATATACATATTATATATTAGTTTTCTTTTCAAGTTTACGTGGAAATGCATTTATTTGATGTTGTGGATACTTTAGATGCTAAAAAATTAAAATAAAATTAATATTTTTGTATTTTTAAAATTTTGCTGAATTTTTACCGATTTTTTCAGAAACCTCTCGACTTTAACGACTTTTTCAACTTTTGGACCCTTGCCAATTTATTCCCAAGGTCAAGTTTTTCCACATTGATTCATACATACATACATACATACATGTATATATATAGTCTTTGTGTCTGATAAATACAAATTCTTGCAACAACAAGGCTTTCTCCAGGAATGGTTTGAGACCTTGGATCGACTCACCTACAAGCAAAGAAACTCAAGCGGGGTACTCCCCTGGTTGGCTCCTTCCATATCGAGTTTTAGCTCTTCGATGGCAGAAATTGTTAGCCTTATCATAATAATACTAATTACTAAGAATAATTAGAAAAAAATGCAACAAGACATATATAAAGAAAGAGAAAACCCTTAAACCACAACAAGAAAAGCCCTTAACAAAAATATACTCAAAAGATGCTTTTATTAATCTTCAAAGAGAGCAATGCTCTCACAATCCAACCATATTACAAATGAAGAAGACACCTCTCTTTATAGGAGGAGGCTTTAACTCCTTTACATTAAAATATTATTATTTTTATGGGAACTTAGTACCAAGTTTTTTTATTCTAGAAACTCAAATAAAATAAATAAATAAATAGAGGTTAAAGTGGACAAAATCACTTGTACAACTAGCCTAGATCTATCTTATCTTTGGATCTACTAAGTGCTGAGAGGGATTGAATCTCTTGGTATGCAAACCTCTTTTAGAATGAAAAGGGATTTGATCCTTCTCTGCGCTTGGTAGATTCAGAACTAAGATGGATCTAGGCTGATTTAATTATTAGCCTTTAAATATGCTACATTAGAGAAGAATACCATGGGAAAAATAGGCTCCATTAGAGAAGAATACCATGAGAAAAACCACGAGTTAAGAATACTATGGAGAAACCATTTTATTTTATTTTAATTTAATTTTAATTTTGTTTTCTTTTACTTTGACCTAGTCAAAATGTTAAACTTTACATCATCTCTACCATATTGGGCTAGAGAGCACCTCTCGGGGTAATGAGGCTCCAAAATAATATTTTAGTTTTAGGTCACTTTGTCCAAGTCCCACCACAATTAAATATTGCATTATCAATGTGAGGGGGGGACCCGAATGAAATATATGTATTTATTTAAAAAAAATGCCCCTTGATTCTTCCTTTGATAATATCCACACTCTTTCCTTTATAATGGCATTGTCTAAACATGCTACATTTTGGAGTTTTTGACCGAAATCTAACAATTTTTTTGTTGGCCAAATCTTAATTTTTGTTGTTTAAAATGAGTTTTTGACTACATATATTGGTTTAGGAGCATGAAAAACCTCTAGGGCACTAGGATTGTGGAAAGCTTACAACTCAAACTTGTGATTCCAAGAAATCTCTGTCGGATTGTGAGAAATTTAGGGGAAAAAAATATGTTGGAAAACCCTCCAAAACTTAGAACATATAGATTACAGTTTTTATAATAACCCTCATAGAAAGAAGCTATATTCGTAGTGAAAAGGCAAGGCAATTTTTTCGGGATACTTCTGATAATACCTACACTCTTTCCTTCATAATTGCGTTGTCGAAACATGCTATGTTTTGGAGTTTTTGGTTGAAATTCCACAATTTTTGTTTGGCCAAATCTTAATTTTTTTCAATTAAAATCGGTTTTTAATTGTATATATGGATTCAACAGCATGAAAAAACTCTAGGGCAGTCATATTGTGGAAAGATTATGACTCAAAGTTGTGATTCCAAGAAATTCCTACCAGATTGTGAGCAAATTAGATTGAAACATATGTTGGAAAACCCTCCAAAATTTAGAATAGATAGATTACGACCTTTATAATAACCCTCATAGAAAAAAGATATATATGTAGTGAAAAGGTGCGGCACTTTGCTTGGGGCACGCCATTTTAACTTTATATATGTTGGTTTTTTACAACCACCGTTGTGCCTTCTGGTTTCCACTGTATTGCAAATACCAAGGCATCATCTCCATGAAAATGGCCACTGATAAATTATGGAAGAAGGTTGTTGCTTCACATTATTACCCAATATGTCTTGATCCACTACATTTGATGATGTTCCCCTGTTGTCTGCACACACATTTTCCTTGTTGCTCAATTGAAACATGTTTTCCTTCCACTTAGTAGGTGCCTTATAAGAAGCAACATTTCTCGAACAACTGCTTGTTATCTTTGATGGAGGATAGAAGGTGGATCCTGACGGTCGACATTTTGAGGTTTCAAGACTGAGATGACTAGCAATGGTTACAGGTTGCGCTTCAATAGGGAAAACTAAAGGCAAATTTTTTGTTGTTCATGATCAATTCATTGGCAACAAATAGGTCACATCGATCCTGTGAGAAAATGTGGCCTGTGCAATTTTCCTACAATGAAAATATATGTGAAGAAATCACCCCATGACACCCAATAATATAATCTCTGATTGATTGTTGACTGCATATTACATCAACCTATTGTTTTACGTGGTTATAGTGGGACAAAACTCGTTATTGTTTGTGTGTACATACTAGGGACACGCAAAATCCCCAAACTAGGACAAGGACACGAAAAATCCCTAAACTAGGACAAAGTCGGACACACAAAATCCCCAAACTAGGACAGGGACACAAAAAATCCCTAAACTAGGACCAAGTCTGAGCACCCATTTGATGAATAACCGGTTTTGCAAGTAAAAAAGACAGCTAAACCAGATGCATTTTCAACTTGTGATATTCATATCCAGTCATGAACACCAAATGCAAGTGAAATTTTTCTATTGGTATCCCTACTAGAAAGAGGGGTAACAGATATGATAAAATACACCTATAAGAAATTTAGAATATCTTTGATGATAGTGGTAGTCCTAGCTCATAATTAAGATCAACTCTATAAGTCAACATTCAATCTAAGAGGTGGTTTTGTGTTTTCTCACCTTTTTCAAGATCCACAACATACCAATGGAGTTATGATACCAACTTTCAATGAAAAACTATCATGGAATTATCATGCCCTTAATATTATAAAAGAGCTCTAATGCTTTATCAAGAAATGCAAAATAACACAGGAAGAGTAATATGTTGGAAAAGGTTAACTAGCCATATCATCTAATTTTCATACCAATGCTACAAATATATGGCACAATGAGTTATGCCACCTCATAGAGATCTTTGCTCTCGACCTTAACACCTTACATGGAGACTAAGCTAGGAAATCTTAACCTAAGTTGCACAAAATGTCAAAACATCTAGACGTTTATGAAATGAGTACAACTAAAAACATCAATCCCGGAAAATAGAAATGTTGCATGAAACGTCATATATATATATATAAGTTAATAACACATTATTATGCAAGAAAGAACAAATGAGACACATAAAGGACCTTTTAGAAGGAAAACCAAGTCTATATTAATTCTCATAGATGATTACATGATGCAAAAATCCAAAATTAGTCTTTATAGAGGAGGTTGTACATTGAAGGTTCCAAAACTAGTTTGTATACACGAGGAAAATTGAAATAAAACATGAACTAAAGACAAATGTGGACTACATATTCGTAATCATAACAATCATCATCCTCATCAACAAAAATATACCAAGATGCTTGTTCAATAAAAGAGGCAATTATACTAGTACTTCTAGTTTTGCTTGAATCACCACTAATATCAAGAGCAACAAGAGAGAGCTCTAAGTGTGATTTTTTTAATGAAATTAGCTTAGGAGTGAAATAAACTTTACGAAAAATGTTTAATTAAGCATTTTTGGGCCACAGAAGGGACCCACCCCTTTCTTGGTCACTTGAGTGTGCCCAAAACAACATCTTAACTCATTGAAACACCACAATTTTTGGCCGAAATGGCCCCGAAATGCCACTGGCCATACTGTACAACATTTTGGAATTGTGAAACATCATACGACATGACTGGCAATGTTCCAGTGAAGTTTTAGTGTTTCAATACATTTGTGGTACCAATATGCCAACCAAGAAGGCATTTTGTGCAACATAGCCCTTAACTAACTAAATTAGTCACTTATGGATATATTACTTATCCTAAATGAATAATACAATATAAGGTGACAATAGGACTCGATGATTGGTAAGGTAAGTCATAGGCTAACATGGTTTGTTGTTTCATCACATAAAAGACACTTTAAAGAAAATGAATATCATCATAATGGTATAGCACAACATGGAAGAGGCCTCACATATCAAAGATGAGGAATCATATAAGAGGAGGGTGATAAAAACTAGTAATATAGGGAAAATATAGGCTAACAACTAGTAATATAGGGAAAATATTTTCAAGGAAGAGGCATAGGAGTACCAAGAGTGATACATCTAGTGATGACTCTTCATCAAATTTTTCGAGTGAAGAGACAATCGCTTTTGAAAGATTATCTAGTAATGAAACCAAATTAGGCTCCCGTAAGAAAACAAGATGAAAGTAATCTAAGAGTTTCTTGTTTAAAGAAGTCAAAAAGGAAAAACCACCTACCTTTGATGGTGATATCAAGAAAGGTGAGAAAGCAATGGCATGGTGGTTAGGGATGAAGAAGTATTTACGAGTGCACAACTACTACGAAAACATGAAAGCCAAAGTAACCATATTTAACTTGAATGAAAGGACTTCCATTTGGTTGGAATACCTAAAGATTTTCAAGTGGATCAATGAAAGAAGGATGACTTGGAAACAAATTCTAGAAATATTTTAGGAAGAAATACTTATCATAGAGGTATTATGATGATAAAACTAGATAATTCCCTAAACTGAAGTTGGGACTACTCACTATGTGCAATTATGTAAACACATTCATAGAGTTATTGAGGTACATACCATATGTCAAGGATAAGAGTGTAAATATACAGTGCTTTATGAGTGAGTTGTAACAGTCCTTTCGAGATTAGAATCAGTTTGATGAACCCAAGGTTTGTTGACACAATAAAAAAGGTTAAGTACTACTATCAGTATTCAAAGCATAGATTGGAGTCCCATAAGGCGTGGAAAAAGAAGGAAAAAGTTAAGTATAAGAAGAAAGGATCCAAATCATCATGGTATAAGAATGTGGGAAATAGTGGCAAGTCTAATTGTCTAACTATAGTTTTAACACACTGACTCCAAGCAATGTAGCCTTGATAAGCTTTTTTTATGTCATTGCCACTATTTCCATCATTTTGGATCTAACTATAGAATCTCAGCCCTTAGTTTCATCATGTCAACAATAATGCCCTGAAGAGAAAAGTAATGTTCTATCTAGGTGACCCATCTTGAAGGGTCAAAACCATCAAATTTGTTTAGTTCTACCTTAGAAAATACATTGGCATATTATTATGTGGAACTAAAGATTGTTGTGAGTGATTAAATAGTCCTGAGTTAGAAGTTTCTTCCTATAGTGGTTCAATGTGTTGTTCAAATTGATATTATTTCAGTATGTCTTGATCCGTTATAAATTCCAACTTCTTAATTAAACTTGTATCCAACTCTCCAATTTCTCATCCAAATAAATTACAAAATGTTGAATTCCCTATATACGTTAATTAAGACTAGTGCATTGAGTCTCCAATTGATATAATCTATTAGTAGTAAATCGGTTTGTCATATTTTTTGGGGATCTAGTATGGTTTATAGGGATTATCCTTTGTGGGTGAGCTCATTGGAAAATGTCACTAGGGCTTGTGAAAAAGGGAGAGTCGTGTCCTATAATCCTTTGATATACATGTGGGCTCCAACGCTAGTACTCGACCCAATATCTGAAGGCACTAAGTGTTGAATTTTGTAGCTATGGTTGGTCTTCATAATTTATATTTTAGCCCTTGTAATGTATAAGAAATTTGTAAGACATGTTATTCATGTCATTTTGATTATTTAGCCCTTCAAAGAATTATTATAAGACATGTTCTTCATGTTAGATTTAAAGAGAAAATTTTGAAATTTGAATTTTGAATTTTTGGCTCCAAAATAGTCAAGTTGATCCTCCCTCAAGTCAAGTCGGCCCAAATGAAGAGACACACCCATTCACAAAGGAATAACACTATATAAAGGCATTCAAACTCCATAAAGGCACCATTCGACCTCCTCCACAAAGGCACCATTTGACCTCACACAAGAAAAACGTTTTTGGGCATCCAAGAGAAGGAAGAGAAGGATAAGAAGGACGAAGAAGAAGGACAAAGATTTCTCTCTCTTTAGCTCGCATTTCTCTCTCTAGACCTCACACATGTGAATTATGGGCAAGCCGAGTTGCAAGGCTAAAGTTGCAGGGCTGAGTTGTAGGGTCAAATTGCAAGGCCGAAGTTGCAAGGAAGTTGCAAGGCTTGACTTGAGGGTTGTGGACTAGGTTTGACCATAAAATTTGTTGGTTAGTTTTACCTCATAGTTGACTAGCTTCATTAGATGCATCTCTTATTGAACTAAATAATTTCTCTAAGAAGAAGGTTGTTGGGTTTTTCCCCTAAGTGTGTTTTACCAGGGTAAATACTGTGTTCTCTTTGTGCATTTTGATATCTACTATATTTATGATATATGGATGAAATTTTAAAGTGTAATTATCTAATGATAAACTTGAATTGTTAAAAGAAGGTATATATCATTAGGAGTAATTACTAGTATTTGAAAAATATTGTGTTTGTCACTCTTTTGCACTTGAAAACTCGACAAGGGATCAAAGATTTGGTGATGAAATGGACATTGAGATCACTCCTAAAGAAGCTTTGGTAAGAGATCACTCTTGAGAAAAACCCTATATCTACAATATTGTACAACCCTTCCCAGGTCTACCCAAAGTAACCATGCCAACTAGGGTAAACATGAGAAGAGAGGTTACTATGATCCAATTTGACCTCCTATGTCACCTTAAGGAAGTGGAATCGACAGAACATCACATATAGTCATCCGACATCATGAACAGACCCCTCAGGAGGCAAGTCAGCCACTCAGACAGCCTGTCCCTTGGTCCCACTGCTATTATGCAAAACTTAGGCCTCAGTCACTCTCATGTTATGGGAAAGGGAGTGACCAAAGTCGCTCTCACAGGCTTGTCTGCCAGCGATTGTGGTCCAGAATTGCCCAGTTCTGTGCCAACGACCCTAGGATTTGAGCCACTTTTCTAGCCCAGAATCCTGGCCTCTGCCCAGAACTTGTTGTAACTTTTAGAAATCATTAAAAACATGATAACCATGCTGATCAATCAAAATCACCCTCAGGACTAGGCCTGAGCATCCCCAACCGGGACTGACATTTTGTCAAACACTTGGCATCAATGCAACCTATAGGTCTAGGATACAAGACATAGCATAAATGACTAAAACAACTTATGAACATAACTAGAAGGATCACCTCCTTCTTCATTGAACTACTACATCATCAATTTGAGATAACAGTGACATGAAACAACCATTCAACCATGCTTATAACCAACATAAAACCATATAAATCTTAGAGATATGACAACCATTAAATCCACATATAAATCAATGCAAAATTAAGAAAACTTAGCTTTTATTAAGCGTAGGCAAATCTGACTAGGTTCGAGACTTCCACGTACTTCCCGACCATAGACAAGGCTGAACCAAATCTCTCTTTCAGCCAGTCACCCTCGTGCCATATTCCAAGCATGAATGTGGGATCTCATAGAACAACCCATCCAATAATAATCAAGGGAATCCAGAGGTTAAACCACCTCCACCCTCATCCAACCGCGATCACACCAAAACCGGTGCTTCGATCACAAGCAAGCAAAACTTGGAATGCCATCTGGAATCCATCACTATCCTTGAGGAATTTTTTGTCTCCTTGTCTCTTAGGCTGTACCACAATCCAAACCTAGATCACTAGGCTCTAAACCGAAACTGCTCCCTCAGGCTTTACCGTGTATCCTACCAAAAGCAGCCAAGGGATTCCTAGGCCTTTGGGAATGAACCTTGAGACCACCTCCGCCCCAGATTGAAATCCATCTGACAATTCCAAAGTTCCAAAACCGAAATAAACATCCCAACATACCATGAAATCCAGAAAAAGGCTAAGCTAGGCTGAAAACCACTGTCATAACCCGTCAAGGCCATGCCATCGATAACAAGAGAACCATACACCAACATGCAAAGCCATGCATGTCCAAACCAGCTAGGAAATCACACATGGAAAAGGTTACCCGCAAGTATTCCTGTTGAATCTGCTTGATCTTGCTTTCCTTTCCTTGATCCTTGCTTGTTTTTCCTTTATTTTCCTTTCTTTCCTTTTCCTTTGCTCCAAACTAGAGTTCTCCAAGAAAAATCTAAGTGACCAAGAGAGTGTGAGAGAGAGAGAGAGAATAATGAGAGAGCTACAAAGTTGAACTTTACAAAATCTTGCCCACTGATCCTCAAAAGCCCCTTTATTTTCATTTAATTTCCTCCTGACATGCAACTTGTGACCTTATACCTTCCTTTTCTCCTAATTTCCTTTATTTTCATAAATAAATGTGCCAAAAATGCCTTTTTGCCTTTTAATGCCTTTGCCAATTTCCTTAGTCAAAACACACATCCAGTGATGCCCACTAGGATATATTTGCCCAACAGCAAGCTTGGAATAAGTGTCCCTTAACCGTGGTCTTATTTTTCCTTTATTAACTTTTGTTACGTGAACTTTTGACCAGGGTTGTTACAAAACCCTCCCCCTTAGGGGAACACCATCCTCAATGTTAAACCACACCAAGACCTCAACAAAACTGTTGAAAAGCAAACATACTCCCTATGGAGCTTTATAACTTAGCTCGTTGTATTATTTACAATGAAGAACCTGCTCAAAAGCAAAACATCATGACAACATGACAAGATAACAACCATACCGTTTATTGGAGCTTTATAACTTAACTCATGGCAATATTTACATCCATATACATATAAATATACAAATACCAAAACATCAGGAAAAAATATGCCAAACATAAACCAACATCAAACCAAAACTGCTTTGCCTCAATCGGCAAACAATGAAGGATATAGGGCCCGCATCTAATCCGTCATCTCCCATGTAGCTTCTTCAAGCCCAAAGTTCTTCCACTGCACTTTAGCTTGCTCTATGGATCTATTCCTGAGCATGTGATGTTTTTGCTGCAATATGCACTGAGGCTCCGACTTTAACTCTCCTTCTTTCTCCACCTGTAATACAGACCAACCAATAACATGATTAACATCCTTTATATACTTCTTCAACAATGAAATATGGACAACATCATGGACTTTCACTGTTGGAGGTAGTGCAAGTCGATATGCCACTGGTCCAATCCTCTCAAGGATCTCGAAAAACCCGCAATACTCTGGTGCCAACTTGGCACATGATCCAATCCTCAAAGAGATTTTCTTGGGCTTGATGCGCAAATACACTTGCTCCCGAACCTAAAACTCTTTGAACACCCTGTGTTGATCTGCATAAATCTTATGTCTATCTTGTGCTGTCTTTAGATTCTTCTTTATAACTTGCATTTCTTACTCCATATCCATCAACATGTCCGGTCCAATAAGTAACCTGTTCATTGGATCACTCCAGCTAATGGGAGTGTTACAACTCCATCCATACAATGCCTCAAAAGGACTCATCCTCAATGACTCCTGATAACCATTATTGTACAAAACTCCACCAGTGGAAGATACTCCTCCCATTTCCTCTACTGGTGCATCACATACATCCTCAGCATATCTTCCAAGATCTTGTTGACCCTCTTTGTCTAACCATTTGTCTACGGGTGATAAGATGTACTGAAGGCCAAATTTGTACCCAAGCCTGCAAATAGCTCCTTTCAAAACTTGGAAGTGAACTTTTCATCCCTGTCTGACACAATCTTCTTTGGAACACCATGTAGTCACACTATTTCTTTGCTAAACACTTGTGCTACCTCACTGGCTGAATATGTAGTCTTCACCGAAATGAAGTGAGCTACCTTGCTTAACCTGTCAACCTCCACGATAATAAAATCATGCTACTTCACTGTCCTTAGAAGACATGTGATGAAATCCATGGAATGAACTCCCATTTCCATTCCAAAATCGCAATAGGTTGTAGTAGACCACCTAGATGCTTGCACTCCACCTTTACTTGTTGACAATCTAAGCATCTAGCCACGAACTCAACCACTTATTTCTTAATATTCAGCTAATAATAAAACTTCTTTACCACTGTCAATGTCTTTTGATATCCTGGATGACTTGAATATGGTTTCACATGAAACTCCCTCAAGTTAAACTTCTTGAGCTCATTGCAATTCGACACATAGATCCTGTTTCAAAACCTCACCAAGCCATCTGTTGTGAGATGATAGTCTGCATCCTTATCACCTATACTTGTACCTGCACCTGTAATTGTACATGTGCTCTGCTGTAACCTGTGCATGATCTCCATGTATTTGTCATCCCACTGACTTGCCTGCAAAATCCTATCCAGTAACTCTGTCCCATAAGAGCTTATAACTGCTATATGATTTATGTGTAACTTCTTGCTAAGAGCATCTGCAACCTGGTTCTCCTTCCCTTTTATGTATCTGATCTCGAAGTCAAACTCACTAAGGGTGGAAAACCATCTAGATTGCCTAACATTTATATTCGGCTGGTCAAACAAATACCTCAACCCACTATGATCGCTCATCAATGTGAACCTCCTTCCCAGAGGATAATGTCTCCACATCTTCAATGCATGTATAATCGCTGTTAGCTTAAGATCATTCGTCAGATAGTTCTGCTCATGCTCATTCAGTTTCCGTGTGTTAAGTTATGGTATGTTCTATGCTTATAATAGTTTACTTATTTTTCTTATTATATTCCATATATTAAAAATCACATGTACATAGAGTAAAGTGCAGATAGAACATTAAACGATCGACAGAAAACAAGCCAAGACAAGAGACACAAGATGTGGTGGCTAGCCAGGGACAAAACCCACAATGTGTGGGGAAGCCCTTTGATAAAATCTTCTTTTATCTTCAATAATTCAGCATGGATAAATAGTACAATAAATCTGATTTATATCAGCCGCAGAAAACCCTAGATCAGCAACATCAGCATTAGCGGCTTCATCATCAAAACTAGGGAAGTCGACATCTCACAAACCGACTATCGGATCGGCTTGATTCCACCACCAAAAGTTGCAGCCTTCAGAGGAGGTTCAGATGAACCTACAACATAGTTCAGATGAGGAGATCTTCAGGTCCACGCAGGTCAAACTTCACTTCTGCAGTTGCAGCTTCAGTTTCAACAGCTTCCTTCAAAATAGGGAAATCAATGTGTCGCAAACCGTTCGTCAGATCGACTTGATTCCACCACCAAAAGTTGCAGCCTTCAGAGGAGGTTCAGATGAACCTACAGTGCAGTTCCGATGAGGAGATCTTCTGGTCCACACAAGTCAAACTTCACTTCTGTATTTGCAGCTTCAGTTTCAGCAACTTCCTTTAAACTAGGGCAGTCAATATCTCGCAAACCGTCTGTCGGATTGACTTGATTCCACCACCAAAAGTTGCAGCATTCAGAGGAGGTTCAGATGAACCTACAGTGCAGATCAGAAGAGGAGGCTTGATGGTCCACGTTGGTCAAAGTTTGGATCTGCAGTTGTAGCTTCAGTTTCAACAGCTTTCAGCTTCACATGTGTGAGAGAGAGACCCTTTTCTGCGCAGTAGAGAAGAGACTCTTTTCTGCACAGTAGAGAGAGAGAGATGTGATAAGATGAGTGAGTGCAAATGAGGAAAATTCCTCCTGTATTTATACACAACTGTTGATGTTTGAATAGATGCGATTGTTGGGCTTCTGAGCCTACATGAGTTGTAGGTCGGCTTGATAATATTTCCATAATCAAAATAAATTCATATCTCCATGAATACTTATCGGAATTGGATGATCTTTAGATCAATCCTACACCTCTCGACGAGAGGAATCTAATGAACATATTATCAGCCATGAATAAGATGATCCACATGAAGTTTGGCCCTAGTTGCGAATTTTAACACTCCCTCTCAACTAGGGAGAACTTCATCTGCAATATGTCTGTCGGTCGCTACTATTCATCCATCAAATGCACTGCCCTGTACAGCCTGACCCTTGCCTTGCTTTGCTCTATTCTGCCTATTCTGCTTTGTCTTGTTCTGCCATGTATTGATCTGTACGAATTTGCTCTGTTATGCTCTGCTTTGCTTTGTTCTGTTCTACTCTGCTTTTGTCCGAATTATGAAGAAGAAGAAATGATCCAGATGTATCATACTAACTCAAAGTCAGTCTTAGAGTATGTACCACTGGTCCCAGACTAATCTCAACCAAACCGAAGTCAGCGTCATAGTGAGTACAACTCCTACCACTGGTCCTAGACCAGTAACATCCTCCACTGACTCAAAGTCAGTCTTAGAGTGCAGACCACTGGTCCCAGACCAGTAACAATCAACCTGAAGTTAGTGTCATAGAATGTACCACTCCTACCACTGGTCCCAGACCAGTATCATTGATCCCAGATCAATGGAGGTCATCCTAGCGTAGGGAGTATGGTAGATACAACGATGCATGCATCGGTACTACTATGGTCCCTAACTTCATTTCCCTGCTCATTGATCAGATGAGAGGTACTTCCCATGAGTCCCAGATTGCATGGGTAGGATGCATCGACAGGAGAACTAATCAATCCTGTCCTCACAGGAGAACACATCAATCCTGCTAAAATCGCCATGGAGAACACATCAATCCAGGCCTCACAGGAGAACACATCAATCCTGCTACAATCGCCATGGAGAACACATCAATCCAGGCCTCACAGGAGAACACATCAATCCTACTACAATCGCCATGGAGAACACATCAATCCAGGCCTCACAGGAGAACACATCAATCCTGCTACAATCGCTACGGAGAACACGTCAATCCAGGCCTCACAGGAGAACACATCAATCCTGCTACAATCGCCATGGAGAAAACATCAATCCAGGCCTCATAGGAGAACACATCAATCCTGCTACAATCGCCATGGAAACACATCAATCCTACTACATAGTCGCCATGGGGTGTACATGTATACCACCAAGGGATAGTGGATCATCCTGTGGTCATATGTTGCTCCAAGAAGTACCTCGCACCCCCCGGAGCTCCCAGAGCTCAATGCATCATACAGGACCCTCATCGGAGAGTCTTTGAACAACACCAAGTTTTTCTCAGAAAGTCAGGAATTTTACTTTCCCTAGGGGCTTTGTCAGAATGTTGGTGACCTGTTCATCTGTACCGATATGTTGGAGCCTGATAGCTCCCTGTTGCACCATATCTCAAATATAGTGGTACCTAATATCAATATGCTTGGAGCGATCATGAAATACAAGACTCTATGGCAAATGAATCCCACCCTGGTTGTCACGTAGGATCACGGTGGTATCCAATGTAAATCCAAATAGCTCACTGAAGAGCTTTCGCAACTACACTGCCTCATAGGAGGCCATGCTAACAGCAATATACTCTGCTTCGGCGGTGCTCAAAGCCACCGACTTTTGCTTCCTGCTCATCCAGGATATTGAAGTAGATCATAAGGAGAAACAGCACCCGAAAGTACTCTTACGGTCCTCCACATTGCCTGCCCAATCAACATTAGTGTATCCAAGTAGTCTCACATCTCTGGTAGTGTATCTTAACCCATAAGTGATTGTGCCGCGAAGACATCTCATAAGATTCTTGGCATCAATCCAGTGAGGCTCAACCAAATATGAGCTCACAATGCTAACTACAAAACATATGTTCGGACGGAGGTTCACCAAGAACATCAATGCGAATGAGTTTATGAAACTCAGAGGCATTTCCCAAATATGAAACTCAGAGGCATTTCCCAAATCTGGTCCAACATCACTACCATATAAATTCTGTAAGTTAAGATCCTCGAGGTAGTCACAGGCTTGCAGTCCATCATACCAAATCTTTCCAGAATCTTCACCACGTATTTTCCTTGAGATAGGAAAATTTCTCTTGGCTTCTACCACACTTCAAGTCCTTGGTCCTTCATTTCAAATTTAGAAGCCAACTCCCTCTTACATTTGTGAATGAGAGGGTCTGCACCTATTAGAAAGAGGTCATCCACATACAACACGAGTATGAGAGGCTTGTCATCTTCAATCTTAAAGTAAAGGTTAGGATCAGCTTCACTCCTAGTGAATCCCAGCTTCATCAAGTAGCTATCGATCCTCTCATACCATGCTCGAGGTGCTTGCTTAAGCCCATAGAGAGATTTCTTCAACCTGCATACATGAGATTTGTGATCCTAAATCTCAACTCCTTCGGGTTGCTCCACGTAGGCCTCTTCTTCGATCGAACCATGCAAGAACGCGGTCTTGACATCCATTTGATGTAGGTTCCATCCTTGTGAAGCCGCAAGGGCTATGACCGAGCAGATGGTCGTATATCTGGCAACAGGTGCAAATATCTCATCATAGTCTATACCTTCCTTTTGGGAGAAACCATGAGCAACAAAACGAGTCTTATTCTTTTCCGTACTTCCATCTGCTGCATGCTTTATCTTGTAAAGCCATTTTGACGTGACAACTGGCTTGTCCTGGGGTATGGGAACTACTTCCCAGACATCATTCTTCATAATAGACTCATATTCTTCGGTCATAACATCCTTCCATACTTGATGCTTGACGACATCTGAGAATGATGAAGGCTCATTTTGTATAATCATGCTCATGATGGTCAGGTATCCCTGATACCTGTTAGGTTTCTTATTTTCACGGAAGGTTCCTCGGGGTGTAGCATGTCCTTCAGCATCATCGAGTACTCCCCTAAGCCATGAAGGCCTCTTCTTAGAAGAGAAAGGCTCAGGTGGGTAAATAGGATCCATGAGTTCCTCCACATCAGGCATTGTTACATTATCTACTCATAGAAACTTCGGAAGTCTCTGGACAGCTTCCACAATCGTACTGTTATTCCTTTCCACAACACCATTCTGCTTAGGAGTATGTGGAGTAGTAGTCTCCCTCTTAATGCCAGCCTCAGGTATGCCTGAGTGAACCAACTGTAATATATCCGAGGTCTTTCTTTGGCTTGAGGGGAATGGTCCCCTTTTGAGCTTTCCTTTAGCACATCCTGGACATATACCTTCTTTCTCTACTTGGAATTCAGGCATCCCTGTTACCATTTGTCTTACATCGGGTAGAGCTTTATAATGAAGGTGGGAAAACCTCCGATGCCAAAGTTCGGACTGAAGAGTTGTGTCACAAGACATGACACATAGTGGACTTCCACCGACCTGATATAATGAATCAACTCGAAACCAAAGAGTGAAGGCATCTTTAACATTATTTTTCCATATACGTACCTTACCATTGCTGAAGGTCCTTGTAGCCTTTGTCTTCCATTGCGGAGATGGACACCAGGTTCTTTTTGAGGTCAGGTACATATAATACATCCTGTAGGTGGATCGTATTTCCTTGATTCAATTTGAGAGAGACATTTCCTACACCTCTTACGGGATATTTCATATTGTCTCCAAGGACAATTTCCAGGTTCATTTCTTTCTCTATCAGATTATAGAGAACTTCTTTGTAACCAGTGAAGTACCTTGAGGCACCACTATCAATGAGCCAAATTCCCATTGAGTCTGTAGGAGCAGAGGTAGATAGAGCAGCTGGTAGATAATATTCATCCTGCTTATCATCTACAGTATTAGATTCATACCTGGAATTTCTTGCCCTCTTGAATGGTTGACCTCTTCCTTGATTTCCAATGCTCCTTTTACCTTTGTTATTGAATTTTCCATTCCTTTGATTGCCATGAGAGGGATTTCGATATCGTCCCAGTGTGAGTCCTTTCTATCAGGGCACTCCCTTGCATAGTTACCTACTTTATTGCAAATATAACATCGTCCTTTTCTTCCACCCTTAGGTCCAGCCTTTCCTTTTGATTTAGACCTGGAATTCTTTTTCTTTTCTTAGCATGAGAAAAAAAGGCAGCAGGAGGACCTTTAGGTAAGGGAATTTCTTGCTCTTCTACCATTGTTTCTTCTTGAATGCATCTAGCCATAATTCCTCGAAACCAGGAATTACATTATTGTTCAGAAGAGTAGTATTGAACACGTACCATTCGGATGGTAATCCTCCAAGTGTCGTGAGTGCCATTTCTCTGTCAGTAATAGTCTCCCAAATAGATAGGAGATCGTTCTTGATCTCAGTGATTCTTAAGAAGTATGCTTGCATACTCTCATCTTTACCCTTCTTGATTTCCCTTAGTTTATTTCTAAGAAACAAAACTTGATTTGCATCATTAACTTTAAATATACTCACCAGTCTATCATAGATTTCCTTGGAGGTGTCCAGTTCAGAGATGTAGGCCACCAAGTGCTTGTCGAGAGAGTCCCGGATGATCTTCTTTATTTTGACTTCTCCATTTTTTCATTTGTTTCAGGCAGCAATGGATGCATTTGATGAACGCTCAACAATATTGCCTCTTACATGGTCCAATACTCCTTGATCTTCTAAGGTTATATCGATAGACATCTTCCATCCGTGATAGTCAGCTTTCTCATGGAGCTTGTCTTCGGCAGGAAATAGTGTTGAGGACCCCATAGTTCTTTTAGGATAACCTTTCCAATCTTCTCTTTGGTGATTGCTCTTGCTCTTGCTTGGGCTTTGTCTTCACCTCAGCTTTGATACCATGTTAAGTTATGGTATGTTCTATGCTTATAACATTTTACTTCTTTTTCTTATTATATTCCACAGATTAGCAATCACATGTACATAAAATAAAGTGCACATAGAACATTAAACGATCGACAAAAAACAAGCCAAGACAAGAGACACAAGATGTGGCGGCTAGCCAGGGACAAACCCCACAATGTGTGGGGAAACCCTTTGATCAAATCTTCTTTTATCTTCAATAATTCAGCAGAGAGAAAATTATCTAGGGATTCTTAACTGCCCTTAGGTAGCGCCCTGCTACTTTCTGTGCTAATCTGTTGGAGATATTCTTAACTGCCTCTCCTTCTTTAGCATTCATTTCATCCTTTAAACCTAAAAATTGTTTCAACCTCAGCTATCTTGCTCCATGTTCCCTCACTGTTATTAAGAAGACGCACCTGCAGTTCCCCTCCTCGACTCCACGCCCAATGGTTTGAAACATTCAGACTATACTCTGCCTCTCTACCTGAAAGTGTCAATTTTCCCACCAAAACAAAACAAAGAACCCCCTGAACCCAAGACCTAGCCTAAAATCCTTTCAAACAAAGCTAAATCTATAAGAGAGAGCCCTCTCTGACTGCAGGCAGGCTAGAACCTGCAGTCCAAAGTTGGTTTGTGGTTACCTCGGCCGTATCCCTTTCTTAACCTTCAGGGACAACCTGAGTGATAACATAATGGCGACTCCGCTGGGGAACTTCCTCAGTTAATTTTACAAAGTTTCACGAAGAAGGTTAAAAATCCCCCGTAGAAATTGATTTTCTAATTGCTGTATATTTCCTAAAACTACAGATGAAGCCTGAATGTCAGCCAGGAAGCCTTTGAAACTGTTTTTGTCTTACATTAACAGGTTTAGATAAAAGCTGCTTCAGTCAATCTTCATGCTAGTTTTAAGATATACACAGCCATTCCAAAATCTTATCTGGCCCTTGTAAATACAAAAAATCTTCCAAAAAATAAAAATAAAAACAATTCGGAAGCTGGCTCCCAAGAAAAGTTCACGATATACAAGGTCAAACCCAGACCCAGATCCTCCAGCTGTTTTTGAAAACCCTAACATAATCCCTAAAATCCTTAGGAAGCAACAAAGACAGGAAAATTTTGCTGATAAAACCCCTGAAACATCTTGCCCTAGCTGTATTCCGACTCCTGTCAAGGTTTTGTTCCGTTCCACCCCTATTTCCATTAGTTCATCATCTACGTCCCCTGGTACTCCTTCCACACCTTCATCCACTACGCCTGCTAACACTACTGTTGTTTTCACTATTCCAGTTACTCCTATTGTCCCTGTAATCCCTGTTGTTCCTGTTATCCCCACCAATATGGCTAATAGATATGCACCCCTGCAATTACCTGCTAACGCTGTGGCTTTACCTCAAGATTACCAATCGAAAATCTCATATTTTGATTCCACCGGTTCCTTCACAGCCATTCAGCATGCCAAAAAGATGCAAGACTATTTCGAGAACTATGAAATAGATGATGACAGTGTGAGAATGAGAATTTTCGTTCAGAGTCTAACAGGTGATGTAAGAACTTGGTTCAGATCACTTGCTGCAAATTCCATAACCACTCCTGATGAGCTTTACCTATCTTTTACCAACAGATGGGAGAAAAAGAAAGACCCCTTGCATATACTAGCTGAATATGATACAATTAAACGAGGTCCTCAAGAGACTGTTTTGGAGTACTGTGCAAGATTCAATAACGTCTACAATGCAATACCACAGAATTTGAGGCCTCCACC
This sequence comes from Pinus tabuliformis, assembly GCA_031772625.1. Lineage (NCBI taxonomy): Eukaryota > Viridiplantae > Streptophyta > Pinopsida > Pinales > Pinaceae > Pinus > Pinus tabuliformis. The sequence continues at coordinate 1,740,834,468 of CM062819.1, read as the reverse complement.
TGATCTGGCCTTGTACAAATTTCCTGATGGTTTTGACCCTGATATGGCATATCAGTTGAAAGAAAGAGCTCCTGAAACCCTTGAAGACGCGCAAAAGGTTGCTGTCACGGTAGAAGCCAACTTAATTGCCAAAAGAAATAGAGCCAGAATGGAAAAGAGAACCACCTTTAAGGAAGAACCCTCAGCCTTTGACCAGAAGCTTGATGCTATCATTAATGGCCTGCAAAGACTAGGAGAAAGGGTAGAAAATGTTGAGAGAAAAGCATCATGGGAAGGACAGCAGTCCAACACCATAAGAAACCCAAACTTCAGGAAGACACAGAACATAAATGCTGGTAGGCCTAACCAAGACCATGACATTAGACCCCCTTTTCAAGACAACTATGTAGAAGGATCTACTTCTAGTCAACCCATAGAAGACGATCACATGAATTTAATGGATCTAAAGGGTGAGCATCAAACTTTCCTGACACAAGAAGACCAAAACGAACATGATTGCAGTCAATTTCAGACTAAAACTGGCGAATCTTTTGATTTCAAACAGGGTTATGATACTGCTGTGTATGAAGTACACAAACAGTATAAGCTCAGAACTAGGACCATTGACATCTCTGAGCCCAGCAAGACAAAGGAAAGTAAACAGCCCAACAAGATTAAAAACAAAGCTGTTGTAACAGAACCAGCTGATATAACTGTCCCGAACTCAAATCAAGTGACTGTAGAGGACATAACAGACACGCTGCCTGCTGTTGAGCAGCCTCAGCCACCTTCTTTCTCAAAACAAAATTCAAACACCGTCCCAAGAAGTACGCCTGAAGTTGCCAAACCGCAAGCAAATATTTCCAGTAACACTGATAAGCAAGAGCAAGTCGCTGAAAATTTAAATGAAAAGGAAAAAACTGCCAATGCCAATACTAAGACTCCATTGGAGAAGCCTTTTAATTTAGAAACAGAGATCGGAAAACTCAAGATAGCCATTCCTCTTTCAGAATTGGCTAAACATGATGTATATAGGCAACATATTCAAAGGTCACTTCAACTCCCAGAAAACAAAGATGATGTAAATGTTTTGGATGATTCCCCTGAACTATTGTTTGGTCCAGAAGTTAATGGAAAGTCAACACAAGGACCTGTTCCACCCTTTTATGTCAGTCTGCATATACATGACAAAGTCTTACACAACGCTATGTTTGACTCAGGGGCATCGCACAATCTTATGCCCAAAGCAGTTATGGAAAAACTGAACCTCGACATCACAAGACCTTACAAAGATTTATACTCATTTGACTCGAGTCAAGTGAAATGTTTAGGCCTCATTAAAGATCTATGTGTCTCCTTAGTCCAATATCCCAACAAAACCATCCTCATGGATGTAGTGGTGGCTGATATCCCACCAAAGTATGGTATGCTCCTCTCGAGATCATGGGGAGCAAAGCTCCAAGGATCCCTCCAATTAGACCTTTCCTATGCTACTATTTCAGTCTTTGGGCAACCAAAGAGATTGTACAGAGAAACGCTCATGAAGTATGTAGTAAGTAGTGAAAGCAGGCCTGAAAATTTTCCCATTTATTCGATTCATTCCGATATGGATTCCTTCATTTTATTTAATGATGAAATAAATCTGCCCACTGATGATAAACCGCTGGTTTTAGAAACAAACACACCTATCAATGAGGAATCGGTTACCAACATGAACGAAAATGTCACAACAGCAAATGCAACGAGCAGGTTACAAGAACCTCCCCACACAGAAATTTTAGATCTGCCCCGTCCTGTAACAGCTCAAACTCCTAGCATCGTCAACAAGCAAGAAATCACATGGTTCTTAGAGTTTGATGGTTCTGTTAACAAGTTAGGAGCAGGGGCAGGTGTCTGGATTCATAACGCACACAATAACCATGCAGAAGGACATGCCTACAGACTGAACTTTAAATGCACAAACAACATGGCAGAGTATGAGGCTCTGCTTTTAGGCCTTAAACTGTTAAAAACTCTAGGAGCTGTTAAAATATCTATCCTGGGTGACTCTGATCTAGTTATACAACAGATGAAAGGTAATTTTGTTACCAATGACAATAGAATGAGAGCCTACAGAACTGCTGCTACTGACATACTCCAGTCATTCACTGAATTCAAGCTTGACAAGATTTCTAGAAATCACAACATTCATGCACACAGCCTAGCCACCTTTGCTAGTACATGCAAGCTCCCTTTTGACCCCAGCCATCACTTCACGGCTGAAATAAAACATAGGCCCACTGTCCCAAATAATGTCAGAGATTGGCAAGTGTTCGAGAACGATGCCCAGATTAATAATTTCCTTACCCTTGCGCATGAATTTTCAAACATCAACATTGATATGGATGCTATGACAGATCCACAACAACAAACAGCTGAAAGTCAGCAAGAAAATCAGCAAATTCTAAACGCTGCAACAGCCAAATAGATCCTGAAACCAACTATTTTTGACAATGAAAACATTGAACAGCTGAAACAAACGCAGGTAGAAGAAATAGACAAAACAGAGGCAGAAATCATTGACCTGAAAGATAATTTTTTGCCTGCTGGTCTAACCCCACTAGAAGACATGTTTGACTCTAACGACGTTCCCAGAAAACCAAAACTGCAACCAATAAACACCGAAATAGAAGAACACAACATCGGGACAGCAGAGAACCCAAAAATGATCAAACTGTCCAAAAATCTACCACCTGATCAAAAGCCCAAGTACATTGATCTATTCAAAGAATTCCAAGATGTATTTGCTTGGAGCTATGAGGATTTGAAATCCTACGACACATCGGTGATTCAGCACACCATTCCTTTAAAACCAAACCAGAAACCCTTCAAGCAGAAACTTAGAAGAATTAACCCCCTGCTTCTTCCCCCGATTGAGAAGGAAGTAAAAAGGATGTGGGAAGCAGGCATCATAGCACCTATTAGATTTTCTGAATGGGTGTACAATCTTGTTCCTACAAGAAAGAAGACAGATGAAATCAGATTTTGTGTAGATCTCAGAAACTTAAACCAAGTCTCCTTAAAAGACCACTATCCTTTGCCCAAAATGGACCACATATTGCAGAGAGTGGTGGGATCATCTAGAATTTCCCTGCTAGATGGTTTTTCAGGTTTTAACCAGATACTTGTTCACCCAGACGACCAAGACAAAACTGCCTTTACCACACCCTGGGGAACATTTAAATATGTAAAGATGCCATTTGGACTTAAAAATGCTGGTGCTACCTTTCAACGAGCAATGGACATTGCATTCGCCAAAGAAATACATGACTTCCTAGTTGTCTACCTTGATGATCTAACCCCATTTTCCAAATCTGATGAAGAACATCTCAAGCACCTCAGGCAAATTTTCATGACATGCAGAAAATATGGAATCTCCTTGAATCCTAAGAAGTCCTTATTTGGCCTTGAAGAAGGAAAATTACTTGGCCACATTATATCAAAGGATGGGATCAGAATTGATCCTGAGAGAATACAAGCCATCCTCCAAATTCCATACCCCAGAAACATAAAAGAGCTACAAGCATTCCTTGGAAAAATCAACTTTTTGAGAAGATTCATTCCAAATCTGGCTGAATTAATAAGACTGTTAAGCAACATGTTAAAGAAGGATGCCAAGGTAAGATGGTCCCTAGAAGCTAAGCAAGCATTTGAGAGTATCAAATCTGCCTTAACTCAAACCCCTGTCCTAACTAGTCCACAGTTCGATAAAGATTTTATCATATTTTCGTTTGCATCCGAGCATACAATAGCTGCTGTCCTGCTGCAGAAGGATGAACAGGGAGCTGAAAAGCCAATTGATTTTTTCAGCCGAGCCTTGAGAGACGTCCCATTGAAGTACCCGATAATGGAAAAACAGGCCTACGCACTTGTCAAGGCCATCAAGGATTTTAGAGTGTACATACTGTATTCACACGTGATTGCCTACGTCCCACACGCTGCTGTAAAAGACATACTGACTCAAGACGGATTAGAAGGCAAAAGAGGTAAGTGGATTGCAAGTATCCTCGAATATGACATTGAAATAAAACCAACCAAGCTGATAAAGGGACAAGGTTTAGCTAAACTGATGTCCGAAACAAACTTTCAGGCCTTAGACATTAACCAGCTGGACAATGAACCGGAGCTGGCGACTCCACAGATCAGTGAAATATTTCTGCAATGCCCCTGGTACACTGATATTTGCTTTGTATTGTTAAACCTGTGTGCTCCCCCAGGATTGTCCAGAACGAAGAAAAGATTTTTGAAAATGAAGGCTTTAAAGTTTTGTGTTATAGATGGTGCATTATTTTGGAGAAATCATGAAGGTATATTGTTAAATTGTTTAACCATGAATGAAACTAACAAGGTCATGAAATAATTCCATGCAGGTGATTGTGGAGGACATCTCTACTGGAAATCCACAGCAGACAAAATCTTGAGGGCTGGTTTCTACTGGCCCACCCTTTTTGCAGATGTAAAAAAGTTTTCCACGTCATGTCACAAATGCCAAATTTTTGAGGGAAAGAGAAAATTGTTGCCCCTGCCCCTTAAACCAATCTCCACCGAAAAACCTTTTCAACAATGGGGCCTTGACTTCATTGGAGAAATTCATCCCTCTTCCTCAGGCCAGCACAAATGGATCCTAACAGCCACCGACTATTTCACTGAGTGGGTTGAAGCCATTCCCTGTAGACAAGCCAATGATACCATCATTATCCAATTCCTTGAATGCAACATCCTTTCCAGGTTTGGCTGCCCCGAGAAAATCATCACTAACAATGCCGCTGCCTTTAAGTCCAAAAAGCTGATCAATTTCTGCCACAGATTCCATATTACACTTGGCCACTCCACATCGTATTACCCTCAAGGTAATGGATTGGCCGAATCATCTAACAAGAGCCTCATCAACATCATAAAGAAGGTACTAGAAGAAAACAAGAAGAACTGGCACAAGAAGCTAGTGAATGCCCTATGGGCAGACAGACTTTCAAACAAAAGATCCATTGGGATGAGCCCTTATGAGCTGGTATATGGCATGGAGGCTAGATTTCCTTCATCCCTGGGCATTCCTACTATCAAGCTGTTACAAGAGATTCAGGCTGAACCAAATGACATTCAAAGAAGGATTAATCAGACAATTCACCTTCAGCAAACCAGAGAACAAGTTTATGATAGAGCTCAAATCTTACAAGAAAAGCTCAAAAAGATGTTTGATAAGAGAGCTAAAGCTGAAGATTTCAGAATCGGTGACAAAGTTTTAAAGTGGGATTCACGAAGAGAAGACAAGGGCAAACATGCCAAGTTCGACTTTTTGTGGAAAGGTCCATTTGAAATTTCTGCTGTTCAAGGAAACAACACCTATTTTCTCAGATTTATGGAGGACAGCACCTTGGAAGAAGGCCCTGTGAATGGCAGAATGTTGAAACATTATCATGATCCTTGTTGCTGAAACAATGCAAGTTCTGTAAATACCTTTTGTACAATATTATTTGTATATATCAGCATTCAGTTTAATTTGTGTAAACAGGCCGATTGTTAAGGAAAAGCAGTAAAATTGAAAAGGACGCAGCCGATGCAAATTCTTCAAATCTCAGAAGCATCAAAACAGAGCAAGAACTTTCAGTTTATATCAGCATAGTTGCTCAAGGATTGCACATAAAAATCAAGCACGCAGAAGAAAGCAGGCGATGCTGTACAATTCACAGTAACTCAGATGAGAAGAGAAAGTGGTTCATATTTTCAAAGTTTCATACTTTAACAGTCAGAACAAAAAAGAATTTCCCAGTCCACAGCAACAAACAGAAGATCAAGGCAATCTGACCTGCTGTTCTTGACTTTTCACCAGGAAAAGCCATCCCCAAGTGGAGCCACTGTTAGCCTCCTGTTGCAACAGGGTTTCATTTTTCATGATTGACATTTTTACATGCCAAATATGTCATACTTTGCAAGCTGCAGTGTTCCATATTTCCAGAAGAGACCAAAGAAAAAGCCATGAAGTGTGCTGATCCAGATGCCACTGCTGTTTCCAATTTTGATGAGTTGTTCCATTTTTAAGAATTTTTCCAGTTTGAAGGGAGGTCCAAACAGTCCAATCTTGGTCTCCCTAGGTTTCAATTTCCTGCTTTAGAATATAGAGAATGCATCTGTCCAAACAGTTTAATCTTGGCAGATTTGTAGATAGGTAGAGAATCAAAGGGACCCAACTGTTTAATCTGGGCCTGCAAGTCTAAGTGCACCCAAAACAAAAAGAAGAAAAAATGTTAGGACAGTAGGCTGGGTAGGTAGCTGTTCGGTGGCAGAGTGATGACTGATGATCAATTTTGTATCTCACAATGTCTTATCTTTTCAGATCACAGTTGTCAGGCAGTCTTGCATTCAAAGGAGGTACTCGAGCTGGAATTCACTAACCTCCCCTCTCCTCATTTCCCCCCAAGTCACTTGCTAACATCCCCCAAGAGGTCAAGATCTGCTTGAGCCTCTCAGTTTCATCATTTCCATGACATTCGCCTTGGTGAGGATCTGCTTCACTCAAGGACTGCTCACTCATCATCTGTGAGCCTTCTTTTCCCCAAAATGGCATAAGGTCTCACACCTTAGCGCCCTCTTTTCATCTCCATATTAACTATTAACTTTATTATATAACTCCCTATCAGTCTTCCACTTCCCCTGTTAAAATCATGTATATAAGACTCCCCTATGTAAATATCCCCTCCCTGGCATTATAGCCATAATTCTACTAAGTCCGGGAAATCACAGTCCATCTGGGGCTGTCTTTAGCCCATCTGCGTCATTAAGGAGCTAGTGTGACATCTGGTCAGCTAGTAACCTCTTCCCTAACCCTAAAACCCAAAAAAAAAAAAAAACCCATGTTGTCACCTTTTTTCCTTGTAAAATTTCACCCCAGCGCTGTAAAAAACCCATATTCCACCCCTAACCCAAAGTTTCGGTGTGTAAATATTAATCCGCGCCCGTAAAACCCACATAAACCCGTTTCCCTAAGTTTTAAACCCACCCGCGCAAATATTAAAAAACGAATATACTCCGCATATACCCCGCACTAACCCGCCATCACTTCGCGTCCGCCGCCAACCGTTAGATCCCCCGCCCCACAGATCTACGGTGGGCGGGCCGTCCCATCTCCAAAGCGCCTGAGCTTTAGCGTCCGGGAGATGGGCGGTATTACCGCCGTACTCCCGCCACGCGTCAAGCGTTGGGCTGTGGCGGAGCCCCATCCCCCGAAACCACCATCCCCAAAAAGCGGTGCGCCCTAATACCGCTTACCGCCCTGCCCGGTGACGTCACACCCCACGTCACCTGCCCACATCACACCCCACGTCACCTGCCCACGTCACACCCCACGTCACCGTTTACATCACCCCCTCGCCCAGTCACATGTCGCGTCACCCGCCTGCGTGGCCTCCTGCCACGTCACTGCCACGTGTCCCAGCCGCTGTACCTGCCACGTCATCGTCCGTACAGGATGACGTCATGCTGACGTCATCCCGCCACGTCGTCTTGCTGACGTCACCCGCCGTACAATGTCACATCATGCTGATGTCATCAGCACTTTTTTGGGCGCAAAGGCGCGAAAATCGCACTTCGGAGCCCCGGAATCCAATTCTGAGGCAGTTTTTGATGAGCGATTTGCGCCTAGCGCAAATCGCTCATCGCAGGATTTTTTAGGCCGAAATGGAGAATCTTCAAGGAATCTTTAGGGAATCTTCTCATCATGCGGCCCCAGGAAGCCCGAAAAGGCGCAAAAATGACCCGTTTTCTTCACAGAGCATACCGGAAGGAACAGAAAACAATTCCAGTTGATACAGAGGCCGAACAATGGCCATTTACTAGTGATTAGACCCGCAGCATATCAGATCAACAGTCCAGATTTTGTCAAAGAGTATCAGTGGAAGAAAAGACGCCAAAGAGTATCAGCAAAGATTTGTTTAGGGGCTCGAAGCACCTGCGCATTGATGAAGCCCCCAGAAAGTCAAATCAATAAGCATCAGCCCATCCTTGCCCTCAAATCACCATTAAGGCATTCAAAGCACCAGGACAGTAAGGAAGCAGGAACCCATGCATATTTATTTCAGAAGACACTGCCCCAAGGCACCCAGGACTACATCACTTATTCATTACTGTTCACGGCCGCCCCAGCGCAGCCCGAGTTATTTCATGCATTTATTTCTGGTAGAGTTAGGTCAGTTAATTATGACCTGATTAGGTCAAGATGTAATAAAAAACAGTAGATAGAAAGTTTTTCCCTATATATACCACCCTCTGTATAGTTTTAAGGGTTGGAAAATTGAGAATTCTTCACTAGAGACTCGCTGTGTATACCTGGATTTTTCTGTAATCAAAGATTGCCGAAAGCTTGGAGAGCAAACTGTCTGTCATTGATAAATGCTTTTGGAGACTGAAGATGGAATTCTTGTGCTGCGGCCTGAAACAATAAGTGCCTCTTATCTTTGTTTATGTGTTTACCATTATCTAAATAGCAGGAAAAAAGAATAGCCTAGAATTAGTTTAAATACTCTCTATGCTCGATTCCTGCTGTTTTTTGATGTTTTCCTCTGAATGAATTGGTTATGAATATTGAATTCCTTCTGGCTCATGTTTACCCCAATTCACCTGTGTTGGCCAATTATCTAGGGATTCTTAACTGCCCTTAGGTAGCGCCCTGTTACTTTCTCTGCTAATCTGTTGGAGAGATTCTTAACTGCCTCTCCTTCTTTAGCATTCATTTCATCCTTTAAACCTGAAAATTGTTTCAACCTCAGCTATCTTGCTCCATGTTCCCTCACTGTTATTAAGAAGACGCACCTGCAGTTCCCCTCCTCGACTCCACGCCCAATGGTTTGAAACATTCAGACTATACTCTGCCTCTCTACCTGAAAGTGTCAATTGTCCCACCAAAACAAAACAAAGAACCCCCTGAACCCAAGACCTAGCCTAAAATCCTTTCAAACAAAGATAAATCTATAAGAGAGAGCCCTCTCTGACTGCAGGCAGGCTAGAACCTGCAGTCCAAAGTTGGTTTGTGGTTACCTCGGTCGTATCCCTTTCTTAACCTTCAGGGACAACCTGAGTGATAACACTCCCTACATTCAATTCTTGTAGACCTGAGGGTTTCTCAGTCGCTCCTCCCTATATTCCATTCGATTTTTTCTTGAGTGTTTCTCGGTGTCTCCTCCATACATTTGATTCTTGAAAACTGACCTGGGCGATTCTCGATGGATCCTCCCTACATTTGATTTGACATTCCCTTCCCTATGCGAACTCCTTCAAGAATCCATAGTAGCTGGAGGATTCAGGCATCATGGTTAAGCAATGGTAAGTCCACATTCCTTCTTGAACACTTGCAATTCTAGGGTTTTCAAAAAATTGTCACAATAGGCACAATTGAGACCTTTTATGCCCTATATATATATATATATATATATATATATATATATATATATATTCTCATTGTATGCATTAATAAGAGAGTAGTGCCATGGCTATCAGTTAATTAATACATCCATTACTTCTTGAGTCCTTTCTTTAGTCATGGGCTATGACTTATTCATCCATCTGTGAATATCGTATTTAGTCATGAATAACCAGAGGCGGTGAACCGAGCAACCCATCGATGGTAACATGAGACCATTAAGTTCATACGTGGTACCCGGAAGATGATATGTCATATCTAGAAGAATTCATAAGGAAATTTAGGTTAAAGAGTTAATATACTAGTGTTGTAGCCCCACCACAAACTACTTTAGACTATAATTCTGAGTGGTTTATTTTTTTCTCTTTGCTTTGTCACGTCTTCATTGTTCAAGCTCAACCAACAACTTAGCTTTGTGAAGCCCATGGCTATTCAGACCCTTGCTAACAATGATATTGTTCTCTTTCAAATTTTAATGATTTTGAATGCAAGTTTGTTGTTCTGGACTTGAGAATAGGGCTATGTATAGTGCCCAAATCTATGATCCAATTAGCATTGAGTTTAATCTTGAGAGGATGGCTTTCTTGACTATTATGTCTCCTGAAAATAATCTTAAGACACCTCTGCTTACTTTTGAATAGGACTGTGAATTAATTATAGTGATAAGGTCTTGGATTTATGCTCAGAACTTGGATTTTTACTAGGTATCGTCTCCATTGGATAAGGTCATGATCTAATCCAACATAAGATATAATTTTAGAAGATAAAGAGATGTTACATTCTATGAAGGAACTATGTAGTAATAACTGATCTAGCTTAATGTGTCTAGGATTGATATATCTATTGGTCTATGTATTTGTCAACCAAATAGGTATTGGTCGATGTATTTAGTCCTTCGCTTAGCTTTCTTCTCTTCTAGGCATAGGATAGGATTTTCTTTTATTTTGCTTCTTTCTTCTGCACTATAGATCAAATTTCTTGTTACCCTTCAATAGGTCGAACTCACTTGTGTATTTATAGTGGTTCAAATCTTCAACATACGACTGACTTGTCAAGTTGTTTGAGGTTGACTTATTAAATTGTTTGAGGCTGAATTGAAGGCTTAGGAAGTTTACTGGGTGGAGGAGGAAAATATTATTTTCTTTCTTGACACAAAAATCCCAAAAAGGGTCTATCATATAATAATAATGATAATGACTCAATATATAATCCTAGAAGCCTATAATAAAGGCTTTGACCTATTGACCGATGGCCCAAGCATGAAACCCATGCGTTAATAATTCAAATTTCTTTTACAATAAAAGATATTTTTCTTTCTTTTCACAGATACAATTATGAATACCGACACTAGTTACATTCTTCAACACCATCAACCTATTCCTCCCAGTACTTTATTCATGTTGTATTTGATAAGTGGTCAGGGTCATATAAAATACTACCAATTTATTTTAGACATCTTATTTTTCTAGAGAAATACCCACCTCCAACTAAGTTGCTAGACTTGCATCCACTTCCTGTGTCTGCATTAAGAAATCCTTCATACGAAGCACTATATCAACATTTTAGACACTTAAATACTATTCAAACCCAGGTATTTTCAGTTCTTTATAACTCAAATGATAATTTTTAGATGCAACACCTAATGGTAGTGGTAAGACTATTTGTGTTGAGTTTTCTTTACTATGATTGCATCATAAAGGCCCAAACAATGTATTTCGATGTGTCTGTATTTCTCCTATAGAGGCTCTTTCCAAAGAGAGATACTGATATTGGGAGCATAAATTTGGAATAGAGACAAAATAGACCCAAAACTTCTTTCAACTCTTGACAAGACTCCTTTAGGTTGCGGCTAATCTCCACTTATGATGAATTACACTTGGGTCAGTGAGAATAAGGCTTCTCCTCACTCTAATTTATAGACTTCTCAAGGGCTTCATCTAATTTATTGTTGTGGGCTTGAAAACTCATAAAATTACAGAAGCTAACTTGAAAAAATCATGTGAAAACCCAACAACCATACAAAAAAATGAAAATCTCATCATAGACAACTCAAATTTCCATGATTTCCATTGCCTCTAATTCCTTTCAAAGTACTCTAACACCTCCATGTGTAAAATCATCGAAATGCCTTGTGGTTCCACACCCACCCACTTGGGTGCAAAACATAACGGCTTGATTTCTTAGCCCACAAGTCACTTTTGTATGCCAATTAATCCAAAATCCTATAACCTAGGGTTTGGAGTACCTCCCAAGCTACAAATATCAACAACCTCAACATCCAAAAAAATTGCCTTTTATTCCACTGAAACTATTTACATTCTTCAACATATCGAAGCATGGGGGTAATATTTTGTAATGGAAGATTAAATGCTATCAACTTATCTTGAGTTCTCAACTTATTGAGTGAGTTCATTGGTTAGGATGAATAGGTTTTCAAGTTCTCAAGTTTTCAAAGATTACTTGAATAATTTAAACGCAAAGAACTTCCTTATAACTCACTTGTACTAATATAATTTCTTATGGTTTCGTCAAGACATTTCTCAACATCCCTTATGACACTCCTAACAGTTTCTCTCATTTGATGGAGTGTTATAATATGCTCAACCAAACATGTATTTGTAAGATCAATCTTCGTTGAGTGACGAAATTTCAGATAGGATAGAAGAAATTGACCAAACATCTGCTACGCCATATAGCAAGTAAAGATAAACTAGAGGTAAAAAGATTAGAAGAAAATTCCATAAACGCATGGAAATTTTTCTTGCTAAAGGGGGTTTATGTTCTTATGATAATGAGAGCGTATATGACATCGAGGTTCCCTTGAGGTACAAAAATCTAGTGAAACAATGGGCACAGAAAGATCTTCCTAAAATAAACATTGTTTTTTCTGTCAATGAAAGGATATACTGCATCGCCCCATCGTCATCACATGGCAAGGGGCTATTTTCCATGGATTGCATAAAGGTCTGTTACAGAGGATTAACTGAATTGATGGAGTATGTTAGACCCTATTACAACTACAATGATTAGGTACAACTAATCCAATATGATAAAAATATGAGAAGATATGGAGTGGCCGCAAATTATATACAACTAAAAGACAATGATGAAAATAAAGGCACAACTTGTTAATTTTTCTTAGGTCTATATTGTTCTTTTCTTTGATAATTGCATTTCTTCATTTACACATTAAATTCACCCCATAACATCATAACATTATTCAATTTTACCTCATTATTCAACAACATATGCAACTATGTAGAAATAACAATATCATCATCAATGCAACAGAACATAAAGGAGCAATAGAAGAAAATCATTCACACATAAAAACACCAGGATTGGTTAGAGACCAAGGCAAAACCCATTATGGGGAAAAACCTTTCAAATACTTCTTCTTATTAGGTCGCCATTGAATGATTTAGAAAAATGAGTACAATGATCCATATCTTTATCCATATAACTATCCATCAAAAAATAAACTAAATAATATTCATGAGATGAACCCAACCATGCTCATACTCAAAACCCTAATTCAGAAGTTTGTAATGAACTGTCATTGTCTGCGATCAACTTCTAAAACTTGTGGTCAATGAGCGAAAACTTCGGACAACTGAAATTTCAGCCTTTAGGTCCCGGTTGCATGGAGGAGGAGTCATGTGTGCAACTAAGAGGTTCCAGTTTCTCCCTTGAGCCTGCAAGCCATCGAATGCAGCCGAAAGTATCCTTTGTTAAGCCAATGATTGTAACCCAAAACCCTAGTTTCCAGTCGCATGGAGGATGAGTTGTGCAAGCGATTGAAAATATTTTGTCACACTGATGTGCCAATCAGCTAGAAACTATGGTCGAGATCTCCTGGTGTCCTTTCTGTGACTGAGGCCCAAAACCCTAAAATAGAAATGTGATATTTGAACCCTGCAATTTCTCCTTTATGCGAACCAATTCTCTGCGGACATGCCTTAGACCTGTACGAGCCAAAACAAAGATGAGAATAGAAGAATGTCTCATGTCCAAATGAGGTGGAGGTCACTTGTATTTATAACCTTCCAAGGATGTCCATGTTTCTTTATGGCTGACTTGATAAAATATGCACATGTGGGATTATAATTCAAAAATACACTTTCCCTTGTCCAAATTTGATGATCTTTAGGTCGATTTTGGTCCTCTCGAAAAGAGGAATTCAATGAAATAATTACATCCATCACATGAGTATTCCAAAGTCGAATATTACCCTAGTTACATAATTTAACACTCCCTCTCAACTAGGGAGAATTCCACCTGTCAATATCTGACCATTGGTCATCATGTCATCCTATCATCATATCATATCCAATCTTGAGTATCTCATCATCATGCATCATCACTAATCATATCGGTTCATCACTTGCTTATTCTTATGTATCTCTTGATTTTCCCTGCTCATATGTTGAACATTATCGAATCTAAAAGAAGAAGAATTTGACATCGAAGGGGAGCTCAATCTACCACCCTCTATCTATCAGGGAGCAACTGCTACCACCTGAAATTTCTGCCAGTGGGGAGCCCAATGCTACTACCTAGGAAACATCAATGAGGAGCCAAATATACGACTTGTACCAACATCGAAGAGGTTAGCTCAATCTAAAACAACATCGGGGAGATTAATCTCAACCTGGAATCTCATCAGGGAGCTAAACATATACAACCCCATATCAAGCAATAGGTGATATAGGGGAGCACATCTCAACCCATCCTATTCCTACTGATATTCCCAACAATGACCCTCAAGAGTCATGTGGTAGAACACCTACATCATAATTCGAGCTTGGGCTAGATACCCAAATTACCAAAAGATAAGGATCACATTCCCCAAGCCACCTCAACCCATTGGCCAGACGGGGAGGGAAAATCCCAACAAGCCTGGCTTGTGGGTATGATGCCAACTGGGGTATACTTTGCAAATAACAAGATAGGGGAGCAACATATCCAATCCTATTGGTAATAGATAGGGGAGAAACATCGATGACCCTACTTTCTAGAGATACCTCAACCCCAGAAATCCTCCATCTCAATTCCACATCCTGGGAACTCAAACAAAGGGGAAGATTTGGCTCAGTGTCCTCGATCAATGATTCTCTCTATAGATCAACAACATATCATCGTGCTCATATTTAGTAATCATCATGTCTCAATAGAAGTTTTATCTTGTTCATACAGGACATCAAATCAAATATCATATTAGAACAAAACATGTATATATCACAAAAAGGATACCATATTCAACCTCCCTCTCATGGAGATACAAACCACAAGCCTAAGCTTGACTCATACATTAGCATTGTCTCAATGAAGGCATATTAGTCCCAGCTTCATATGAGATTCTCTGCCAATTGGATCCACTCATTATTATCGGAATGTATCCCCATCATATTTAGAACTTGTCCAAACAAATTTCTAAGGAGATTTTTCATCTTGCCTCACAGTTGGTCATGCTAGAAACATCATACTCAACCTCAATCGTGCTTAAAGATACGAACTTCTCATCCAAAATATCATGGTATATCTCATACTAAGGCAACACCCAAATGTGATTATCTCATTAGCAATGATCCCCAACAACATCAATACATCCATATAGTCACATATCATAGGATGAATATCTCAGATAAAAGATTGATCGTCCCATGCAAATATCTTGAGGGTGCTTGGTGGCAACTCAATTTGTATGAAGTGGCTAAATCATAAATTCACTCAGGTTCTATGCACAACATACATATATACAGATGGGTGTTCAAACGAAACATCAATGCTTCAATCAACTGTTGGTTGCCAAGTCAGGTTCAACAATATCTCTTCACAGCTTCTTTAAATTCAATCGGAGTGTCCATGGATTTTCATTTCCACTTTCCAAAAACTCTTCAATAACTTCATGATATATATTTTATTTTCCAAACTTCAGAAATCGATTCATCATTCCATGATTCATTATTTCGAGCTATAGTAGCCATCTCCCTCTTACTTTGATCATTAGAGGCTCATTTCCTGCCAATAATAGACCATCAATATATAAAACCAAAATCAAATCCATACCTCAGACCACTTTTGAAGTAGAGGTTTGGATCGACACATATTCTTGGCTTCACTAGGTAACTGTCAAAGTGGACAGACTAGGCTCAGGGAGCTTGCTTCATACAATGATTTCTGCAAACATAACACTTGACCAAACCAATATGATCAAACTTACATAGATGAATATTGCGCAATAAAATCAACTAACTCAACTTATCAAAGTTTAGATGCCAGATTGTTGTGGGGGAAAGTATCCAACTCGGAATGACCCTAACCCACTCTAAGGGTGACAGTTCCTTAGCAACAGCTGAAAGCAAAGCTATCTAAAGTTTCTTCTTTATGACATGCAAGAGATAAAAAGGATAGATCCACTTACCAATGTCTTGCGCAAATAGTCGATCCAATCTCCTTTGATTGCCGCTTGCTCCCAGCTCCAAGTCTTTTCACGGGCCCATCTATACGAGATCCTGCAAATAAGACAAGAAAAGGAAACTACAAGAAGCATGCATACATAAATGATTCAAGGATTAGCATAAATCAAAGACGCAAGTAAGACAATTCACCATTGAAACACATGCGAATAGAAGAACCTCAAATGCTTTATTAATATATGGAAGTAAGGTTCAGGCGGTGATACAACCATGAGAGGTCCAATCCAGCATCACCTTCCCGATGGAGAGAAATCTCTTCTTCACCTCCCTCAAGCAATCACCCAATGCTCACAACTGTAAACCAACAACAATTCTTTGCACTAAATTCCGGCCTCCAGATCCCATGGGATGAGATCCTTATATAGAGTTTTGGAGTGAAGATAAGTCAGCTTGATGTGTGACTTGTTGTCCTCTTCAACTCCAGTTGTTCTTCAGTTCTTCACTCGGAGTTTCTGTCTTCCACTTGGAGTTTTAGAAGCTCTTAACTCATCATTAGGCGAATCTTATCATCAAGTGTCTTTTTAGAAGCTTCCTGGGCACTGGCACTTTGAGAAAAAGATTCCTCCACATGTCCAAGTACGCCCAGCGCAGGTAGCCTTTGTTCTACCTGCTATGCATAGCAGGTAGCCTTTGTTGTACCTGCTATGCAGCGCAGATGCCTAGTGGAGCAGCTGCTTTGATCCAAAATTGACCTGTTTTTGAGTGTTTTTCAGTGGAGAACTGATTTGCAGTGCTGTGGTTTGCTGACCTTATTCCTCTAAGGGTAAGAAAAACTTGTTTAGGGACTTTGGATCCCTTAGATTATTGACATTTCATGCTCTATGCTGTAAGGCACAAAAATGTCTATAACAGTTGCCCCCTAAAGTATGAGGTCGTTTATCAGGTGAAATGCTTTATTAGGAGGATCTGAAGTTCATTCAATCGCCGGGAGGTGACCTGTAACAAAATACAATACAATACATTATCTTTTCCTACTTTCTTTTCATGATCTAGCTGATGCGGGCATTTCCCATGATCAGCTTTATAAATACATTTTCCGTACATAAACAGACGATCGTCTAATAATAGACTGATAATTCTCTGCTTTTAATTATCATACTCTTTTAGTAGGATGATCATCTGCTGCACATGTCTATGTTTTTATCTCCTGAATATATATCGCAGCCCGGATGGATGAAACTAGATCCGGGGTTTTCAAACTTGTCCGATCTTCACTCTAGTACAAGTCGATCCATGTGAGAATTTCTTGAAGTCGAACATGGAAAGACATCGCTTGATTACCAGTCAATAATGTCAACTGTTAACAAGCGCGAGAGGAATCACCGATAATGATGATGACCCTCAAGGTACTGCAGCACAATTCACGTGGTGTGAATATAGGATCTGACGTCGAACACCACACAAAGTCTCCTGGTCGAAGGTCATTAATGTATACCTATCGCCGGGAGTGAGAAACTTGCCATTGAGGCATGCAAGCTTCAAAGTACTGAGGGGGTGTCCCTAGATCAACTTCTTGGATAATGAGCTGATGTCGACAAGAAGTGATCCGTCAAAGGAGGGCCTTAATGAATCCCACATCAGTGACACGGAACGGAGCTAGTGATGATGGTGAAAACGATCTGTGAAATATGATTCAGGGTGGCGGTCATGGAAGGATGAAAGATGATGTACGGTAGTGGATGGGACCCGGTTGACACTTTCTGAACGACATCTCTTGAACATATAACGACACTGATGTGATGGATCGGTAGCATTACCCCATGTATGGATGGTATGGCGAGACCATGGTGAAGGGACCGGCGAATGATAATAACCCAACCCGATATTTACGGAGGCAAAAGTGTCATGTTCAAGAGCGACTTGCTACCATTAAGCTTTGAGGTTCTTCCCAATTTTTCCCCAGTCATTTCTGACCAGTAACTCTTTATTTTTTGACAAGCTTGAGGAGGATAACATATGCTTGATCTATAACCTGCCCTTCGGGCAAGCCCATCGCTATGTTTTTAATGAGCTTAGCGATAGGGAAACTCGTTCTCGTCTAAAGACAAGTTTGTCGCTATCTAATATTTTTAACGAGCCTAGCGACAAAGACAACTCGGTCCTTTTCATTTTTAGAGAGTCTGAAAAGGGTACATAAAGTGGACTCCAGGGGTCCTTTTTCGTCATCTAATCCCTTAAGTCTGAAAAAGTATAAAACAATACAGAAGGGATGAATGTTCGATATCTTTATCGAGCCGAACCAGACAAGCGCTCGATCTTTTTGTGCAATAATCCCTCAGGTCCAAAAAGATTAAAATCTAGAGGAGGGATAGCTCTTCCGGTCCTTTTAACGAGCTGGAAGGCCAAAACTCGGCAAACTTTTCATATTTTACGAGTCAGTGAAAAGAGCTCAAAGAAGACTCGTCTTTTGAGGAACGAGTGATAAACAGGGATAGCAGCAGATTCCAGGTACAGGTTGGAATTTTCCAATCACGGCAGTATTACAAGGATGGCTAGGTGAAATCACTCTTCGCAGCTGTTCCTCAAAATAGGTAAACAATCAAGTGGATGTGAATGATCGGCCAAATGAAAAGTGGAGGTGACGGTACACAAACATGACCAAGGCTTTTATGGCTGATGAATTTACGGTCTCAAATGGTTATTTACCGGTTCATTTTTTCTGAATGAGCTTGAACTCTGGGGGAAGCTTGCTCACATGCTTATGTTGATTTTTTAACGAGCATGAATTTCCGCATTAAAACTGCTCGGATCTTGCGTTTATTTTTTAACGAGCATGAACTTTGCCAAAACTGCTCGTTTCTTGCGTTTATTTTTTAACGAGCATGAACTTTGCCAAAACTGCTCGTTTGATAAGATCAAATTCATATTTTACCATGACTAGCTTTTTCTTTTCAGAGATAGTACTGTATCATCAATTGCTGCAACAAACTTTGTTAGAAACGGATAACATGAAGTAAAAATACTAATATTTTACTTTGAACTACGTAAAAAGCATTTAAAAGATATTTTTACCTCTCATTTTACCATTTCATGTGCATTTGGTTTGTTGGAGCTTTGGAGGTGCCTCTTCCTCTTGATTTTTCACCAGCTGATTTCGGGAGATTCTGTGGACGATTTTCAGCGCCGTTTTCACCAGGTAGGAGCTAAACCCTAGCTCTATCTTTTCATGGTCTTATTTCTCAGTTTCATGCTTGTTTTCCTGCCCCCATGAGCCCCTGGGGTTTCTCTAGGGCGCTCTGCCATCAGCGCAGGTGCCCTATATCGAAACCTGCGTTGGGACCTTCATTTTCAAAGGCAGTTTGTTCCCCAACGCAGGTAGACCCTTCTCTACCTGCGTTGGGCGCAGAAAACTTCTTGGTTGCACAAACATGACCAAGGCTTTTTATGGCTGATGGATTTACGGTCTCAAATGGTTATTTACCGGTTCATTTTTTCTGGATGAGCTTGAAC
Organism: Pinus tabuliformis; assembly: GCA_031772625.1. NCBI lineage: Eukaryota > Viridiplantae > Streptophyta > Pinopsida > Pinales > Pinaceae > Pinus > Pinus tabuliformis. Next base: position 1,740,815,112 of record CM062819.1, on the reverse strand, counting down.
TCTGGGGGAAGCTTGCTCACATGCTTATTATTTATTTTTTAACGAGCATGAATTTTCGCATTAAAACTGCTCGGATCTTGCGTTTATTTTTTAACGAGCATGAACTTTGCCAAAACTGCTCGTTTTTACCAGTCATAAAGTAGTAAGGTCTCATGGAAGATTCCTATTTTTTAAGGAGCTTCATCTCCCTACGCAGTGCTCCATATCCTCTCTTCATGCAAGCTGGGTATCGGCCCATCCTACGGGTTCCTACCTAAAACTAAAAAGCCACTCGCGCTTGCATTCCAAGAGGTTTGCATGCCCCCAGGTGTAAGTTGAATTTCAAGGTTACCCCTCAATTTGCAGGTAAAACATTCATTTTACCGGGAGAGGCCTACCTCTTTCTGGTTACCCAAAGAATGGTTTTATTTGCTGCCGCAAATGAAACTCTTTCTTCGGCGATGTCTATCATTAGGGTACACAAAGATGGTTACAATCTGTGGCAACAACATCGTCTCTATCTTTGGGGGCTGCCCCTACTTATCCTTTAAAACATTTGTTTTAATGGGTGAGGCTGGCCTTTTACCCAAAGCCGGTACCTACTTGCTGCCACAAACGGATCCCCTTCTTTGGTAGAGCCTACCTATTTAGACAAAGGTGAATGACCTTTGTCAAACAAGTAACCTTGACAGAAGAATCCTTTTCCAGAACAACCCCATCCCTAACAGCTCCTTCTGAGAGTCCAACTCTCTCTTTGTCTTCTTGTCCTTCTTCTCCACGAAGATGGCTCAGAGGAAGATTCACAAAGATGAAGGAGGGGGACGGGGTACGGACTAGTCATATTCTTCCGCGGAAATTCTACTTTACACCTAAGGTTTTTTCTGCCTCCAGAGCAGACCAGGATGCATGCCCCCTGGGCTCCTGCGTTCCTTTCCCGAATCACTCGCCTTCATCAGGAAGAAGAACCGAGGGAAGAGACCTTTCTTGATCGAAAAGACCATTGAGGATAGGTATGTGACTACTTGCGATGTGTGATCCCGGAAGCGAAAGTTGGTCTACGAGCTTGACCATTCTTCCTTCGTATGGAAAACACATTATTCGAAAGAGTGAGGAGACTATTGCTTCCATGCAATATATGTAGTCTCGTCCAAGGAGTAGGTTATAATCCAAGGGTCCTTGGACGACCATCAAATTCATCTTGACAGCCTTCCCTTTCAGTGTAATAGGCACATTAGGTAGAATCCCTAATGGTCGACTGGTTCCTCTGTCAAAACCCGAGAGACGCCTTGTCTCGGGCAAAAGCGCCGGGCAACCCAGTGCTTTCCAAGCAATAGAGGACAGGATACTCACAGACGCCCCTTCATCAATGATGGTTCCAGCCATCACCATTTTGTATATTTGGACTATAATTCTAAATGGTATACTGGCTGGTAACCGGGGTCTGCCTAGTTGGTTCCAATCAAAGGACACAACCAGGTTGCTTGGTGGTGGGACCGAATATACGGCCGGATATGATCCTGACGATGCTCCTTCCTGCGATAAAGGAGTGGGCGCATTGCCCAGATGCTCATCAGAATCGGTGTTGACGAAAAGAATATGGACGGTGTCATCCTTATTCTCTTCGGTAGGGGTGTCAATTGAAGATGAATCCTCAGTGACTGTGGTATGTGAAGATGAAACTTCTGAAGGGAGAACCGGGTCAACTACCGTTTCGACCTTTGGAATTTCGTCCGGTCTGGATTCAGTAGGTTCACTTTCAGCGACTGACACTTCAGCTGGCCCTATGAGCGGGGCAGCTGTATTTTCGACCAACGAAGGACTTGGCGCGAGTTTTTGATATCCAGGAGGAAGTAGTACCGGTGCCACCGGTTGATCTTCCAAAACTCTCTTTGCCTCGTCTAAAAAGGGACAACGGCGAAGGGTGTGATCGCCTTCACACAGTTCGCAGGGGAATCTCATCCCTCTTCGCGTCTGCGACCTTCACTTTCGTTGGTCGACGGTAAGCATTCAACCTGGTTGTCAGAGGTTGATGCTTCCGAATCGTGCAAACGAGGGGACCAGTCCCTTAGTATCCGGGGAATACTGGGACAATCACTGTGGAAGTGGTTCCCTCTACATATGACACATGGCGATTTGGACCCGGTCTGTGCTGTGTGTGGGTTTTCGTTAGATGCCTTTTGCTTGCCCCCAGGCGCCTTTGGCTCCTTCTGCTTCTTTTCTTTCTTCTTCTTTTCCTTCTTCTTTTCCATGGGAGCTCCGCTTTTGGCGGCTTGACCTTTTGAAGAAGAAGGATCGGAGGAAGGCTCATAAGAAGTGGAAGGCTGGAGAGTAGCTCTAGACTGGTCTAACTGTTGACTCGACTATTCAGGAACCGTGGTGGTCTGAACTACAGCGGTTGAGAATAGCCAAATGGGCAAGCCAATTGTCAGTCCTGGAAGCGACAATGTGGCCATGTGGGGCGCACCAACTTCTCCCCAAGAGGAGAAAGGGCTAGGGGTCCCACCTTGTGGGATCCCTTGGTTGGTGTGTTCCATGTTCTCAACTTTAAAGATCAACGTAGGAATCAAGGGTAATTATGTTCCGTTTAAGATGAATTTTATATGACGACGCTTTTAGACACAACTTGCTTTTTCACTTTTTAAGAGTCGAGAAAAAGCTAAAGATGACTCTAGTCTCCTTCGATGTATTAACGAGCCCGAAGTGACAAATGCTCGGATGGACTTTTTCAGTTATAGAGTTTGAAAAAGGCCAAAAGAAACTACTCTGGAGTTCTAGGCAAGGGTGTGCCAAACCTTTTGCGAAACCACAGAATACGTTTTACGGTACGAGTGGTCGATCTTCGTGAATGCTGTGTTCACTGCATCGCGATCAGTAGGGCGGCCGACACGGCTTCCTATGGATAAAGGCTTTGTTCCTATAGGGGTCCCCCAATATACGCGACGGTACGCGGGGGCACAAGCCCGTATTAGTGCTATCGTCCCTCAGGAGGAATCACCCACCTTCGTAGAGATCGACAGTCACTATGTTTAACGACGCCGGTTCACGTCTCTACCTAGACCTCTACTGTGTTTCGTTATGTTTCAAAGCGTTGTTAGATAAATTCAGTTCTTTTTAGGTTGATCTTGCTTAGCAGTTTTCCTTTATGGATCACCACGTGATGTATGAGACAACTCCTAAATGCAGTCTAAGAATGATAAGCAAGCTTTTTCAATTCTTTCAACTTATGAAAACCTTAACTACTGAAGGAAAAGAAAGACATCATCTTTTCAAACAGATCATAGAGCACACACTGATGCACTTTTCCTAAATCGACATGCAAACTGTCAAAATGCACATGCACAATGCAAGTATTTCTTTTCTTCTTCCTTAATGTTGGTGAATTACAAAAAGAAAGCTGTTGTATAATTTCGAATTCTATTTCAAGCGAAAGCAACAAGTGTTTGTCCAATAATCAAAAGAACACCTTAAGATTTCACTCATTTCAACACAAGAAATACTGTAATTCGAACCATATAACGAAAGCAAATGCTCAAGTAGCTATGAACAACAATAAACTAGCTCTTAGAATCACAACGACACTTTTTCATAGGTCTAGATCCAAGAGGTCATAGCAAGACTAGTTCACTTTCGCTATGGGAAACTGTGAATGACAGCAAGAAATACAATAAGAACAATCACGGTTTCTTCATACAACTGAGGCGGAATGAAGGCAAAGAGAAGTGGTTTCAGCTGGGTATACAGGTTGACAACAGGCTGCAAAAACAATACTGAAAACTGGGCAACAGACAGTGGGGAATCCCAGTTGCACAAGGCAAAACTGGATCAGCGCAGGTACTGCACTGTCAACTTGCGATGCAGCACAGGTAGCCCCTTCGGGACCTGCGATGCAGTGCAGGTAGCCTTTGTTGCAGCTGCACTGATTGAGACAACTCTCGTCTCTCTCAGATTCCGGGTCACAGTTTGCTCAAAAATCAACGGTTTTTGGCCAAATCAGTTGCTATCAGTCAAGTATACTCTAGAGGATGATTAAAGGAAGATGAACACTATCACAAAGAGCTAAAAAGAGTCCTTGTGGATCAGCTCTTCAAATCATAAACATGCCCAGCACTGGGCTAGAGTAGCTGCCCTCTACTTTGCATTCGAAGAACTCGAATGCAGTTTTCGATTCGGTACTCTTTTGTTTAAGAAAAGAATAGCAAGAAACACAAGCTACCAACAAGACACGATCCCCAGTGGAGTCGCCAGTCTGTTGTGGGGGAAAGTATCCAACTCGGAATGACCCTAACCCACTCTAAGGGTGACAGTTCCTTAGCAACAGCTGAAAGCAAAGCTATCTAAAGTTTCTTCTTTATGACATGCAAGAGATAAAAAGGATAGATCCACTTACCGATGTCTTGCGCAAATAGTCGATCCAATCTCCTTTGATTGCCGCTTGCTCCCAGCTCTAAGTCTTTTCACGGGCCCAGCTATACGAGATCCTGCAAATAAGACAAGAAAAGGAAACTACAAGAAGCATGCATACATAAATGATTCAAGGATTAGCATAAATCAAAGACGCAAGTAAGACAATTCACCATTGAAACACATGCGAATAGAAGAACCTCAAATGCTTTATTAATATATGGAAGTAAGGTTCAGGCGGTGATACAACCATGAGAGGTCCAATCCAGCATCACCTTCCCGATGGAGAGAAATCTCTTCTTCACCTCCCTCAAGCAATCACCCAATGCTCACAACTGTAAACCAACAACAATTCTTTGCACTAAATTCCGGCCTCCAGATCCCATGGGATGAGATCCTTATATAGAGTTTTGGAGTGAAGATAAGTCAGCTTGATGTGTGACTTGTTGTCCTCTTCAACTCCAGTTGTTCTTCAGTTCTTCACTCGGAGTTTCTATCTTCCACTTGGAGTTTTAGAAGCTCTTAGCTCATCATTAGGCGAATCTTATCATCAAGTGTCTTTTTAGAAGCTTCCTGGGCACTGGCACTTTGAGAAAAAGATTCCTCCACATGTCCAAGTACGCCCAGCGCAGGTAGCCTTTGTTCTACCTGCTATGCATAGCAGGTAGCCTTTGTTGTACCTGCTATGCAGCGCAGATGCCTAGTGGAGCAGCTGCTTTGATCCAAAATTGACCTGTTTTTGAGTGTTTTTCAGTGGAGAACTGATTTGCAGTGCTGTGGTTTGCTGACCTTATTCCTCTAAGGGTAAGAACAACTTGTTTAGGGACTTTGGATCCCTTAGATTATTGACATTTCATGCTCTATGCTGTAAGGCACAAAAATGTCTATAACACAGATCAAAACTATTATCAAACTTATCAATATCACTGTAACAAATTCTTTGGACCAGGTGATAGGTAGATCTCATATCCAAATATCAAGTTATGACTTCATCTATTTTTATGCCAACAAATTGTCATTTATTAAGAAATATCAAACCAAACTTCATCAAGTCATCTTCATGATCATAATATAAGTCATTTTTGTCACCAGATGCAAATGCATACAACAAGGATAAGTCTTGTAGGTTCCATCCATTTATTGTGAGATTTATTCATACTAAATCACAAATGTTTATAATTCAACCAATGTGTCAAAGCTAATAATGTCAACACAAAATATCTATTGAATACCAATATAATTTATTGAAAGTCGTTATGCCCAGAGAGCATTGTCATCAAGGCAAATCATCAGTCATCAAATCAAATCATTAATCATCAGGTACTAAATCAGATCAAAACTCTTACTTGTCATCACTCTGAATTCAAATAATCCATAAGCCAAAACATATCTATGAGCCACCAAGCATCATTTCAAAGTTCTAAAACACCATCAATCATTTGGGCCAATATGCTCACTAAGTCAAGCCAATAGGTCAAATCTTGTCAAACCCATGTAATTGTTATCATATATTTTCATAATCATAACGACATATTGATATGCATATCCTGATCACCTGCAAACAAAAGTTTAGTCAACACATTCACATTCTCTCTAGAAAGTCAAATATTCAAACTTCCCTTCTCATAGAACTTTTTGTTGTTTTCTTGATGTCTGTAGGACTGACATCCTTCATGTGAACTTCTGATTTCATGCACAAAGCTTCACTTTTGTGTCCTACAGGCATAACTGAACCCATAGGCCTTCTTCTGTGCGATTGAGAGGCTATAGAGTAAGGGAAACTCGTTCTTTTTAGACCATATCTTTGTTGCAGACCAACAATATCATATATTTTTCTATTCATGCCGATAAATCATTTTTCAATAGTAAAGAATATTCTATACATAATATTCAAATGATAATAGGAGCAGGGATCTTATGGATAGATTCTCCCTTTGAATGAGCAGTCCCTTCAGCCATTATTATTCAAGTCATCAACATGTCTATCATAAGACTATCATGCATCAACAGAACTATCGAACTATATCAAGTTCTAAAACATATATCCATCATGGTCATAACATGTCAGCATCAGCTACTTCATAATTATATATGAACATGGCATCAAACTTTCATCGAGAGTTAGAGTCATATGATTAGGGAAGCAGAAAGGTGTAACATCATACTTCAAAGATCATGAACACAATAGTACTTTCATCAACTCTGGTCATTCAATTTTGCCATATGTCATAATTACAAATCTCATCAAAACCTAACCATGGTTAACATGAAGATCATGAATATCAATCTCATTGTTACACTTTTATCATCATGGCTACCATGCTTTTCACAAACATTATCAATAGTATCAAGTTATAATCTATTAGAATCAAGGTGTTAGCCTTCTTTATGGAATCAAGATATCAAAATGATAGATGTTATCCAAACACCAAATATATCAAAGATCAATATTAAGTAGCTTCAGAATCAAGAAGTTCATCATGTATAAGGGCTTACCTTGCCATCCAATATTGCAGTTGAGACATAACATTGAACCAATACACCGTACATACCTTGTATATACTTGTGCACCTTCTTATTTGACGTTAGCAACGAGAGAATTTTGTCAACTTCTTTGTCATCGGAAACTGTAGGTATTCACTTCTTACACTACGCATATTTCTTGCATCTCAAATGATCCTTAAGAAGGATCCAATTATCACATCTCATCAAGAAGTTAGAGGTACCCAAATAAGCAATAAATATAAGTAATAATCAAAACAATAATCAGATCCACGAGTCTAACAAAATTAAAGACATAAAGGAGCACTATATATATATATATATATATAATGATAGGTGATCATCTCCCTCTTGAAACAGATTTCAAGAGCCATCATTGTCCATTGTCCATATAACAATGTTTCCTTCAATATTTCAACCAACTTTATCAGCAACCAGACCTAATAGAGACTATCCCATATAGGGCTTCATCAAATCTGACATAAGTACTTGAACATCTTCCCGTCGATCATGCTAGTATTTCTAGATTGCATATCTCAAATATTTTCCATAAACCAAGGTTTCTTCCAAATCCTAACCTTATAATATCCATCAAACCCTAATAACAAAATCTCCTAGGGTTTCCTTAAAATCCTAGAATTCTTTTAAGTCTCCTTCATCCTCTCTTGCTTCCATCAATGGTGTCATCATAGGGGTGATCTCCATGACTTTTCTTCATCCCAACTCTAATTCCATGTTAATTTTTCTTAGGGTTATATTGTTCTTTGCTTTGATAATTGCATTTCTTCATTTACACATTAAATTCACTCCATAAAATCATAACATTATTTAGATTTACATCATTATTCAACAACATATGCAACTATGTAGAAATAACAATATCATCATCAATGCAGCAGAACATAAAGCATAATAGAATAAAAGAATTCACACATAGAGACATAGGGATTGGTCGGAGACCACGGAAAGCCCCGTTATGGGGAAAACCATTTTAAATTCTTCTTCTTATTTAATAGATTTTCATTGAATGATTTAGAAAAAGAGAGTACAATGATCCATATATTCATCCTTACAACTATCTAGCAAAAAATCAACTAAAAAATATTCATGAGATGAACCCAACCATGCTCATACGCAAAACCCTGATTCAAAAGGTTGTAATGAACTGCCATTGTGTAGTTAACTGTCGAAACCTACGGTCAGCGAGCAAAAACTTTAGACAATTGAAATTCCATCCTTTAGGTTCCAAACACATGGAAGAGGAATCATGCGTGTGACTAAGAGGTTCTAATCGCTCTCTTGAGCCTGTAAAATAGTGACTACAGTTGAAAGTATCCTTTGTAAAGCCATTGATTGCAACCATAGACCCTAGTTTCTAGTCACATGGAGGATGAGTTTTGTGAGCAACTAAAAAGCTTCAATCACAATGTTGAGCTAAAAAGTGAGCGACTGTAGTCGAGATCTCTCCATGTCATGCCTGCGACTGAAAGAGAAATGTGAGATTTGAACCCTGCAATTTCTCCTTCATACGAACCAATTCTCCACAGATGTGCCTCAGACTTGTGCAAGCCAAAAAAATATGATAATAGAAGAATGTCTCATGATAATTTCCAAATGAGCTGTAAGTCACTTGTATTTATATCCTTCCAAGGGTGTCCAATTTTCTTTACGGACGACTTGATCAAATATGCACATGTGGGCTTACAATTCAAAAATACACTTTCCCTTGTCCAAATTTGATGATCTTTAGGTTGATTTCTGTCCTCTCGAAAAGAGGAATCCAATGTAATAATTATATCCATAAAATGAGTTGTCATACATGGAATTTGACCCTAGTTTCATAATTTAACACAACTATGTATATTGATGGAAGGCCAAAAGCAATAGGGAATATTGTAGGGTCTATAAATTTTACATGGCTCATCACCATAAATAAGAAATCCAACTGCATATTCGAGGGACGTGAAGGAAACTGTGTATTTGTATGTGCCATTAAATGAATAGCTATAGGGGAAGAGTTTCTCATTGATTACAATTTGAATAGAATAAATATAAATATTGATATTATGGGGGTAGTACATATTCAATTTTAGCCAACTTGTAAGCAATGTCTATTGTATGTTATAATTGTCATTTACTATGTGAAGTTTCTATATAAATTTAGACATATGTCAATAATGGTTTTCTTATTAATATAATGATGATTAATTGTGGATGAATTTCAAATTACACTTATTTGATAAACATGGTGATAAGGGGAAGGCACCAACCTTAGAGCATTCCACAGATGTTCATCATGAGGAAGAGGTTACTCATGATGAAATTTTTATGTTCGTCGATCTAATGCAAGAAATAAGGAAGTTTGAATTCAAAGAAAACAAGAAACTTAATTCTTTAGTTTTGATTGAGCCTCAAACAGATGAGATAAAAAGCGAAATCAAAACCTTGCTGCAACAAATTCATCAGTATGTGGTGAGAAACTCATTTAATTATCCCAATTATTTGTTTATGATTTATTTATCTCATCCTTTATAAAAAACTCTTTAGTTTACAGGAGTTTTTTACGGAGTTTGATCCTCATGCTATAACTATGGACTGGGCTGGTGTTGGTAGCAGTGTCGATGCTCCACCTATGAGTGAGTCACCGGTCATTGAGACCAGTACAACCGCTCAATACCTCACAACATGATCTACACCCGTTGAACAACATACGTTAGGAACTACATATGATGTTGTGGATGCAGAGCATGATACAATTGCACAATTTGAAATGAGATTTCTTGGATCTTCCTGTGTTACTAGCATGGGATCACTATCGATCACATTTTTGGTAGATGATGAAAATGTCCCCATGAAAATAGAGAAACTTCCAAGTATTTAAGAAGTGTTTTAAATATTAAGTACAACCTAAATGAAATTAATGTATAGTCTGTGATTATTTTAAACTAATGATAATATCGTTTTGCAGGAAATGATGTATTTTATAGGCGTTTATATGACATAACCTTGGAAATATTTGGGTTGACCATTCACACAAATTGGAAATCCTAAAGTTCCAAGTTAAAAGAGGAACTTATTAACAGGATGGTTCGCATGTTCGGTGACGATACCTTCAACAAATTTGGAGTTACCTCAAAGGAAGGCCTACATTTAAAATATTTGTGGGACTAGTATAGGTCTCAACTGAAAAGGGCCAGGCCCACATGAGAGTCCTCCATTGATTCCAGAGATGGAGTGGAGAGTGCTCATGGCATATGCACACGATAACTCACTTCAAAATGCAGGGAAGACTCCACCCAGACCAGGAAGGTATGAGGCACATTTAATAATGTAATTATGATGCTTTATCATCATTGCGACATCTAATTAAGTTTTTCAATGTTTTAAATATAGGTTCCTAGATACTTCCAAAGCCACACAGGCTAGAATAACCAAACATGGGAAACATCGTCTTGGCCTAAGTGGTTACTCGAAATTGGCCAAAAAAATTGTAAGTATATAAAAAATAAATAAATAAATAAAAAATAAATAATAATAAATAATAAATAATAAATAAAAAATAAAAAATAAATCATCCAAATTAGAAATTTTTAACAATTTTAATTAAATGTCATAGAAGAAGAAAAATTCATATTCTAATGCTAAATTGTAGGGGAAACAATTCAAAGAGGCTCCCATGGAGGAAGACCTAAATATTTCTTTCAAGTACGACTATCAAGTCGTGGTTGAATAGAGGACAAGCTTGGCGTCTTCACAGTCTTCCAACATCGAACATAACACTCAGGAAAATAGCATAAATGAATAACATTTATAAATCAGTACTCGTACAATCTATTGGATTATTTTTGGCCATAAAGTAATGTGATTGATTGTAAAAGAAAATAAATAAATGTACATACAACACATGAGCCTACTAACAGTGGAGTGCTTGATCTTGAGACTGATGTTCAACTCGGTACTGGAGGTATTTCATGTGTTATAAAAAAATTTTAGTATGGAATACAATTAAAAATATTTAAATGAAAATGGTGTATTAATTATAACCTTTATTGTTTCTACACCAGAGCATGTATAGGATGTGGCCAGAGAAGAGGAGGAACATATGACCACATCTGAAATTATTCTGCTTCCCTCCACCACTAAAGGAGGTAAAGAACACTATATTAATATTTTTATTAATAAAACATTTGTAATAATAATAGCTATAAATATGAATTTAACATTTCTTTCTTATTGCAGTTGATTCTCAGCCCCACTTGTACACATAGTCGTATGATTATGTCAGCAGCAAGACATATTACACTAGAGACCACAATAACTCAAGGGGGCCAAGATCAAGGCATCCTGTCTAATTACATGTTAAAAAGGAGAAAGAAAGTTGATAAAAAAATGACTGAATTTGTTCATTTAGAGCCTATCTTTTTGAGTATCACATTTTTTATTGAGAGGTTGAATGCCTCATGGCATGTGCACATGTAACTTTAGACTATCTTAATAAAAAGTTGTGATTTTTCCACTGCAAAAATTAGAATGGTTTTGTTTCATATTGTGTGGACATATTTTTTGTGATACAAGGAGGGTTTATAATACCATATATTCGATAAATTAGTGGTATAAGTCAATTAACTATGTTATGAACACCAAGAGTCTATAATCATATTCCCGTGTTGAAATAAGCCTGTACACAATATATAACTATGATAATTCAACCATCTACTTATTTTTATACCTATCCCACTCCACCATACACTACCACACTCCTAATTTAGGTGCTAACTACTCCTACTTCAATGCCTAATCACAACAATTTATGATTATGATCACAATTTAAGTACATATGTGTGTAATGTCCATGGTGGAACGTATGAATTTTCGTCCCCAAACTGCCCCTCAAATATTATAATAACCTTTAATGGGATAGCATTGGTCTGTCATCGTCATCTCAAAATGACCCAACAGATGAAAATTTACCATGCCTGTCATTATCACTTCACGCTAACTCATGGATGACCCTTTCTACAGATTATATGCATGAATTTATGGAAGGTCGTCCTCTTTACCTATCGTATGATTGATTGTGATAACAAGTGAATAAAGGACAACTGATGGATCTTTGTTGACAAGATCCCCTTCTTATAAATTGTACTTTGTTCACATGTTCTCACAATCAATCATAGGCTAGGTGGAGGGGATGGTCTGCCCAAAATTCATGCATATAATTTGTAGAAGGGGTCATCTATGAGACCGCATGAATTGATGATTACAGACATGGTAAATTTTCATCTGTTGGGTCATTTTGAGATGGTGATGGCAAACAGTGCTAGTACATTCAAGGTTATAATCATTGAAGGGCATTGTGCAGAGGACAATTCATACATCCCATCATGGACATTACAATCATGTGTACTTAAATTGTCATCATAATCACAAATTGTTGTGAATTGACAAATAATATATGTTAGACTTTTGTTAGACTAATATAGATTAGAAAATGCAACCAATATATAGATTAGTACAATAAATCTAGTAGAAATTAATATAGCAGCCATTCCAACAATGTCGACTAGACTATATTGAGACTAATATTGATGTTTCATGGGATGGTGTATCAACTCGTCTCATGATTTATCCCAATAATCATTGAATGTCATAATATTGGTTTGAGGTTTTATTTAAATTCTGGAAATTTATAAGACTTGTAGCCTTCCACTATTTGTGTGGTTCTCTCACTTCAAGTGGTACACTAAGTCTAGGTTAATTAGTATATCTTTAATGAAGGTAGTTTATTGTCCTTAGTCCATATTCAAAAGATCTTCCAAACATTGTGTCATAGGTACGGGATCCTGTAGGTTATTCATATTCTATACTTTCTTAGTTTGATCGGTATTAGAAGTCTCATGCTCATAACATACACACATACACATATGCCAATATTTATCAAATAGTAATCATTAATATATATGCATCGAACATAGGTCTTGACATATATAGTCCTATTCATACTTCAGATCTTATATATGTATATGCAATACTGCTTTGTCCTATTCAAGTAGTGTGGTTGTAGTTTTCAGACTAGGTCTAATATTTTAACAATGCATTTTCAAACTTAATTCAAATACCCTATTTAAAACGTGAATTTTAGTCTTTAATCATGATCAATATTTATTTATGTATTTTTGAAATGGTGCAACAATTCAGATACCTAGTTTCAAAAACAATTCTCGTGCATGTTGTTTGGATGAGACCTAATCTATTGAAGGATAAATGTGCAATTATTAATTTTCCAATGCTATTAAATTTCTCATTTTAAGCATCTAAAAACATCATCCACTACACACTTCCTTAAATATTTTATAACAACCCCTCTTATCTATTCCCCTAAACCCCTAAGTATTTTGTGTCTATAACTAATGAATGAATGAATGCATATTATATGTTAATGAATAATTGTTATATGTATCTTTATGTACATGACGTTGTTTTATATTATGTATATATATTTTTTGTGATAAAATTTATTGAGTTGAAATATTTTGTGGATTTATGAATGAATGAATGAATGTTATATGTTAATGAATATTTGTTATATGTCTCTTTATGTACATGACATTGTTTCATATTATGTAAACATATTTTATATGATAAAATTTATTGAGATGAAATATTTTGTGGATTTACAAATGAATGAATGTTTTATATTTGTTTTTTTATGTATCTTAATGTCTTTCTTTCAACTATTTCCTATATAGTAGATAGATTGGGTATTGGGGAATTGAGAGTGATGTGGGGGGGTATGATAGCTTCCAAATTCAAATGGTTGGCCCTATTCAGTGGAGAATAATTTAGGATTTTAGTAATATTGGAGCAAAACACCCTCAATCCAACAGAGAAACAACAAAGTCAATGTTGACTTCGTTGCTACTTCATCGAGTGGAGGGAGATTTACTTGACCAAGATTAAACTACTCCAACAATTTACGCTCGAAACAAAGAGGAGCTCATTCAGGTATTCATATTGTCTATATTAGAAGGATTTTATTTCATATTGTCCATATTAGAATATCCACATTTCCTTTATTGTCCTCTTCTTGGAAAATACAACGTTCTACCATTGTAGCATCTCCATAATCCATTAGTGATTCATGTTTAAAAAAAAATGACATACATCAACAAAACCTAGAAATGATCTTCAAAACTCTAAAAAATGAAACAATTACCACAATATCAAAATGGAAAAGTACAATTTCATAAATACTTCTAAAACAAAGCGTCAATATTGATAAAGAGAGCCAATATTGCCTCTCTTCTTCATTGGTAGAGTTTGGGGAATCTATGAGTTCCAAACATATTCCTACATATATGCCATACACACCACTGGTGAAGATGAGATGCGATATTGGTTCTCTTGACCAGTATCGACCCGCTGTATGAGAAGTATCTACAAAATTACACTTTTATGTTTTGATATTGTGGTAATTGTTTCCTTTTTTTAAATTATAATGTTGACTAGTGCACAAGGTAAAGAAAACTCTAATGCTATTTTTATTAATGAATAATAACAAAAAAAATCAATTTAACATTTCTTTTTTATTACATCTGATGATCCACCCCTCTTGAATACATGACCAGACCATCAAAAATAAAGAAAAAGAAAAAGAAATTATTGTAATAGTTACACCATTAGAAACATCACGTACCATATTATGAAAACCTATTTTTGATGATAAAAAAAATTTAGATGAAGTATTTTGTGTCTATGATTAGTGAATGAATGAATGAAGATTATATGTTAATGACTAATTACTATATGTATCTTTATGTACATGAGGTTGTTTCATATTATGCAAACATATTTTATATGATAAAATTTATTGAGATGAAATATTTTGTGGATTTACGAATAAATGAATGAATGCTTGGTATTTGTTTTTTTATGTATTTTAATGCCTTGCTTTCAACTATTTCCTATATAGTAGATGATTGGGTACTGGGGAATTGAGACTGATATTGGTGTTATGGGGGGGGGAAGATGTGGGTGGGCATGAGAGCTTCCACCTTCACGTTGTTGGCTCTGTTTAGTAGAGAATAAATTAGGATTTGGATAATCTTGGAGGAAAACACCCTCAATCCAACATAGCAACAACAAAGTCAATGTTCACTTCGTTGTTGCTTCGTCGAGTGGACAGAATTTTTCTCTAAGATTAAACTACCCCAACAATTTATTCTCGAAACCAAGAGGAGATCATTTAGGTATTCATGCACGCAAGTCTTTATTATTATTATTTACTCAAACAATTAATTTTAATATTTGGTCAAATTTAATCTAAGTTTTCCTCATTGGTCTCATGAATATGTATAGGACAACTACTTTCAATTCAGATGTTGAAGTGGAATAAATATCTAAAGAAAAGAGCTCAAAATGGTAAGGGTTTAGGTGAAACAACAAAATTTGCTTGATATTTGTCTTGGGTGAGTGGGAGTTACATAAAGTTTTATAAGAAATAACAAACTTTTCCATGAAAAAAATTCATGTAGTATTTGTCTTTCTTTGAAAATTGTGTTTTTATTTGAGTGAAAGACCATAAACTATCATTTTTCATGCAAGGAAGTAGGAGAAACTCTTACTCTATTAATTGGGCATAAGGCACTGATATGATTTTTCTTTTATTTTATTAATTACTTATCGCATCTAACATCTCCCCCTTCCTTTGTTTTGTAGGTACTTTCATTCACATATATGGATTTGAAATATTAATTATGGTTGGATTCATAAACACAAAAAAAAACTCATCGAAGTACTGCTCAACTTTAGTCCACCAAGCGCTTGGATACCAGGTGCATGATTTAGTTTTTCGTTGAATTTGATTTCAAGCAATTTTTTATTTCTACATTGCAAATATTCCAAGACCATAGATGTTGAGAAAATCTGGGGCAAATAGAATTAGGGTTTCTTTATAATGTTTTTTCTTTTTATATTAATGATTCTTGTGATATAATGTTAGTTCATCATCATCATTATTAGTTTGTGTTCATCATCAAGACAATGCCAATAAACACGATCACAATGTAAACAAGAACACCATAAATAGGCTTTGGAACTTAGAGGTATCTAGACTAAAACATGTGTAATATTTTTGGTTTTTACCTAGGTCCAAATATAATATATGATTAAAAATGTACCTAGTATCTAGTAATCTTGAAGAAAATGAAAATTTCTTTTAAAAATAACCGAATATGGATTGAAGAAAAAGGGGAAAATAATCATAATTGGGAAGGTTTTCATGTAAATCATTCCTTAAGAGATCCAGATCCAAATATAACATAAAAGATAGGACAATACAAGATATCTAATATGTGGACATATGGGATATTTACATTATGTGTAACATGCCTTTATTCTGGATTTAAATGATTTTTTCATGAAACCCCATAAAGAAATGATATTATTATTAAATAATGTATTCACTTTATTCATTAAATCGTGTTGTAAAATGTATCCAAGGTATCTAGTATCTTGATATTAGTTATGACGAGTTCCTATAAACTTGTCTAGATCCACATGGTAGCCCTTTGGCCCTGTGTCAGCACCATACAATGCCACGTCAGTTGACATGTGGCAACTTCCCTGCCCACATGTCACCTCCTCATAAGGCCACATCTTCAGTTAGAAATGTCATCCTATTTGATCCATTCATATCACAAATTTTATGTAAAATCCTTTTATAAAATTTATAGATATTTGATCTTCCAAATTTCCACTTTTTTAGATCTAGGATTTCCAAAACTTTTGAATCCATCTAGATGCATGGTTTTATTTTTCTTCCAACTCACTCTTCTCATCTCTTCAATATTTTGATACAATGAATGAGTCAAGTCTATGAAATTTTGAATTCCTTGTCAGCATGCCACATCAACACAACATGATGACATGCCATGACACCAAATCCTATCCAAAATTCCACATCACTAGTGACATGTCAATATCCAAATGTGTTTCCATGTCACACTCTAGTTGGGTTCATCCTATGTGGATTTTTCACATCATTAGTGACACAATATTAGCCACATCCATTGACATGTCATGTATCACATCACACTTTGGGTGTGATAATCGCAGGTGGCTCCACGTGACCACCATGTGCTCCACACTACTAGCATCTTAATGTGGTTTTTTTCAAAACATATTCTATGAAGCATCCCACAACCTAAAACCCCATCTAAATACAAAACAATGAAAATAACAAGGGCTTGGGTCTCACTTGACCCTACTTGCAATACTACAAACAAAACTTGGGACATGTGCTAATTCATTTTCCACTCAGTCACATGCACCACTAAACAACACCAATCAGTAGCATAGACCTACCAAAAACACACATGTTTAAACTTGCTACTGGTCCCCTTGTCCAACCATTATGCAACTCAAGTTGAAGAGTGACCTTAATTACATGCCCAGAAACTCCAGAATTATCCCCACGACAAAGTTTGATTTGTTAGAAGACAATTTGCATCCTTCTTCACCATGAACCAATCATGCAAGTTGATGTGATCCACCAAGTTGTTATGCCTTCTCCTCTCCACAAACTTGGCTATATATATGGGGTGTAAGGAGAGCAAAGGGTCACATCCCTTCAAGTCCTATGGGGTTGAAACATGTCACCCATGCAAGTTGACTCACCAAAATTCTTTGGCCTAGACACATATCCTCCATGCAATATACAGAATCATTCGATCAAGTGTTGGTTGGGGTGTGCCTTTAACTAACCGCACCCACTCGTTGCACATGCTAAGTCATGTTTAGGGCTGCTCACCCAAACTCATTGACCAATTCATGATGTGAGGCATGATTATAAATAGTTGTGCTCATACTCAACTCGTCTAAGTGCTCTCTGCATAATAATTTTTTTGCACCAATTTCTTTATGCCTTCTCTGCACACTTTCACCATTCTCCTTTCCGCAATGCCAGAAGGCTAAAGTTTCTCAATCCTTCTTCCTTCACACTCAGAGCCTTTTCTTTCGACTGCATTTTTTCTCTCTATCCACATTTCATAAGCAGAAGGGGCAGTAAGATGCCATCCTCCACTTAGGCTGCCCACTCTGACTTCAATTCTTTTCAATGTAGGCTAGTACTTCATTAGGCAGATAGTTATGAAAAATAAGGGTGTTTTTATGGGACTGCTCACAATACACCATAAGGAAACCAACCAATATGCAAAAAAAAATCAATGTCCATGCAACAACCCACCAGAGGCTTTCCCTCTTAGAACTTTGGATTCGTATGTCACTCCATTCAGGTCAATCATCAATTTATTTTCACAAATAAATAATTTACATAACTAGGTTAATATACAAGGGTTTTTATGGAAAAAGAGTTGTTACATATTCTCTTGTTCTAGAGTATCTTTCTATCACACAAAATGCTCTCTCTTATGATTTTTTTTGATAACCATAACCCCCCAAACCACAATATCCTCTAGCTTCAACTTTGGGTGATCAACAATGAAGGATTCTATGTGTGATTGCATTCTTATAGTCTTCAATATATAGATATATAAGCTCATATCTCCATCGTTAGTGAGCAAAATTGTGTATTATATTTTTTTTAATGGTTTGTTCGTCATATCCTCCTCACATTCACATCAAGTACAATTGAGGTGCTAGATTGCATCATCCACTTTGGTCAATATGGTCCAATATTACTCAATAATAGTTCTTGGTTAGGTATTAATGTGCATTTGGAAATTGTAGAAAGCATAATTTTAGAGATGGTGAATTAGGATTACAAGTTGACCACCCTTAGTCTTGTTTCTGTTGCACATTATACACATTGTATTACTTCATTAGGCCTTGCGGGTAGTTCAAATTCCATTATCATGATTTGGTTTGAGTGAGCTAGTTTCGGTTATGCTAAATTTCAATTTTCTAGTGAAGTTGATACTAACCAAGCTATCATCATCCATATTGTTCAACGGTCCAATTTCAATCAAACCTAAGTAATATTAGTTGTTGGATCGTTATTGATGTGCATTTGGAAATTGTAAAAGGTATTGTTCCAGAAAGGGCGCATTAGGATTAATTGATGGCCATCCTTAGTCTTGTTCCTATTACATATTTTACATGTTATATTTCCTCACTATGCCTTAGGGGTCATTCATATTCCATTTTCTAGTCTCACAATTTAAATAGTGAGAGTTGGTCATGTTCATTTTATTTTTCTAGTCATTGAATCAGTATGTTTGTCTTTGTAAATTATGTTAGTTTTAGTAATTGATTTTAGTTTTAGGCTTAAGCTTGACATAATCTTTGTGGAGGTTCATTCTTTTGTTGATATCATAGGAGGATAAAGGACTTTGCTGGAATGGGATCTTCAGAAAAAAATGAAAATATTGAGCATGAATAAAAAAACATTTCCTGTGAAACCATGTGAATTGTGAACCATGATATGTGATAAAAAAATAAAGCTGGAGTACATAAACGAGTACCTTCGTTCATGAAATTCACCAGGGCACTACATATGTTTGCAAACTTTCTAAATTTGTTTCATTGTGTTAAAAGAGTAATGTTTATTTTTGGTTATCGTCTATTGATAAATCTATATTGATAAAGTTGCTTGTCCACCAAAGGAACCACTTGTCTGGAATCCATGTGGGGTTAGTCTGACCAACTCATGGTCTCTATGGAGAACACTGGTACACACAAGTGATATTCCACATTTGAAGTCCAACCATTTTTTGAATCTTAATACTTTTTTATGACAAATAGTAACAAAATTGTGACCTTTTATGGATTTTAATTTATGGTTGTAATGTTTCATAGTACAATTTTAGTACATGAACAACATACTTGATGGGAAAACCCTGGATTGTGCTTATGTTTTTGCTTGGATGTTGGCTTATCACCAATACTTGGTTATTTATAATGTGATCTAGCAATGCTTGTAATGTATGTCTCTATATAGTCCATTTATGATGAAGATGAGATGCTTGATTCTGGTTATTATACTGGAAGACACTTACATATTGAGTATGTCACCATACCAATGTCGTTGTTGCCTTTAAAAAGATGTAGGAAACTAGTGTCTAATGGAAGTAATAAACAAGACAATAAAGGAGAGGACTCGTTGTCTGATTCATATTTGAACAAAATTGTACACGTCGAATCGAATATAGGGAGAGGAGCCACCAAGAAAACTCACATTCTATGTGAAAACCATATGCAATGACATGCCAAAAATGTATAAGGGAGTGGATCCACCGAGAAAACTCATAGTCTATGCAAAAACCATATGCAATGACATGCCAAAAACATATAAGGGAGCAAATCCATCGAGAAAACTCACAGTCTATGCAAAAACCATATGCAATGGCATGCCAAAAACGTATAACAGAACAGAGCCACTGAGAAACCCTCGAGTCTGCTACAAGAATCGAATGTATAATGGAGAAGAGCCACCAAGAAAACTTACAGTCTATTTGTATTATATTTTTTTCTTTTTTTATGCATATCACCATCGAATATTCGATGTTATAGGCAGGACATAAAATATTCGACAATTTATGGTTAAATTACTCATCAGATACTTGAAAATAGGATTGATGGAAGGAAACTTCGGTACCTTAACACTCTCGTCAGACAAAACTCTCTTTTGTCTCCTATCTGATGCTTAACCGTCAACTTGAAAGTGTCAGAGTGACAACACTTATGTAGCACAATTTACTTATTCCATCAATCAACCGATGCCTCAACATTGGTTTTTTTAGTCATCCAAAACAACCTATGTGTCAAATATCTATTGCATATATGACGTGTAACCATTGGTTTGAAAGCGTTGAAGAGACAAAACTTTTATCGCACAATTTACTTATTCCATCGAGTACCTGACACCTCAACTCGGTTTGTTCCATCGAAAAAAACAACCTATGTGTCAAATATCCAACTACGGACTGGTGCGAGACCTGTTGGATATTCGATGTTAGAACCGTCAGATATCTGACAATTATTTAGCATCACACAACTGACCTATAATCGTCGGATTTTTAATTATCATTTCAGCCTTTTTATGTGTCAAATAATAAAAAATTGTCTCGTTGCATATCCAACAATTACTAAATTGTCAAGTATTTGATAGAATTCTAGCAACAATTTGATAAACGCCAATGTGTCAGATAGCTAACACCAATAAGTTGCATGTTCGACTAATAGTGGTTAGATTTTAGCCCCATTTGTACTAGTGTTTTTTAGTACCATGTTACATAATCAATCGATTATAAATCGATTGTTAACACCCAAACATTACTTTAGTCAATTTTATAAAATTCATTATTATACCCCTTGGTGGGAACACTATTCATGGGCAGTCATGGGCTGACCTTACTTCTCTTATGTGGGTGCCCCTTGCCAAGTCAGGTTGACCCACCAACTCGTTGCATGGGCGCCCCTACTGGGTGGACATTCTGGCGTGCCCAACTGGCAACACCCCTAGGGGCACCTGGGCGCTCCGCCTTCGTGTGGGTTCATCTAGGGAATGGAAGTTCACCCTACTATGAAAATCAATCAACACAAATCATTATCTCATCAATGACAACAAAATATTATCATTTGTTAGTATGTCCATGTTGCATAATCAATCAATTATAAACCGACTTTTAAAACCTAAACATTAATTTAGTCAATTTTCTAAAAATCATTATGATACACTCGGGTGGGAACTCAATTCATGGACAGTCAGGGGCCAACCTTACTTCACATGTCTACCTGACCGCCAGGTCCCCTGGTTCACCTGTCACCCAAATCGTCTAATACATCTGCTTAACAAACCATTAAAGTAAAAATTGGAAATTATGGTATAAATGTAAATGAGCTTCTCTTTGTTTCAAGAATAATATATTCTCTACTTAACAAGGCAAACCATGTGAAGGTGAAAGATCATATGACCTCTCCACCCCTCACATCACTCTCAATTTCTCATACCCAATCTATCTACTATAATATATTTGAAAGAAATGCAATAACATTCAAACATAAAAACTAGGAAAATAAAAAATTAAGGTGAACGAAAGAGAACAAACCAACTAAAAACATATAAATACATACCTCGTACTTTTCAAAATTTTGATATCATTAATCTTCTTCCTCATCCATCTCATCATTTGTATCATCCAGTTCATAATTCATGTACAAAGATTCACCATATCAGCATCAACATCATCATCATCATCTATATCATCATTTGGAACATTCTCTTCTACATTTGGTTCAACTTCTTCAAGTTCTTCGTCTGACACAATGTCAATATCATATAGTTCATCCAAATTAACATTGTCTTGATTAACATATATTCCTTGAACTTCTTCGACATCTTCATCTGACACTGCATGAACCCCCTGCTCCTCTACATCATCTTCTTCTTCAATTTCATCTTCTTCTGCTACATTATACTTTACAAGCCTTCCTCTAGGATCATATCTAACAACATATGACCAACCCACTTTACCTAGAACGTCTACATAAAATACTTGTTCACATTGGCTTGGAAGAACATATGGCTCTGATCCTGGCTCAAGATTCCTTGTATCAACCATGGTAAATCCATTAGAATGTTATATAACAGTTCTATCAAGGTTATGTTCATGGATTTGTAGCCTAAACCATTTGACATTGAACAAAACTATTTTGAAGGATTAAAACTCATACTCAAGTATATTACACAGATACCCACAGTATCAATTCTGAGAGAGTTTTGGATGTTTGTCACCTCTAGAGGAAACATTGATAACTTGAAATATTGCAATTATTCCACTATCAGAAGTTTTCATCCAACCTTTTGATGTGAAATTTGCACCTATTGCACCAAAAAAATTTGTGGTGTTTCAACTACAATACATTAAACTCATAACAATGCATTGGAAATTGATAAGTATGAATATTTATACTTGAAAAATTTTAAAATTAAGAAAAAAACATGTCATATGTTGCATCAATATAATTGTAAAAAAACTTTGTATGGGTGAATATGCTTGCCTGATAATCTTTTAAGCCATATGCTAAATCAATTTCCCTCTATCTAATATTGGCATATCGACTACATTGAGCTTCTTTGACCAATGAAGATACATCATACCATGATAAACTACCATTATTCGCTTGTTTGCATCGTTCAATCCATACCTTCATCCAATCTTTATTGTTTTCAATGTATAAATGTATTGCATCCCACTCTCGACCAATTGTATTAAAATGAAATAATTCACATTTATTATATTAGTTACCATGTTATACCTTCATAATAATGGATTATGCAGGAAGACTAAAAATTAAACAAGTATAATATACATAAAAACAAATATGTCAAATGTGCTATAAATCTCCACTATCTACTTACATCTCACTATGCTCATTCTACCTTTCCCCAATAGGTGCTCCTCTTCAAAATCGTCCATGGAATTGACATCCCAAATGCAATCTAATATATTAATATTGTTTCCTGTTTCATCACTATATTGATGAATATAAGCCATGGTTTCATATATTATATATCCCTCTACCATAGAACCCTCATGACGTGCTCTTTGTCTAACCAAAGAATTCAGTGATTTCAAGTGCATCTCAACCATATGCATTGATCTTGTGTGTATAGGTCCACATTTTTCAACCTCCTCGTATGAGGTAGTGCTCTTGTGCATTGAAAAATTTCGGAGGTAGATACTTTTGCATTTCACATATTAGACGAGAAATTTATTTTCTCCAATGCTTTATATCTTGTATATCGATTTCTTTAGATGACAACCATCTACAAATGAAGCAATCGTATCACAGGTTTCAACAAAAAAATAATATTATGGTACATGATGACAAGAAAAACACATGGAGTGAAAAATATTAGACACAACAACTTATTGAACAAATTAAACTTTGCACATAAATCTCCACTTACCTCATGTATTTTCCAAGATCATATATAACTTGTTTGACATCGTTGTCAAAGTTTTCAAAGAGAGACAAAGGTAGAACATAATATAACAAAAATAATGATCGATTGTTATTTTTTCCCAAATTAATAAAAAACGAAAACATTAATTAACAAGATGTTTCACCAATGTATAAAATATATATACACCAAAATAATTACCTTAATGAACATATGTCAATCATGAGTTTTTACCCCACCTAATTCAACTTTCTTTGTTAGGATATTCTTTAAGTTTGAAGAAAATCCAATTGGAATTTTAACTTTTTCAATAACCTCTTTAACATGCTTGCTTTGATGCTCTATTAATAACCATAGAAGGGTGTTTATATTTTGGTTGTCTCCATCGCTATTTGAATGAATCACACTTTGCAATGCATGGTCGGCCTCCTTAATGTCATTACAAATCTTGACAAATTTTTCTTTATATCTCCTTCCATACAAGATTCGTGATAAGGTCTCGGTTTCATTCTTCCTCGTGTGCATTGTATCAGAAAAATGAACAATTTCTAGGTGCTCATAGTAGGGGAGTCTATTGAATTGAATTGAATTGAAATTCCCTTTGTGCAACTACTAGTCTAGAGATATCAAATAGAGTGACATTGTTCCATAACTCCAATAACTCATCGATAAGAAGCTCGATATATATATTCATATCTTTGACCTGGTACTTACCTAATTGATTGAACATACAATACATAATTACTACATACATGAGTAAATCAAAAAATTATAAGACATAATTATAAGGCATAATGAACATATATGACTAAATTAACAAAAAAATATAGGACATAATTATGAAACAAACAAAACAAATAAGATGTTATTGTGCTAAAAAAAATATCTAAACAAATTAATACCTAGAACAATCATTGTCAACATTATGTGCTCCCTCTTTATTGACTTCCACAGAGGAATGTTATTGTTGATAACAAAAACGGGCCACACCGAGTAAATAGATATGGCATATCCAAATGGATTAACATTGTTAGCTACTAATGAAATCCTAAGATTACGAGGCTCTATTTTAAACTTTGGCCACTTTTCCTTTATATTCCTAAATGTAAATCCATCTACAGGCATTCAAAGAACACCATCTTCACTTCTATTCCTTGCATGGTAATCCATAAGTTTTGCTACGCTTTTGCACCTGAGCAATTGTTGCAGACGTGGAATTATGGGAATACAATGAAGAACCTTGTGAGACACCTTTTGTATTAATTTATCGGTTTGATATCTACTCTCATCACATTTTGGACATTTGTCTTTCAACGCATGTCCTTTATAATAGAGAATATCATCATTAACGCTTGCATGAATAGCTTGATACTCCATTCCAATCTCTTTCATAATGGCATATGTAAATCTCGGTACGTACGAGGTAAAACATTTGATGATGGTAACATAAATTCACATAATAATCTACAACACAAAAAATAGTATTAGTTAATTTACTAAACTATATTAATCGTACATATTGCATACAAATGTTACAAATTAATGAAATAATGCAGATCAACATACTACCATTAAAAAAAGGGAAAAAAATATTTTCTTTATCATGTATATAGTACTAAATGTCACAAAATATATTACATACCTTAGGAGTTATGTCACACATGTGTTTGAAAAACCATTCACCACCTTTAAGTTGACCAGCAACAATATAGTAGATAGAAGAGATGTTTTGAGCCTTCATAAAGAGGTTTAGTTTCCCTCTCAAGTACAGGTAAATCAAAATCATGGTCATCATACTAGTTATCATCATCATCCATTCCAACATTATCAAATGTCTCCTGGATCAATCTAGTTGTCTCATCTTCTTCAACTACGTTATTAGCATCATTATCTTCTTTCATAGGATCATTAGCTTGATTCTCAATATTAATCTCTCCATGTTCTTGAATAGGCGTTTGTACTACAACCATATCTTCCTCATCGAACAATGCCCTGGGTGAGCCATACTCTACAATTACAATCAATAAAGTAAATTAGTATATATAGCAAATATTGAAATGTCAATATAACAACAGTTTACAAATATAATACATAAGGAAAACAAAGACAACAAAGATAAAGAGAAAGACAACTTAGGTGAGACCAAAAAACAAATACAAAAAATCAATGATGATACTTGTGCAATTTATCAAGATATTTAAGAATATGTTGAAAAAATCTAAGAAAGATGTTACTTTTCTTAACATGTAGGAAGTGAGACACTTTATGAGACATATAGTCATGACCATAATAAAACATATTGATCTTATTTTGCATTCATAATTTTAATGTCAAGTTTTTTCTTAATCTCATATTTTGCATAATCTACTTTAAAAACTTATTAATGATGCTCCATAAAAACTCATGATTAACCTCTAAATTCTCTAAGTGCAAATTAACCCCCTAAGCATACTTTAACCCCCTAACACCTTAACCCTATTCCCCTAATCCTTAAACCCCTAAGTCATAAGCCCTTAACCCCTAACCCCTAAACCCTTAAACAATAACCCCTTATCCCTAAGCCCATAAAGTAATTAACCCCTAACTCAACCTAACCCCTTAAATGACCCTAACGAAAATAATCAAATAATATTTCTAGTCCACATCAAGATGACAACATAGTTCAAACACCTCCCAAAAGAATATTATAAAATACATTTACAATAGAAAGATAATACAATTTACAATACAAAGACATATAATCTAAAATACAATATACATATAAACATTTACAAAAATAATTTACAATATAAAGGCATATAATATATAACTTTCAAATGGATGATATTCATGTCCACCTTCAGCATGTCCTTAGTCTCTACAATGGTTTTAACTTATTTTATTAGAATTCTCCTTGACCTCAAGCCCCTACAATTTCTACAAGAGAAATGATATTTTCCATCCTCAAAAGCCCTCGATGTCGATCCCACATATCCTTGATCTCCTTGAGGAATGTTATGTGACATTTTTTGTCACAAAATTTTCAGTGATGATTTTTTTCAAAAAATAACCCCAGAATAAGCCTACGAACTTTCAAAACAATTGCATCTAATATAGATAGCAACCCTGTCAAATATATATGATGTTAGGATGGACACACACACACATATATACAATAACACTATTTATATAATTTATATTATAATCATATAATATGATATTAATATTAATATTGATATATTATAGATATTAATATGAATATGCATATTAATAATATTATATTTAATTATAATATTAATGTTATATTTATTTTTATTAATTAAACTGATCAAAAGAAGCCCCATATTAGACGTTGTCTGCGCAAAAAGCCATTAATGGTGGAATTGAACGTTATGCAATGGATATTTACCATTTGTAGGTTCAAATTGGACAACAAATTTTCATATTGGATATAGCCTCGGATATCTGATGCTAAAAGAATAACCATCAATTATTCAACAATGGGAGGGATTATAGGAAAATGTATGATAATCGATGGGATATGGCATTCCGCCAAATATTTGACTGGTAAAGAAATGTTGTCAGATATTTGATGGTAGTCAGGATTTTAGAAAAATAAAAACAAAAACAAAAAAAGTCATTTAACTTCTGACACTTTTTCCGAATTTAGCCATTCTGTCGGATTCCGCTATTGGAATTTCCACCCAAATGTCGTAGTGAATGAACATTTCTTCAGGAGTCATATCTTCTAGAATTCAATGAGAACTTATATTCTAAATGTATACAGTTGTTAAGGATGCTTCTCCCCATAAGAATAGGGGTGATTCTTGATCATGCATCACAGCCTTAACATATTAGTTACATTAGATGTATCTCTTATTGAACTGGAGAATTTTTCTAAGAAGAAGGTTGTTGGGATTTTCCCCCAAGTGGGTTTTCCTAGGGAAAATCTTGTGCTCTCTTTGTGCATTATGATCTCTACTATATTTATGGTTTATAGTTGGATTTCTGAAGTGTAATTTCTTAATGATGAATTAGAATTATTAGAAAAAGATATATATCATTAGAAGTAATTACCAATATTTCAGAAATAGTGTGCTTGCATCTATTGCACTTGAAAACTCAACACCAAGGTGGCTCAATTATGCCCTTAATTGTCCTATTGGACTACCTAGGAACTAAAGTGTGGTCTCCCAAGCATTGTTGTCTATGTAATATAGCACGAAAATAGTCTATTATCTTATATAAAGCTATATCTATATATATATATCTGGGGATTTTCAATATAACAATGGTACATGGAAGTAAGATTTTGTATACAAGTACTATCTGATGCAATACAACTCAAATGGATACAATAGGGATTACAAGGATTTCCAAAAATGTGATTTCACTAGTATTTCCTATGTGTATTCTTCCCCTACCATTGTTCTACCCGTTGAATGACAGATCCTTATGTTATTTAAAGACATTGGAACACGTTTCAAAAAGATTAAAAAATAAACTTGTTGCCCCTAGAAGATAATTTGTGCAAGGTAAGGTTTGAGGTTGAAAATGTAAAACAATCACAAATTCTATTATACTTTTTGTATTGGCTATTATGACCCCAAATTATGAAATGCCACAAATTCTTTAGATATACTAGCACTTAATCGATTAAAATCTATGCACTCTATGAAAACATATCTAATCTATGAAATTCGCGTCCGTATAAAAACCCTAAAAATGTTAAGCCCCATGTTAAACTAAAAACCCTTCATTAAGCCCTAGATAATGAGTGATTTCATGCCTATTGTTATATTATTATGTAGGCTAGAATTCCTCATAGTCCCATTGTATTGTAATTGTATCATTTTTTTCCTATATATCTACTAAGTAGACCTAGTCTTAGGATCATCAAAGATTGTCTTGTTCATTAAATTTATTATATAAGGGGGTTTGATTAGAGAAATTTTGAGGTCTAAAATGGGTCTCTTAAGGAATATTATAAAATAATAGTGGAAATAATAAAATAAGATTAGATTACCTCATCAAGTTTTGGAGGGAAAAAAGAAAAACTATTTTTTCAACTCGTATTTTAAACTTATCTCCCTATGATTTTACTCACTTTTTTAGAAGGAGCACTCGCTGGATGTATAATTTAACTTTTCATCCAAGGAGTGCCTATGTTTCATACTTTCGATGGACCCTACTACATGAAATATGTGAAATACATGAAAAAATGTGATTGCAATCACACGTTTTCATGTAGTAGGGTCCATTGAAAGTATGCAACATGGGTACTCCTCTGACACAAAATTAAATTTCGTATCCAACAAGTGTTCTCGCTCAGAATTTGAGTAAAATTGTAGGGATATAATTTGAAAATACAAGTTGAAAAAACAGTTTTCTTATTTTTTTTATTTTTTTTATCTTTTTACCTTTTTACTCCAAAAATGGTGAATCATCCCCCATGGTTGACATCATCATATTGAATCCCATTGGTTCTTATAAAGTTGACTTTTGTTGTACATTTTTGTTTTGAGACCCATTTTTACCTCAAAATTTCTCTGATGCCCCCTTGAAGTGAACTGTAATTATTGGTTTTTTTTATCATTATTAAGGCACAAGGATCTATATGTTTAGTATCAAAGCTCTTGATCCTAGGGTTTTTCTATTTCAAAGAGGTCATCATGGAATTTTCATGATAATTTTATTTATTTATTTATTTTGGAATTTTTGGAATTTTTTTGAAGGTGAAACTTGTAAATGATTGATAAGACATCCCTAAGAATTTGCGGTTCAAGTTTGATATCTTGGTTCGCTATCGTTTGGGATTTATGCCCTATGGAAATTAAGTTTTGTGAACATTCATGAAATAAATTTTAAATAGGTCAGCTTAGTATTTTGCTATATATTTTTATTTATAATTTTTCAAACTCTCAAATATTTAGTAAATTCATAATACATATAGAATTACCTTAGGTATAGGTTCTACAATTATGTTTAAAGAATTGGAAACGTGGTGCACTATACAAGTTTGCTCGTGGAAAGAGGCCAAAAAATCAGCAAGTTTTGCAAAAGTTACTATAACTTTCAGTTGGCACATCAAATTTAGTTCACACCAATGGAATTGCATAAAATACATATCAAAGTATTGTAGAACAAATTTACAAGACCTAAAATCTCAAAGATATATCAATAAGCTTCAACCATTTTGATATTCTCCAAATTAAGGTATGTAACTCACTAGTGACCTAAATGTTCATTAAAAGATCCCCTTTATTTTTTTTATAATAAAGAGGAGTGATATTATTATTTTACAACATGTCTCTTGTTTCAGCCTAAATCCACACTTGGTCTAACATGGATAAAATATTAAAATACACTTGGTGTGGCCTTGGGGGCAAGTCTTAAGTTGAGCAGTTGTCATTCAATTCTCAACTCCTCCATCTAGGCTAACTCCTAGTGATCTGAACTTAAATAGGAATGTAACAAATTACAGATATAACCATAAATATAGAGATGTAACAAAAATAACACTTCATTTCATTAATATCAAATATTGAAATAAGCTTACAAACATAATGGAATTAAACTAGCTTGGGTGATGGTAGTTGATCTCTGAGAAGAGATGTGGTGGTGGCTACATGCCTCTGAACTATCTTACAATGAGGCTCGAAGGCCTATTTATTATTGAGAAATCATGGAAACCTCTAAACATCCAAAAACCTAACCCTAGGAGATGAAGCACCAAAACTATGGGCCCCATTTGGGTAAATTAGTACATCAACCTCAGGGGGTCATAACTTTGGCATATGATCTTCGTTTGAAATGCACTATACCTCGTTAGAAATATTTATCCAAGTAATACAACTTTAAAATAAAAAACATTAGTTGAAGACACATGTTTTCCTTTATTTTCCCAAAAAACCATGGTTTAGGGCCTTAAAACGACTCCGGAAGTTCAGGACCCGAAAAATGCCAAAAATAGTAAATTTTGCTACAATGAAGGAAAGTGAAAAACTAAAAGAGACAGAGGTGGGGATCCAAGTGGAATATGTGGGTGGATACCAACATCCACATGGATCAGTCCCCCCCCCCCCCCCCCCCCAAGGAAGAAATGGTCCCCATTGCATTGAGTGCCTACATGAGATGGGCAAACTTCTGTCGAACTTGGTCCCTTGTGAGCCACTTGCCTTGGTGTAGGAGTTGGCCAGATTTGACAACCCGATATAGTTGGATCTTCTGCTGGCGAGTGTTCTTGATCTATGTGTCCATAATTCAATCAATTGTGGTCTGTTCCATATAGTCTGGGTTTAACTATGTTGGTGTGAGTTGTTCTGTAATGCCTAATGTATCTAGTAATGGTGGGAAGTATGGTCAAAGGTAGTCCGCATTGAACACTAGGTGCAGGGCAACGAATGGGGGAATGTTGAGCTCAAAATAATTGTCTCCCATAGCCTTGGTAATGGTGTAAGGACCATATTAGAGTGGTCTGAGCTTCCAATGGGCTCTGGTAAGGCATTCTTTCTGCAAATGAAACCAAACTTTGTCGCCCACTTGAAAATTGTGTGGCACTCGATGTTGATCATGTCGTTGCTTGTACTTGGAATTTGACTTCTCTAAGATGTCGTGAACTTGCTGGTGGATTTGTTGGATGTGTTCAATAAGTATGATCTCTTTATCAACCTCAGATAGTACACGTGTGGGTTATGTCTGTGTAGTTGCATGAGGCAACATCAATCAAACACAGTAGTTGAAATCCTAGACCCACTTGAAAGGGACTGTGATTAATCAAGCTATCGAGAGCTCTATTATAAATGTGTTGCACATAGGTAAGACTCTCATCCCAGGTTCGTGGATGCTTGGATTTGTACATTCAGAGTATGTGCACTATCATCCTATTGATGACCTTCATCTGGCCATCAATCTGGGGATGGAAGGTAGTTGACTTGGTGAGCTTAGTGTCCAATAATGTCCATAGGCTTGACCAGAATGTGCTAAGGAACCTATTATCCTGATTTGATATAATGGTCTATGGGATCCCAAAATGTACCCACACCCATTCAAAGAAGATTTTGGTCGTGTCCTCTGTTGTGATACTCTTCTCACAGGTCACCAATGTAGCCATCTTAAAAAATTTGTCCACGACCACAAATACATAGTCATTACCATGCTTGGTAGAAGGGAGACCAGACATATAGTCCATGGAGATGGATTGCCACGGTTGACTAGGAGTATGCATGGGAGTTCACAAGCCTTTCTTTGTAATGGTTGGCTTGATGATGATGCAGGCAGTGCAAGATCTGATATATTTCCCAAAATCCAAACAAAGTTTTGGCCAATAAAAGTATTTTTTTAGTACAAGCACAGTTTTCTCCACACCAAAGTGTCCTATGACCCGACTGTAGTGTGCCTCCAAAATTATCTTGGCATGCTCACTTAAAGGAACACAAAGGTGGTCCATGTAGCATAATAATGCATCTTGGATGTGGAAATTGGGAACTTTCTTTCCACCTGGTAGCATCTGGTATGTGGAGGTGAACTCTTGATAGTTTTTGTATAGTTGCGGTCATCCAGAGGTCTCGTGGACACAAGAGTTGAGAACAGTAGTCAGTGCTGCAACTGGCGGTCGACTGAGGCAATATGCAACATGATTGGTGCTGCCCTTTTTGTATTTAATGTTCAAGTGGAATTGTTGTAAATATGTAGACCACTTCTGATGGTGATCATTCTGCAACTTCCCTTGTGTCTGTATAAACTGAAGAGGTCGGTGATCGGTGTGGATAACCATCTCCTTCCCTATAATGTATTGCTTCCATTGCTAGAAAGCCTACACGATGGAACACATCTCTTTATCATAGGTGGGGTACTTATGAATTGTATCGAAAAGTGTCTATTATGTAACTAGCTCAAGAAAAGATAGAAAAGATAGATCAACGCCTTAGAATTCATCCTCTTCGAGGGGGCAACCTCCTTTACATTACATAAATGAACAATTCTTGGATGATACAAATGACAAAACCTCCTTTCTATATATAGGAGTCTAAGGAGTCACAATATAATCCAGCCGACCTAACAATAATAATATAAAGCCACAAAAATAACAATAGAGGGATTCTATGGGGCACAGAAATAACAATATGGGGGTAATAGGGGCACAACAATATAAATAAGGGGTATAACTACAATAGTAATGGGGTAATCACTAGTATTATAGGGACCCAACAGTGTCTCACTATGATAGACCACTAGATGATCGTGTTGGGTGAGGACTGCACCAATAGCATAGTTAGAGGCATCTATCTCAATTTCAAATGGCTGCTACAAGTCTAGCATTGTGAGTATCGGTGTAAAGTAGAGGTGGTGCTTCAACTCAATGAATGCCTTCTATTGGGATTTGGACCAGGAAAATTTTTCTTTCGCCCCACCCTTAGTAATCTAACTCAAAGGCCAAGTGATATGGGAGAATCCCAACACAAAATTTCGATAAAAATTTGCAAGGCCCAAAAAGCTGCAAAGCACTGTTAGAGTGGTCGAGGCTGGCCAATCCCGAATGACTTGGATATTAGTCAGATCCACATGCACACCACGCTCATCTATGATGTAACCCAGATATTGGACATGGCTCATGCCAAAGGTGCATTTCTTTAAGTTGGCACATAGTTTGTGTCGTCGAAGGGTTTGAAGGACTTGTTGAATGTGTTGCAAGTTTTCTTCCCAACTCTTGTTGAATATGAGTATGTCATCCAGATAAACAACCATGAATGAGTTGGTGGAGGGAAGAAAGATGTCATCCATTAGCCTCATAAAAGTAGCAGGATAATTTGTCAATCCGAAGGGCATAACAAACCATTCAAAAAGGCCTTCCGTGGATTTGAAGGTGGTCTTCCATACATATGCAGGCTCTATTAGAACCTGGTGATAACCAGAGTTCATATCGATCTTGCTGAAATACTTGACCACCTTGAGTTGGTCCAGAAGGTCATCAATCTGTGGAATCAGATACTTGTTCCTTACAATGATTTTGTTCAGTGACTGATAATCAATGTAAATCCTCCAAGTCCCATCCTTTTTTGTACAAGTACAATTGGGCTCCCACAAGGCGAGGAACTTGGTCAGATGTGCCATTTTTGCAACAAATCCTATATTTTCCGCTTGATCTCTTCATTTTCTAGCATGGAGTGGCGATATATTGTCCCGTAGGGTAAAGGTTCTTCGAGGGTCATATCGATCGAATGCTTGACCTGACAGTGCAAGGGTACCCCTGTGGGTGAGGAGAAGATGCCCATGTATTATTACACGACTGTATCCGCCTAATTCTGCTGCGTGGAGGAACCCTTCTCGGGGGCCATGGATATGGCTACGATCTTCCCCTTACTTTGAGAGTGAATCAAAAAGAAATTAAATTTCCCAGTCTAGGAGATGATCATACTGCATTTCTTAGCAGAGATCAAAGGGATGGCGATAGGCGGGGCTACCTTCGATATCCTGTATAACTTATTACCTGAATAAATAATAATAGAGCAAGGTCTAGACTCATATACAGCACGTTACTTCCACAAGTATGGTTTTCCTAATAATACATCACAAACTTCAAGAGGAGCAACATCACACATTACCTCATCCGTGAAGGGCTTCATGTTGTAGGGAAGGCGGCACTGTTGGCTGACCCAGAGATCTCGTCCTTGGTGTAGCCACCTGATGGTGTACGAATGCAGATGTGATGTAGTCGGTAGGCCCAACCACTTCACGACCTCTGTTGAAATGAGGTTCTTTTGGCTCCCGCTGTCGACAACGAACTGTAGCAGAGAACCCTTCACCCACATCTATGAGTGGAAAAGGTGTTCCCCCTCCTCTAGATATTCAAGCTCAATCTCTTGGCCCGACACTCACTTGTGTTGTGAGTGGAGCTCTTATGGAACTCACACCAATTTCCTATGTCTTTCTTTGTCTTTGTGGTGTTTTTCTTTGCTTTTAGCTTCGGCAGGTTATCCTGGGTCACCCCGCCTTGGCTTTGTCCTTTTCTCTACGGTTTTGGGGTGCCTTTCCCTTGCTTTGGATTCACATATCCAAAATCTCGCTTTTTTCTATTTAAACTTTTGTGTAATCTTGACAGCATATTGGTACGTTTTTTCGAGCAAGGAGATGTCCAAGAACTCCATCTCGTCTTGGATGTACCTGTTTATACAGTCGTGGTACTTGAGTCCCAAATGCCAGTCAGAATCCTTGATACCCAACTTCGTGCGAAGGGTATGAAAAACATTGGTAAACTCCGACACGTATTGGTCCCTTCCCTACCACAACATCATCCGCTTTATGTATTTATCCTCATAGCTCCCAACAGGGTAGTACTGCTCCTTGATGGCATCCTAGAACAAATTCCAAGTGGGTGTGGCTGAAAATAGTGAGGGTGTATTTTCGTCCTTCTTCTCACAGTAGGTTTCCCACCAATCCTTGACATGGGGGGTGGCTTTGAGAAGTGCAAAAGTAATATTTTCTCAGCTGGAAAAATCATGAACATAAAAATATCCTTCTAGCAGATTTAACCATTTATCTACGGCATCTGCATCTATCTGATCTTCAAATATGGGGATGTCAAAGTTAACTTGTACCTTGAAGGGTGTGGCACTTCTAAAGTGGCTATTGGAAGGAGATGTGTCGCTTTGGGCAGCCGCTGAAGTATCTGGGAAAAGTTTTCCATCATCACGTTCCTCTATCGCTCGAGGGCTTCTTCGAGCAACATTTTGGAAGGATATCCTGTTGTAGATTTTCCCACTGTAGATCACCTGGTAATGCAATGTACTAAAGCAAAACACTTGATCTACTTCTACAAACAATTTAGCGGAAGCTTAATCGAACATGAGCAACATCAAGCATGAATAGATATAACTGAGAATGAGAAGTAATCAACCATAACACAGAAGATATATCACTGGGGAAAGCACCAGCCTAAAACCCCAACTCTGTATTATCATACAAGTGGAAATCTTGTTCAAGTTACAAAAAGAATCAGCTCTCAAGCTATCCTACTCTCTCTGCAATCAAACAATATTGCTCACAGACTCAATAGACATAGAATATATCTTCCTCAAGCCCTCCAAGCCTCCTATTTCCTTGCGCAGTTTTGATTGGGGTCCAATGATATCACATGTGTGAATTGGCCTCATCACACTCATTATAACCTCAAGTCCAACTGTGCAATCCTTAAGGAATAATATTCCTTCTGCATGCAAGGAATATTCCCCAAGAAATATTCTAGCAACTGATAGTACACTGTCCCTCCATCTGATCTCAACTGGGTCTCTCACTGAACTAACTTGCATGAGTTATCCATGAGTGAATCTTCAGTTATCTAAAATACAGCAGTTACATGCATGAAAGCATTAACTAATTGAACTCTCATTAATTTAACAAATTGTTAAATTAATCTAACTGGACTTGACTCAGTTAACTGAGCCAACTAATTACAACTCATTACAAATCACTCTTATCTCTTTAACTGATGGATAAATCCCTCAATCAAAGGAGAAACAGTTGCATGTCCTCACATAGACTTCAAGTTCATAATTCCTTAACTAATTAACTCAAGATGAACTAATTAATCAATTTACAAATTGTTGTTAATATCAAATTCGAATTTTACTTCCTATGTTTAGTCCAGGGACTGACTAAAATAAGAAGGGATCCCGAAATGCTATTTTTATAAAAAACTATTTTTAGCACTTCTTGTTGCACATTTCAACACTCCCTCTCAACAATAAAGGGATTATCAGTAACCCCAATCCTGTCTCTATGGAAATCAAACTTGCATTTTGACAATGCCTTAGTCAAAATATTTGCATCCTACTCCCCGGTAGAAACATACTGCAACATCATGATCCTCTTGTCCACACAGTCCCATAGATGATGGTAACGGATATCTATATGCTTGGACCTGTCATGAAACACTTGATTCTTAGAGAGTTTTATGCAACTTTGATTATCATAGTATATCATTGTAGGATCCATCATCTAACCAAACAATCCCACTAGAATCTTCTGCATCCAAATGGCCTCGCATGCTGCCTAAATGGCAGCCATGTATTCAGCCTCTGCTAAGTTAAGTGCAACTGATCTTTGTTTCCTACTATACCAAGAAACTGCAGCTGAACCAAGGTTGAAGATTCCTCCAGAAGTTCTCTTCCGGTTTGATGGACTACCAGCCCAATCCACATCCGTGAAGCCTTGCAACTTCACTCCCTCTGTCCGTTTGTACCATAATATGTATTGTGTAGTGCCTCTGAGATATCTCAGCACATGCTTTGTGGCCTTCCAAAACAGCTTGGTAGGCTGAACCATAGCTTGACTCAGCTGGTTCACCGCAAAGCATAAGTCGGGTCGTTTGTTCACCAAATACATAAGTGAACCCACCAGCCGTCGATAAACAGTAGCAGCTACTACCTCACTTGAAGTAGCATCCTCCTTCCTCCAGTTCCCAGCCAGAGGAGTCTGCATGGGTTTGCACTTCTCCATGTGAAAGCGCCTGAGTATCTCATTGGCATACTTACCTTGAGACATAAATACTTCCCCATCTTTCTGTAGAAATTTTGAATAATATGACACATATTCACAGAGATTATCCTGATTATACACTTATAAGCGGAACATGCATAATACATAACCTCCTCTACGTTGATCATCAGTTTACAGAAGCAGAAACATTCACAGGCGTACATAGAAGCATCAATCACACATATCAACACAGTATTTTCCCGGGGAAAGCATCTCGCTAAAAACCCCAACTATATGTATATTATATTGATTGAGAACATGTAACAATACATAGTACAATACTCCTCACAAGTACTCAGTACTATCTCCACATGTTACACACAATACAGCTCAGATTTGATCTCCAAATCTCCCCCACTGCTTGCCTGCCTCCACTACACAATTCCTGCTGAGAATTGATAAGAATGGTTTACCAAACTCGTATTTCACCTGCAAAGAATCACTCACACTGTGTTGGACGTGAGCACAGGCTACAATTCTTGGTATTGGACAATTCATTGGCATACTCAATCCCTCTGATTGTGCAAATCATCATGCACAACTATAGTCACAACTGATAGCAATCTGATCCTCTAACACCTGTCCCTGCTGAGCTAAACATGCACTGACATGCAACTGAGTTAACTGATGTATTGTATAGTTGCATTATGAGTTAATAACTTGTGAATTAATTAATAACTAATTCACCCAACTCATCTCTAGTCTATTGATCAGTTAGACTAAATACAACTAGTTTAACAAAGTTAAACTGAACACAACTCCATCAACTGCAACTCCAGTCCACTAAACTCAACTCACTTGAGTTCTAACTGAAGTATTCCATGCAAATATTAGTCATCCCATAGGTAACCACGTATTTCCTTCTGGGATCTGCATGTACCACATCCGTAGCTCATCCTGAAGTGCTCCAAGAGAATAAGACAAAGTTTATAGTCTAAATATTATTATGAGACAATAATATTTGACTTTTCTATTTTTGACAGCCAGTCTAAAAATAGACTTTGATCACTCATACTATGATCACTCATACTGTGGTCACCCATACTGTGGTCACCCATACTGTGATCACCCATACTGTGATCATCCCTGCTGGGATCAAAAATATAACTTGCGCCATAATTTGCCTGCGGGCCCACTTAGTGAAGGCGACTCTTTTCACTAAGCTCCATCATCTTGTTGCATTCTCAACAAGCATTTCTTGTTGCACACTTTTCAACACTTTCTGCCACACTTCCATGCCTAGAAAGTAGTGCATGAGGCCCATGTCCTTCATCTCAAACTCTCTTGCAAAGTCCTCCTTGCAAGATTAGATCAGCTCATCATCACCTGTCAAAATCAGATCATCGACATAAAGTACAATAATAAATGGCTTACCTTCTACCATGATGGTAAAGGTTCACATCTGCTTCACTCTTGGTGAAGCCCAACACAGTGAAATAGCTGTCGAACCTGGTATACCAAGCACGGGGTGCTTGCTTCAGCTCATACAGTGCTCGCTTGAGCGGGCAAACATGGACTCACGATTGAAGGTCTCAAATCCTTTGGGCTGTTGAATATATACCTCTTCCTCAATCTTCCCATTGAGGAACGCCATCTTCACATCCATCTGATGGATCTTCCAACCCATCTGAGCTGATAGAGCTAGCATCGATCTGATAGATGAGTACCTTGCTATGGGAGCAAAGGTCTCATCATAGTCAATCCCCTCAACCTGTGAGAAACCTCGGGCAACAAACCTTGCCTTGTGTTTCTCAACACTACCATCATTTTCCCGCTTTACCTTGTAAAGCCATCGGGAAATAACCACTGACATGTCCCCAAGTCTAGGGACAACATCCCACACACTGTTCTGTATGATAGAATCGTACTCTTCTACCATTGCATCAACCTAGACTGGTTGCTGCACTGCCTCCTGAAAAGAAGAAGGTTTGGTCACTACACACTCCCCAACCAGGGCCATGTAGCTAGTGTATCTCTCAGGAGATCTCCTCTGTCTGCGCTGAGAGGATGGCTGCCCCACATTCTCTCTCGCATCTAGCATCAATCTGTCAGCTTCCCGTGAGCGTTTCTGCCCGTCTCTGGAAGACTCTCCAGGAGTGGTGGTCTCCACTACTGGATCCTCTACATGTGGCTGATCCACATCATCAGGAGGCTCCTCCTCCTTTGGAACTAAAAGTTCCTCATCACCATGCAACTTGAGCTCCCTCTCAAGTGACACTCGCATGGCTCTCTGCTCATCGAACTTCAGATCCCTGCGCACTACGGTCCTCTGACTGGCAGGCAGAAACACACAATAGTTGTGGGGTGTATCTATGTACCCCACAAGTATCCCCAACTCAGCTGTTGGGTCTAGCTTCTTCCGAGCATATTTGGTCACATGATAGAAAACTGGTGATCCAAATATGCAGAAGTGACTCACATCTAGTTGCTTCCCCGAAAAAGCCTCCATAGGTGTCTTCATCCCCAAAATATGATGAGGACTTCTGTTTTGAAGGTACACTATTGTATTGCATGCCTTAGCCCACAAATGAAGTGGTATGCTTTGGTCATGCAACATTGCTCGAGCTACTCCCACAATAGATCTATTCTTCCTTTTGTCCACCCCATTCTGTTGTGGGTTATGAGGTGTTGTCATTTCCCGTTTAATTCCTTCTGTAGCACAGAAGTCTTTAAATTGCTGGGAAACATACTCTCCACCATTGTCACTACGAAAGGCTTTTACTTTCTTTCCAGATTCTTTCTCTACCAAGGCTTTAAACTCACTAAACCTCAAGAAGGTATGATCCTTCTTTTGCATAAAGTAGATCCAGCATCTACGAGAAAAATCATCAATAAAAATAACATAGTACCTTTGCTTAACGGTGGAGGCCGTAGAGAATGGTCCACATACATCTGAGTGAACTCGCTCTAGGATTGCTCCAGCTCTACTATCCCGATCTTGAAGGGAATATTTTGCATACTTACCTAGCGTGCATCCTTTGCATGTATATGTTTGCTCCAGTTTTCCCTTGGGTAAGCCAGTAGAAATTTGTTGCATGATCTTCAAGGCCCCGTGATGCAAGTGGCCTAGTCTCCTATGCCATAGCTCACCAACATCTTGGCTTTGCACCACCTCTGCTTTGGAACTCAGCACAGCACAGTCATCTACCTCCAGCTTATAGAGATTCTTTACTCGAATCCCTATTCGCTTGGTCTGTCCGGTGCCGATATGCCTCAAGAAAACTTTTCCTTTACTAAAGACTACATCATAGCCTTTATCTTCTAGCATAGCAACAGACACAAGATTCTTTTTCAAACCTAGTACATACTTAATAGCAGATATGGTGAGAGGATCACC
This sequence comes from Pinus tabuliformis, assembly GCA_031772625.1. Lineage (NCBI taxonomy): Eukaryota > Viridiplantae > Streptophyta > Pinopsida > Pinales > Pinaceae > Pinus > Pinus tabuliformis. The sequence continues at coordinate 1,740,774,451 of CM062819.1, read as the reverse complement.
ATGCTCCCTCTAAAACACAACTATACCTTCACTGGAGACACAATACTTTACATCATCGCCCATCTCGATCCGCATCTAGAGATCCTTCTCCTCCAATGTACTGAAAAGATTCTTATCACCCGACATGTGGAAAGAAGCTCCACTGTCCAGGTACCAAACACATCCCACCATGGATGAAACCATGCATGCGATAAGTGAGAAATCCAGCTCAACCTATGAAGCTAGTGCATCACCATCAGATCCCTTTGAGGAACCCTTCTTGGATTTATTTTGTGGACAATTCATTGCATAATGGCCCACTTCATGACAATGAAAGCATCGCACTTTCAACTTGTCAACCTTCTTCCCTCCATGAGAAGATTTAGATTGGGACACCTTCCCTTTCTCTTTCTTAGCTTTACTCGCTAAAGCTATATTTTCTTCATCATCTTGTTTTGATGAAGATCCATCCCAGGTGCTTCGATATCTCCTCCCGCATCAGATCCGACTAAAGTCGTTCCCAATCTGGCAATTTCTCTCTTCCATTAATCAAGTCCTGGTAGCTATGCTAGCTCTTAGGAAGACCGAGGAGTGCAAGACTCACCATGTCATCATCAGCAGTCACGATCCCTACGCTTCCAAGCTCATCCCTGCAGGTGGTGAGCTTGTTCAGGAACGTAGAGATTGTGTCGCCCTTTTCGCACTTGATCTTTCAAAGTTTATCTTTTAGCACCAAATTCCTCTAATCGTTGCTATTCTGATAAAGATATTTCAATGTTTTCCACAGCAAAAATGGAGTCTCCTTCCCATGGAGGCTGGAGACAATGTGATCTCGAACTCCCTCCAGGAGGATTCTCCTAGCTCTAGCCACACAATTTTTCCATTCCGCCAGTTAAGTAGCATCAGTCGGCTTCTGGACTTCTTGATCAATGAAGTCCTTTAGACCGTTATCTTCTAATACTGCCTCCATACGATCCTTCCAAGCTATATAATTTGAACTGCCATCAAGGGCATATTCGAGTCTCAAACCACTGAACGCCATCGGTGAAATAGATGTGATAAGAACTCAATTCAATATTCAGAAACCAAACTTCGAACTTCTCCTGCTTGTATATTGTTCTTCCTTGGTCACCTATGCTCTGATACCATGTAGATTTTCCCATTGTAGATCACCTGATAATGCAATGTACTAAAGCAAAACACTTGATCTACTTCTACAAACAATTGAGCAGAAGCTTAATCGAACATGAGCAACATCAAGCATGAACAGATATAACTGAGAATGAGAAGTAATCAACCATAACACATAAGATATATCACTAGGGAAAGCACCAGCCTAAAACCCCAACTCTGTATTATCATACAAGTGGAAATCTTGTTTGAGTTACAAAAAGAATCAGCTCTCAAGCTATCCTGCTCTCTCTGCAATCAAACACTACTACTCACAAACTCAATAGACATAGAATATATCTTCCTCAAGCCCTCCAAGCCTCCTATTTCCTTGCGCAATTTTGATTGGGGTCCAATGATATCACATGAGTGAATTGGCCTCATCAAACTCACTATAAGCTCAAGTCAAACTGTGCAATCCTTAAAGAATAATATTCCTTCTGCATGCAAGGAATATTCACCAAGGAATATCCTAGCAACTGATAGTACATTGTCCCTCAATCTGAACTCAACTGGGTCTCTGACTGAACTGACATGCATGAGTTATCCATGAGTGAATCTTCAATTATCTGAAATACAGTAGTTACAAGCATGTAAGCATTAACTAACTGAACTCCCATTAATTTAACAAACTGTTAAATTAATCTAACTGGACTTGACTCAGTTAACTAAGCCAACTAATTACAACTCACTCTTATCTCTTTAACTAATGGATAAATCCTCAATCAAAGGAGAAACTATTGCATGTCCTCACATAGACTTCAAGTTCATAATTCCTTAACTAATTAACTCAAGATGAATTAATTAATCAATTTAAAAACTGCTGTTAATATCAAATTTGAATTTTACTTCCTATGTTTAGTCCAGGGACTGACTAAAATAAGAAGGAATCCCGAAATGCTATTTTTAGAAAAGCTATTTTTAGCACTTCTTGTTGCACATTTCAACACCTGCCCCCTTGTCTTTCTTCTCTTCCCCCATGGGAGGCCATCGAGCTTTGCAAGGTTGGTTTTGCAAAGGTTCGACCAATTCATTCCCTAACTTCTTATATCCCGACCTTGTTGGGGACATGCAAAGAAAAACCGAGAAAGAGCAGACCGCTTTGATACCGTTGATACAAACTTAAATAAGAATGAAATAAATTACCGATATAACCATAAATACAAAGATACAATAGATATAACACTTCATTTCATTAATATCAAATATTGAAATATGCTTACAAACAGAATGGAAATAAACTAGTTCGGGCAATGGTAGCTTATCTCTGAGAAGAGATGTGGTGGATACATGCCTCTGAACTATCTTACAATGAGGCTCGTAGGCCTATTTATTATTGATAACTAATGGAAAACACTAAACATACAAAAAGCTAACCCTAGGAGATGAAGCGCCAAAACTATGGGCCCTGCTTGGGTAAATTGGTACATCAACTTCCCAAGGTCATAACTTTGGCATACGATCTTCATTTGACGCGAAAAATACCTCGTTATATATATATATCTGAGGACTACAACTTTTGAATGGAAAGAATAAGTTTACAACTCATGTTCGCCCCGGTTTTCCCAAAAAATGTCGTTTGGGGTCTCAAAATGGATCCATAAGTTTAGGACCCGAAAAACTGCCAAAAATTGTAAACTGCGCTACAATGAAGGAAACTAAAAAACTGAAAGAGACATTTTATTGGTGGGGGTCCAAGTGGAATAGGCAGGTGGCCACCAAGATCCACCTGGATCACCTAGTGAAGTCGGGGGTTGGCCACTATGAAATTAAAAAAGGCTAAGGCTTGCTTAAACTAAGTTAAACTAAATCAAGTTCTAGGAGTTAAATGAAATTACACAAGATACATTTGACCATCAATAAATAAATTTCAACATGTAATCTTCAAAACATGTAAATAACTTCATCGTAAATAATAGATGCAGCAATGAAAATTAAATGAATGAAGTACTGAAATAGAAAATGAGATAACCAACAAGACCAGTGCAAGAGAGTACTTGTAAAAGTCAATGCTTGAAAGTAAACTACTTGATTGTAAAGTGGAAATGAGATAATGATCAAGTATCAAGTGCTACAAAAGAAAATGTGATTGGAGTGTTCTTGGTTGATTTTAGTTAGATTATATTTTCACTTGGGTTTAGGTAAATTAAGTGTGTGAGTGTAAAACATGAAATATATGGTTGCAACAAATAAAATCTAACTAAGGCTTATGCCTCTTCTAGCATTATCCTTATTGGGTTAAGGAAAGCTACAAGGGGATCCTATAGGGGGGATATTAGCTTCAATGAGTACCCCCATGATCCCACAAATCAGCCCATTCGCAAGGAGGTCCACACTAAGAGAAACAAGCCCCTAGCCTTACTTCAAAAGTTGAACATTTAATGGTTTCCCCCAATCTTAGAATAAGAAGATATAGAAGAGGTTTTCCCTATTTAGTCTAAGTTCAACCAACAAGCCTTCTTTGATCATGCAAGAGGATCAAACTAGGCTTGCAACTTGCATGAAAGCATATCAAGGCTTGAAGGAGGTTTATTACACTTTGTAAAAAATTGAAATATATACAAAAGCAAGATTATTCTAAAGCAAGAATTGAAAATTAGTCTAATCTAGGAGCATAAAAGGAAATCTATTCTAGATTGAAGTTAGATTTATCAAATGAAATGAAAACTAATCTAGATTGTGATGTGTGATTAAGCTAATCTAGGATTAATTTTTTAGCCCAAAAGAAATGCAAACCACGAAAAAGACACCACACAAAAGATCCCCACTAGGTTAGGGGGGATGCTTAGGGGACTCCCCTAACTCCCAAGATGGTTACAATGCTCTAATGAGTCCCTTGAAATCAAAGGGATCAAAAGAGAAAATGGAATCCCTTGAAATCAAAGGGAAGATAATGGCTCTTTATGAAGTTACAATGGTGAAATTTGATGGTTTTTATAAAGGGTTCAAAGTGGGTCTCCTTTAGGTGCTTCAAATTTTCAATTTTGGTCGAATTTTGCCATCATATCCCCTTGTAAAATTGCATACATATTAAAAACCATCCAATAATTAGCCTAAAATGTGATGGAAATGAGTTTAAAAGACTCAAAGAATGTTAGAATGTATAAACCCAAGACACCAAATAAAATTGTACAATTAAAATACTAAGTTCCTACACTAATTAGCCAAGGAAAGACCAAGAGAACTTGGTTCTTAGTGAATATGACTATTGTTAGGATAGCAGTCAAATAAAATCCTTTAGATGCTAGATATGTCAAATAAAAAGCATGAATAAGAACCAAGGATGTTGGTAGAAATTTTGTGAGGAGAGAAGAGAGAGTAGGGGTCCTTTGAAGCACTTTTGAAGTTCTCTGAAAGTCCTTGATCCAAGTGGGACTAGTGCTTCAAAAGATCCTTGAAGGTGGATGGTTCAACTAAGAAATTCCGCAACTCCAAGCTTGAATAAATTGTAAACAACTTAAGATCTTGCAATAAATATTAGTAATATAGGTGAAATTCACATAATGATAAAACTAAACATGCTATTCAACCGAGAAATGCATGTAGTAGTGAAATATAGAATGCAAATATAGAAAGATAATAATGAACAATTTTTATTCTCTCCTTTGGACAAAAATGTCCCTATCAAAGCCTAAATTACTAACTTGAAGCAATAGCATGAAGACTAAAAAAGTTGTTTCAATTTGGGAGAAAATAAACCACAAAAAAATGATAGACCATTGACCTCCAAAGTTTTCTTGTATTATTAGCAATATGATGAAAAAATACTATAGCATTTCCCCAAGCTCTCAAGCTTCAATCCTCCTTTGGAATTGTTGGGTCTCTAAAATTTCATCCACTTTTACCCACATTTCAATCATTTTACCCTCATTCCGTAACTCTATAGCCCCATAACCCTACATTAAGTAACCATTTTCATGATCATATGGGTTTATCATTATTATTTTCCAAGTCATTTATTTTAAGTATTTTAAGAGAATTTATGATTAAATATTAGGAAATTAACATGTTTTCATATATATCTAAAAGTGTTATGAGTTTTGTGATATTTTAGGCTTACTTGGAGATTCTAGAAGGGTCCTATTTGGCCACCCAACCATAAATTAGAATTTCAAATTCCAACTCATGAAGATTTGTGGAATAATTGTAGAAGATGTGGATCATTAACTAAGCACATTCAAAGGAGAAGAATCATGGATGAGAGAATTTTGAGAGGATTTGTATCTTACATTTTTAGGTGATTGGTTGTAACCACAAGAAATAAATGTGCATTTAGGAGAGATGTAAGGATCTATATTTATTGAATAGTTATATTCAAATTTTGTATAAATAGGAGTGCATCCTTCATAAAAAGGGTTGTGAAGTTAGGAGGTACCTAGTAGTTAGTTTCTAGTTTCTAATTAGAAGTCGTCGGTTAGAGGTTTCCAAGTTAGGAGGTAGCTAGTAGTTAGTGGCTAGTTGTTATGCTCTTAACCTGCAAGATGATACCAGAATACCAAATATGTGAAGAAATATACCCAGAACATAGAACAATGAGAAATAACATCAAGTATTTTATCATTTAGAAAGCAATGTTCACTTGCCTCTTCGAGGGGGCAACCTCCAATAGAGCTGAGCTCAATTACAAAATAAGACACGATGCTCCTCGAGGGGAGTCTCTATCCTTTATATAGGATTTAAACATGCAATACCATGGGGCAATACCATGGTTCTTATTAATACCATCTATCTAATACCATGGCCCATTTGCAACTAACTATGGTCCCTTCATTAAATGCGGGTCAACCACTTACAATTATTAATATGGGCTTTATTGACTCTTTACTTAACTATAATTATGACTCGATCCTATTACATAAATAAGGGGGTTAGGGTTGGACCCTAACATGCCCTCTCCCATAAGAATAGCCTTGTCCTCAAGGTTGAAGCTGCGGAAACTACTGAAGGATAGTGGTTGGTTCCCAAGTCACATCTTCCGAAGAGGTGTCTTTCCACTTGACGAGGACTTCCTTGATTGTGTAGCCGCGCAGGTGTCATTCTCATGTGTCAAGAACCTATTCAGGTTGGATCCAAATTGACCCTTCTTCATCCACTTCAGGTAGACTGGTTTGAATTCTACAATGGTTCCCAATCACTTTCTTGAGGCATGAGACATGGAAGACTGGATGGATTTTTGCAGTGGGTGGCAAAGCTAGCTTGTAGGTGACTTCTCCAATGCATTGAAGTACTTGATACAGTCCATAGAATTTTGGAGATAATTTCTGACAACCCTTGTCTTTGAGTGATGTTTTCTTATATGGTTGCAGCCTCAAAAATACCTGATCCCCTTCTTGAAATTGGCGTTCTGAGCGATGTTGATCTACCTGTTGCTTCATGCGGTTTTGGGCTTGATGAAGATTCTCTCTAAGGTGGGCCAGCATGGTTGTGTGGTTCTGTAGGAGTTGATCCACTGCTTGTACCTTCAAGCATCCCTTGATATAAGAAGTAGGGGAAGGAGGGATTTGACCATAAACTGCTTCATATGGAGTCATTTTGGTGGTGGCATGATAGTTGGTGTTATACCACCATTCGGCTAGAGGTAACCACTATACCCAGAGATGTTGCTTTTCTGAAGTGAAACACCTAAGGTAGGTCTCCAGACATTTTTTGACTGCTTCAGTTTGACCATCAGTTTGTGGATGATAGGAAGTACTGAGTTGTAGTTGGGTACCTTGTAGCCGAAAGAGTTCCTACCAAAAGTTACTAGTGAAGATTGAGTAACGATCAGACACAATGGAAGTGGGCATGCCATGCAATTTGAAGATCTAATCCATGAAAGATTGAGCGACCAAAGTCAGTGTAAAAGGGTGGGGTAGGGCGCAAAAATGAGCATACTTAGAAAGTCTGTCCACAACCACCATGATGACTCACTTGTTTCCTGACTTTGGAAGACCCATAATGAAATCCATAGAAACCTCAGTCCAGATTGAGGCCGAGATGGGAAATGGTTGTAATGTGCCTAGGGATTTGACTATTTCTCCTTTGTGGCACTAACAGACGTCACATTCAACTACAAAAGTAAGAATGTCCTTTTTCATTCCTGTCCAAAAAAATGATCTTCGAGTGCAAGCATACGTCTTCTGAAAGCCTGAATTTCCTGCAGTGGGAGATGAGTGCAACTCCGCCAAAATGCGGCTTTTGAGGGTGGATGTTGGTGATATTACGACTCTGTCCTTGTAGCGAAGAATCTCATCCTACCACGAGTAGCCCGCTGTGGAATTTGGATCCGCCTGCAATTGATTAATGAGTTGGGAGAGCCAGGGATGTGAAAACCATTCCTTGCGAGCCTCTTCAATCCATTATGGAATGTGAAGGGGAATTGCTAGCAGGGTACATTCCTCCTCAAATTGGCTTGATAATGCATCTGCTACAATATTTTCGCGCCCTTTCTTGTAAATTATCTCATAATCATATCCCAGCATTTTGGCGAGCCATTTATTTTGTTGTGGCGAGGATAGATGTTGCTCCAAAAAATATTTAAGGCTTTTATGGTCTGTGCGGATTTGGAAACGTTGCCCCAATAAGTATGGTCACCAGGTATCTACTACATGTAAGATGGCCATCATCTCCTTCTCATAGGTAGATTGTCCCAGATTCTTCCCACTTAGTTGTTGGCTCGTGAAGGCCAAGGGTTGACCTTCCTACATTAAGACTACCCCAATACCCATACCAGAAGCATCACATTCAATCACAAAAGATTTGGTGAAGTCGGGTAGTGCTAATACTAGAGTGGAACACATGGCATGTTTGAGAGCTATAAAGGCCTGTTGTGCTTCATCATTCCAGAGGAATGAATTTTTCTTGAGGAGTTGAGTGAGGGGCCTAGCAATGTGACCATAATTATGGACAAATTTGCGATAGTAGCTTGTGAGACCCAAAAATCCTCTCAAGCTCTTCAAGGTCTTTGGTTGAGGCCAATCCTGCATTGCCTAGATCTTTTTGGGGTCCACCCTGACACCTTCATGCCCCACAATGTGGCCCAAATACTCAACTTATTCCATGCCAAAAGAGCACTTGGAAATCTTGAAAAATAATTTATGCTTGCGGAGCAGTTGCAAGAGAATATCTACATGCTGAAGATGTGTGGCCCAGGTGTGACTGTAGATGAGGATGTCATCAAAGAAAACAAGGACAAATTTTCTGAGGCATGGTTTGAGCAGGTGGTTCATAAGGCTCTGAAAAGTGGATGGGGCATTACAAAGACCAAATGGCATGACCAGGAACTCATAATGGCCTTCATGAGTTCGAAAAGCAGTCTTTGGAATGTTTACTTCTTTCATGCAAATTTGGTGATAGCCCGAGCAAAGGTCGAGCTTAGTAAAGAATTGAGCCCCATTTAGTTCATCTAGTAAATCATCGACATTCAGGATGGAAAATTTATCTTTGACCATCAACTTATTGAGGGCCTTGAAGTCTGGACACATACGCCATTCCCAATCTTTCTTGAGCACCATGACCACCGGCGATGAATAAGGACTAATGCTGGGACGAATGACACCTTCTTCCAAGAGTTCCTTGATGATTTTTTCAATTTCATTCTTTTGGGCGAATGAATATCTATATGGGTGCACATTTGGTGGTTGGGCCCCTAGGACCAAAGTAATGCTATGATCATGTTCCCCTCTCGAGGGTGGAAGCTCATGAGGCTTGTCAAAGACTAGCAGATGGTTGTTTAAGATTTGTTGCATCTCAGGATGAATATGAAGAGAATTGGGTTCGAAGGCCTGGATGGCATTAAATTGGGCTATAACTCCATGGTGGCCCTTTTTTAACAATTTTTCCATCCTATGTGAGCTGATGATAGAGGGAGCTCCCGCCTGGAGTCCGTGGAGGGTATGTGTGTGGTTGTTCTGCTTAAAGCTCATATATAACTCCTAGAAATCCATTGTGATTGGGCCAAGTGTGTGAAGCCATTCAGCACCTAGGACAATGTCGCACCCTCCCATGTGTATGGAAAACATGTGGGTCTTTAACTGATAATCCCCCATTTGAAGTTTGACATTTTCACAGCGGCCTTCACATTTCATTGTCCCCCCATCAGCAATTTGGACCTGGAAGTTAGAAACTACTCGGACAAAACAATGCACTGCTTTCGCGACTCTTTGATGGATAAAGTTATGTGTACTACCACTATCAATCAAGACTACTACCGAGCGATGCTTAATAAAACCTCTGATTTTGAGAGTTTGGGGAGAAGAAATCCCTGCCAAAGCATGCAGCGAGATAATTGGTTCTTCAGGTACATTGTCCTGCTGGTTTTCCTCTTCTTTCTCCTCTGGTTCCTCAAGTGGTGGGGCTTCCTCCGATGAACTGTGAACAGTAGCATCAATTTGAAATAATTTGGGCTCCTTGCATTTATGCCCGGGGGAGTATTTCTCATCACAGTAGTAACACAATCTTTGCTTTCTTCTTTCCACCATTTCTGTTAGTGACACCTTTTGAACCTTGAGTGTTTGGGTAGTGCTTTGAGCCTAGGTGGGGCAACCCTTGGCTATGAAATTTGGGCGATTGGACTGGGCCGCTAATGCACGTTCTACTTCACGAGCTATCCTGCAAGCATGCAGCCATGAGATAGGGTGTTGTAGTTGGACGTGGGTTTGTATGGCTTCTTTGAGACCACTGACAAAAAATTCCAAGTAGAACTCATCGTGTAGACCTCCTGTGCGAAAAGCTAAGGCTTCAAAGGCTGTAATATATTCGTTCACTGTTCCTATTTGTCGGAGCTTAGTGAGACGACCTAAAAAGTTAGATTCATGGTCAAAGAAATCTGTAAGAGCTTTTTTTAATGTCTGCCAAGTCAAGGGCCATCCATAGCAACGTTGATTCCATTGCCACCATTGCCATCTTTCATTGTCCAAGTACATGCTACCCACGCTAAGCTGAGTCGCATCATCCATGATGTAATTCAGTGCGAAATATTTCTCCATTTATGCTATTTGTGTGGCCGGGTGAGAGCCATCAAATTTATACATGTCCAGCTTGGGTGGTCGCAGCTGGGATTGTTGGTGGGTGCCAAAGAGGTGAAGAGACTGGCTAGACTTGCCCTCAATGTTTTCATTGCCAATATATGCCTCCGTGCGTTCCTCCATCTTGCCCTTTGAGAGTGTTTCAGTTAAGTTCTTCAGCGACAATAGTACATCGTTCAATGTTGATTCAAGGTTGTCAATCCTCTCATTGGCCATAGCTTGAGCTCTAGTTTGTACCATGCACCAATCCGATGCACTTGAAATTTGGGACCGCCCGAAATTTTTTGGCACTAACAATTGAATGGTACCACCTTCCTCAACTCGTCAACCTGATTCTTATGGGCTAAGTCTCCAAACGGAGTTTTACTCCTTGCTTAGGAATACTGCAATAGCAGAATCCCAGAAAAGTCAATGCTGCCCAAAGTCCTACGAAAATCATGCCCAGGTATAGAATCCCACACAATTAGTCAGATCTGAATGGAGGATCTGATTGTTGTGACAGCTACAGAGCCCAAACTGCTAGATCTGGATGGTGGATCTAATGGATCTGATAGATCTAAGTGATTGATCTAATAGATCTAAATGGCGGAACTGATTACTGCTACTGCGATAGAACCCCACCTACGAGATCTGATCTGGAAAAGATGATGCGTGATCCAGAGATAAAGAAGAGAACTATGGTCTCCAGGAGTGTCAGGTGCTACAGATCACAATATACATAAGGGTCTGATAGTAGTACTCAACCCAATCTTTCAGGGCACTAACCAAGGAGGATCAATCATACCCTTAGCCGTACAACTTGACTACCCTATCATACACGCGAGTAATCTCCCTGAGTGCTGTTCTCGGTGTACTATAGTAGCAAGGCGGCCGACAGTTTATCTATGGCGAGGTTTCAAGGGAGCCTAGGGGGCTTCCGATATACCCAGAGGGTACTTGGAAGGCAATCCGTGCATTGTTCTGTCTAATGCGCTACTACTTGAAGGGGTACCATAGGGGTTACAAGGGAGTCCAAAAAGCGTGACCACCTCTTGTATTCTTTGCGTGCATGCCTCCCCAAATACGCAGGTTTATGCGCTCAACGACAGATCTCGTGGTTTAAATACGTTGAAACACGTCTCTAGCCAAAAAAAAAAAAAATCTAAAAATTGGAGATCCCACCGACCCTGGAAACCGCTCTGATACCACTTGTTATGCTCTTAACCCGCAAGATGATACTATAATACCAAATATGCAAACAAATATACCCAAAACATAGAACAATGAGAAATAATAGCAAGTATTTTATTATTCAGAAAGCAATGTTCACTTGCCTCTTCGAGGGGGCAACCTCCAATAGAGCTGAGCTCAATTACAAAATAAGACACGATGCTCCTCGAGGGGAGTCTCTATCCTTTATATAGGATTCATACATGCAATACTATGGGGCAATACCATGGTTCTTATTAATACCATCTATCTAATACCATGGCCCATTTGCAACTAACTATGGTCCCTTCATTAAATGCGAGTCAACCACTTACAATTATTAATATGGGCTTTACTGACTCTTTACTTAACTATAACTATGACTCGATCCTATTACATAAATAAGGGGGTTAGGGTTGGACCCTAACACTAGTTGATAGTTGGAGGTTCCAAGTTCTAGATTTTAGAGTTTCATCCAAGATGTAATTTGTAAAGTGAGGATAGAGAATTCTTGTAATATCTTGTAACTTCATTTTATGAAATACATACTGCCACTTTGATCTCCATGATGTGATAATTGTTCGGTGTGCTTGCTGAGGAATGGAGGGCCCCCATCAACCACAGTTTGTACATCTTTGTACATATTGGTAACATAGTGTAATTATGTTATTTCATTTATTTTTAGCAAGTGTGATTTCATTTCAGTAAGTGTGATTTCATTTATGCAAGTATGGTGTGATTTCATTTATGCAAGACTTGTGGTTTGATTTCATTTATGCAAGTGTGAAGTGTGATTTCAATTCAGCAAATGTGATTTCATTTATGCAAGTGCGGTGTGATTTCAATTATGCAAGTGTGGTGTGATTTCAATTCTGCAAGTGTGATTTCAATTTTTTTATGTTTGGTTTGGTTTGGATTAGATTGATTTAATTTTTTTTGTAAATTAGTTTTAATTACATTATATTAATCTATTCTTATAAATAATCACCTAGTACATATAGTACAAATATACCTCGTTAGTTCACGAACCAAGGGTTTACAATTAATGATAGGGATTTAACTCATAGTTAAATCACCCAATGGGAATGATAGAGGGGGTTACATTTATAAGAAAATGGGAGAAAATCCCAATGAAGAGGAGAGCTACCAAGTTTCCAATGGTGGCAATCCCAAGGAAAAACAACTTGATACAAGTGGTTGCTAGACTATTGTGGGTGGCATAAAAGAGGGGCAGTGTACAACATGAGAGAAAGATCTCATATGCCAAGTGGTATGGTGAAAATCCCAAGAGGGAACTTGTTGCCCAAGTTTCAAGTTTGTTGGTCAAGTGATATGTGTGTAGTCCGCTAAGTGGTTGATCGTACCCCCAAGTGTGTTGTATGTTTTCTTAAGGATGAGTTGTGTAGGTTTTCTCAAGGATTTACGCCGGCCAAATGGTAATAACCTGTAGTGAACGGGGAGAAAATGGGGAATTAACTCCCCACTCAACTTGGCCTAACTAGGCCTCAAACTTAAGCCATTTGACACCTGACATTCATTTTTCCTTAACTCATGATCCAAGTGTGCAAACTCGAATTCTTTTACAACTAACTTAGCCCTCCTATGGTAACCAATACGACCTGCCACTTGGTTTTGTTGACTTTTCATTACACTTGTAGTTCAACTCTTCTTTAATTCCTTGTCACTTCACCTCAAGTAAATGTGACATTTAATCAACTAAAAACATGTTTATGGGATGTCCCAAATTATTTAATTTTGATTTTTTTTGTCTTTTTCTTCACTTTTTGAGTAAAAGTAAAGTTTTGTGAGGAAAAATCAATTTTTTGCACCCAGAAGTGGGTACTAAGATGATGTTGGTGATCTGAGTATGAATTTTGAGGACTCACATGCCATAAAACATTTATTAATGCCACTTTTTACTTATTACATACAATTTAATTAAAAACTATCATCCCACAGGAAATTTTTAATTATTCAAAATCCTAGAAAAACCTAATGCAATTATGTATGACTCTAAATAATTCTTAGCATGGTAATATACATTGACCCTAGACTTAGAAAACATACCAAAGGCCCAATTATTAAGATTCACTCCAACTTTGGAGGTTATGAGTGAAAAAAATCAATTAATTATTTATCGCTAAAAAGTGAAAATAATTAATTAAGTGGAGAGAAAACACTTTGGATCAACTTACTTAGTAACTAGGTTCCAAGGATCTAATTTTGTTACATAATTTCATCATGCTAGTGTCATTTTATAAAATTCACCCATGGGGGTAGGGAATTTGCATAGAAAAAGATGAGAGAGAAAATAGAAGAATAGAGAGAAGGAGAAAAATTTCCTTGCTAGCCTTTTCAAGTTGAAATTTTTTATAGTGCCTTGTTCATTAGGCAATGGGGTCTTTGTTCCCTGCTAGGTACATCTAAGCATGTAACACCTCCAAAGAAAGCTACTACACCAATTAAATCTACTGAAGGCCCATCCTTGACTCACAAAGAAATTAAGACTTAGAATTTAGGTTATCTCAATTAAAGAAGAAAGTTAAAGAAATGGATGGTATTATGTTAAAAAAGGTGGATTTCTCAGGTTCTCAAGAAACTTAAAAGAGGAATGGAAAAGAAGATGAATGAAAATAAAGTAGGAATAGAAAAGAAGATATAAAGAATAGAAATGAAGATGAATGAAAATAAGAAATGAATACAAATTAAGATGAATGAAAATAAGGAAGAAATACAAAAACCTATGATTGCCATGGAAAATATTCTCTTGGAGAGGCTTCCTAAAAGGTATGTGGAGATCCAACAAAATTTTTAACATAAGGAGAATCATGTTGTTGAGAATCAATCACATATGGAGAGTATGCTATCACAATTAGAGAACAAATATTTTGAATCATAAAACCATAATCATGAATTTTCAATCCAAGATCCACATCATCATAAATTCAATTCAGCATCAAGGAACTACTATATTCTGAAGATTGATATAAGGAAATTTAATGGTAATGATCTTGTAACATGGATATTGCAGATGGAACAATACTTTGATCTACACCAAGCGGCATCCTTACAAAATCTAAATATTGCATCTATGTTTTTAAAATGTGGCCAACATGTATGGTATCAATGGCTTTGTGAAAGAAAAAAAGATTATTTTATTTCTTGGTCCATTTTTACAGAGGAATTGATAGAACATTTTGGTGATATTAAGAGAAACACATTCTTTAGTCAATTGGGAAATCTTCAACAAAAAGGTCATGTTAGAGAGCATATTGAACAATTCCAAGAGTTGAGTCTTACAGTAAAGAATATTTCAGAGGATAACTTGTTAGACCTATTTATGGGTACTTTAAAGGAAAGTATTCAATGTGACACCCCCAAATTAACTTATATTTATGTATGCAATGTAAACATTTTTATTAAAAGAAAACGGGTTGAGTAATGGGACACGGATTCCATGTCATTCCAAAGGGTTGGGGTGATTATTGTTGGGAAATAATATTACAATGCAGAAAATTCAATGAAGAATATGAGGAGACACACAAGAGTGTTGGCATTATGGCTAATGTTTTGTCCTTGATGGAAACCTGCTTGATAAAGATATCAATGTGATGTCTATGCAGATGCTACAAATGGTATGAATAGGGAAATGATAGATCAGAGATAGATGAATGTTAAAAGTGAAGTTTGAGAAAGTATATGCGGATCCTATGAAGAAGGGTCGCGTACATACATTGGTCCTACAAGGGAAAGTCACGTATAAAATCTGAACCATGGTATTTTGGATATCAGGGGTCATTACCATGGTATTGGTCTATAGTAACTGAAGCGGTAATGGTTATTTGATCTCGTCAAAGAATACTAATGACATTTCCAAGGGATTTACCTAAGGTATTGATAAGGCAAAGGATATATAAGGAGATGGAGATCAAGGTGTTAAGTGTGCAAGTAAAGTGTTATACATGCGTGATATGATTTAGAATAAGTGTGCACTAGGGAGAAAGGAGAAGACTTATATCTGGAAGATTTGAAATTATGTTGACATATATGCTTAATTGATTTATTTGTTGCAAATGTCTAAGTAGCTAATAATGATGAATCTATAATTATAATGATGTCGTGATCTAAATGAATTATTCAGAAGTCTGTAATTCTGATAGTAAAGGTTGCAGAGAGTGAAATTGTGTTTGCAACGAAAGTTTTCAGATTTGTATGTAGGTATGTTTGGGAATAATCGCATACATATGCAAATCCATCTCTGTAGGGTTGCGTATATATTCTGCGAAATGTTTTTCCAGTATGATCATATTTGTACGTGGGTGTTGTGAATTGCAAACACGTACATATGTGGATATGCCTTGTGGAAGTGGCATGTACAACTAGGGTTTGAACTAATGCTTGATGTTCACAGTTGATGATGTCTAGTTTATTTGATGTTGTCTGTCAATGATGTCTCTATCATGATGATCTGTGTTTAACAGTGTTGATTGGGTTGAATTGATTATGGAATGGAACATTTATTGGTAATGATGCTACAGTATGATCTTTGACTGGTTCAACCATTGATTTAAAAATACAATTTAGTGGTTGATTCAGTGTTACAGTGACTCAAATTCAGTATTCATTAAATTGAGATATGTACATGGGTTTTGTGCAGAGAAAACATGTACATATGCAGGAATTCTTTAGAACAATATCATATACATTTTGAAGTATATTTGATCAAGGTTTGCAGTGACAACACTTTGTTTCTATGATGATGAATAGTGTATGGTTTGGTATAATGGTTGTGCATTGGTATAATCTGAAGGTTTCTATCTATTATGGATTGGTTTGATCTTGTTGCAATGGTTGATTGACATTCAGAGATTGGTTTGATGGTAATACAGTGATTCAGTTGGTTCAATGTTTGGTTTTAGAATTGTTATTTGGTATTGGATTTAATGATGGTAATGGGTCTAGTATGAAAATATGATGAAAGGTAGACTATAGGTTTTCATGTTTTGAATTAGGTGGATCCAGTATGAAATATTATGAAACATGGTCCACAAGAGGTGTTGAGGGTTGGAGCCTTCAATGAGGAATTCAAATCTTCCTTCTATTGGTAGCTAGTAAATTTCTTTACGAGGTAGGTGCTCCCTTCCGGTAGGAGACTGTAACCGAGACCAGGGGGTTGTATCTCCCTTTGACCGGGTGATGGAGAACAAGAGAAGGTTGTATCCTTCTGCAGGTGGGTACCTACGTACAAGTAAGATTTTGCACTAGTACAAAATGTAATGAATTTTTCTTAATAATAAAAGAAGAAGACAAAGACGACGACAATGGTGGTTTTCTCCCACATTGGGTTTCCACCTAAAATCTTGGTGTTAATGTGTGTTGATATGTTTCTTGTTTGTTGATGATTTATCTACTCTTTACTACTCATGTTTTCTACTTAATGAATGAGTAATGAAGTAATGATGCGTTGGTTAAGGATGAACAGTTGATGAAATTTATGAAAAGTTAGTTAACTGGATATACGTTGTTTGCTTTTGTTGAAGTCGTGTACATACGTTGGTTACATGAATGGAAATATCATATAGAAATCAGAATATGAAATAAAAATTTTAATCATAGCAGGTCACTCCAGCAGAAACTTAATCGTTTGAGGGTGGATCAAGGACAATGGGAAAGAAGCAAAAGAGGAAGGTCGATCATAGGAATAATTTAGTCCAATAAAGTGATACGTCAAATGCAGTTACGATTATAGATGTCAGCAAATATTCAGCTATAGGAACACCCCGCTTTCTAGTGATAAAGAATGAAGAAGACAATAACAAAGAATTAGAAGGTAATATTTTTTTTTTTGCTTGTGATCCATTTCCCTATTCATGTAATATTGATGATAGTGAAGATGATAAAGAATCAACTGAAATTTCTCTCATGGGTAGAAGTGAAAGGGATAATCTGCTAGAAATCCATGAAGGAGAAACAAAGGAAGACTACTCATCAGATGGATTTACTGACTCAAAGGTGACAAATTTATTAATCTTAGAAGAAAACTTGTTTTTGTTCGAAAAATATGAACAATATTAAGAACAAGTTGCAGGCGTTAGTAAATATTGTAGCAGAATCTAATCAATATTGTGAAAGACTTGAAGCTGAGATCGTCTATCTAAAATAAAATCTTGAAAAAAAAACAAATGTAATGAAGATATACTCTAAGTATTTGAAGAACAAGAGAATGGGTTGAAGGAAGAAATTATTAAATTAAAAGAACAACTGGAAGAAGGAAGAAACGTTGAAGAAGGAATGAGGAAGCGGTATCTGTAAAAGAAATAATAGTGTCAAAAATTGGAGTTTGAGGTAAACATTCTAAAAAGTAAATTAGAAGAAAAAGATAAGCAATTGAGATTTCAATATAGCTCAAATATATTGGAAAGTATTCTTAGAAATCAAAGGTATCCCTCCATTAAATCTGGTCCTCGCTTTCATGAAACTGTAATAGGAGAATCTAGATCACAAGCATGTGCAAGGAACTTGAGAGATAACAATGCAAAATCTGAAATTCTTGATAAAGAGATAAGAAGTCAATCAAACTAGCAATCAAGAAAAGAAAATATTCAAATAAAATCATTTGCTTCTAACTATAGAAGTATCAATCGATTTTATCCTCTAAACAATGATGTTGAATGTTTTATCTGTCATAACTTTGGACACTTTTCAACCAATTACAGAAGTAGATTCACAAGAAAATCATCAACTCCCAAGTACTCAGGTTTCTTTAAATGATATTTTTTTGCTTGCAACATATATGGTCACAGAGCTATTGATTGCAATAAGAGGAATATGAAACCAAAATATCGTGATTCCTCTGCTCCCCTTTCTAGTCATGTAAGATGTTATACTTATAACAAGTTTGGGCATGTAGCAAAAGAATGTAGGAATAAGTCAATGTATTTTCACATACATCAAAGCAAGCAACCAGACAAGAATATCATTACAAAAGGACCTGAGAAAGATGAATCCGCCATCATTTCTCATATTAAGCAAAAGGAAGAAGAAAAAATAAGGTGTGGCCTTGCTCTTTGCTCATTTGAAGATGGAGATGAATGGTGTGACTGTAGAAGTGAATGTGAGGTACATAACCTCATGAAGAGAAGGTGATGATTATCAAGTCCACAAGATCAGTGAGGAATGATCTCAGGGGGAGCTATGCATATGTCTATATTGATGATGATTCTATATATTTTTTTGATATTTTGGTAATGTTTATATTACTTACATTTCATTTTATGAAGTTACAGTGAACAGTAACAAACATGTCATGTTCAGGGCGAGATGTAGTTATGAAAAATCAACAGTTTACTTCATGTATGTGGAACACATGAAGGACAGTCGCGTGTATACGTGAGTTTTGATCTACATAGTTGTGTATATTTCACTGAGATGAAAAAAATATGGTACAAACTCAGGGGAGATCTTGATATGCTTCAATCAATTATTATTTGCTTTCTGGTTCTGATATTGACTTGATGCGGATTGTTAATAATGTCCTTATGTTTCTTAGGAATGATGGTTGATTCATGATGGTTCATTGCAAAATTTTTGTTGTGGTTATTTGATGCATTTTCTTGAAATGGATATGATCAGATTTTACAGTGAATAGTTGGCACAAGTTGAGGGGGAGCATATTCTATGCTTCTAATAATGCGTTGTTGGCATTATGGTTTCTTGATCATTTCTTGTGGCATGTGGTTTATGATAAGTACATATCATTGGTGATGTATAGTTGTTGTTGTTGTTATTGCTGAGGATACATATGTTGTTGACATTTTGTCAATGATACATGGATTCCATATGATGAAGTTATGGATGATGCTTATATGTTGCTTGAGTTACATTCACTGAAATGATTAATGGTGTACTGCCCTTGTTAAAGCTTGAAGATATGTATATGAGGTTGGTTAATGATGTTGTTGATCATATTTGTGATGACTAAAAGTTCTCTTTGTTTGCACACATGTTGTTGATGCATATGATGATGTTTATGTCGCTTGAGGATTGTGGCTCTTCTTATGTGTGAAGAGAGCATGGTGATATTTATGAAATGAGATCAAGGAGATGAGTTTCTAACATAACTTTATTGCACTATCTTATGCTTCTTCTACAATTGTTTGGTGATGCTTAGAAGCATTTCATATTTGGTCACGAGCTGATAATGTTGGAAAGATTGATGCTACATTGCCTTATCTTTCATAGCTTCTTGATGTTGAGGATGCTCATGTTGCTTCTATTATATATTCATGTTGCAGGCTCCTATATGGTGTATGGTGGTTGTTGATGACTATCGTGATATTTCAACCTCATTGTTGAGATCCATGGTTTTGGTTATAAATCTCATATTTTTCTCTTAGTATAAAGGTCATGTAAAGACCCATGTTGTAAATCATTGTAAAATTTTGTCATATATAGGCTATTGGGGTCAAGTCATTCATGTATGTAATCCCATTACGTTGAGACATTGATGTAGAGTTCTATCAAATATGTAACCTCGTTGTGTTGGGTGATTGATGTAATCATGAGTCATCGGTGATATGAAAGGTCATATTTGGTTGAGTCATAAAGCCTTGTACTTTTATTGTATATTCTTAGAGGGTCTAGCATAGAATCAAGGGAAGCATGGTCAATATGTAGTTTTCATATTTAGTATACCAAACCTAAAGTGATCCCCTCTACAAATGGGGAGATAAACCTTTATTCATTATTGGTCAACCCTTTTCCATTGATGTCAAAGGAGGAGAGAAGTTTGGTGCTAGGAGAAGAATGATTAGAGAAGCTTGATAAGAAGTCTTGGTATTTGTAGGTGTTTATAGGTGGTGACCAAACACCAAAGTGGTTTCCATCAATTCCAAAGGGGGAGATTGTTGGAATTACGGCTAATGTATTGTCCTTGATGGTAACATAATTGATAAAGATATCAACATGATGTTTATGCAGATGTTATAGATGGTATGAAGATGGAAATGACAGATCAAAGATAGATGAATGTTAAAAGTGAAGTTTGAGAAAGTATATGCGGATCCTATGAACAAGGGTTGCGTACATACGTTGGTCCTACAAGGAAAAGTCTTGTACAGAATCCAAACCATGGTACTTTGGATACCAGGGGTCATTACCATGGTATTGGCCCATAGTAAATGGAGTGGAAATGGTTACTTGGTCCCGTCAAAGAATACTAACGACATTACCAAGGGATTTACCTAAGGTATTGATTAAGGAAAATGCTATATAAGGAGATGGAGATCAAGGTGTTAAGTGTGAAAGTAATGTGTTATACATGTGTGATCTGATTTGGAACAGGTGTGCACCAAGGAGCAAGGAGAAGACTCAGATATGGAAGATCTAAAAGTATGTTGACATATATGCTTGATTGATTTACTTGTTGCAAATTTCAAAGTAGTTAATAATGATGAATCTATAATTATAATGATTTCGTGATATAAATGAATTATTTAAAATTATATAATTCTAACAGTGAAGGTTTTCGAAAGTGAAATTGTCTTTGCAGCGAAAGTTTTCAAATTTGTATGCAGGTATGTTTGGGAATAATTTCATACATACGCAGATCCATCTATGTAGGGTCACGTATATATTCTGCAAAATGTTTTTTCAGTGTGATCATATATGTACATGGGTGTTTTGAATTATAAACATGTACATATGTGGATATTCCTTGTGGAAGTGGCGTGTACAACGAGGGTTTGAATTGATGCTTGATGTTTACAGTTGATGATGTCTAGTTTATTTGTTGTTGTATGTCAATGATGTCTCTATCATGATGATCTATGATTAACAGTGTTTATTGGGTTGAATTGATTGTGGAATGGAATATTGATTGGTAACGATGCTACAGTATGATCAATGATTGATTCATAAATTTGTGATTGATTCAGTACACGATTTAGTTGTTGGTTCAGTGCTACAGTGATTCAGATTCAGTATTCAGCAACCAAATATTTGTAAGCTAGTAAACACGTATATATGCGAGAATGCTTCAGAACAATAGTATATACATTTTGAAGTATATTTGATCATGGTTTACAGTGACAACACTTTGTTTCTGTGATGATGAACAGTGTATGGTTTAGTATAATGGTTGTGCGTTGGTATGATCTGATGGTTTATATCTATTATGTTTTTGTTTAACCTTATTGCAATAGTTGATTGTGATTTAATGATTGATTTGATGGTAATACAATGATTCAGTTGGTTCAGTGTTTGGTTTCATAATTATTACTTGGTATTGGATTTAATGATGGAAGTGGGTCCAGTATGAAAATATGATGAAAGGTGGCCTATAGGTTTTTATATTTTGATTCAGGTGGATCCATTATGAAATATTATGAAACGTGGTCCACAAGAGGTGTTGAGGGTTGGAGCCTTCAGTGAGGGAGTCAAAGCTTCCTTCTAGTGGTAGCTGGTAAATTTGTTCAGGGGGTAGGTGCTCCCTTCTAGTAGGAGCTGATAAACGAGATCAGGGGGTTGTATGTTATGCAACCAGCTTGTAGGTTTTAACCCCGTACAGAAATTACCTGGATACGAATTCTAAAACACAGAAAATAAATAATGCGAGAGCAAAACACATAAAACACATATACACAGAGATTTTCCCCTAGATCCCAAAACCAGGACTACCAACTTGATTTTTCATTATGTTCCTTTCAATGTTATAATACATATTTATACATTCTGAAGCATCCAATACCATGGACCGAAAACTATCACGTCCAAAAAACATGTGTGAAAATCATGCGCAAAACCATAGGTGGGTCCGCCCATCCTAACATAGGGTCCAAAACCAAAATTTTCTGGGGTGCTGCCCCGAACCCCACAAAGTTGGGTTACGGGTGTGCGTCAAACCCCCTGTTAACTATGTGGAAAGAATATAACACAACTCAACATTCTCCCACTTTTTTCTTTCTTTCCACAGGGGACCAAAAGAGAGCGCAGTCATTTTTTCAACCTTGAAACGCCCATTGTTTCTCTACACCAAAAGAACTTCTCAAAGCTCACAGATTTTGTCAATGCATCTGCAGTATTCTTCAAAGTGTCCACCTTTACCAACAACACCTTTTTGTCTTCTATCATATCCCTCAAAAAGTGATATTGAACATCAATGTGCTTTGTCTTTGAATGATATGCAGGGTTCTTTACCAAGAAAATTTCACTTGGCTGTCACAGTCTATCCTTATAGCTTCCTGTACTAACCACATACTTGAACACAATCTCTGCAACCAAACTGCTTCCTTGCTTGCATGAGTGGCTGCCATGTATTCTGCCTCTGTAGTTGATAGTGCCCCTACAGATTGTTTCTTACTCATCCAACTGACTGCACCTCCAAATAGGTTAAACACATACCCACTTGTAGATCTTCTCTGATTCAAATCTCCAACCCAGTCTGCATCAACAAAGCCATGAATATCCAACACTCTTTCCAATCCTAGTATTCCTTGGTAGCACAAACCATAATCACTAGTGCCACGCAAATACCTGAAAACCCGCTTCACTGCTGTCTAGTGCTCCTTCCCTAGTTTTGACATAAACCTGCTCAATACTCCCACTGCATGTGCAATGTCTGGTCTAGTACAGACCATTGCATACATCAGGCTACCGACTGCACTTGCATATGGAACAAGGGACATGTCCTCTTCCTCTTCTTGTGTCTTGGGACACTGTTCAGCAGATAATCTCACACCTACAGGAATAGGAACCTTCACCGGTTTACTATCCTGCATATTAAACCTCTGCAATATTGTCTCGACATACTTCCTCTGGTTTAACCAGAGCTTCCTCTTTGCTCGATCTCTTTTAATTTCCATGCCCAAAATATAGTTTGCAACACCAAGATCTTTCATGTCGAATTTGGAGGACAATTGGGTCTTCAAATCTTGGATAACTTCTTTGTCATTTCCATCCAACAACATATCATCCACATACAAGACCAGATAAATAACACGGTCACCAATTAATTTAAAATACACATAGTGATCTGCTTTGCTTCTGGTGAAGCCAAGTCCCTATATAAATGTATCAAATTTCTGATACCACATCCTTGGTGACTGTTTTAAACCATACAAAGACTTCTTTAACTTGCATACCAGTTCTTTCCTACCCTTCACCGCAAAGCCTTCAAGTTGCTTCATGTAGATCTCCTCTTCCAAATCCCCGTAAAGAAATTCTATCTTCACACCCATCTGTTCTACCTCAAAATCAAAATCAGCAGCAACAGATAAAAGTAATCTAATAGAAGTTACCTTGGCAACAAGAGAAAAAATATCACCAAAATCAATTCCTGGCACCTGGGAATAACCTTTTGTTACCAACCGAGCTTTGTATTTCTCCACTTTTCCTTCTGCATTTGTCCTCTTTTTGAACACCCATTTCCTGCCAATGGGTTTCCTTCCAGCCAGCAACTCCACCAGATCCCAAGCCTCATTTTTGTGCAAAGATGCCATTTCATCAACCATGGCCTCTTTCCATAGTTTTCCATCCTCTGAATCCACTGCTTCCTTAACAGTTCTAGGATCATCATCAGTAACAGAAAAAGCAAAATTTGAATAGAAAGCAGATGGAATATACCTTTTTGGCTACCTTCTTTCTCGAACTGATCTTCTCACAGCCGGAGTTTGTGGCTCTTCATCTTCTGATTCCTTCTTTGTTATAGAGTCTGATTCTTCCTCCTTTATCTCAAACTCTATCTTCTCAGGTTCCTTTGGTTGGAATTCATGTTTAATAACATCTTTCACCTCTTTTAACACCACATCTCAGTTGTACATAACCTTCCTTGTTACTGGGTTCCAAAGCTTATAGCCCTTTAAACCATCCTTACACCCAATAAAGATGCACTTTTCAGATTTACTATCCAACTTTGTTATTTTCTCCTCTAGAACATGTACATATGCATCGCATCCAAATACCCTCAGATGTGAAAGAGAGGGTTTCTTACCAGTCCATACCTCTTGTGGAGTCTTATCCTCCAACGTTGATGAAGGTGACCTTTTGACCAGGTAACATGCAGTATCCACCGCCTCTGCCCAGAATTCCTGTCCTAACCTGGCACCACTGAGCATGCTTCTTGCCGTTTCCATCAACATCTTATTCATTCTTTCTGCAACTCCATTTTGCTGAGGTGTTTATGGAGTAGTCTTCTATCATGCTATACCACACTTCTTGCAGAATTCTTCAAATTCCTTACTGCAAAACTCTCCACCATTATCTATCCTCAGCACCTTTATCTTCTTCCCTGTCTGGTTTTCCACTAGAGCCTTAAATTCTTTAAACCTATCAAAGACTTCAGATTTCTTCTTAAGGAAATATATCCATGTATTCCTTGAGAAGTCATCTATAAATGATACATAGTACACAGACTTACCCAGTGATGGAACCTTCACAGGTCCAAACACATCACTGTGCACAAGCTCTAATATATGTTTCGCCCTCTTACCACCAGAGGGGAAACTCACCCGATTCTTCTTCCCATATACACAATTTTCACAGAAATCAAAATCCAGAGAGCTATTACTCATACCTTTACCATGAAGTATTCGAAGGCCCTTCTCTCCAATATGTCCAAGCCTTTGATGCCACAGCATGGTCTTCTCTCCAGAGACCACTAGATTTTCAGCTCCACTTTCAGGAACCATAGAACTATTGCACCCATCAACAACAGTGCTACCTTGCAGCTTGTACAGAGTTCCAATCCGAACTCCCCGCATCAATACCAGTGCTCCCTGAACCATCTTGCAGGTATCCTTCTCGAACACTGTTTTTACACCTGCATCATCCAGATTACTAACAGAAATCAGATTTCTAGCTAATTCAGGATATGAAGAACACCTGGAAGTGTTCTAACCCTTCCACCTTGCAACTTCAACTTTATTTTTCCACGACCAATGATTCTAGCCTTCCTGTCATCCCCCAAGAAGACATCACCACCATCATATTTCTCATACTCACAGAACCACTCTCTATGGGGAGTGAAGTGAAAGGATGCACCTGAGTTAATCAACCATGCCTCATGATCTACATGTGTACTTGAAGAAGCCAAGTACACATCCCCACCTTCATCTGAGGTGGTTTTTTCCTCTGCAGAAGGAGCCTCATCAGATCCCTTTCCTTTGTCAAGAGCTTTAGATTTAAAATCCCTTTTGGAGTGGCCTTCCTTTCTGCATTTCCAGCAGACCACCTTTACAGGTTTTCTTGGAGATTTATATCTCCCTCTACATTTAGATCTCCCACTCGATGACTTATTTTTGTTTCTGTTTTGGGACCGTCCTTGTACAAACAAGGCATCACCATTTGGCTCTCCATATTTTTCCATCTCATCTCCTCCGTCAGCAAGGCCGAGACTATTTCATCAAACTATAAGGAAGTTGCATTGCTACCTATTGCAATAACCAGACTATCCCACGAATATGGTAGAGAACACAACAAACTGATGCACTTATCTTCATCTGAAATTTTAATATCAACAGATGCTAACTAACTTACCATAGTATTAAATGTGTTCATATGCTCTGTCACCAAGTCTCCATCTTTCATCCTCAGGTTATACAGTTTTTTTTGCAGTAACAATTTATTCACCAGAGACTTAGATTGGTACAAAGTCCCTAACTTGTCCCACAAAGCCTTTGTTATAGCTTCCCCTAATACATTCAACAATACTGAATTTGAGACACACAATCATATTGTGCTCTTTGCCTTCCAATCAAACTTCTTCCATTCTTCATCGGGCACTCCCATTGGTTTAGTATCTGGATCTACCGTGATCCACTGGTCTTTATCCACCAACAGATAATCCATCTTGAGTTTCCACAACTCAAAACTCTAACCATTAAATTTCTTGATCTCTATCTTTCCACTACTCGCCATCTTCTTTCACCACCATAATCGATCTCGTAGATCTCCCACTGAATGGGGTCTACCATAGGCCCGAGCGAAACCCCTCAGCAACAAAGGCGTCCCCTTGAAGCCAAAATGTCTCTGATACCAAATGAAGGGTTTAACCCTGTACAGAAATTACCTGCATACGAATTCTAAAACACAAAAAATAAATAATGCAAGAGCAGAACACATAAAACACATATACACTGAGATTTTCCCCTGGATCCAAAAACCAGGACTACCAGCTTGATTTTTCATTATGTTCCTTTCAATTTTATAATACATATTTATACATGCTGAAGCATCCAATACCATGGACCAAAAACCATCACGTCCAATACCATGGATCGAAAACCATCGCATCCAAAAGACATGTGCAAAAATCATGCACAAAACCATAGGTGGGTCTGCCCATCCTAACATAGGGTCCAAAACCAAAAATTTTTGGGGCGTTGCCCTGGACCCCATAAAGTGGGGTTATGGGTGCCCCTCAAACCCCCTATTAACTACATGGAAAGAATATAACACAACCCAACACAACTCACAAAATAGAAGAAGAGATAGATCAACAACTTCAAAACTAGCCTCTTCGAGGGGGAAACCTCCTTTACATTACACAAATGAATAGTTCTTGGATGATTCAAATGACAAAACCTCTTTTCTATATATAGGATTCTAAGGGGTCACAATATAATCAGAGCTGACATAACAATTATAATGTAAGGGCACAACAATAACAATAATGGGTTTCAATGGGGCACAATAATAACAATATGGGGACTACATGGGCACAATAATAATAATAAGAGGGCTACACTAATAATAACAATGAGGGAATACATTATTATTATAGGGACCTAATATGCCCCTCTCCTTCAAAAAAGTGTTTTCCTCAACACTTGAGTAGTCATGGATGCTTTTGTATAAAATTCTCATCCTCCCATGTGGAATATTCAGGGGGTAAGTTCTTCCACTTGATTATATACTCTGAAATTGATCGATTTCATAACTTTCGAGTTCTTGTTTCTCTGACTACTTTAGGTTCCAATATGATTTTTCCTTCCTTGTCAAGTTCTAGTAATATTTTTTAACCTGGGATCTTGTCACCTATAACCTTATTTAAGCATGAAACATGGAAAACTTGGTGCACTCGAGAAGATGTAGGAAGCTCCAATTTGTATGCCATAGTACCAATATTTTGTAACACCTTGTAAGGACCATAATACTTTGGTGATAATTTATTATCCTTCTTATCTTGCTTGAGGGACATTTGTTTGTATGGTTTTAGCCGTAAAAATACCTAGTCACCTACATCAAAACTTCTTTCGCTCTGATGTTGATTTGCCTGTTGTTTCATTCTATTTTGCACCAAAGTGAGGCTATCCTTTAAGAGTTGGAGCAATTGTTGTTGATGTTCAATGTGAGCTTCCACTGCTTGAACGTTATAATTTTCTCTTAAAGATAATGTGATGGATGGTGAATGATATCCATAAAGTGCCATAAATGGGGTCATTTTTGCTACAGTATGGAAGGAGGTTTTATACCACCATTCAACCAGAGGTAACCACTTGACCCATTGTGTATGTTTATCAGATATAAAGCAACGAATATATCCTTCCAAACATTTGTTCACTATCTCATTTTTCCCATCAAATTGAGGATGATAAGATGAGATATGTGCTAATTGAGTACCTAGACAAGAAAATAATTCCGTCCAAAAATTTCAAGAGAAAATGGGATCTTTGTCGCTTACAATAATCTTAGGGTTTCCATGCAGCTTTTGAATTGTTTCCATAAATGCGGTAGCAATTGTACTGGATTTAAATGGATGAGATAATGCACAAAAGTGTGCATACTTGGTAAGTCTATCAACTACCACCATGATGATGCTTTTTCCTTCGGACTTGGGTAAACCTATGATAAAATCCATTTAAACCTCCTCCCAACATTGCCTTAGAATGGATAATGGTTGTAACAGACCTGGGGTCTTAATTGTCTCAACTTTATTTTGTTGGCAAACCAAACATTCTGCCACAAACATTTGAATATTAGATTTAAGGCCATCCCAAAAAATTTCCTTCTTAACCTTGTGGTAAGTTTTTAAAAATCATGAGTGCCCTCCTAAGGAGAGGTGTGCAATTCCAGAAGAATCTTTTGTTTGATTTGGGAATTCTTACAAATGTATAAACGAAATTTTTACCATAATGAATCGTTTTTCTAGCTAAACGTATCAGATGTACTGGGATATTGCTACAAATTTTGAATGAGTGCCCACACTTCTTCATCATTCTTCCATTCATCACTTGCTTCGGTTATCCAATCTAGTTGGATAATGGAAATGGCACAAATCAATGCTTCCACATCCTCATCCTTGCTTAAGAGTGAAAATGCAACAAAATTTTGCTTCCCTTTTTTGTAGATGATTTCAAAATCATAACCCAACATATTTGTGACCCATTTTTGTTTCTCTTCTAAAGATAATCTTTATTCTAAAAAGTATTTAAGACTATCATGATCTGTTTTTACCTTGAAGTGTTTTCCCATTAGATAAGGTAGCCATTTCTTAAGTGCATGTAGTATTGCCAACATTTCCTTCTTATAAATATCACTATGTAAATATTTTCTTTTGATTGGACGACTTTCAAAATCGATGGGTCTTCCCTCTTGCATTAAAACAGCACCAACTCCATTTCCTGAGGCATCACATTCCACAATAAAGGTTTTTGTGAAGTTTGGCATAGCTAAGACCGGTGCTTGGCACATTGCCTCTTTAATATGTTCAAAGGCCTTAGTAACTTGCTTATGGAGTCCAATAAAATGCATCTTTATTCAGTAATGTTGTTGGCAGTGCTTTTATTGTCCCATAATTCTTAAAAAACTTGTGACAATACCCTATCAACCCGAGAAATCCTCGTAGATGATTTATGGATGTGGGGAATTTCCATTCCTTAATGGATTTAATTTTGTTAGAGTCTACCTTAACACCCTCATGAGATACAATATGACCCAGAAATTCCACCTCATGTACTCCAAAGAAACATTTAGAGTTGTTTGTGTATAATTGTTTCTCCTCCAATAGTTTGAATACCCTGTCAACATGTTGAACATGATCCTTCTAAGACTTGCTTTAGGTTAGTATATCATCAAAAAAATACTAAGAAAAAATTTCTAAGGAAGGGTTTTAAATGTAATTCATCAAACCTTGAAATGTAGAAGGTGCATTGGTAAGGCCACAAGGCATGACCAAAAATTCATAATGAACCTCATGAGTTCTAAATGTTGTTTTTGGAATTTCTTCAATCTTCGTTCTTATTTGATGATATCCTAAATGAAGATCCAAATTGGTGAAATAAATTGCTCCATGTAATTCATCCAACAATTCATCAATGACATGAATGGGAAATTTATCTTTAATAGTGAGCTTGTTGAGCTCCATATAATCTGGACATATGTGCCATGATCCATCCTTCTTGTGCACCAATACTACCGGAGCTAAGAAAGAACTTTGACTAGGTTGAATTATATCAGCGTCTAGCATTTCTGCAACCATGCGTTCAAGTTCACGCTTTTGGGCATAGGGTTATCTGTAAGGCCTTATGTTTGGAGGAACCCTTCCTGGAATCAAATGAATAACATGATCATGATCACGAATATGTGGGAGGCCTTTGGGAGTCTCAAGTACCTTGGAATCATTGTCCAATACTTTTTGGAGATCTGGAGAAATAGATGATTTCGATGTTTGAACCTCTATTGAACATAATTGTGCAAATACACCCCGTTGTTCTTTATTTAGAAGCTTTTTCATGCCATTAGATTTGATTATATTTCCTAGTTTCCCCGCGATACCCATTAATTCAACTTTCTTTCCTTCCCAAAAAAATTTCAAGAAAAGTTCTTGAAAATTAAAAGTTGTCATACCCAAAGATTGTAACCATTGGACTATATGCATATTCTCCCATGGATAGCTTGATATTATGGCACTTCCCAGAGCAATTTATGGTCCCTCCATTTGCAACCATCACTTGACACTTTGGTGCTGGATATAGGAAGCAATTCAATTCCTTGCTATCTTACAATGAATAAAATTATGGGTTCTACCCGAATCAATCAACAATATTACATTTTTCTTCTTGATATGTCCTTTTATCTTGAGATCTTGAGGAGTGGTAATTCTTTCCAATACATTACGAGATATGGTTAGATTCATTTATTCTTTCTCTGGGGTTGGTTCCTGGTGTATATCCTCTTCTTTTGACATTTCTTTTTCCTTTTCTTCCTCCTCTTCACAATCTATGTAAAATAATTTATTCTCAGCACACTCATTACCTTTAGTGTATCTTCTATGACAACTATAACAAAGCCCTTTTGCTCTTTTTCCTTCCAATTGTTGTGGTGTCCACCTTTTAGGTTGTGGAAGGCTAAGAGAAACAACAATTCCATCTTTATAGTTGTGAGTGGTATGCTTCCTTGTAGCCATAATTTTGCTTTCAATTTTTCTTGCCACCCTGAATGTCTTCGCCAATGAATCAGGTTCCCAAAGGCGAACCTCATGTTGGATGTTTTCCTTTAAAGTCCCTATGAAGACATCAATCCTATGCTCCTCTAGAATATAATTTACCCTTATGTTCAATTTTTTTAATTCCTCAATGTGCTCCACCATTGAACTCTTTTGTTTGAGATTTATCAATTGTCTAAAGAAGGTGTTGCTCTTTGTATCCTCATAATGTGCTATCATTTCCTCCGTAAAAAATTACCAAGTGACAATTTGTTTACAAGAGTAAAGTCATTGATACCATACAAATTGATGGGGTTCTAAATATAAATTTTCAATGTGTACCTTTTATGTGTTTTGCACATTATGGAGATCAAAATATTGCTCCATCTATAATATCCATGTTACGAGATCCTTGCTATCAAACTTCCTTGTATCGATATTTGGAATATGGTGGGTCTTAAATCCAATGTTAGACTTTATGAAATCATGATTAACATTTCTTTTGTTCTCATCATGAGCTTTCGTAACCCTTTCGCAATTAGGAAGCATTTCTTATACTGAGTAACTTTGTCAAACTTTCCTTCAAACCTTCCATGCCTTTCTTCAAATATTCCATGTTTCCTTTCAGTTTTGTTTCTATACCATCGATCTTTGCTTCCATGCCATTCTTCAAACCATCCATATTAGCTTCTGTTACTTTTTGTGAGAGTGAAATTTGTTGCACTTGGTCTTGTACTTTTGATATATCATGTTGTATTTCTTCCTCTTCTTCATGTGTCATAGTAGAGATTTCAGGTTGCTTGCTAAGTGTTTCCATTTTCTATATTCAAGGAATAAATTAATAATAATTATGCTTCACTATTCCCTTTGAATCACTGCAAACTAATTTTTTAAACAAAACTTATGCAAATTTTAAAAACTACATAGCTTTTTTTTCACTTTGTAGGAGCTCGATATTGAATCTGTTGTATCTCTGTAATTTCAGATCTCCAAGGTCGAAAATTTCATCCTATTCTATCCCTCTAAGTCTTGTTTCCAACCCCATAAGACAGACCAATATTGGAGTCTTCGAGAAAGAGTTATTCCCGATCTCCCACAATTACTAGATTATAGACTAGTTTAGTCGATCGAACTTATATGGAGTTCCATGTGTCACTGTTTCAACCTTCGGCCCTGAAATTACTACACAACAAACTAAAGGCCATGCACTTTCAGCCAATTTTTACAAAATTCAAATCTGATGCCTGAAACAGAAGTTATGACGATTTTCCCTAGGTCGCTTGTTTGAGACGAAATTCTGGAGCATGCAAAAACCCTAACTTACTCGGATTATATCTCCGAAATTGTAGTGAACCAAGATCTGAAATTTTTACACGAAGTTCAGAAATATTTTGGCTCCACGTGATAAAAAAATTCAACATTTGAAGCCTCATAGAAAAAAATTTATAGCAAAAATTCAAAGATGACTTGTTTGAAGAAGCGAAACCCTACAATCCCAAGCTCTGATACTAAATGTTATGCAACCAGTTCACAAAATATAAGCAGAGATAGATCAAAGAATTCAAAATTAGCCTCTTCGAGGGGGAAACCTCCTTTGAATTACATAAATGAACAATTATTGGATGATTCAAATGACAAAACCTCCTTTATATATATAGGAGACTAAGGGGTCACAATATAATCAGAGCTAACATAACAATAATAATGTAAGGGCACAACAATAACAATAGTGGGCTTCTATGGGCACAATAATAACAATATGGGGACTACATGGGCACAAAAATAACAATAAGGGGGCTAACCTGACAATAAAAATGAGGGAATACACTAGTATTATAGGGACCTAATATTGTAGCTCATTTCCAATGGTTGTTGAAGAACAAGAGAAGGTTGTAGCCTTCTTCATGTGGGTGCGTATAGAAATCAAAACATGAAATGAAAAGTTTAAAGTGAATTAAAATATTGATTCAACACGCCCCCCACCCCCACCCCCCCCCCCCCCCCATTATTTTTCCCAAGAAAAAGGAATATGAGAAGACACCAGATTAATAATAAAGGGTATTTTGAGTAACATTGGAGGGGCCTTTTGCTTGGAAGAATTTGAATTACTAAGGAAGGCTGAACAACAGAGAGGAATGAAATTTCTAATTGGAAAAGGACCTAGAATAAATTACTAGGTGAGAAATTGATTACCTCTCGAGTCCTCGGTGGCTTGGAGGGTGGAGATGGTGTTTCTTAGGAAATACCAAAGGGTTGGGGTGGAGCAAATGATCCTAGAAAATTCTTAGAGGATATTTGGAACCTTCTTTGTTGTCTTTTGATTTTACTATGAGTTCTAGAATCCTTAGCTTTTTGGTGGAACCATAGTGTGTATTTGAAAGGCTAGATACCATTGGTCTTTGGAATCCCTGAGCATTGTGTTGATTTTCGACTCAGTCGATGGGTGGATAGGTATGGTTCTATAGAGTCCTCAGTCCAGCTAATGGTTATGTTTATGTCCTAATCAAAAGATTCCTCAGCCTCTAGAATCTAGCTCAAGGTGACAACTACAATTGATTCTTGGTTGTAGTTGTCTATGGTTGGGTAGAGAGTATAGTCCCAAACTCAGTTGCCCATTGTTTTTGAGATAAGTATCTCTATTGTTCTCAAGAAACTAAGAACTTGTTGCAAATAGCAACAAGAAATGATAAAAATAGAATCTAGAAATTCGAATTTTAATTTGTCCTTGAATTAAAATTGTAAATTAAAATCAAATTTAGTCTCACCAACTGCTTGGAGATAATTGATTAATTCAATTTGAATTAATTAGTTGGAGAAATTCAAGTTAGAAGTCTTTCTGAAGTCATGCAACAGTTATCCCTTAAATTAAGGAGATTATCCCTTAATTAAGGAGATAAGATTGAGTTATATTTGAGTTGTAATTAGTTAGCTCAATTTACTGAGTTAAGTCCAGTTAAATTAGTTCCAAACTATTTGAGGAACTAATTGTGAGTTATCAGTCAGTTGATGCATGCATGCACTCAACAAGTGTACTCCAGATAACTGAAGATTCTCTCATCAGAAACTCATGCATGTCTATTCTGAGAAAGACCCAGTTGAGCTAAATGTCAAGGATAGGTTACTATCAGTTGCATGTGTTTTCCTATAAAGGAAACTCATCCATGCAGTCAAGGTAAGGTTCCTTGAGGATTGCATAGTTTTAACAATGTGTTAGAGCAGTGTTACACTGGGTGAAGGAGATCATCTCAGAGGTAATTTCGCAAGGAAATATGAGCTTGGAGGGCAAAGGAGAAGGCTTGTGAGAAGCCAAGTTTTCCTGTGAGATTCCAGGAGGATTGTACTGAGAGCTGGCTAGCTATGAGAGCTAAGGCTTTGTATAATCTTGATGTATTTCCACCTTGTATGATAATAGAGATAGTGGGGTTTTAAGATGAGGCTTTCCCCTCAGTATTTTCTATGTTTCATGTGTATTGATTCTTCTTCTTCTGGTTATATGTGTTTAGCTTTGATTCGACTTGATCTTTAAGCTTCCGCAAGTTTGATAGTAGAAGTAGATTATATTATTTTTCTTTGGTATATTGCATTATCGAGTTAATCTACAGTTAAATTTTCTACATAGATCTGAGAGGTAGATTTGTAGAGAATTTGCAGGAAATTCTGCATGGTAATGGAGCCTAGTTTATCGGAGCAGTAACATTATACAGAGAAGAGAATTCGAAGTTTGAAGTTTGGGGTTGCAGGTGAAATTCAAATTCATATCATACTTCAAGGTTGGCCAATGGAGTTCTATGGCTTAAGACTCAAGTATGCCTTGGAAGGAAACTCGAATTACATAGCATGGAAAGATCGCATGGAGGCTGTATTAGAAGACAACATCTTGAAGGATTTCATTGATCAAGAAATCCCAAAGCCAAGTTCAACCAAAAGTTCGCTGAGTGGAAGAAGTGTGTGGCGAGGGCAAGACAGATCATCCTTAAGGGAGTTCAAGACCGTATTGTCTCAAGTCTCCATGGGAAGGATACTCCCTATTCAATGTGGAAGACATTGAAGGACCTCTACCAGAACAGTAGTGACCAGAGGAAATTGGTGCTCAAGGATAAGCTTCGAAGAAGTAAGATAGAGAACAGTGATACTATTTCCACATATCTGAACAAGCTCACCACCTGTAGAGATGAGCTTAGAAGTGTGGTAATAACTATTGTTGATGATGATATGGTGAGCCTCACTCTCCTTGGCCTTCCAAAGAGCTAGAATAGCTACCAGGACTCTGTGAATGGAAGGGAGACACTACTGGATTGGGAACAACTGTGGTCGGATCTCATGCAGGAGGAGATCAGGAGGAGCACACGAGATGGTTCTTCATCTAAGGATGATGATGAAGAAAATTTGGCCTTAGCAAGTAAGGCAAGGAAAGGGAAGGGGAAGGCATCCCATTCCGAATCGAATTCCGAAGGGAAGAAGGTTGACAAGTCTAAAGTGAGATGCTTTAATTGTCATGAGATGGTTCATTATGCGACTAATTTCCCATCGAAGAAGTCCAAGAAGGGATCCTCGGAAGGATCGGAAGGTGAGGCATTAGCCTCTCAGTTCAAAATGGACTTTACTCTCATCGCATGCATGGTGTCATCGATGATGGGTTCTGGCTGGTATCTTGAGAGTGGAGCCTCATTCCACATGACCAGCGATAAAAGTTTGTTCAGTGCCTTGGAGCAGAAAGGCCTCAAGATGTGCATAGAGATGGGTGACAACGAAAGGTTTAGTGTTTCAGGAGTGGGCACGGTTGCTTTTTAGAGGGAGGATGGAGCTCCTATCACCTTGACAGATGTGAAGTATGTGCCTGGACTGAAGAAGAACTTGGTATCAGTCACGATGTTGGAGGACAAGGGATACGATGTTGTCTTCAGTAAGGGAAAGGTTTTCCTTAGACACATCACCACGAGACAGGTGAAACATATCGGTTCACGAGTCAAGAACCTGTATGCTCTTGAGATTCAACATGCATGCAAAGCCTTGAGGAGCAAAGCAAATGTTAAAGACTTGGTGGTTGAGAGGGAGAGTAAATTACCTCTCAACATGCAGTCCCAGAAGAAGTCTCAGACAATTGTGGAGGAGCCACAATTGGAGAAGTGGGAAAAGGGATCACATGCAGCCATACCTATAGGTGTGAAGTGGGGCAATGTGAAGTGATCGTCCCAAGAAGGCTGAAATTGGGCAGGGTCCATTGAGAGGTTTTATCTC
Organism: Pinus tabuliformis; assembly: GCA_031772625.1. Classification (NCBI taxonomy): domain Eukaryota; kingdom Viridiplantae; phylum Streptophyta; class Pinopsida; order Pinales; family Pinaceae; genus Pinus; species Pinus tabuliformis. The sequence continues at coordinate 1,740,738,451 of CM062819.1, read as the reverse complement.
ATGGATCGTACCTTGCTACGGGAGCCAAAAGTACATAGTAGCGGGAGGAATCAGTGGGATCGATGCAGTCAGAGTTCAAAGTGACAGAGGCTAGAGTAGTCAAATACTGAAGAGTGCAGAGAAGGATTAGCAACAGTGCAAAAAGGTTGAGTCAGCAGAAGCACAGAGTTTTCAGTCGACAGAGGCAATAGTAGTCAGAGACTTTGATGACAAAGGCATCATTCTGATTCAGGTTGGATGTTTTTATTTGTTTCTGGAGATTTTTGGAGCAACAACACTAGAGAGAAGTGTTGCAAGCAGAACATTCCAAAGGTTCAAGATTAGGATCGAGTTAAATTCCTTTCTTGTTGAGAGGGAGTGTTGAAAATAGCAACAAGGAATGATAAAAATAGAATCCAGAAATTCCAATTTTAATTTGTCCTTGAATTAAAATTGTGAATTAAAATCAAATTTAGTCTTACCAACTGCTTGGAAATAATTGATTAATTCAGTTTGAATTAATTAGTTGGAGAAATTCAAGTTAGAAGTATTTCTGAAGTCATGTAACAGTTATCCCTTAAATTAAGGAGATAAGATTGAGTTATATTTGAGTTTTAATTAGTTAGCTCAGCTTACTGAGTTAAGTCCAGTTAAATTAGTTCCAAACTGTTTGAGGAACTAATTATGAGTTATCAATCAGTTGATGCATGCATGCACTCAACAAGTGTACTCCAGATAACTGAAGATTCTCTCATCAGAAACTCATGCATGTCTATTCTGAGAAAGACCTAGTTGAGCTAAATGTCAAGGATAGGTTACTATCAGTTGCATGTGTTTTCCTATAAAGGAAACTCATCCATGCAGTCAAGGTAAGGTTCCTTGAGGATTGCATAGTTCTGGCAATGTGTTAGAGCAGTGTGTGAGAGCAGTGTTACACTGGGTGAAGGAGATCATCCCAGAGGTAAGTGCGCAAGGAAATCAGAGCTTGGAGGGCATAAGAGAAGGCTTGTGAGAAGCCAAGTTTGCCTGTGAGCATCCAGGAGGATTGTACTGAGAGCTAGCTAGCTGTGAGAGCTAAGGCTTTGTATAATCTTGATGTATTTCCACCTCGTATGATAATATAGATAGTGGGGTTTTTAGCTGAGGCTTTCCTCTGAGTATTTTAAGTGTTTCATGTGTATTGATTCTTCTTCTTCTGGTTAGATGTGTTCATCTCTTATTCAACTTGATCTTTAAGCTTCCGCAAGTTTGATAGTAGAAGTAGATTATAGTATTTTTCTTTGGTATATTTCATTATCGAGTTAATCTACAGTCAGATTTTCTACATAGATCTCAGAGGTAGATTTGTAGAGAATTTGCAAGAAATTCTACAGAACTTGTATATACGTATGCATATTTTCTTTGTTGATCTGAAAATTGGTGTTTATCGATGGCATTGTTAATGATTTCTTTATCTTATGATTGTCCAATGAGTTTTTTTCATTGCGTAAAAGGTGCTAGAACAACATCTGTCAGAATTGGGATTTTTCTTACAGTGACTAGTATCCAATCTTCCTTATTGCAGTGATATGATTTTGTTTAAAATATAGGACTGCATGTTTACTGTGGAATTTCAAGCTACATGAAGATGTGAAATGAATGATATTCATGGCCTTATTCTAATACATTTGATGCAAGGGCTACTTCATCATGATGGGTTTGGGTTACACTAGTATAAATGAGCGCCCAACACTTAAAATGAGTAAGGTGAAATGATTTTGTAATCTGGTATAGCTTGCATGTTTAAACTGTTGTAAAGAGCATGGTTAAATGTTACATTCTTCTTTGGCGAGAAGGAATTTTGATGGTATTCCTTGTATCTGCATTCTGCCATTAAACTAATTATGCATGAGCAAATGGGTATGTTCACCTAGTTACTCAGTTGATAGGGATTTTGAGTCAAAAGAAAATCAAGCTTTTGCTATGCTTATGAGTTGCTACAACTCTCTATTTTCTATGAAGAAATTCACTTGAAATGTTGCTAAAATTATTATCAAGTTTATGAATGAGTGTTTCTCGAGTTTAGACTTATAATCCTTATGAATTTGTTAGCCTCTAAGTGTTGTACATGTGGTTGTAAAAGTGCAAAAGTTAGAGGAAATATTTCTCTGTTTAAATTTTGGATATAGGCTTGAAACTTTAACAAGTCAGGTAGTTAGGAGGTGGGGAGGTCGGCCTAGAAGGCCTGACCTCTGGTGAGCTTTCCCACCCGACATCCGATGGGTCAACGTGGTTCTCTACGTATGCAAGTCAGGATATTGGGGAAGTTGGGGATCCAAGGGGTTGGACCCGCCCGACCCTTGTAGTGCATTTGCTGACGGATCTCAGCCGACACAAACCTAGGTTGGAGGTTGGTGGTCAATCCGAACTCTTTATTGAATAGTATATCGTTAGGGAGAGAAAGGTTGAACCCAACGTAGGTTGGGTGGTTGGGGGTCAGGTCTGCCTCTTGTCAATTAAGCATGCTCGGGAGGAGGTCAACCCCAACCTGCCTTGGGGTTCATGCCTACGATGTGGGTATGTCAGGTGCAAGTGGGCACATCATGTGTCAAGTGGGAACATCACATGCCAGATGTGTTTCCATGTGGCTACATCAAATGCCACATAGGTACCATTCTAATGTGGAAAGTTGTAATTGGCCAATATTTAAAGAGCCATAACTTTTGATCTGTAAGTTGGATTGAGGCGAAATTTATATCATTGGAATCATCTCGATGAGATGAACAAAATGACGTTGTTTATTTGAAATCTTGGAAAAGTAAAAAAGGTCAAAAAATTTAGCTCTTGTTCCCATAACTATACTTTGGGATTTGGGTTTCTAGAGTAACCACCTCCTTCTAACTCTAGTTGCGTTGGGGTTAGGAAGGGTTGTGTTTACATCTAGCATGAGTTGTGTCTCTTTGAACCTAAATCTCTAGAGCATGCTTTCATTCTAGCAATGAAAGTTGAAAATAAAATATGGCCATTAGAAAATTGGTCACTAATAACTATAGAGAAAATCATTTTCCCTTTCCTAAATTTACAAGGTTGACTTCTCAACAAATGGCTGAAAGAATAGCAATGGGAATTTGTTTAAACTATGACGACTAGTATAGTAAAGGGCATAAATGCAGTAAAATGAAATTGTTCTACATAGAATTTGAATATGAAGACTATCAAGAAGTGGAAACTTCACAAGATCTAGAGTAAGAAGTAACTACTCCAACAATCTCTTCGTATGCAATGGCTAACATCAATACTCAACAAACCCTCAATATATGAGGATATATCAAAAGGAGAAAAGTAATAGTATTGATTGATTCAGGTAGTACCCATAACTTCATCAAATACAAATTGGAAAAACTTCTTATTTTCTTTGTATATCTAGCACCATAATTTCAGGGAAGTACCGTAAATTGTTCAGGGAAGTGCAATAAAATTAAGTTGAATATGGGAGAGTATTTATTGGTCAGTCCCATGAAAGTAATCCAAATGGGTGGTGTTGATGTTTTTTTTGAGGTGTTGTCATGATGGAGGTACCATAAAATTTTTAGGGAAGTGTAATAAAATTAAGTTGAATATGGGGGAGTATTTATTGGTTAGTCCCATGATTGTAATCGAAATGGGTGGCATTGATGTTGTTGTTAAGGTTTTGTCTTTGATGTCAAAGAAATGGTTAAGCATGGCCAAAATTATTTATAATTTTTTCATTGATATCAAGCCAAGTCAAAAGGTTAGTAATTAAGAAGCCTTTAGTCTAGTTGAGGTGGTGCAAAATGACTCAAACACCATCTCGTATTTTTCGTCGAGACCTTTCCAATGGTAGGTGGAACACCTCCTAACTCCTCACAATTGACGAGACATGAATTTTTAAAATGCATATATTGATTTTCCTACTAAAACTTAGTTCGGCTCAACCAATGTCAAGTCAGCCCTATTTAGAAGGCATTGAAGCCTATAAATAAGTTCTCCTCTCCCTCATTTCAAACAGGCAAATTGGTGGAGCTGAAGGAAGAATTCAGACCTATTGAGGAAGCAATTGAGAGAGGTCCATACCTCATAGACTAAAACTAGTTAATTGAGTAAATACTAATTCACCCCCCCTTCTCTCAGTATTTCCAACAAATGGTATCAAAGCAGGTTCCTTTAGTCATAGATTGGTAGCTGGAAGGAAGATCCCAGAAGAGCATATGCAAAGGTCAAGAAATTAGTCCTCCAAGTGTTTAGAGGAAGTCCCCCCCAATCCTATGTTGTCAAAATTTTCTAAAAAAGTGAAGAAAGTATGTTTTCCCAACTCCTTCATTTGATGGAATAAAGTATGATTTATGGAGACTCAAAATGAGGCATTGTTTGATGAGTCTTGGTTGTGAGGTATGGGAATTAATTGTTACTGGAATTATGACTACAAAGGAATAAAAAGAATATAATGCAAAATCGATGAAAGTTATCTTGAGTATTCTATCAGATTTTGTAAAAGTCAAAGTGGGTCAATGTTCTTTAGCCAAACATTTTTGGGAAAAACTACAAAATCTTTACGCAGAATTTGTCGTTGTGTCTGCTAAGCCAGAACCAAAGTATGTGGAACAAGAACACAAAAATTATCAAGAATCAAAGGAGATATATGAAGGAAAAAAAGAAAACACCAAAATAATAGAATATTATGAAAATGAAGAAGAGCTTGAAGTAGAGGTTGAAGTAGACCTTAAAGCAGAGCTTGTGGCTACTCTAAAAGAAATATATAGATTCAAAAAATAAAATAAAGAACCTAAGTAGCAGATGCAAGATGTTTAATAGAAGAATCATGACCTTCACAGTATAAAGGAAGAAGTTGTCTTCCTAAGACTCCAAGTAGAGGAAGCAGAAAAGAGAAGAAATTCTAACAAGCCATCTTAAGTAAAGATCTAAGAATTTTAACAAGCATGAAGTCAAATTTGGTCAATAAGAAAGGAGACATGAAGAAGAATTCATCTCCATAAAAACTCAACTAGAAGAAACAAAGAACACAGAAGAATTAATCAAGATCCAGTTGATGAAGAAAGAGAAGATTGTGAGAAGCTTGAAAAATAGATTGTCTCATTGAGAAATAAAATTTGACATGCTATGTAAGAATCTGAAGAGTTCTCAAGCATTGGATGACATTCTCAGAATTTAGAGATAACCCTTTCACAAAAGGGGACTTTGTTATATAGATGAATCTCCATGCAAAAAATATACAAGTTCCAAATCCCCAAAGGTTAAATTTGAAGAATACCTTGAAATAAAAATCATTATCCTTCAAAGGCCAAATTACAATGAAAGCTAGAATAATTTCCTAAAAAAATCTTCTTTATATGCAAGTAACAATGAGAATCATCCAAATATTGAACCTCCTACAAGGTAAACCAACTTCAAGAAACCATCAAGGGAATTCTTCTCGTCCAAGTATCAATTCATATTCTTTGAACATCGTTTTTCATGTACTAATTTTGGGCATAAGGCAAGAGATTATAGGGCCTATACTAAGAATGATTATAACAAAAGAAGTTTTTATTAGTCTTCTAGAAATAAATTCACAAGCTATAAAACCATAGGACCTATTAACTATTGTTGGAAAATTAACTAGCTTCAGTCTTCATAATTGTCATTGTACTAATGTCATTATGTATATCTTATGTAACAAGCAAAAGAAGAAAGAAAAATTATTATTTTTAAGCATGGGTTTCATGCTTCTTTTAATTGGTCATCTAGGTTAAGCTTGTTATTCATGCTTCTAAGGTTTTTCATCTCATAAGAAAATTGTCATGAGTCAAAGAGAGTCAATATTAATTGTATAAGACCTATTAGGGCAAGTTGTAGCATGTAAAAGAATTTATTTTTGAGTCTAGAAAGTCAAAGAGACCTCCAAGATCAAGTCGGACCTAACTGTGAAAAGTCGGCCTAAGAGAAGGTTTATTTTACCCCATGAAAAGGAAGGAAGAGAGTTTGATTCATTTGTACATACTTTTGTAGTTCGATCTCAAGCAATAAAAGGAAGACAAGAAGAGCGAAAGACTAGAAGACAAGAAGGAAGACTAAGAAAAGGAAGGAGATTTGATTTCTACCTATCTCTATCCACACATGTGAATATTCTAGGGTTTCTGCAATTGTTGCACAGACAAGAATTACAGGCCTAAATTGTAGCTCTGAAGTGAGGGCCAAAATATTGTTTAGAGCAAACTTTGAAGGAAATGACTCTTGTTGACTTTGAAAGACCTTGTCTTTCCTTGAAGGAAATAATTTGGAGGGCTAACTTGGTGCTTATAAGAGGTATTGAAGGTCTCATTTTGATCTAATTCTATAAGAAGATTATTGTTTGGGTTTTCCCCAATTGTGGGGTTTTTCCCTAGTATGGAGCCTATATATTTTGTTCTTTCTATTTTTTGATCTTCATGTTTTTAATAATTGATTGATGAAGTAAAACAAAATAATAAAATTCCAACTAATACCACAAGTAATAATCAAGTAAGGAGAATCAACATTAAACTACAATGACCTTGATTTTCTAACATGGTATCAGAGCTAAGGTGAAGAAGATGGCAGCTTGAAGATCACTCATGTTGGCATAGTTGATATCAGGGTTGCGAACATCTCAATAACATCTCGATTTTATCTCAAAATCACGATTTTTTTTTATCCGATGTTTGCCAATTTTTACCGATATTTTCTCGATTTTTATGATATTTTGGTTTTCCAGACCCTTGCTGATTTTATCTTGATGCTAATGTTCGCAACATTGGTTGATACCTCTAGAAGAAGACCCTTGTTGATTTTATCTTGATGCTAATGTTCGCAACATTGGTTGATACCTCTAGAAGAAGTTCCTCTTTAACTTGATCCAGTACTAGGATCTGCTTAGAAGAAGGGAGTATACAAGGTCTAAAAGTCCATTTGTGTTCTACTATAAGCCAAATTTAAAGGAGGATTACAATTCTGATAATATAAGCATTCCAAGTAAGATCAAAATCCTAAAGCATGAAGGATGGTTATAAAATATGTAAGGTCTACAAACAAGGTCTATGAAGTCACTACAGTCATACAAGTGGATGCAAATAACCTATTAATCTGAATTGTTGTGGAAGCTCTCTTATTTTATTACAAATTTCTATGATCCAAGTATAATGGTAATCCAAGTTGTTGACTGCAAGGCGAGATACATCTTTTGTAATGACACAAAGACAATATGATCTGAGTTCCCTTCATATGAGTTAAAGTTTGTGAGATATGATAGATATCCATATATTTGAAAGAGTGGCAATGATATGAAGTCATCATAATATCTGGAGGAAGGTTGACAGTAAAATGGTACAAGTCATGAAGGTAGTACGAGCTACACCTTTGATGATATGAATTCTCTTTAAGAATATTTTTGTCAAGAAGGATCAAGTTCTCAAGGAGTAAGTTGGGTTTTGTAATCTATTCATGCTCATGGAGGATCGTTCCTACATTAAAACATCCATGTGCAACATTTCATAAGGAAGACATATGAAATAGATCGAAGATCAGGAGGAGCTCAAGCAAAGGTGAGAAGGGTTTTTTTTTGTGCTTCTTGTGACTGTCTTGAGGGCCAAGTTAATCAGGAGCAGGGTTGAGTAGAAGAGTACCATTTATGGGTTGTTTAAGTGTGGTATATACCTAACATTCAGGTCGCAGTCTTTGTGACTGTTGGGAAGATGTTTGAGCCCTGTACCTCATGTTTGAAGGGGGCATAAGGCCTAAACAAGGGCTAGAAGAAGCCCTAGGAACTAGTGAAGGGAGGGAGCTTGAAGAGGGAAGAAGGTCGTTGTTGAGGAGGGAATTTTGGAGCAGATTGGTAGGGCTGAAGTGGATTGATAAGAATCCCTAACTAGGCCGAGTTTCTACAGATGCACAAACCTAGAAAAGTGTAAAAGATATGTTGATTGATGTCTTCAAGTTGTTTTGTTGCTAAAGAATGAGAGTCCTAGTTTAGGATAGTTGTTGTTGAGCATCTTAAGGTTGTTAGAAGGGCAGCAAGAAGATGTATCTATTGTGCCCTAGTCTAGGGTTGCTTCAAATGATGTGTTTCCCTTAAAAGGTTGTCCTAAACTTTGTGAACAATTCATAGAATGGGAGGTCAAGACCCTAAATGAAGATAAATATGCCCACATTGTTTTGAGGGAATCCTAATCTTTGAGTGGGCCATATTCATCCTCATAGAATGTATTGTAGTGAAAGCAGATGGGCAGCAAGGTAAGGCTTGCATAGTGAAGGAAGAAATATTTGATTTTTGACATTTAGAGAAGCAGCCTATGTACAATGGTTAGAGTACTATAAGTGGACAATTGGCAAGGCCTAAGCATTGTGGACAAGTGGCAAACTTGAAATGGGATATATGTTAATTAAATTTTGGAGAATCCCTAAGAAGAAATATTTTAGTGTGAAGGATGTTTAGAGGGAAAATTTGAAGAATCTCTTTGTACAGTGAGTGCAAGATTTGACTATTGTGTGGGAAAAATTGTGAAAACCCTAAGGACAGTGAAGCAACGACATTCAGTTTCAAGTGGGTTGTGTTTTGAAGACCTTATGAGAAAAATCTTGGAGATATTGAAAGGTAGTTTGATTGGTGGCCTAAGGACTGTCAATTTAAGGGTTGTGTATAAAAAACCCCAAGGATAATCATCATAGAGGACAGAATGACAAGAAGGATTATTTGAAGACCTTAAGAGTTGGCTACATTGGAAAGATAAGAATAGCAGCTAGAGGGAAAATTTATTTGAGACTATAAATTTGCATTGTCTGATAAATACTGATTGGAAAGGTTAGCCAAGTTAATTGAAAAATCGATTGGAAAAACCTTGTATTGTGATGATCATTTAGTTGAAAGAACTGTGTGATGGATTATCTTCAAGGCGAGAAGCAGTGCAGTGTAGGAAGTAGTGTTGGAAACAGTTCTAGATGTAGTTGGTGAATACCTCAATACAGGATCATGAAATGTTAAGAGGCATATTTGGAGCCCTAGTTCAAGAAGGTGCAAGATGAGAAAACTCAGTGATAAGAGGGTTGGTTCAGGAAGCTACAAACAGGTAATTGATGTAAGGGAAGTATGAGTACTTCTTACACAAGTTAAGGCTTGTTGATGAATTCTCCCTATGAATGTTTGTTATGATCATAAATGATGCTTATCAATTTGGATCCCTTCTTTTGAGAATATTTCATCTTGACATAGACCTATTGATTCATTGTGAATACCTCCCTAGTTAAGGAGTGTTGGAAAAGTAAATAGTTTTGTTCTTCATAACTATCATCACACTCATGCCATTATGTATACCTTATGTAACAAGCAAAAGATGAAAGAAAAATTATTATTTTCAAGCATGGGTTCCATGCTTATTTTGATTGCTCATCTAGGTTAAGCATGTTATTCATGCTTCTAGGGTTTTTCATGTCATAAGAAAATTGTCATGAGTCAAAGAGAGTCAATATTAATTGTATAAGACCCATTTGGGCAAGTTGTAACATGTAAAAGAATTTTTTTTAGTCTAGTAAGTCAAGAGACCTCCAAGACCAAGTTGGCCCTAACTATGAAAAGTAGACCTAAGAGAAGGTTATTCAACCTCATGAGAAGACGATATAAAGGAAGAGAGATTGATTCATTTTGACATACTTCTCAGTTCAATATCAAGCAAGAAAAGGAAGACAAGAAGAGAAAAAATACTAGAAGACAAGAAGGAAGACAAGAAGAGAAAAAATACGAAGCGAACGAAGGAGATATGATTTCTACCTATTTTTATCCACGTGTGCAAAGATTCTAGGGTTTCTATAGTTGTTACAGGGCTGAGAATTGCATGTTGAAGTTGTATATCTGAAGTGAGGGCTGAAATCTTGTTTAGAGCAGACTTTGAAGGAATTGAATCTCATTGACTTTGAAAGACCTTGTCTTTTCTTGAAGGAGATCATTTGGAGGTTTGAATTGGGGCTTGGAGGAGGTTTGAATTTAGTCTTTGGATCTTGAAGGTCTCATTTTGATTTGATTCTATAAGAAGAGGATTGTTTGGTTTTCCCCAGTTGTGGGGTTTTTCCCTAGCGTGGATTCTATATCTTGTGTTCTTTGTGTTTCATGATCTTCATGTTTTTTATAATTTCTTTATGAATAAGTAAAACAAAATAATAAAATGCCAACTAATATCACAAGTGATTATCAAGGAGAATCAACATTAAACTACAACCACATTGATTTTCCAACAACTACAACATAAGTTATGATTCAATTGCTTCATTGTTCAAGTACAATAGAAAATTCTATGAATGTCACAACCTTGGACACATAGCATTTGATTGCAGAAGCAGATCGATATAGTCTCCTAAGAAAGTCAAAGAAGAAAATATTCCTACCATAAATAAAGAAATTTTCACCAAGTTTTGGAGAAGAAAACAAGAACAACATGAAATGTTGACTTTTGAATGATTTCCTTAATTCATAATTACTTCAAATGATTATTAAATCAACTCATATTATACCACATTTATCATTGAGTAATTATACAATAAAATATTCAACAGTAAAACAATAATGAAAGTAGATATAGCCAAGCACAAGAGAGACAAAAATTATCCTAATAAAAACCCAGCAACCTTTTCTTAGAGAAATTTATCAAATTAAATAAGGAATATAATCTTAATTTTCTAGTCAAATTAACTCAAACTGAACAGTAACCAAACCCAGGTAAACCTTGGTCAAACTTCCCTCAATTTTCCATAGAAATTTGTTTTTTTGTCCCTTATAAATTACATCCTTCCTTAGAGAATCATTTTTTCCTTAGATTCGTCCTTCTAGAGCCTCATATTTTTCCTTCAAATAGCCTCAGATGATATCCTTTTTGTGATCCAAATTATTCCCAATGGAGGAGGTTGAATTGCCTATATATAGTGATCAAAGGAGCCCAAATGGACACATATCTTGGGCTGGATCGAATTGAAGCCGACCTACGAAATCTAGGAAAAGACAATCCAAGTTGCTCCTTGTGCCACACACCTTCATCAAATTAGATACCATGGGAATGGACATGGAATTGTTGCCTATAAATTTTCTAAAAGGTCATAACAATATACTTCCTTTTTTACCAAGGAATATCTCACCCAAATTTTGACACGCTTCTAGTCCCAAGAAGTAATGTGTCGAACCAAGATCCTTCATCTCAAAATTAGAAGTCAATTCTCTTCATCTTGATTGCTTCCTTTATCATGGTGGCAAATATGTTTTCCATTGTTTCTCCCTCTGAAACGTGAGTCATTTTTACTCTTCATTAGAAATAAGCCATGTGATAACAATATCAACCAAGACTCATCAGATCACTTCAAGAATGTCATGATCAATATCCATACAAAGCTCTTCTTCATTTTTCATACATGATATCTCATGTACCTCACATCCCTCGGGTAGATTTATGTACACTTCTTCTTCCTCAATCACTCCATTTAGGAAAGAGGGCTCCACATCCACCTGATGTAATTTCCAATCCATAATAGAAGCAACATAAATAATCAATTAAATAGATGTGTACCTATCAAGGGGAGGATAGTCTGCTCCCTCTTCCTACGAGAATCCTCACTCTGTGATGCTATCAAATGCTTGATCTTATAAATCCACCTTGAAGTCATCACTGACTTTCCACAGATCTCAACACAATGACATCCTTAAAAATTGTTGGCCTACCTATTTCTTCTAAACTAGGATCCGTATATGATTCTAGATATCAATACAATTTCTCACAAATCACTTTAGGGAGAATCCTCTTGCCACACACTTTGTTTCATTCTTCCAATATTTCGATTTGTTTCCAGAGCCTAGGAAGTCTACAAAATATATCTGCAATCCTCACTACGAGGCCATGGAATAACTATTACAATCTAGCAAGCGGCTAATTCATAGTAAAAAACAACAATAATAAAGGAAGAGAGATATAAGATACTTATAATTTAACAATTGAGGAGAATTTATTAGCTCCCTCTTTATCCTTGCCATCCTACAAAATCATCCATCTACAAACTCAGAATTCTCATCTTCGTCATCAGTTGCATTCCTTCCTTTCTTTCATGAGCTAGGGTTTCTTCTTACAACGAAAACATCAATTTTGGTCCGGCTCTAGGGTTTTAAAAACAAACACTAGGATTTACTTATCCAAACCTTCTAGTCTATTATGGTTTACAAACCCTATACTTCCAAATTCTATTGATACCCTTTGTAATTTCAACAAATTGTTGAAGAATGTAACTATGTTTGGTCTTCATAATTGTACTTAAGTCATGATGTCATATATTTATCAAAAGAAAGAAAAAGAAATTTTATTACTATTAACATTGACTTATTAAAGCATGGGTTTCATGCTTGGGTCAATTATTTTTAGTGCAAAGCCTCCATTGCAACCTTCTAGGGTTTGTGTCAAGTGTCCTTCTCCATGTCATAATGTAAAGAACCCTTCATGGGAATATTTGTCAAGAAAGAAATTTATTTTATATTAAAATGAGTCTTCTAGGCCTCCTCCACCAAGTCGGCCTCAAAACTGGACAAGTTGGCCTAAAGTTGGGCAGCGAAATCACTATATAAAGGCAACAACTTGACCTCATTTGTCACTCACACACAACAAGTTTGATCTATAGTAATTGGCCCAAGAAAAAGTGTGAAATTCAAGGAAGAAGGAGAAGAAGGATAGCGAAGAAGAAAGAGGAATCTTTTAAGCATAAAAATAAAATAAAAAATATATCTTTACCACATGTGTGAAGTTTTTCACCTGTTGGAAGGGGGCCAAAATTCTGTAGTAATTGGGAGGCCGGAATTCTACTGCAGGAGATCGAAATACTACAGGTGGGAAGCCAAATTTCTAGATTGTTGTTGGGCTGAAGCTATTGGATAAGAAGAGACTACAATATCATCTTGGAAGGCTGACTTGGTGGAGGAGGAAATTCTATTGGTCTAGGGTCTTGGTCCATCTCAATTTGAATTAGCGAAGGAAGAGTTCTTAACTATTTTCCCTTATATATGGGTTTTAGCCCTAGATGTCTGCCTACATCTGGTGTCCCTGATCTTCATATTTTGTTTTTGATAATTGCTTGATGAACTAAGATAAAAGAAGAACATAAGAAAGATACAAAGAATTCAAAGGTATCACAAGTAATAATCAACTAAAGAAAAAAAATCCGCCTTTTTTATTTTCTAACATGGTTTCAGAGCTAAGGTGAAAAAGAAGGAAAAAGACATGTTAAAGGTTTTATTGAGGAAAAATGAGATTAAAAAAAAAATAATAACATTAAAAGGGGATCACATAAGAAGACAAGCCTACTATTTACAAGAACAATGACAAACTCAATGAAGGGAGAAAACAAATTAGAAGGGGCCTCCAACTACAGGGCCTAGAAAAAGAGAATAGATCTCATTCTCGAAAAGAACAAAGTTTTAGATCTTGTTCAAGGAAAAGTCAAGAAGCCTACTGATTAATCAAGTAATGCAAAGAAAGTTAAGTTTAGAGAACTTGAAATCATGGCTATGAATCTAATAGTGGATGGAGTTAAGGATAACTTAATTCCATACATATCCAACATAAATTTCGCTCAAGAAATGTATGAGGCTCTCTCCAAGTTATTCACAATCAATAACATTGGTCAAATAGCAAGCCTCAAGAATGAACTAAGAAGTGTTAAGATGAAAAATGATGATACTATTTCATCACACATTATAAGGATATCTAGAATCATGGATGAACTCCAAGCACTAGACGAAGTTTTCCTAGAAAAGGAGCTCGTAATTACTACCCTTATAGGTCTACCTAAATCTTGGAGTGCTTTTGCATCAGGTTTTAATAGTTGGAAGGAAACTCCAACATTTGAACAAATGTGGAATGCATTTAGTCAAGAAGAAGCCAAAATATCCATTAGGGGAGTTTTGAAGTCTAAAATGGGCCTCTTAAGAAAAATGTGTAACCAAAATAAAATTTATAAGAACCAATAGGATTCAAGATAATGATGTCAACCATGGGGGATGATTCACCATTTTTGGAGTAAAAAAGTAAAAAGATTAAAATATAATAAAATAATAAAACTACTTTTTCAACTCGTATTTTAAACTTATCTCCCTAATGTTTTACTCAAATTTTGATTGGAAGTACTTGTTGGATGGAAAATTTAATTCCTCATCCAAGGAGTACCCATGTTGAATACTTTCGATGGACCTTGCTACATGAAAAAAAGGTGATTGCAATTACGTTTTTCATGTATTTCTCATTTTCGTATAGCAGGGTCCATTGAAAGTATGCAACATGGGTACTCCTTGGATGAGGAATCCAATTATGCATCCAATGAGTGTTTCAGCTTGAAATTTGAGTAAACCCATTGAGAGATAAGTTGAAAATATGAGTTGAAAAAATAGTTTTTTCTTTTTTCCCTCTAAAATTTTATGATGTAACCAAATATTATTTTACTATTTCCACTATTATTTTATAATTTCCTTAGGAGGCCCATTTTAGACCTCAAAAATCCCCTAATGGATGTTAAATAACAAGAAGGAGGATGAAGAAGAAAACACCTTGAATGCTTATTTTGCTCATCACAAGAAGGGAACCTTCAAGAAGTTCAAAGGACCAAAGAAGAAAATGGAACTATCCAAGGTTGAATGTTACAATTGCCACAATATGGGACATTACAAGAGTAATTGTCCTGATAAACCAATAAATAAGAAGAGAAATAGGGATCAAGTTAATGTCAGTGATGAAGATCCATCTACGAAAAACAAGACTAAAGAAGAATCAAAAGTCAAGGAATTATACTACTAAGTCCTCCCTTTCACATATCCTCCCTTGGTCTTCTATTCTAAATTCTGAACTTCCTTTATGTTTTATTTTTAAAAATTTGTAGTTCTAAAATGTTGTGTTAATACATTTTTGAATTAATTTTATAATTTGTAGGTATCCCTCAAAGATTGGATTAAGAGGGATCCTCCATCATTTACCAAAATATGAGTAGCATGTTTCTTATTTCCTATTTTCATATTTAGCTTCTTCCTCACATTAAGGTTTGTATTATATGTTAATAACTTATTCTTCATGACTTTCCTTGGTAGGAAAAGCTTGCAGAATGCACAAAGGCTATGAAGGAAACCTCAAGGGATAGACTTGAAGCATGAAAGAAGTTCTATTGAAGTCCTTCAAGCATCGATGTCCTACAAGGTTTGTTAAGAAACAACCCAAGGTATGTCTTAGCCTATAAGCTTTGTTACAAATTTCTCTTCACACAAAGGTACGATCATTCTTCTTTTAATTTTTTGTGCCACATTACTAACATTGTTGTGTATAGGGTTTTGAATTGTAAGAGATTCTTGATTGTGCAATTAATCATTAAATTGAATTTACCCTCATTATATTTTGATCATTCGTATGGAGCCATAAAAGTTTCTCTATAAAACCCTAACCTAAGGGTATGTCTATAAAACCCTAATCTACTTAGGGATGATGATAAAGTCTAGAAATCATATTCTCTTGATGTTTAGAATCTTGGTATTGTTATAGAAACCCTATTCCATTAGGGTTTGATTTTAATGTTAAAATAAAATCCTAGATCTTTAGGGTTTGGAAAATTAGGTTTTATAAGCTAAACCATTGTAATAGTCATAGTAAAATCCTAGGAATGAAACCCCATGTGTATATTCGTCTGTCTAATCGAAACCCTAGTCTTGTCAAAATTGTTGTATTGATGTTTGTATCTTGGGTATATCTAGTAGATATTAATGTGTATATGCAAGGATGTTGACCTATTTGTTGTTACTTATGTTTATGAATTCTAGAATACCCTAGTGAAGATTGATATTTTAGGACTTGATGATATTATATTTTGATGATGAAAATCTAGAGTTTGCATCAAGCCCTAGTAGAGTCTGTCATAGAATATATTTAGTAAAACCTTAGATGCATAGTACTATGATTGGATTATTATTTGATTTTCTATCTAAGGTCTTGTATCTCGAAATGGAATCTAGGGCTTATGACAAAACCCTAGTAAGAAGTTGAAATCTAGCATGCAAATAAATGTGTCTCTTATCAATTATGAACCTAACTAGGTATTTGATGTCTAAAGTCCAAATGCTTCCATTGTATTGACATAATTTTGATATAGTTAACTTCATGCTTCGATTTGTATTTGGTTTTACTTGCTTTTGAATATTTGTAGGTACATAATCTTCAAGATGATGAAAATGTTTGTATAAGCATGATGAAGGAAGTTATGATTAAAGATGACCTTGATGTCGTAAGAAGGAATGGAGCCATGAAAGATTCTCTGAAGAAGAAAGTGGTTAATCTCCCTAAGTTGAGAGGGAGCCTGGATGGAAGAAAGGATATATCTCCCTAGTTGAGAGAGAAGGCATATTATGACAATGAATACTTTGAAGTAAGCAAAAGTACTATCGATAAATGTTTGTGATTCATGAAGTTGCAAACAAAAGACTTGAGTAGTACTAAGGCTATATTTGGTGTTGCTGAAGAAGTGGTAGAAGAAAGCTTCTGACAAAATTGTATATAACTTGATGATGATATAAGCAACATCCGAATGAATAAGGACCTCGAAGGTTTGTGTTTGCTTGTTTGTATGTTTGAAAGTTTATTATTAATTGGGGTTTGTGTTTGTATAGGTAAATCTCTCCATAAGAAGGTCAAAGCATGCTTGAACAAGTGGATATATCTAGTTTATTAGGGAGAGTTGAAGCATCTAATGGTGGATGCTTGGGAGGACATATGGTCAGCTAGTGTTTTGATGTCTAGATCCTAAAGAGGGAGGGTGGTGTTGGTTTTGGAGCTCTGACCTTGGATACATACCTAGATCCTTGGGTTGATGGTTAGTTAGTAAGCCTGATTGTACCCACATTGGTTGAAAGCTTTAGTCCATCTTAGCCCCACCCAGATGGATAACCTTGGTCAGGTATCTAGTCTGAGACACTAAGTGTGTTAAAACTCTTCGTAGTTCATTTTGTAGATCTTCCATTTACCTTTATATATAGGTAATTATGAATACCTCCCTAGTTAAGAGGGAGTGTTGAAGAATGTAACTAAGTTTGTTCTTCATAATTGTACTTGAGTCATGATGTAATATATTTATCAAAAAGAAAGAAAAAAATTATTATTAATAAAATTTGTTGGAAATACTGAGAGGGGGGTGAATTAGTATTTTCTTTCAATTGTTATTATTACCAGTTAGATTCTTCACAATTTAATCAGAGAAATGTATAAGAATAATTTGATTGAGTATAAAAGAATAAATACAATGTATGATAATTATTCCCAAGCACCAAATTGGTTTTTGATGAGGCTCCAACCTCTAGGGCTTTGACCCTATCTCATCCAAGGCACCTACCTTGTGTTTAGGAGCACCAACTCCAAGGACACCAATCCTGTTGTTTAATAGAGAATGTGTAAAGTACTTACTTCAATGTTCTTGGCATATTCTTCAATGTCTTCAGTACTTCAAAAACAAAAACATTTTGGCTTTGCTTTGTACTCGTCCTTGATTTACTTCACTATCCACTGTCCAAAAGAGAGCTCTTCACTGTCCAAATGTGGGTTCTACAAAATCATTTTGCCACTTTTCAAGTGTCCCTACAGTATGGTCCTTTACAGTCCAAGGAGATCTTATGTCACTTAATCCAAATAATGAGAGATAGCTTTATTGCTAATTATTATGAAGTTTGAACATTGCACTTGAAGCTCGAGCCACAGTCCTAGATCCAAGGTCTAGATTCACTGTATGATGATCCACGTTACAGTTCTCCAAGGTATAGAACCACAAACCCGAGGTACAAATCTTGCCTTGTCATTGTAATGGCCAAAAGACAGTCCTCCAATCCGACCTTTGTAAGGAGACACCAGTCAAAGAAAAAAAGGTGACCACTATAAGAGATTGTTGTTATCCGTGCAAGGAAATTGTTGTTATAGGACTGAGGTGTAAACCACTGAATCTAAGTTAATGATGCACAAGTGTTTGTCACAGTCCGCAGATTCTCCTTCTCCAAATTTGTCCCTAGACCGAGAGATATATTCTTAAATTTGTGTCTCTCACGTCGTCACAAGCCCGCAATTAATACTATCCACTTTCACATTGTCCCCAACCCATACTTACACTAGACTGTAGTCATTAACACAAGAGTTTAATTTATGTACAGTCCGCAATATTTTACAGCTACACTATAACCCTAGACCGCACTGAAACTGCCACAGGATCTGTCCAGAAGTCTGCACTCCTTTGGTGTAGATAATCTCAGTTTTGTGTTGAGACTTCCCTTGACTTTGATATCAAGTTCATAAGATGTGAACTTTCTATTCCTTGTTCTTCTTCTACAATATGAATTACTTGACTGTCTTTTTCACTCAATTCTTGTCCTTGAAACAGAGGTCTAACCTATTATTTATACACTTTCTGCATCCTCACAATGAACAGTCACGTCTTCTAGGTCAAGTCGACATGACTTGTCTTAATACAAGTCGGCTCAATAGGCAAAGAATTAATTTAATCTTTAAAAATCAATTTCCCTCTCATTATTTGGAATTTCGGAACACATAATAGCTCATTAGAAAGGTAAAATTATGCACTTTTAGATGGTCCAAGTCTCATGATGAAATTCCTTTTCTAAGATTGAAAAAAAATATTATTTCATGTGACTGATCATTTAATAGTGCAGAAATGGAGGCAGGGCAAAGTGTCTTTGAGTGTTGGGCATCTTCATCCTTTGGTTTCTTCATTGATTTCCACCATTTTCGTGCCTTCTTCAATATATTGACATCGATGAAAACAAGATTAATAACCTCGCCCTTTGTCATTGGATGGAAATATATTTCTTCTCTCCCCCTTTGACATCAATGGCAAAGGAGTGCATAAGGACTCCCCCTGTCAAATTGCTCCCCCTGTCATGTGGCATCTTAAGAATCAGTTTAGTGTGATGCTAGAGCAATAACGCCCATCTTTTGGCGAAGATGTTCAAATCCATCTCAAGGAAGAGGTTTTGTGAAAATATCAGCAATCTTCTCCTTGGTATTGATATGTTCCGACTTTATGTTTTGTTTAGCTACTTGTTCATGAAGGAAATGATACTTGACTGGTATATTTTTGGTCTTTAGGTGCATCACTAGATTTTTGCTAAGACTAATAGCACTTGTGTTATCACAATAGATGGTGATTTGTTGATTGGTATTTATGTTGACATCCTTCAGTGATCTGTAATTGATCTAAGACGAACAATAAGGTATTACAGACTCATGTGCATGAATGTGCCTATGTTATTTTGTGCAACGGATCGATAAGATTGTGAAATACATAGGCAATGAAGCAGTTAAAGAAAACATAACAGGCAACACATATAAACACAACAAGTTTAATAAGGAGTTCACCCAATACTCCTGGGCTACGTCTCCTGGTCTAGCCTTCAGTGGTGGCCTCTCTATTATGTTTTCAAGCAGAGTTTTTACAACAGTGAGCTCAATTTGAGTCTCACTCAACAGATACAAATCAGCAAGACTGTACTTGGATCCCCCAAGTCTCTGGAGTACACAGACTCTCCTTACTAAATCTTGACCTCTATTGGTCACAATGGCATGAGTCCAATCTGAGACTCAATACATGACAGGCATATATAGAGGAGTTCACTTGAACCTCTCAAGCCTTCTCTGGAGTACACAGACTCTCTGACTCTCTCTGGCTCTATCTTAACTCTAGCTCGATGCTGCCTTTGCTTCTGTAGGTCAACTCAGCTTCTTCTCTCTGCTCTCTGCTCTTAGCTTGCTTACTTTCTTTCTGTCAGTTTGTGGCTTTAAATCCAATCTGCTTCTTGACTGTTCGTTTCCGCTTCCCGGCTTTCCGATTTCCCTGCCTCTATCTGTTTGAATCCCTCTGTCCTGCGTAATCAGTCATTGTATAATGCTTCATAGGGAGGTGGCCACCTATTTCATAATGGATGAGTGTCAATTCTCTTGGACATGGCAGTTTATTCCATTAACTCCAAGAATGCCCACGAAACACAACCTTCTGCCAACGCATCGCCTATAACTTCAAATCCTATACAACTCTGCCTGTTGACGCTGTCAAATCCGGTCATCCATCGGAACGGGTCACCACCATTGATCTGGGGGTCCCAAATCCTACACTCATCGTTCATATCGGGTGGCTAAGTAGCATAATGTTTACCCGTCCGATGTGAATGGTTTTCTCTCTCTTTCGTCGGACGCGTGGCACTCACTGTATGGCATCGAGAGGAACTTGGTTGAAACCGCTTACCACTCGTAGCCCCTCCGATATTCTGCTGGTTTTGTGGAATCCCGCTTTCACGGAATCGGAATGATATCCGTTGCATTTTATAACATTTCGGGTCCGGGTGCTTGCGGCCTTTCCTTCTTTGAGGGGTTTTCCCTGTGATATGTGATTAGCGACTTGTCGCTAATCACATATCAGAAACTACCCCCGTTTCTCGAAATGGCCTCTACCTTTGCTAATTTGCGACAGTGCGCATTACCATGGGCCAACGGTCTGTGCGCTTGTCTGACGGTCCTCATTGCTCCGCACTGATCACAAATTGCAATCGTTACAAGGATATCTCCAATAAGCTTGATCTTTGTAAGACTTTTAATCCTTGACATGATTTTTAAAGAGTTCATGAAAACTTAGAGAGTGTTCTAGGATCCAATTTGGATCACAGCCTTCCCACTGAAAAGGCTTTTGGACCACCAAAAGTTGGTTATTAAGCATCAATCAAGTGAGGATATAGATTCCTTTCTTGCCCAATTTCTATCCATCTTGCACTGCTTGGTTTTGAACCTTTGAGTCCAATTCTGAGGTACTCAATGTCTCCTCTACGCGTAGTTCTTACCTTCTTGTCCAGAACTGTGTCTTCCTACAATTCATCGAGATATTCAGGCAACAGATCATCAATAGAAGGTGTTAGTTACCTATACCAATAGGTTTCATGTTTCATGATTGGCAGGGGAAGTGCCAATATGATCTACTTTGAGGATGCAAAGATCTCATATTTTGGGTGAAAGACACATATCTACAGTTGGTTGATGTGGTCCTACTTCAGAATGGGTGATCCAACAGTCTAAGCTGGGTCATGCCATGTTTCAATTTTGTGTTGTAGATTAGAGGAAGAAATCTGTCCAAATAGTTCAATCTTGGCAGATAAACTAGTTAGGTAGAGAATGAAGGTTCCCAACTGTTTAATCTGGGGCCTTGGAAGCAATAAGGCTAGCCTTAGATAGAAAATCAAAAGAAAAAGCCAAAGGAAAAGAAAAGGCTCATAAGGGTTTGCAAGTCTAAGTGCACCCTCTTTGGAGTAACAAAAAATGCTAGGCAAAAGAGTGGGTAGGTAGATGGGGTTGCAGAAGCATGATTTCATTTATGTCACTGGCCCAACCAAAGAAAAACATGGTGCCAGTGCAGGTCTCTTATTCAGCAGTTTTTGCATCAACTCAATGAAGCATGTCTAACTTCCAGATTATCCCCTATCACATTCATTACTAACATCCCAATACTACCTATGTTCATGAAAGAAGTCAAACTCTTTTGTTGATTCTTGTTTCTTTAAAAGCCACATTTCTTGTGTAAAATTCTTTTCATTTTGATCTACTTCCTGAAACTAAGTTGATTCCATATAAAACTTAGTGTCTTTCCCCTTTCATCCACCTCTTCCACTCATATTAACTCCTAATTTCCTATTTATTTAACTCCCTATACTCCTTTTTCCCTATTATTAGGATAATCCTATAAAACAAATCCCAAATATGTACATATTCCCTTCCCCTTGGCATTATAGCCATATGCTTGAATATTGGAAAATGATGCAGGAATAAAGTCTGCTTGCATGTGGTTGTATAAAGTCAAGGATTAAATTGACCTCTGGTCAGTTTGATAACCTAAGCTATACCCCTTTCCCCTTTACAACCCTGTGAAATCTTTTACCCACTCTACCTGCAAAAAAGCCTTGTAAAAACCCACCTTTACCCCTTATCCTAAGTTTGCTGTAATGCGCATTTCAATACAAAAAGCACCAAATAAACCCAATTTTCCGTTTTATCCAAAGTTTATTTGCAAATGCGCACTTTTAAAAAAAAGCATTGAAAAAACCATAAAACCCGCCAAAATCTAAAGGTTCCGCCTGGGCGCACATTTCCAGAAAAACTATAAAATATGCCCCGCCCGCTGCCATATTGTCCTGCCATCTTTTTGACCCGTCGACCGTCGGATCTGGGCTTTCCCATCCGACGGCCCTCATCCATATCGGGTCGGCCCCGACGACTGAACGTTACCTCCCGAGAAATTGTCAGAGGGTGACGTCAGGCCTCCGCCACGCGTCGCCCCCAAATCTTATCGGGCCACCCTCTGACAATACCGCGACCGTATCCAGAGCGGTCCGAGAAAACCACTTACCGCTTATTGTTTACCGCTTATCCCGTCACGTCCTCGTCACCGCTACGGCGTGCCCACGTCATGCCACTCAGCACTGCATCAGCGCCTGGCCCGCCACTGCTCCGACCTGTCCGCCACCTCACCAGTCCCCGTGGACCACTCACAGGCCGCCACATCACCCTTCCGTACCCGACCCCACCTGATGATGTCATGCTGACGTCATCCAGAAAAAGCGCCAATAACCCAAAAATTCCATATTTTCGCCAAAAATCGTAGTTTTTGTCACTTTTGGCAAAAGAACTATTGCTCTGTTCTGCATGCATATTACGACCATTTCGCCGCCAGCCTGCAAAATTCGACTTGGAGACCGTGGGCGCCTGCAAATTCACCTCCATTAGTCACCATTGCCAAAGCTTTACCAGGTATTTATCCAAGTTTCCCCTCCGCACCTGGTTTCGTGTATAATTCACCAGAGCTAGCTTAAAAAGAGTGAAAAACAGTGTGTTTGCCAGCAAATCCCCGGCAACCAGCATTCGTTTGAGCTCTAAGGTCGAAATTCACTTGCACAGTCCACATTTAGCCAAGTTTTCATAAACTCACAGTCAGTCCGTGCATTCGTGGACTTGAAACCTGAGCTGCACTAATTCACCGGGAAAACAGTGGTACCAGTCCCAACAGTTGCTCATTTATCTCTCGTTGGAGCATTTCGATTGTTCTCGCCACAATTTACCCATTCCTTTCCTTGCAAATTGCCTCACTCTTGCAGAATACCCCTCTGTGTTGCTTTGTCCAGCAGAGCAAATCCTTATACAATTCAGAGTCCTAATTAGCCATGGAAACACCAGTAGCATTAAATGTCCCACCTCTGAATGCCCCGCACAGAGAGTTAGAGTGGAAGGCCCTGGGTGATATAGATTATCAAATGACAGAGACATTCTCAATGAATTCCAAATTTAACATTCATATGCTAAATGAGTTAAAGGCTCAACACCTCAGTGGAGCTGATATTTTAGAGATTTGGGACTCCAATTTGCCCATCTTTAACCTTCCTCAAGTCAATGTCCTTCCAGACTTGATCCATAGATGCTGTGAAAACTATGATCCATGTCAAAGAGATGTTCTCAGTTCCAGAGGTTCAGTCTTGTTCCATATCACCCCTGAGGCCATAAATGAGATGCTGCACTTTCACACTACAAAGCCACTAACTCCTCTCTCTATGATGGACTTATTAAAGAAGGGGGTCAAGCTGTCCAGTGCCCAGGTCATCAAGATTAATCAGTTATTTATTCAGCCAAGCTCTGAAGCTGTGAGAACACCTCCTATTGGAAATCCATACCTCAATGACTAGGGCAAAATGCTTGTGGACTTGATCAGTTATGTCCTGGGGTACAGGGGAATTTAGGATGTTGATGACACTATTATGGCCATGCTGTCCATATTTTCCCCTGGAAAGCCTCCTGATGTCCACTATGATTATGCTACATACATTTCCAATAAGATTCATGAGCAACTGATGAATCTAGAGAGGGAGAAGGTGTTCAGATACACCTCATACATCTATCATTTGTTCTTATTTTATCAACCTGACAGTTTCCCTATTCCTCTCAAGAAACTTGATGCCCAAGGAAACCCAAGGTCTGTAGTATTTTGGACTTCAGTTTTTCATCACACCTCTTGTTCACCATACACGTACTGTGAATTCATAGACCTTTTCATCCATCCAGCTATGACCTTGTTATATGGTGTCCCTCCTCCAAGATTGACCGATGAGATGCAAAGAATACTCTAGCTCTCAAAGGCCTACAGCATTGGTGATTGGTACTTCTACCAACACCATACGTAATCAGGATATATGGCTGTGAGTTGGACCCTTATAGGCTGCCAAGATATGTCCCTATGAGACTCTTTGCCTTGGAGTATTTCAGGCAATTTGGAAATGCAGACCAGGTCCATTTCCATAGTAAAAACAAGAAGGTGCAACTAAAGGTCAGGAACCAGCTAGGCCCATTTCTTTACAACAAAAGGGAGGAGGGATGGAAGGAAGCAGATATGATCCTAGAGAGCCTCCAATTAGAAACCAGTTTCCGCTGGGTACCTTATGACCCTAATCATTTCATTTCTCTCAGGGGGTAAAACATAAACTGGGTGGCTATGCTCACATCAGATTGCCTCACATTGAAAAATATGCCAATTTACTAAGTTGGAAAGAGGGCACTCTAGAAGAGGCAATCACTAGAAAGAAAATGCTACAAAGAGAGGCAAAGAACATTGAGAAAGAGGCTGACTTGGAAACTTGTGGGCAGGTTTCCTCCTCCTATCAAAGGCAACTTGGAGCAGCTGCCTCATCTTCTACAGCCCAGCAGCAAGCAACTAGAACTGTTCATCAGGTGTCAAGCAAGGGTAAAGAAAAGCAGATGGAGCAGGAACAGCCACCTGCTACAAAAGAACAGCAAAAAGAAGAGCAGCCAGTGCAGCAAGAACAAACAGTTGAGGCCCCAATGTCCACTGGGCAACAGACTCAAGAAACTGTGCCTCCTAGGCAGGAAACGACAGTGGAGGCCTCGGTGCTCCAAACTCCTCAGAATGAAGACAGAAACCGAAAGAGGGATAGAGAGCAGGAGACTCCCCTCACCACATCCACAACTCAAGGGGA
The DNA here is from genome assembly GCA_031772625.1 of Pinus tabuliformis. NCBI lineage: Eukaryota > Viridiplantae > Streptophyta > Pinopsida > Pinales > Pinaceae > Pinus > Pinus tabuliformis. The sequence continues at coordinate 1,740,713,400 of CM062819.1, read as the reverse complement.
GAAAAGGCAAAGGATGAATCCCTTTTCTGAAGAAGAGATGCCCATCGGACAATCATTGGGCATGGGCCCACCAAGCATGGAGGCATCGGCCAGTTCCTTTCAGCAGGAACAAGAAAGAATAATTGGAGGAGAGATCAGCTCCTCAAGTCAGCAAAGGAGAGCCGAAACAGGCATCAAGCAACAATTCATTGACATAAAAAAGAGAAATGAGCCACTCAGGCTCCAGATCTATAATCAATTGCTTAAAATGGCCCCTACAAATCAGCAGAGGCTTATGTCAGCTTATGACATAAATGAGGGGAAAATGACCATGAGTCATTTCATGCCAACCTTGAGGTTCTCACAAAAGACATCCACCCTATGGATCAAATAGAACTTCACAAGCAAACGAGTGAGATGGTGTATTCTACACTTGCAGATAAGACCTTCTTGGCACATAGGTTGGAAAATAGCCTGAACAATACAACCGCCCAACTTGAGTTGGAGAAGGCATCCTCTCAGGCCAAAGACAACAGAATAAGGTCTTTGGAGGATATAATCATAGAGCTTGGGCATGACCCAAAGGACCCTAAAGCTATAAAGGAGCTGCTAAAGATAAGAGATTCAGACATTGTAGCTCTAAGGAAGATGATAAAGATCCCAGCAACTCTTCACCCTCAAACAGAGGAGGTTGCCCAGCAAAGAAAGGACCAGGATGTATCAACATTGCTGGTAACACTGCATAAACAACTTGTCCAGACAGAGGAAAAATTGGTAGAAACAAAGGCTGCATTGCAGGCAGCCCTACAGCAGAAAGAAGGAGGCCAAACATTTCAGCCCCCTCCACAAGAAATCAACCTTGAGGAACCCCCTCAAATTGTCACTCCTCCTACAGTGCAAACAGTTGAGACAGCTCCATCAATGTCAGCACCAGCACCAACATCAGAGCAGGCTCCAAGCCTTGACATGCAGAAGCTGATGAATGAGATTCAAGCCCTGGAAGCCCAAATGGCAGAGCTAAATGAAGCCAAGGAGAATTTAGCTAAGATGAATGAAAAATATGACAAATCTAAGCAAAATGTAGCTGAAAAAGGAAGAGAAATAAAGGCTCTCAAGGAGAAGATAAAGGAGCTGGAGAAAGAGCTCACCCTTGACAAAGTGGTGGCTGAGGTCAAGACAGTTTTATGGGCCAACATTGGCCAATCAATAACAGATCAATGGCAGTATATAGAGACTATTCATGAGCAAATGGAGCTCATAGGCAAAGCACACAGGGAAGTCCAAAGAGCAAGAGCATCTCTAGGCAATATGCCTGAGATAGCCAATAGAATGATCAACGTTCTCAATAACCGCACAGGTCCTCAGCTGGCAGCAATAGGGATCCCCAATAGAACTGAAACCATCCTGCTGATAAAGAGGGTCCTCACATTGAGAAGCCTGGTACAAACATTGGATAGAAGAAGCCAGGACATGCAAACAGAAGTAAACAAATTCATGGATAAGTTTGCAGCATTACAAAGCAGAGGCCTTCCTGGCTTACTGAACAGCGCAGGGAGGCTACTATCACATGAGAATTATGCCAAAAGGGTGAATACTTTTGCTACCAATCAGATCACTGCAGGATCAAGTACCCCAGAGGAAACAGGGCCAGCATCTGGGCAAAGTCTCTATGACAGAGTAGAGAACTTATTTTTTATTATGAATGAGATCAAACATTTGTTTGAAGTGCCTCCAAACTTCTACAAATATACAGAGGCAGATGAAACCTTAGATGCAATTTTGAGACATCAACTGCCTACACAGGAATGGTGGACCAAAATGATACAGTTGTTACTGTAAACAAGAGGCTTTCATCAAGTTTTTTCATCAAAAAATATAAGTCATCATGTTCAGAAAAATTTGATGCATTCAGTATGTCTGGAGAAGAATGGACTGAGCCAGCTCAGCAAACCAATTCGGCCACTAAAGCAATACTGACAGCTACAGATGACAGGGCCGAGAAAGCTACAGCATGACAAAGCCATAAAGACACATCATTCAGCATTAATGCAGAACGCTCAACCGACTCAGTGACCTCCAAAGGTCAAAAAGACTTCTGACAGAATTAAAGAGTATTCATTTTGTATTTAGAGCAGCAATAACTTCCTTATCTGCTATTTTGTAAAGTTGGTGAGCGTATTTATTTATCAAGTGACTCAGCGGTTCAGATATTTTTGTATAACCGATTGTATATATTCCCCCTCGCATAAGCTTGCAGGGGTTGTTGATTTTCTCTTCAGGAGATACTATGCTGTAAATGTTCAGAGTTTTAATACAACAAAGCTGATGGAATTTCCAAAGTTATGTGTTGTCTGATGCGTTTTGGTGTGCTTGCTGAATGCTACAGGATTCCTGCGTATTTCATGGAACAATAAGTTTCTTTAACCTGTTCGTTATGTTTGTTATTTCCTTCATAATCCATTCATGTTCTGTGTTTTACGGTTTAATGGCAAAGAAAAAGAATAGTCTCAGGATTTATTCATAGAATACCCTGAACTCAATATATGCTATTATGTATGTTTTCCTCAGTTATAGTTATAAGAGTGTGATTCTTAATTGCTGCACTTCCAAACTATACCTTTCACAGTGATTATCGTTCAGGAATTCAAACCTGCTCCTGGTCAATACATCTCTTTCTCACATCACCAACTTAGTGGAAATTTCTTAATTTCCTTCCACTGGTTAAACATACTTCATCATAACAATTTCAAGTTTGTCTCATGAAATATTTAAAAGGCCCTGTTGCTTCAACAATCACACTCAACAAATTCAAACAACCTGCAACCACAGACTCCATTGCCCAATGGTCTAAAACTGTCTGAAGATATCACCTTAGGTACTGAAAGACATCATTCAACCAAAATTTTCAAACCAAACCCTCACCTCATATCTAGCCTAAGATCCTTAAGAACAAAGTTAAACAGTCAAAGAGAGAGCCCTCTCTGATTACAGGTTGGCTAGAACCTGTGATCCAAAGCTTGGTTAGTGGTTACCCCGGCCGTATTCCCTCTGGAGTCAAAGGGAACAACCTGGGTGTTAACATAAATGGCGACTCCGCTGGGGACCTGGATGAACTTTGCGACCTCCTATCTGATTCTTAATGCTGTAGATAAAGCCTGAGTGACAGCCAGATAGCCTTAGAAACTACCTCTGCTTTGCATTTGCAGGAGTATATAAAAGTTGCCTCAGTCAATCTTTATTCAGTATTAGGTTTCATATAGTTGTGCTATAACTGATCAGTCCTTGTCAAAATATTACCACTTCCTTAGGAATTCTCTCAAGGAAAATTATAGAAGCTAGCTTCTAAGAAGAAAACTCGTTACACAAGATCAAACCCAGATCCTGATCCAGCACCTGAGTTTCAAAATCCAAACTTGATTGCAAGAATCCTCAAGAGACACAAATCAGAAGGCACTTTATCAGATTCAAGTTCTGAAGCGGGTCTCCAAACCGACATTCCAACCCCTGCTAAGGCTTCTCTACATCCTCATACAACTGGCCCACAATCTCCTAGCTCTTCATCCACTTCACAAGGTGTCCTTTCAACCACTCCATCGACTACACACACCCCTTTCATCCCACTTCCTCCACTTGTCCCATTCATCCCTGTTTTCCCTATTGTCCCACCAAACATGGCTAATAGATATGCCCCACTGCAGTTACTGGCCAATCCAGCTCCTATGCCTCAAGAGTACCAAAGCAAAATCTCATACTTTGATGGTACTGGCTCTTATCCAGCCCTTCAACATACTAAGAAAATGCAGGACTACTTTGAAAACTACGAAATAGATGATGATGGGGTTAGAATGAAAATTTTTGTGCAAAGCTTAACAGGGGATGTAAGAACATGGTTTAGGTCACTTACAGCAAACTCAATAGCTGACCCTGAAGCCCTCTATCAAACATTTATCAACAGATGGGATAAGAAGAAGGACCCACTTCATATATTATCTGAATACAATACTATCAAAAGAGGTCCCCAAGAAACTGTCTTGGACTACTATGCTAGGTTTAACAATGTCTACAATTCTATTCCCAAAAATCTCAGACCCCCACCGGATCTGGCCCTATATACCTTTCCTGATGGGTTTGATTCAGATATGGCATATCAATTAAGGGAAAGGGCTCCCCGAACTTTAGCTGAAATGCAAGATATAGCAGTAAGTGTAGAAGCTAACCTGATAGCCAAGAGAAATAGGACAAGAACTGAGAGAAAGACTACCTTTAAAGAAGAGCCTTCAGGCTGGGATCAAAAACTGGATGCAATAATCACTGGTATGCAGAGATTAGGTGACAGAGTAGAATCAGTTGAGAGGAAGTCATCATGGGAAGCACCACAGAATAATCCTATTAGGAATCCCAATTTCAGAAGAAACCAAAATCCTAATGTTGGTAAAGCAAATTCTGAACCAGAGATTAGACCTCCGTTCCAAGAAAATTATACAGAAGCATCCACTTCTAATGAACAGATAGATGACACCCACATTAACCTAATGGGCCTGAATGATGATCAACAAGTTTTTCTGAGTCAAGAAGATCATAAGGATGATGACATTAAGCAGTTCCAAACCAAGTCAGGTGAGTCATTCGACTTTAAACAAGGCTATGACACAGCTGTTTATGAAGTTCATAAGAAATACAAGCTAAGGAGCAGAACTATAAATGTGACACAGCCTGAGAAAACAAAGGACACTCCACTGCCTAAGAAAACCATTGTCACAGAGCCAATTGACAAAACTGATTCAATTACAAACAAAGTAACAGTTGAAGAAATAACTGAAGCATCTTCCCCAAATCAACAATCAATGGCCACATCACCCTTGCAGACTAATCCAAGCATTACTTCACAAAAGAGGAGTAAAAAGGACAAACCTCAAGATCAGAGTGAAAACCAAGAAGAAAATTTGAACAACAAAGAAAGGGTTGTCAACCACAATACCAAGGTCCAATCTGAAAAACCCTTTGACTTAGAAGCTGAAATTGGCAAATTGAAGATAGCCATTCCTCTTTCAGAGCTAGCCAAGCATGACATTTACAAACAACAAATCAAAAAGTCCCTTCAACTTACCCATAATAAAGATGATGTCAATGTGTTGGATGATACCCCAGAACTACTTTTCGGTCCAGAGGTTGATGGAAAGACAGCAGTTACAGGGATCTTACCTTTTTATGTCAGCTTGCATGTTCATGATAAGATATTACACAATGCAATGTTTGATTCAGGCGCCTCTCATAACCTTATGCCTAAATCAGTAATGGAGAGACTTAACCTAGACATTACAAGACCATATAAGGACCTATTTTCATTTGACTCCAGCCAAGTTAAGTGTTTAGGTTTGATAAAAGATCTATGTGTATCCCTTGTCCAGTATCCAAACAAAACAATCTTAATGGATGTTGTAGTTGCTGATATCCCACCCAAATATGGAATGTTGTTATCAAGATCGTGGGGGGCTAAACTCCAAGGTTCCCTGCAATTAGACATGTCATATGCCACCATCTCAGTCTTTGGTCAACCCAAGAGGCTATATAGAGAGTCACTTATGAAATACATGGTGAGCAGTGAAGAAAAGCCTCAAAATTTCCCCATTTATGCAGTCCATTCAGATATGGATTCCTTTATTCTGTTCAATGATGATACAGGTCCTGAGAGTGATAATAAATCGCTCACACTTGAACAGAACATGCATGAGAGTAAGCAACCGAGTCCCCAAGAAATCAAGATTGAGAAACCAATTGATGAGTCAGTCCTAAAAGATAAACCAAATGAAAGACAAGAACTCCAACTGATAATCCCAAGTTACAGAAAGGATGTTGAAAATCCCTTAAAACAGGAGATCTTATGGTTTCTTGAGTTTGATGGATCAGTCAACAAATTAGGGGCAGGAGCTGGAGTGTGGATTCATAACAAACAAAGCAATCATGCACAAGGTCGGGCCTATAGGCTTAATTTTAGATGTACCAACAATATGGCAGAATATGAGGCTCTTTTGCTAGGCCTCAAACTGGTAAAATCATTAGAGGCCACAAAACTTTCAATCATGGGAGATTCATACCTTATTATCCAACAAGTGAAAGGCAATTTTGTCACCAATGACAAAAGACTAAGGTCATATAGGTCTGCTGCTATTGAAATGCTTAAAACTTTCACTGAATTTCAGATAACCAAGATAGCTAGAGCCCACAATCTTCATGCACACAGTTTAGCCACATTTGCTAGTACATGCAAATTGCCTTTTGAACCTAACCATTGTTTTACAGCCGAGATAAAACACAGACCTTTTGTCCCAAACAATGTTAAAGACTGGCAAGTATTTGAGGATGACACACAGATAAATAATTTCTTAACCTTGCAGCACGAATTTTCAGGTTTGAACATTGATGTTGATTCTGTGAAAGACATACAACCATTGAGTGAATAGCACCAAATAGCTATATCACCCAAAACAGCAAGTCAAATGCTTTGTTCAACAAGCTTTGACAAGCAACAAATACAAGAACTTGAACAACTGCATTTGGATGAAATAGCTGGTACAGAGGCTGAAATCATAGAGCTAAAGGATAACTTTCTGCCAACATGCCTAACTCCATTGGAGGACATTTTTGACTCAAATGATGTCCCTAGAAAACCGAAAATGCAGCCCCTCAATGCTGCCATTGAAGAATGCAACATTGGGACTCCTGAAAAACCCAAAATAATAAAATTGTCTGCATCTTTACCTCCTGACCAGAAGCCTAAATACATTGACCTCTTTAAAGAGTTCCAAGATGTGTTTGCATGGAGTTATGAGGATTTGAAATCCTATGACACCTCTGTTATCCAACACACCATCCCTCTCAAGCCTAATCAAAAGCCATTCAAGCAAAAATTGAGAAGGATCAATCCTATGCTTCTCCCTTCAATTGAAAAAGAGGTACAAAAAATGTTTAAAGCTGGTATCATAGCCCCAATCAGGTTCTCAAACTGGATTTCAAATTTGGTGCCCACAAGAAAGAAAACCGGTGAGATTAGGCTTTGCGTTGATCTAAGGAATTTAAACCAAGTATCCCTCAAAGACAATTATCCCTTACCTAAAATGGATCACATTCTCCAAAGAGTGGTGGGGGCTTCAAGAATATCATTACTTGATGGATTCTCAGGCTTCAATCAGATCCTAGTCCACCCTGATGATCAAGATAAAACAGCATTCACAACCCCATGGGGAACTTTCAAATATGTTAAAATGCCCTTTGGATTGAAAAATGCAGGAGCTACATTTCAAAGAGAAATGGACATTGCTTTTGCTAAAGAGATCCATGACTTTCTTGTCATTTACTTAGATGACCTCACACCTTTCTCAAAATCTGACCAAGAACATCTGAAACACTTGAGACAGATATTCATAACATGTAGAAAATATGGGATTTCCTTAAATCCTAAGAAGTCTCTATTTGGTTTGGAAGAAGGTAAGTTGTTAGGTCACATCATTTCTAAGGATGGCATTAGAATTGACCCAGACATAATACAGGCCATCTTGCAAATGCCCCATCCAAGAAACATCAAAGAATTACAAGCCTTCTTGGGAAAGATCAACTTTTTAAGGAGGTTTATCCCAAACTTAGCAAAATTAATCAGATTATTAAACAACATGCTAAAAAAGGATTCAAAAGTAAAGTGGACAGTAGAAGCAAATCAAGCGTTTGAAGGTATCAAATTGGCCCTTACCCAAACTCCAGTCTTAACAAATCCCCAATTTGACAAAGAGTTTATCATTTTCTCTTTTGCCTCCCAGCATACCATTGCTGTTGTCTTATTGCAGAAAGATGACCAAGGAAATGAGAAACCTATTGCTTTTTTTAGTAGAGCTCTTAGAGATGCACCTCTGAAATATCAGATCATGGAAAAACAAGCTTATGCTTTGGTCAAAGCCATCAAAGACTTCAGGATCTACATCCTGTACTCCCATGTTATAGCTTATGTACCAAGTCCCATTGTGAAAGACATACTCACTCAAGAAAACTTAGAAGGCAGAAGAGGAAAATGGATTGCCAACATTTTAGAATTTGATATTGAGATAAGACCTACAAAACTGATAAAAGGGCAAGGTTTGGCTAAATTAATGTCTGAAACAAATTTTCAAGCCTTAGATGTTAACCAACTGGACAATGAACCGGAGCTGGCGACTCCAAAGATCAATGCAGCCTTTGAAGAATCCCAGTGGTATTCTGATATCTGTTATATATTGCAAAACCTGTGTGCTCCCCCAGGATTGTCCAGAACCAAATCTAGATTTCTAAAAATGAAAGCTTCAAAATTCTGTGTTATAGATGGTAATTTACTATGGAAAAATCATGAAGGTATACTGCTGAACTGTTTGAATATGGATGAAACTGATAAAGTTATGAAAGAATTTCATGCAGGTGATTGTGGTGGACATTTGTACTGGAAGTCCACTGTGGACAAGATACTAAGAGCAGGTTACTATTGGCCTACTCTGTTCTCTGATGTTAAAAAATTTACCACTTCATGTCACAAGTGTCAAATATTTGAGGGAAAGAGAAAATTACTGCCCCTTCCTTTGAGGCCTATTGCAACAGAGAAACCCTTTCAGCAATGGGGCCTGGACTTCATTGGGGAAATTCATCCTTCATCCTCAGGCCAACATAGATGGATTCTAACAGCCACAGATTACTTTACTAAATGGATTGAAGTTGTTCCATGTAGGCAGGCAAATGATTCAACTATCATTCAGTTCCTTGAGACCAATATCCTTTCTAGATTTGGTTGTCCTGACAAGGTTATAACAGACAATGCTGCTGCTTTCAGATCCAAGAAGATGGTGAACTTTTGTCACAAATTCCATATCACTTTGGGTCATTCTACAGCATACTACCCTCAAGGAAATGGTCTAGCTGAATCTTCTAACAAAAGTCTTATCAACATCATCAAGAAAGTATTGGAAGAAAATAAGAAAAATTGGCATAAGAAGCTTGTAAATGCCTTATGGGCAGACAAGCTAACAACCAAGAGATCCATAGGGGTCAGCCCATATGAATTGGTTTATGGAATGGAAGCCAAATTCCCTTCATCCTTAGGGATCCCTGTCATGAAACTTCTTCAAGAAAGTCAAGTTGAACCAAATGACATGCAAAGAAGAGTAAATCAAATTATATGCTTACAACAAACTAGATATCAGGTGTTTAACAGAGTTCAAGTCCTACAAGAGAAGCTGAAGAAAGCCTTTGATAGAAGAACCAAGGCTGAAGACTTCTTTATTGGTGACAAAGTGCTTAAATGGGATTCAAGAAGAGAAGACAAGGGTAAGCATGGCAAGTTTGACTCACTTTGGAGAGGACCTTTTGTGATTCAAGCAGTACAAGGAAATAATACTTATTTCTTGGAAAGTCTGGATGGCACTGAAGCTGAAGAGGGCCCTGTAAATGGCCGGATGTTAAAGCACTACTTTGATTACTTTCCATGTATATAGCATGGTTGTTCCCCTGTACATAATCTGTTGTATATAATGTTTTCTTTCAGCATGTGAATAGCTCAGTTTGAAAGGTATTGCAGAATCAGGAAAAGGCTTTTAATTCAGCAAGTTCCACAAGTGTGACAGATTCCAATTTTGAAGTACAAAGAGAAACTTTTCAAGTTTTGAAGAGAAGTTACACAGTCAAGGCAGTCTGACCTGCTGTTCTTGGTCTTTCAAGAAGAAAAACCATCCCCAAGTGGAGCCACTGTTAGCTACCTATACCAATAGGTTTCATGTTTCATGATTGGCAGGGGAAGTGCCAATATGATCTACTTTGAGGATGCAAAGATCTCATATTTTGGTGAAAGACACATATCTACAGTTGGTTGATGTGGTCCTACTTCAGAATGGGTGATCCAACAGTCTAAGCTGGGTCATGCCATGTTTCAATTTTGTGTTGTAGATTAGAGGAAGAAATCTGTCCAAATAGTTCAATCTTGGCAGATAAAGTAGTTAGGTAGAGAATGAAGGTTCCCAACTGTTTAATCTGGGGCCTTGGAAGCAATAAAGCTAGCCTTAGATAGAAAATCAAAAGAAAAAGCCAAAGGAAAAGAAAAGGCTCATAAGGGTTTGCAAGTCTAAGTGCACCCTCTTTGGAGTAACAAAAAATGCTAGGCAAAAGAGTGGATAGGTAGATGGGGTTGCAGAAGCATGATTTCATTTATGTCACTGGCCCAACCAAAGAAAAACATGGTGCCAGTGCAGGTCTCTTATTCAGCAGTTTTTGCATCAACTCAATGAAGCATGTCTAACTTCCAGATTATCCCCTATCACATTCATTACTAACATCCCAAAACTACCTATGTTCATGAAAGAAGTCAAACTCTTTTGTTGATTCTTGTTTCTTTAAAAGCCACATTTCTTGTGTAAAATTCTTTTCATTTTGATCTACTTCCTGAAACTAAGTTGATTCCATATAAAACTTAGTGTCTTTCCCTTTCATCCACCTCTTCCACTCATATTAACTCCTAATTTCCTATTTATTTAACTCCCTATACCCCTTTTTCCCTATTATTAGGATAATCCTATAAAACAAATCCCAAATATGTACATATTCCCTTCCCCTTGGCATTATAGCCATATGCTTGAATATTGGAAAATGATGCAGGAATAAAGTCTGCTTGCATGTGGTTGTATAAAGTCAAGGATTAAATTGACCTCTGGTCAGTTTGATAACCTAAGCTATACCCCTTTCCCCTTTACAACCCTGTGAAATTTTTTACCCACTCTACCTGCAAAAAAGCCTTGTAAAAACCCACCTTTACCCCTTATCCTAAGTTTGCTGTAATGCGCATTTCAATACAAAAAGCACCAAATAAACCCAATTTTCCGTTTTATCCAAAGTTTATTTGCAAATGCGCACTTTTACAAAAAAGCATTGAAAAAACCATAAAACCCGCCAAAATCTAAAGGTTCCGCCTGGGCGCACATTTCCAGAAAAACTATAAAATATGCCCCGCCCGCTGCCGTATTGTCCTGCCATCTTTTTGACCCGTCGACCGTCGGATTTGGGCTTTCCCATCCGACGGCCCTCATCCATATCGGGTCGGCCCCGACGACTGAACGCTACCTCCCGAGAAATTGTCAGAGGGTGACGTCAGGCCTCCGCCACGCGTCGCCCCCAAATCTTATCAGGCCACCCTCTGACAATACAGCGACCGTATCCAGAGCGGTCCGAGAAAACCACTTACCGCTTATTGTTTACCGCTTATCCCGTCACGTCCTCGTCACCGCTACGGCGTGCCCACGTCATGCCACTCAGCACTGCATCAGCGCCCGGCCCGCCACTGCTCCGACCTGTCCGCCACCTCACCAGTCCCCGTGGACCACTCACAGGCCGCCACGTCACCCTTCCGTACCTGACACCACCTGATGACGTCATGCTGACGTCATCCAGAAAAAGCGCCAATAACCCAAAAAGTCCATATTTTCGCCAAAAATCGTAGTTTTTGTCACTTTTGGCAAAAGAACTATTGCTCTGTTATGCATGCATATTACGACCATTTCGCCGCCAGCCTGCAAAATTCAACTTGGAGACCGTGGGCGCCTGAAAATTCACCTCCATTAGTCACCATTGCCAAAGCTTTACCAGGTATTTATCCAAGTTTCCCCTCCGCACCTAGTTTCGTGTATAATTCACCAGAGCTAGCTTAAAAAGAGTGAAAAACAGTGTGTTTGCCAGCAAATCCCCGGCAACCAGCATTCATTTGAGTTCTAAGGTCGAAATTCACCTGCACAGTCCACATTTAGCCAAGTTTTCATAAACTCACAGTCAGTCCGCGCATTCGTGGACTTGAAACCTGAGCTGCACTAATTCACCGGGAAAACAGTGGTACCAGTCCCAGCAATTGCTCATTTATCTCTCGTTGGAGCATTTCGATTGTTCTCGCCACAATTTACCCAGTCCTTTCCTTGCAAATTGCCTCACTCTTGCAGAATACCCCTCTGTGTTGCTTTGTCCAGCAGAGCAAACCCTTATACAATTCAGAGTCCTAATTAGCCATGGAAACACCAGTAGCATTAAATGTCCCACCTTTGAATGCCCCACAGAGAGAGTTAGAGTGGAAGGCCCTGGGTGATACAGATTATCAGATGACAAAGACATTCTCAATGAATTCCAAATTTAACATTCATATGCTAAATGAGTTAAAGGCTCAACACCTCAGTGGAGCTGATATTTTAGAGATTTGGGACTCCAATTTGCCCATCTTTAACCTTCCTCAAGTCAATGTCCTTCCAGACTTGATCCATAGATGCTGTGAAAACTATGATCCATGTCAAAGAGCTGTTCTCAGTTCCAGAGGTTCAGTCTTGTTCCATATCACCCCTGAGGCCATAAATGAGATGCTGCACTTTCACACTGCAAAGCCACTAACTCCTCTCTCTATGATGGACTTATTAAAGAAGGGGGGCAAGCTGTCCAGTGCCCAGGTCATCAAGATTAATCAGTTATTTATTCAGCCAAGCTCTGAAGCTGTGAGAACACCTCCTATTGGAAATCCATACCTCAATGACTTGGGCAAAATGCTTGTGGACTTGATCAGTTATGTCCTGGGGTACAGGGGAATTGAGGATGACACTATTATGGCCATGCTGTCCATATTTTCCCCTGGAAAGCCTCCTGCTGTCCACTATGATTATGCTACATACATTGCCAATAAGATTCATGAGCAACTGATGAATCTAGAGAGGGAGAAGGTGTTCAGATACACCTCATACATCTATCATTTGTTCTTATTTTATCAACCTGATAGTTTCCCTATTCCTCTCAAGAAACTTGATGCCCAGGGAAACCCAAGGTCTGTAGTATTTTGGACTTCAGTTTTTCATCACACCTCCTGTTCACCATACACGTACTGTGAATTCATAGACCTTTTCATCCATCCAACTATGACCTTGTTATATGGTGTCCCTCCTCCAAGATTGACCGATGAGATGCAAAGAATACTCCATCTCTCAAAGGCCTACAGCATTGGTGATTAGTACTTCTACCAACACCATACGGTAATCAGGATATATGGCTGTGAGTTGGACCCTTATAGGCTGCCAAGATATGTCCCTATGAGACTCTTTGCCTTGGAGTATTTCAGGCAATTTGGAAATGCAGACCAGGTCCATTTCCATAGTAAAAACAAGAAGGTGCAACTAAAGGTCAGGAACCAGCTAGGCCCATTTCTTTACAACAAAAGGGAGGAGGGATGGAAGGAAGCAGATATGATCCTAGAGAGCCTCCAATTAGAAACCAGTTTCCGCTGGGTACCTTATGACCCTAATCATTTCATTTCTCTCAGGAGGGTAAAACATAAACTGGGTGGCTATGCTCACATCAGATTGCCTCACATTGAAAAATATGCCAATTTACTAAGTTGGAAAGAGGGCACTCTAGAAGAGGCAATCACTAGAGAGAAAATGCTACAAAGAGAGGCAAAGAACATTGAGAAAGAGGCTGACTTGGAAACTTGTGGGCAGGTTTCCTCCTCCTATCAAAGGCAACTTGGAGCAGCTGCCTCATCTTCTACAGCCCAGCAGCAAGCAGCTAGAACTGTTCATCAGGTGTCAAGCAAGGGTAAAGAAAAGCAGATGGAGCAGGAACAGCCACCTCCTACAAAAGAACAGCAAAAAGAAGAGCAGCCAGTGCAGCAAGAACAAACAGTTGAGGCCCCAATGTCCACTGGGCAACAGACTCAAGAAACTGTGCCTCCTAGGCAGGAAACGACAGTGGAGGCCTCGGTGCTCCAAACTCCTCAGAATGAAGACAGAAACCGAAAGAGGGATAGAGAGCAGGAGACTCCCCTCACCACATCCACAACTCAAGGGGAGAAAAGGCAAAGGATGAATCCCTTTTCTGAAGAAGAGATGCCCATCGGACAATCATTGGGCATGGGCCCACCAAGAATGGAGGCATCGGCCAGTTCCTTTCAGCAGGAACAAGAAAGAATAATTGGAGGAGAGATCAGCTCCTCAAGTCAGCAAAGGAGAGCCGAAATAGGCATCAAGCAACAATTCATTGACATAAAAAAGAGAAATGAGCCACTCAGGCTCCAGATCTATAATCAATTGCTTAAAATGACCCCTACAAATCAGCAGAGGCTTATGTCAGCTTATGACATAAATGAGGGGAAAATGACCATGAGTCATTTCATGCCAACCATGCTGCAGCCACAGTCAGCTGCAGACTATATAAGGACCAACCTTGAGGTTCTTGCAAAAGACATCCACCCTATGGATCAAATAGAACTTCACAAGCAAACGGGTGAGATGGTGTATTCTACACTTGCAGATAAGACCTTCTTGGCACATAGGTTGGAAAATAGCCTGAACAATACAACCGCCCAACTTGAGTTGGAGAAGGCATCCTCTCAGGCCAAAGACAACAGAATAAGGTCTTTGGAGGATATAATCATAGAGCTTGGGCATGACCCAAAGGACCCTAAAGTTATAAAGGAGCTGCTAAAGATAAGAGATTCATACATTGCAGCTCTAAGGAAGATGATAAAGATCCCAGCAACTCTTCACCCTCAAACAGAGGAGGTTTCCCAGCAAAGAAAGGACCAGGATGTATCAACATTGCTGGTAACACTGCATAAACAACTTGTCCAGACAGAGGAAAAATTGGTAGAAATAGAGGCTGCATTGCAAGCAGCCCTACAGCAGAAAGAAGGAGGCCAAACATTTCAGCCTCCTCCACAAGTAATCAACCTTGAGGAACCCCCTCAAATTGTCACTCCTCCTACAGTGCAAACAGTTGAGACAGCTCCATCAACGTCAGCACCAGCACCAACATCAGAGCAGGCTCCAAGCCTTGACATGCAGAAGCTAATGAATGAGATTCAAGCCCTGGAAGCCCAGATGGCAGAGCTAAATGAAGCCAAGGAGAATTTAGCTAAGCTGAATGAAAAATATGACAAATCTAAGCAAAATGTAGCTGAAAAAGGAAGAGAAATAAAGGCTCTCAAGGAGAAGATAAAGGAGCTGGAGAAAGAGCTCACCCTTGACAAAGTGGTGGCTGAGGTCAAGACAGTTTTATGGGCCAACATTGGCCAATCAATAACAGATCAATGGCAGTATATAGAGACTATTCATGAGCAAATGGAGCTCATAGGAAAAGCACACAGGGAAGTCCAAAGAGCAAGAGCATCTCTAGGCAATATGCCTGAGATAGCCAATAGAATGATCAACGTTCTCAATAACCGCACAGGTCCTCAGCTGGCAGCAATAGGGATCCCCAATAGAACTGAAACCATCTTGCTGATAAAGAGGGTCCTCACATTAAGAAGCCTGGTACAAACATTGGATAGAAGAAGCCAGGACATGCAAACAGAAGTAAACAAATTTATGGATAAGTTTGCAGCATTACAAAGCAGAGGCCTTCCTGGCTTACTGAACAGCGCAGGGAGGCTACTATCACATGAGAATTATGCCAAAAGGGTGAATACTTTTGCTACCAATCAGATCACTGCAGGATCAAGCACCCCAGAGGAAACAGGGCCAGCATCTGGGCAAAGTCTCTATGACAGAGTAGAGAACTTATTTTTTATTATGAATGAGATCAAACATTTGTTTGAAGTGCCTCCAAACTTCTACAAATATACAGAGGCAGATGAAACCTTAGATGCAATTTTGAGACATCAACTGCCTACACAGGAATGGTGGACCAAAATGATACAGTTGTTACTGTAAACAAGAGGCTTTCATCAAGTTTTTTCATCAAAAAATATAAGTCATCATGTTCAGAAAAATTTGATGCATTCAGTATGTCTGGAGAAGAATGGACTGAGCCAGCTCAGCAAACCAATTCGGCCACTAAAGCAATACTGACAGCTACAGATGACAGGGCCGAGAAAGCTACAGCATGACAAATCCATAAAGACACATCATTCAGCATTAATGCAGAACGCTCAACCGACTCAGTGACCTCCAAAGGTCAAAAAGACTTCTGACAGAAATAAAGAGTATTCATTTTGTATTTAGAGCAGCAATAACTTCCTTATCTGCTATTTTGTAAAGTTGGTGAGCGTATTTATTTATCAAGTGACTCAGCGGTTCAGATATTTTTGTATAACCGATTGTATATATTCCCCCTCGCATAAGCTTGCAGGGGTTGTTGATTTTCTCTTCAGGAGATACTATGCTGTAAATGTTCAGAGTTTTAATACCACAAAGCTGATGGAATTTCCAAAGTTATGTGTTGTCTGATGTGTTTTGGTGTGCTTGCTGAATGCTACAGGATTCCTGCGTATTTCATGGAACAATAAGTTTCTTTAACATGTTCGTTATGTTTGTTATTTCCTTCATAATCCATTCATGTTCTGTGTTTTACGGTTTAATGGCAAAGAAAAAGAATAGTCTCAGGATTTATTCATAGAATACCCTGAACTCAATCTATGCTATTATGTATGTTTTCCTCAGTTATAGTTATAAGAGTGTGATTCTTAATTGCTGCACTTCCAAACTATACCTTTCACAGTGATTATCGTTCAGGAATTCAAACCTGCTCCTGGTCAATACATCTATTTCTCACATCACCAACTTGGTGGAAATTTCTTAATTGCCTTCCACTGGTTAAACATACTTCATCATAACAATTTCAAGTTTGTCTCATGAAATATTTAAAAGGCCCTACTGCTTCAACAATCCCACTCAACAAATTCAAACAACCTGCAACCACAGACTCCATTGCCCAATGGTCTAAAACTGTCTGAAGATATCACCTTAGGTGCTGAAAGACATCATTCAACCAAAATTTTCAAACCAAACCCTCACCTCATATCTAGCCTAAGATCCTTAAGAACAAAGTTAAACAGTCAAAGAGAGAGCCCTCTCTGATTACAGGTTGGCTAGAACCTGTGATCCAAAGCTTGGTTAGTGGTTACCCCGGCCGTATTCCCTCTGGAGTCAAAGGGAACAACCTGGGTGTTAACAGAAGGTAATTGACTTTGCTCTTCGGGATCTTCAATAAATGAAGGTTCAAACAGTCTCAAGCTTTCTACATTAACTACTGAATAGATGTGCATGTAAGCTGGAAAATCAAGCCGAAAATCATTCTCACCAATTTTCTCAAGTATATTGAAAGGTCCATACCTTATTGGCTTCAGCCTCTTACCTTCACCATGCAATCTATCTTTGTTGATACACAGTCAAACTTGATCACCAACTTGGAAACAATTCTCAATCTTATGCTTATCATGTCTTGCCTTGTACTTGGCTTGGCTCTTTTCTAGTTGTTCCTGTACTGCCTGGTGAATCTCTTGGATTTTTTCAATGAACTTGGTTGCCTTGTCCACATCACTGTGTCCATCAACTGCTATTTCTTTACCAAAGACAAAATCCAAGGGAGACCTTGGTATGAAACCAAAACAGGTCTCAAAAGGAGATCTTTTTGTAGAAGAATGTTTAGCCCGGTTGTAAGCATGTTGCACATAACACAAATGTTCATCCCAAAGCTTGGGATGCTTGCTGCAATAGCCTTTGAGCAACTAGATCACTGTCCGGTTGACCACCTCTGTTTGGTCATCTGTTTGTGGATGAAAGGTTGTGCTATTCTTTAGTCTAGTGTCCATCAATTCCCACAGACTCGACCAAAATTTCCTAACAAATCGGGAATCTCGATCAGATACAATGGAAGTGGGTAATCCAAAATGAACCCATACATGCTGAAAAAATAACTTTGTTGTTTGTTTATTTATAATCTGTTTGTTACAAGGTATTAAAATACACATTTTGCTGAACCTATCCACAATAACATATAGATAGTTATGACCTTTTCTAGATTTATGCAGTCCCCCAACAAAGTCCATGGAAACACTTTCCCAAGGATGAGAAGGAACTGGTAGTGGAGTGTACAAGCCTAGTTTTCTATTGTTGGGCTTACTTTTAGCACCCATGGTACACCCTCTTACATATCTAGAAACCGTTTCATGCATTTTTGGCCAATAACAAAATCTTTGCAGTGGTGCAACTGTTTTACTTACACCAAAGTGACCTGATATTAGAGAAGTGTGTGCTTCTCGAATTATCTTTACTCTTTCGGTTTGAGGAATGCATAACTTTCCAAAATGATACAAGAGTTGGTCCTTAACATGATAATCCAATTCTTCTACTTGTTTTCCATGACTTAAAGTTGCATATACATCTTTGAAATCTATATCTTGAGCATATTGTTCAATGTAGCTTCCATGCATTACTGAGTTATGCTTAAGTATAGTAAATGCATTTATGATTGGTTTGGACAACATATCTACAACTTTATTGTGTATGCCCTTTTTATATCTGATGACAAGATGAAACTGTTGTAGAAAACCCATCCACCTATAGTGTCTTGATTGTTGCAACTTAGTTTGTGAGTGTAAATATTGAAGTGGTTGATGATTAGTATGTATAACTGTCTCTTTGCCTATTAGATAATGTTTCCACTTTTTCACACTCTATACTAATGCATACAATTCGTTATCATATGTGGGATAATTAACTACTGCATAATTAAATGTCTCAGAATGATAACATATGGGTTTACCATGCTGCATCAACACTTCTCCCATGGCATAGTCACTGGCATCTGTTTCAATCTCAAATGGTCTTTGAAGATCAGGCAGTGCTAGTACTGGTGCTATACTAATATTTTCTTTTAAGGTGTCGAAGGATTTTTGCTGTTTTCCTCCCCACTGAAACACCCTGTTCAATCTTGTTAAAGCATGTAAGGGAGCTGCAATCAAGGAAAAGTTAGCAATAAACTTTCTCCAATATTGTGCTACTCCTAGGAAGCTTGTAACTTCTGTAGCAGATTTGGGTTTAGGCCAGTTTATAATGATTGCAACCTTAGAGGGATCTATCTTCAAATCACCACCCCCTACAATATGATCTAAATAATTCAAAGATGTTTTGCCAAATTCACATTTTGATAGCTTAACATAAAGATTTTTTTTTTTCAAAACATCTAGAGTCTACTTTACATGCTTCAAATGTTCTTCCCATGTTTTACTAAATACAAGAATGTCATCTAGATATAAAATGAAAAAATCATCAATAAAAGGCCTGAGTACATCATTCATTACTCTCATGAAAGTAGCAGGAGCATTAGTTAAGCCAAAAGGCATAACTAACCACTCATACAGTCCTTGCTTTGTTTTGAAAGCAGTCTTCCATGCATCTTGCTTTGCAACTCTGACCTGATGGTAGCCACTATGCAAGTCCAACTTGGAAAAGTAAACAGCTTCTTTCAACTGATCTAATAGATCATCTATGCGAGGAAGGGGATAACGGTTTTTTATTGTTATCTTATTCAGTGCTCAGTAATCAATGCACATTCTCCATGAGCCATCTTTCTTTCTCACCAAGATAATTGGAGACCCACATGGTGATGTGCTAGGTCTTATGAACCCTTTCTCGAGCAGCTCCTGTACCTACTTCTTGATTTTTTCATTCTCTAAAGTGGATAACCTGTACATTCTGATGTTAGGCAATGGAGCATCTTGCTACAAACTAATATCATGTACTATTTCCTTTTTGGGTGGCAGACTTTTAGGTTCTTGAAATAGCATATCATATTTTGAAACAACTTTTTCTAAATCAGCTTGTTGTTTAGCATCACAGCCTTCAAATACATTGGTTTTATCAGGTTTCTTTTCCTTTACAACCATTAGTAAAAATTGTTTGCATGAATTTACAATTCTCTTCATCTTCCCTGAGTTTATGAGAGTATAATTATTCTTGAGTTTATGAGCTCTTACAATATATTCAATTCCATCTTTAACAAGTTGATACTTATTTTCAGCTCTATAGAAAATTTCTTTTCTATCATACAAGTAAGGACTTCCCAAAACAATTCCACATATATCCAAGGGAATTACATCTAACTCAACCTCATCTACAAATGATGAACCAATAGCAAACCTAAGTTTAGATTGTCTAGTCACTTGTAGCTTTGTTTTATCGCATAACCAACCCAATGGATATGGCTTCTTGTGAGGTGTGGTTAGTAATCCCAGTTTCTTTACAATTGCTTCAGAAATTAAGTTTACTTGTGAACCACTATCAAATAAAATATCAATCTTTTGATGCTTGGAAATAACTCTAATATGAAAAAGTTCATGTCTTCTTCTCTCATTTTCTTCACTATCAATAGTTTGTGCAGAATTACAAGTAGATGCTTCAGAATTTTTACCTTTTATACTTGTGGCTGCGATTGTTGTTTCATCCCCTGAGTCTGACCCCAAATCCTTTTGAATAGCTACAACAGTCTTCTTCTTTTTTCCATCGAACTTCTTGGGTCTCAGCTCTAGATGCAGAATCCAGCAGTGTTCATCATCATGTCCATCCTTCTTGCAGTGCATGCACGAAGGTTTGGTCTTTTGTATAGCATTTGCCTTCCTCTCTTTCCATTTCTGCTTTCTCTTTTCCTTGTTCTTTCTTGCAGTGGGTTTTGATGATCCCCCAACTTCTGGGTTCACATTCTTGCCCCTAGCCTCTAGATGTGTAGCCTGAACAGATACCTCATCTATGCTAGTAGGATTAAACATGAGAATGGTATGTCTCAAATAACTATGTAGACCACCTATATACTTCAGCAGAGTTTCAGGTGAGTCTAAAGAAATGCCTAGAATCAAAGCTCTTTTTCTAAATTCCTAGGTGTAACTTTTCACACTTTGCCCTTTTAATTAGCGATGAGTTTTCCAACTCATCATAGCTTGCTACATATAAGCTAGTGGACAGAATTTTTTTTTAATTGCAGAAACAAATTCACTCCAGACAGAAAGGATTTTACCATGCTTCTTCATGTCAGCTTGTGTCCTACATTCCCACCATACCAAGGTAGTTCCTCCAAGGCGTAGGCTAGCCAGTTGAATCTTACTTCTGTCTAAATTGATGCTTTGCACCCTACAATACACATCAATTTGTCTAATCCAATTATCCAGCTTCTCTGCATTCAACTCTCCATCATATATTGGCAAATCAAATTTAACATCTAATTTAATCAAATATGTTTTCTTTTTATTTTCAGGGCTATTAGGAGGTGTGGGAAGCTTTTCTTCTTTCCCTTTGCCTTTAGAATGGTCATTGAGGAGAGATTCTTCTAATCCTTTATCTTGTTTGGAGTTTGATGAATCTTCATATCTACCTTTCTTAAATTCCCTATACATTTCTTCTACCATGGCTCTCATAGTCAAGAAACTGTCCATGAACTGAGGGTCTGATTCCAAGGGAATTTCTTCTAACATTTTCCCCCTAGTATAGACTCTACCAATTTCTGGGTTAAATTCGGCCAATTCTCCTCCTCCTAGTTTAAGCTTTGATCTAGTTATCACTCACTAACAGTCCAACACAAATTTGTCTAACGTTAGTAACCTAGAGTTCTGATACCACTTGATCAGTAATTTATCTAAGACAAACAATAAGGTATTACAGACTCATGTGCATGGATATGCCTATGTTATTTTGTGCAACGAATCGATAAGATTGAGAAATACATGGGCAATGAAGCAGTTAAAGAAAACATAACATGCAACACATATAAACACAACAAGTTTAATAAGGATTTCACCCAATACTCTTGGGCTATGTCTCCTGGTCCAGCCTTCAGTGGTGGCCTCTCTATTATGTTTTCAAGCATAGTTTTTACAACAGTGAGCTCAATTTGAGTCTCACTCAATAGATACAAATCAGCAAGACTGTACTTGGATCCCCCAAGTCTCTGGAGTACACAGACTCTCCTTACTGAATCTTGACCTCTATTGGTCACAATGGCATGAGTCCAATCTGAGACTCAATACATGACAGGCATATACAGAGGAGTTCGCTTGAACCTCTCAAGCCTTCTCTAGAGTACACAGACTCTCTGACTCTCTCTGGCTCTGTCTTAACTCTGGCTCGATGTTGCCTTTGCTTCTACAGGTCAGCTCGGCTTCTTCTCTCTGCTTTGTTCTTCCTTATCTTGCTTACTTTCTCTCTATCAGTTTGTGGCTTTAAAGCCAGTCTACTTCTTGACTGTTTGTTTCCGCTTCCCAGATTTCCAGTTTTCCTGCCTCTGTCCATTTGAATCCCTCTGTCTTGCGTAATCAGTCACTGTATAATGCTTCACAGGGAGGTGGCCACCTATTTCATAATGGATGAGTGTCAGTTCTCTTGGACATGGCCGTTTATTCCGTTAACTCCAAGAATGCCCACGAAACACGACCTTCTACCAACGCATCGTCCATATCAGACTTCAAATCCTATACAACTCTGCCTGTTGACCCCATTAAATCTGGTCATCCATTGGAATGCGTCTCTGTCGTTGATCTGGGGGTCCCAGATCCTATGGTCATTGTTCATATTGAGTGGCTAAGTAGCATAATGTTTACCCGTCCGATGTGAACGGTTTTCTCTCTCTTCCTCAGGACGCGTGGCACTCGCTGTATGGCACCGGGCGGAATTTGGTTGAAACCACTTACCGCTCGTAGCCCCTCCAATATTCTGCCAATTTTGTGGAATCCTGCTTTCATGGAATCGGAACAATATCTGTTGCATTTTATAACATTTCGGGTCCGGGTGCTTGCGCCCTTTCCTTCTTTGAGGGGTTTGCTAATTGCATATCAGAAACTACCCCTGTTTCTCGAAATGGCCTCTACCTTTGCTAATTTGCGACAGTGCGCATTACCATGGGCTGACAGTCTGCGTGCTTGACCAACGGTCCTCGTTGCTCTGCGTTGATCACAAATTGCAACTGTTACGAGGATATCTCCGATAAGCTTGATCTTTGTAAGACTTTTAATCCTTGACATGATTTT
The DNA here is from genome assembly GCA_031772625.1 of Pinus tabuliformis. Taxonomy (NCBI): domain Eukaryota; kingdom Viridiplantae; phylum Streptophyta; class Pinopsida; order Pinales; family Pinaceae; genus Pinus; species Pinus tabuliformis. Next base: position 1,740,690,608 of record CM062819.1, on the reverse strand, counting down.
TAAAGAGTTCATGAAAACTTAGAGAGTGTTCTAGGATCCAATTTGGATCATTTAGAGCTTCCTTCATCCATAATATTTGAGTACAACAATCTACAGTAGCTATATACTCGGCTTCAACTGTAGAAAGTGATATAGATGTTTGTTTTTTGCTGAGCCAAGATACTAGACAATGTTCGGGGAAGAATTCATTTCCACTAGTACTTTTTCGATCATCGACACTTTTGGCCCAATCAACATCGGTGTATGTCATCACAGTAAGAGTTGAGCTCTTAGGGTACCAAAGACCAAAATCAAGAGTTCCTTTTAAGTATCTGAAAATTCTTTTTACAGCCAACACATGGGATTGTTTAGGAGCTGATTAAAATCTTCCCACCATTCCTACTGCTTGCACAATGTCAGGTCTCATAGCAGTTAAGTATAGGAGGGCTCCAATTATTGACCTATAATGAGTTGCATCTACCAGAGGAGAGTCATCATCTTTTCTTAGTTTACAATCTATGGTCATAGGTGTGCTCATGGGTGCACAGTCTTCTATTCCATATGTTTTAAGCATGTCTTTAAGATATTTTGCTTGAGATATGAACATGCTTGTTGTGGTTTGAGTTACTTGTAGTCCAAGGAAGTAAGATAACTCTCCTATCATCGACATTTCGAACTCTTTTGACATATTTTGAGCAAACTCATGGCTCATCTCATCATTATTGCTAGCAAAAACCAGATCATCAACATAGACAAGAGTGACTAGTAACTTATCCTCATCCATCTTCATGTACAGATTATTTCCTGCCACCCCCTTCTTGAAGCCTTGTTGTTGTAGATAGTGATCCAATCTTGCGTACCAAGCTCTAGGAGCTTGTTTCAACCCATATAATGCATGTTTCAACTTACAAACAAAGTATTTTCCTTCTGCTAGTTAAACCCTTCTGGTTGCTCCATGTAGACTTCTTCCTTGAGTTCCCCATTCAGAAATGTTGATTTTACGTCCATTTGACAGACTTTGAATCCTTTTGAGCAAGAAAATTCCAAGAACATCCTTATAGCTTCCATGCGAGCTATCGGTGCAAAAGTTTCTTCAAAGTCAATTCCTTCAATTTGTGAATAACCTTTACAAACAAGCCTTGCCTTATTTCTGATGACTTGTCCATCTTCATTCATTTTGTTTTTGAACACCCACTTGGTTATAATTATATTTTATCCTTTGTACGAGGTACCAACTCCCATGTCTCATTCTTCTCAATTTGAGACATTTCTTCTTCCATGGCTTCCACCCAATGAGGATCCTTACTTGCTTGAGTAAAAGTTTCTAGTTCTATCATAGATAGGAGAGCAACATCATTTTTCCTTGGTGTACTTGTCATCCTTCTTTGGGTTTTTATCCCCTCATCTACATTGCCAATAATTTGCTCTTGTGGGTGATGTTTTTGGAGGAATTTTACCTATGAAGGGGTTTGAGATGGTTCTTTTTCCTTTTGTTTTTCTTGATCTTTTTCCTCTTTTTCAGGTTCTTCTTTGTTTTCTTCAATGAGAGGGTCAACTTCATGATCTTCAATTTCCTTTTCTGGAAGGTCTTCATCAATCTTCACATCAATGCTTTCCACTATTTTCCATAGTTGATTATTGTAGCACTTGTAGGATTTTCTCCTAGCAAAATATCCAAAGAATATTCCTTGTCAACCCGAGAATCAAACTTTCCTGGTGAGTCATCACTGATTTTTATGAAGCATTTTCTTCCAAAAATCTTGAAGTATTTCACTGAAGTAGGTCTTTCTCTCCATAATTCATAAGGAGTCTTCTCATTATTTGGTCTTAGTTGAGTTCAATTCAAGGTATAAATTGTTGTCCCAATTGCTTCTCTCCAAAATTTTGGCTGCAAGTCAGCTTCTAGTAACATTGTTCTTGCCATTTCTTGAATAGTTTGGTTTATTCTTTCAACTACCCCATTTTTCTTAGGTGTTCTAGCAGCAGATATTTCTCTTTCGATTCCATGTCCTTTACAGAATTCATCAAATTCTTTTGATGTGAATTCTCCCCCTCTATCCGTTCTAAGACATTTAATCTTAGAATTCCTTTTAATTTTCTACAAGAGCTTTAAGATTCGTAAAACATTCAAATGCTTCAGATTTATATTTTATGAAATATACCCACATCATTCTAGTATATTCATCAACAAATAAAGACAAGTACATTTCTCCTTGGAGCATCAAAGTTCTAGTTGGTCCACATAAATCAGCATGAATGATCTCCAAAGGTTTTGATGTAAAGAACTCCTTGGTCTTGTGGCTGGTTCTAGTTTTCTTTCCATGTTGACATGGACCACATACACCTTGATTTCGCTTGAATAAATTTGGGATGTCTCGACTGCATTTATCTTGTTGATATTGATCAAGTTATTGAAACTTGTATGTCCCAGTCGCTTGTGCCACAACCAACTTTCATCTATTTGACTTAGGTAACATTTATCTTCTTGAATTTTGTTCAGAATGTAGACGTTATCTGATGTTCTAACTCCTTTCGCCACAAGTTCTCCTGAGGAAGAGTTCCTTATTTCACAATATTTAGTGCTAAAGACAACATTATGTCCTTGATCACAGATTTGGCTAACACTCAAGAGATTGTGTTTGAGCCTGTCTACCAGCAAAGCATTTTGAGCCTTTCCTTTTCCATTAATAAGGGTAACAGTTCCTTTTCCAACAATTTTGGCAGATCCACTTCCAAAGGATACATTTCCTTCCTTTTTTTTCAATGAGACAAACTTCCTTTTGTCACCTGTCATATGTTTGGAGCACCCACTATCCACAAACCAATGATTTTCATCATTGTGAGCACATAGAGCTAGGCCACATTTATCCGTATTAGGATTCTCATCTTTTGCTTCTCTTCTTTTGAGGGGGAAATTTTGTTCATTATGTCCATTATCATTATGTAATGAGCAAATGTGATCAAATTTGGCCAAAGGATCAAAAGAGTTGTAGGTCTTGATTTGTCCTTTCCCTTTGACACCATATGGATTATTTGTTTGATCCTTCAATTTTGGTGTTTCATTCTTACGAGCCATGCAATGTTTAGCTTGATGACCAAAATTTTACAATAATAACAATGCCCAAAAAACATAGTTTGGTACCTGTTGTAATAGCCATGATTTGAATCAACATTCTTCCTTGGAGTTACTCTTTCTTCATTCTTTGGATTTGATATGGGCCTTTGATGAAATGATTTTTCTTCTTTTGGGTTGCTGGAAAGTATGTCAGCATAGCTTTTCGCATTATCCTTAGTACTTGATGATTCTCCTTTAAAACCTATCCCAGATTTGTCATATTGAGGTTTTTGGGAAATTAGGATAATGTCAAGTGTTTGAGAGCTTTCCCAACTTTTTTTGACTTACTCCAATTCCTTCCTCAGAGATACTATTTCAACTTCACGATTTTCACAAATTTCTTCCCTTTCTTTTATCTTATTTATCAAGAGGTCTTCCCTTATTTTTGCTTCCTCCTTTTCTACCTTGAGAGAAATGATTTTATTTCGTAATTTCTCATTTGCTTCAATGACAATCATTAACAATTCATCTACATTTCCTTCTAGTCCTAAATCATCATCATTTTTGAATGCCATGAATAATACTTCTTGGCTTCCATCATAATCATTTTCTTCATCTGATTCATCATTACCTCCTTTGCGATGAGGGAAATGATTAGTTGATTTCTTTTTTATGACTACAAATTCATCTTCATCAGACTCATCTTGCTTAGAGAAGAAATTATTCTTATTAAACCCTTTCTTTTTGTATACCATCCTTTTAGAATCCTCCTCATCATCACTATCATGCTTATGAGGACATTTTGCAGCATAATAACATATTCTTCCACATTTGAAACAAATAAGAGAGTACTTACCTTTTAGCTTGGATCCTTTCTTTAGTCTTCATATAAATTGTGCCAATTCGGATTCAACATCGGAGTCATCACTGCTAGTATTCCATCCTTCCCCCTTTTTTTATTTTGAGGCCTTGAATGTTGCATCTTTGGAACTTGGGATTCCTTTTCTCATCTCATAGGAAATGAGGATTCCATGAAGTTCATCCATCTTGAGAGTATCTTGGTCCTTCATTTCTTCTATAGCACTTACTTTGGAGTCAAATCTGTCAGTGAGAGATCTTAAGACCTTTTGAATAACAGTTCTTTCTTCAATCTTTTCTCCCAATCCTTTAAGAGAGTTGACCACTTCAGCTACTCGGAGAATGTATGATGCAATATCTTCTTCATTATCTATTTTCAGACTTTCGAACTTCCTTCTATGAGTTTGAAGCTTTTCCTTCTTAACTTTGGAGTCCCCATCATATAAGCTAACTAGATTATCCTATACTTCTTTGGCCGAGTCAAAATTCATGACTTTTGTAAATTCAGAATCAGTGATTCCACTAGTGATGGAATTTAAGGCTTTTGCATTTTCAATGTAAGCTTTCCTTTCGTCTGGATCAGTTGGAAGAGTGGAAGGAGCAGTGTACCCATTGAAAACCGAATGCCAAACTTCGGGTCCAAGGGACATTAAGTAGTAGGACATTCTTTTTTTCCAAAAACCAAAATTTGTGCCATCGAACAAAGGAAGCCTTCCTGACACTTCTTGATTTTTCATTGTGACTAAGAATCCTTCTTCCAACTATTAGGTTGGTTATGAAGAAGTTGATTCTGATACCAATTGTTGGAAATACTGAGAGGGGGTGAATCAGTATTTTCTTTCAATTGTTATTATTACCAGTTAGATTCTTCGCAATTTAATTAGAGAAACGTATAAGAATAATTTGATTGAGTATAAAAGAATAAATACAATGTATGATAATTATTCCCAAGCACCAACTTGGTTTTTAATGAGGCTCCTACCTCTAGGGATTCAAACCTATCTCATCCAAGGCACCTACCTTGTGTTTAGGAGCACCAACTCCAAGGACACCAATCCTGTTGTTTAATAGAGAATGTGTAAAGTACTTACTTCAATGTTCTTGGCATATTCTTCAATGTCTTCACTACTTCAAAAACAAAAGCACTTTGGCTTTTCTTTGTACTCCTTTATTTACTTCACTGTCCACTGTCCAAAAGAGAGCTCTTCACTTTCCAAAGGTGGGTTCTACAAAATCACTATGCCATTGTTCAAGTGTCACTATAGTCTGGTCTTTACATTCCAAGGAGATCTTCTATCACTTAATCCAAATAATGAGAGACAACTTTATTGCTAATTATTATAAAGCTTGAATATTGCACTTGAAGCTTGAGCCACAGTCCTAGAACCGAGGTCTAGATTCACTGTATGATGATCCACGTTACAGTTCTCCAAGGTATAGAACCACAGACTCGAGGTATAGATCCTGCATTTTCATTGTAATGGCTGAAATATACTCCTCCAATCTGACCTTTGTAATGAGACACCAGTCAAAGAAAAAAAGGGTCACCACTATAAGAGTATGTTGCTATCCGTGCAAGGAAATTGTTGTTACAGGACTGAGGTGTAAACCACTGAATCTGAGTTAATGATGCACAAGTGTTTGTCACAGTCTGCAGATGCTCCTTCTCCAAATCTGTCCCTAGACCGAGAGATATATTCTTAAATTGTGTGTCTCTCATGTTGTCACAAGCCCACAATTAATATTGTCCACTTTCATGTTGTCCCTAGCCCATACTTACACTAGATTGTAGTCATTAACGAAAGAGTTTCATTGTTGTACAGTCCGCAATATTTTACTGCTACACTATAAACCTAGACCACACTGAAATTGCCATAGGATCTGTCCAGAAGTCCACACTCCTTTGGTGTAGATAATCTCAGTTCTATGTTGAGACTGCCCTTTTCTTTGATATCAAGTTCACAAGATGTGAACTTTCTGTTCCTTGTTCTTCTTCTACAGTCTGAATTACTTGACTGTCTTTTTCACCAAATTCTTGTCCTTGAAACAGAGGTCTAACCTCTTATTTATACACGTTCTGCGTCTTGAAAATGAACAATCACATCTTCTAGGTCAAGCTGAGATGACTTGTCTTAATATAGGTCGGCTCAATAGGCAAAGAATTAATTTAATCTTTAAAAATCAATTTCTCTCTCGTTATTTGGAATTTCGGGACACATAATAGCTCATTAGAAAGGTAAAAGTATGCCCTTTTAGGTGGTCTAGGTCTCATGATGAAATTTCTTTTCTAAGATAGAAAAAAAACATTATTTCATGTGATTGATCATTTAATAGTGCAGAAATGGAGGCAGGGCAAAGTGTCTTTGAGTGTTGGGCTTCTTCATCGTTTGGTTTCTTCATTGATTACCACCGTGTCCCTACCTTCTTCAATATATTGACATCAATGACAACTAAAGAAGTTGAAATCTAGCATGCAAATAAATGTGTCTCTTATCAACTATGAACCTAACTAGGTATTTGATGTCTAAAGTCCAAATGGTTCCATTGTATTGACATAATTTTGATATAGTTAACTTCATGCTTCGATTTGTATTTGGTTGTACTTTCTTTTGAATATTTGCAGGTACATAATGTTCAAGATAATGAAGATGTTCATATAACCATGATGAAGGAATTTATGGTTAAAGATGACCTTGATGTCATAAGAAGGAATCAAGCCATGAAAGATTATCTCAAGAAGAAAGTGGTTAATCTCCCTATGTTGAGAGGGAGCCTCGATGGAAGAAAGGATATATCTCCCTAGTTGAGAGAGAAGGCATATTATGACAATGAATACTTTGAAGTAATCAAAAGTAATATCAATAAATGTTTGTGATTCATGATGTTGGAAACAAAAGACTTGAGTAGTATTAAGGCTATATTTGGTGTTGTTGGAGAAGTGGTAGATGAAATCTTCCGAAAAAATTGTATATAACATGATGATGATATAAGCGGCATCCAAATGAATAAGTGATGCAGGAGCATTCAACCCAAGGAAAATCATTATAAATAGTAGACATAAGGGGTCATGTGTTTATTTTAGAGTTATTTCTGAATGTCTCAATAGAGTGTGAATTGTGTGTTTATGATGAATTATGAATTAAACTCGTAGGTTCTGTGACAGGGGTTTACAGAGAGAGTTCTACAAAACACCCAGAGAGAGAGAGAGGAGGTCGATTCAGCAGAATCGAAATGGACCATTGAGTCTAATTGAAGCGGCAAAGCGAAGCTCTGGAGAGGTAGCAGAGTGAGGATTCACTAAGGAGTAAGCTCAGAGTGCTTGAGCAGTGGAAAGGCGGAAGTCGAAGCCCTAAATAAAACAAAGAAACCACAGAAAACTCACTAAAACAACGGAGAAATTCCAAGTAAAAGGAATAAACGGAGAAGTGCAAGTGACGCTCAGCAGCCATTAGATCTTATAGATCAATGGCTGTGATTTAATCACATCGGCTGAAGACCCTTTTAAAGTGATCGGAATGAGCCTTGGAGAATTGCGAAGAGCGAGCAGCGATTAATCGCGGACCATTGGATCGTGGCCAAATCAATGGTCACAATTAAATCGCATATTAGTGATCGGAGGTGGCAAGGGTCAACAGTATGAGTGTTGCGATATCACCGACAGCGATAATCGGCGATCGGCGTTGATAATATATCGACATTGGCAGAGATTGGGATTATAAGCAGACAGACTTGGAAGGAGCGGACCCGAAGGTATTTGAGAACGCAAATACATAACATTTGAAGTCTGGTACATGATTTGGCGCGGGATTTCCTTTGTATTCCCATATGTTTAATATTTTCGATAGTTTATATGGCGCAGACCTTTTAACGCAAAAGCATGTGTTAAACGATTTGATAGTTATATCGGAGTCGGAGGAGGGGTGATGGCATATATATGTATGACCCGTTGAACATGTGATGGCCGATTGCGATGAGGTTTTAGCCTCGGGTTTTGTGCAAAACCGTATAAAGGAGGAATAAGGCGTATTTGCGTGGAATTCATTTGTGTAAGGATTTCACCGAGAGATTAGCGCCGATAGTGTTTTGTGTGAAACCAAAGCATATGAAAAGTTATATATAGGGACTGTGGTTCTGAAGGTTTATTATAGTCCTGACAGAGGGTTACAACGGGGTGATTGGTTCCGATACAAAGGAACAGCTGTATAAAGGGGCCTTGACCATTTATGGTCTGAAGATTTAACTCCTTCGTTGAGTTAAATATCCTGGGATAGTTGTGGATGCATTGTTGAATAAATGCAGACTGTGGGTATGTGCGGGTTGACCCTGGCATCAGTTGGCTAAGTATGGTTTATGTCGGGTGTAGCCTTGCACCATTAGTGGTATCAGAGCAGAAGTTTGAAATCAGAGCAGATTTGTAATCTGTAAGAGGGAACTTTGAAGTTCTTGGAAGACTGTAGCAGTTCCAGTAGAGGACTTGGAAACCAACCAGAGGACAAGCCATTCAAAGTGCAGAAGAATGGGAGAGCAAGATCATGCATAGATCTTGGAGGTAAGACAGTGTATTTTATCTCAAAGTTAAATTGAAGATTGTTGGTTGCAGATGAAGCATCTCATAAAGGACAGCAAGAGAAGCTGTGAGAGAAGAACATATGTGTTCTTGAAGACAGAGTAAGGAGAATACTCTAAAAGAAAAGTGGCAGTGAACCTGAAGAATCCAATAAGAGATTGGACAGAGAGGACAGCTGAAGTGTTCTCAAGAGAGAGTGAGAGATTTCAAAAGCCTAGAAGGAGCAAATGTGTTGCTCAAGAAGAGGTTCCAGACAGAGGACCTACGCTTACCAAAAGACTGAGTGAGGAGAGCTTAGTGAGGTAAGATTGCATCCAGGAGGACTAGTTGTTGTAGAGGCTTGTTGCAAAGGAGCTCATGAAGAAAGAAGAGAAGAAGATGACTACTGATAGTCATAGCAGAGGTTCAGAGAGAAGCCACAGCAGAAGATATGAGAAGAAGGATGCCAAGGCAAATGGCAAGAGAATGAGTCAAGAAGAAATTGACAAAGAGGTTGTTGAATTAAAAGAACAACTAAATGCATTAAGGAGAATGCTTAAGGAAAGCCAGAGACTAGGTTGGGTCTTGAGGAAGAAGCCAGTAGAATGGCATGAGATGCAGAGAAGGCTGCAGCAAAAGAAAGTGAAGTGGTTGAAGGGAAAACTCAAGGAAGTTGAGTTAGAAATGGAAGAATCCATTTGTGAACCAGAACAAGGAGAATTTTTGGGAGATAGTGAAGATGAAGACTTGAAGACTGAAACTTCAAGTAAGTCCGAAGGGTCACATGGTTTTAAATCTGACAATTTGTGTATGTTTGCAAGTGAAGGACAATTGGTTGATATTGTCATGAAGAAGGAAAAATACAAGCAGAATCAAAATTCTGTTCTGGAAGAAGATGAGGTAGATAAATATCATATACAGCTGGTGGAAGATGTCAAGCAACTAAGTGAAGGGCTTGAAGAGATTGAAGAAGATACCATCGAAGAATTTCTTAATCATATGAATGATTTAGAATAGCAAGGAGACATGATGGTTGAACCATCAAGTGAGACCATAGGGTCTTATATTTTTAAAATTGATAGTTTGTGTATGATCGCAGATATTGCAGGAGAAAAATAGCCATTTGAAGATATCTTCAGAGGAGATAAACAGTAAGGGACTGAAGGAAAACTTGAGGAAGATATTATGTTAGCTGAAAACATAGTAAAGGATCATCAATTCACTATGATGATAGGCACAGTAGAGATAGCCATGGAAACTGTTGAGACAAATAGTAGGGAAGAAGGACATCTATTGAAGGATGTTAAGAAGGAGGAACCCTATGCAAAGGATTTAACCTTGGGAAAAGGAACACTAACAAAGGAGTGTTTTGAAGAGGATGGATAGTCTTTTGAAGATATCAAAATTCTAGGAGAGTACTCTAGGAGAACAGAGTATGATGGAGAATACCTCTTGAATGAGGGAAGTGGTGATTTGCTACAGCAGAAAGACCTTAAGATTACAAGGATCAAAGGAAGACAGTGTTTTAATACTGTAACACAGCATGTAAAGGATGAATCAGGAAGAAGAGAGCATTGTGATGAAGTGCTTGCTAAGTGTGAAGAGGAAATTAAACTACTGGAGAAACTGATAAGAGAACCTGACAGTAGAACACAAGCTGCAGTTACAATTTCTGAAGAAGATGTGTCTCAAGTAGGCATGGAGACAGGAAGATGCAATAATTTGTTTGCAGGTTCATTAAACAGCATGGATGAGTATGAGTATGTGATCAAAGAGATTGAGCAGAGATTGTTTGAAGATGGTAAAGAGACGATAGGAATCAAACAATTTCAAAGTAAAGATAAGTAGCAGCAGGTTAAAGGAGGAGGAGTTCACTACAGTGGACAAGAGAAGGAAGGCATCATTAGAATAGATGGTCTGGAAGAGAGACTAATGGACAGTTTCATGAATTCTGTTGAGAATTCGAAATAGAGCAACAAACTGAAATGTTGCCAAAGAAAGAAGAGGCACCAAGGCCTCATGTTTTTAATTTTAACAAGTGTTTTGTGAATGCAGGTTTTGTTGCAAATGCTGGAGGAGATTTGGCACAAGTGAACAGCCAAATAAAAGTGAAAGAAGAGAATTCTGTGGAAGAATTCAATCCATGGAATGGAGAAATTAATTTGTTGAACAGTCATGATTTAATCATGAGAGAGGGTAAGGATGATGGGGAGGCAGCAAGTAAAGCAAAAATGGCAGCAAGTAAAGCAAGAGCAAGTAAACCAAAGAATGAAGCAAGTAAAAGAAAATTCAGCATAGAAGACAGCAACAGTAACCTGAAACAAAGAGAAGAAGACAGAAGTAAGAAGCAGAAGATGGACCAGCCCAAAGATATGCTGGACATAGAAATTGAAGAAATATGGTAGCAGATGATGAAGCAATTCAAATGGAGGAAAATGGTAACAGCAGCAAGCAAGATCAATCAGAAGTTGAACCTGATTGACAGGAAGAAGAAAATGGAGAAAAAGACAGCAAAAGTGCAGCGGCAGCAAAGGAATAAAGCATCTGGACAGTTACAGAACAAAGTGTGGGATCCAAGAAGACCAAGACCAGAAGACACATGATCAGGAGATCATGAATATTTTCTACTTTGGGAGTCTGATGCAGGAGCATTCAGCCCAAGGAAAATCATTGTAAATAGTAGACATAAGGGGTCATGTGTTTTTGGGAAATTAGTTTCCTAAGTCTCAAGTCAATTTAATATTTAGGCTTTTAAGTGTGATTTAATTAGATGTTCTCAAAACAAATAAATGAGAACATGAGTAGTTCCATGATCCTAGGAGCAAGGGAGATTTTAGGCATAAAAGGGAGAATAGATGTGGACCATTGAGAAAAATAGGGGGCTTTTCTATTTTAAAACAGAGAAAATATGGAATGGATAAAGTCTGCCATATATGTACATATGCATGCATGCAACGAGCTTTAGGCTTTTGTTAAAGGATGGGATTAGGTCCTTCATAGTAATCCAATCCCAGTTTCTATATAAACATATGTAAGCCTACGGGCAGAGGAGGAGGCCACCAATAGTAGAATCAGGCCTGGGCGAGACGAGGAGTCTCGAATGTAATCTTTGCATTTACATTAATATATATACAAAGTTATTTTTGAATGTCTCAATAGAGTGTGAATTGTGTGTTTATGATGAATTATGAATTGAACTCGTAGGTTCTATGACAGGGGTTTACAGACAGAGTTCTGCGGAACACGCAGAGAGAGAGAGAGGAGGTCGATTCAGCAGAATCGAAATGGACCATCGAGTCTAATTGAAGTGGCAAAGTGAAGCTCTGGAGAGGTAGTAGAGTGAGGATTCACTAAGGAGTAAGCTCAGAGTGCTTGAGCAGTGGAAAGGCAGAAGCTGAAGCCCTGAATAAAATAAAGAAACCATAGAAAACTCACTGAAACAGCAGAGAAATTCCAAGTAAAAGGAATAAACGGAGAAGTGCAAGTGACGCTCAACAGCCATTAGATCTTATAGATCAATGGCTATGATTTAATCGCATCAGTAGAAGACCCTTTTAAAGTGATCGGAATGAGCCTTGGAGAATTGCGAAGAGCGAGCAGCAATTAATCGTGGACCATTGGATCATGGCCAAATCAACGGTCACGATTAAATCGCATATCGGCAATCGGAGGTGGCAAGGGTCAACAGTATGAGTGTTGTGATATCACCGACAGCGATAATCGGCGATCGGCGTTGATAATATATCGGCATTGGCAGAGATTGGGATTATAAGCAGACAGACTTGGAAGGAGCGGACCTGAAGGTATTTGAGAATGCAAATACATAACATTTGAAGTCTAGTACATGAGTTGGCGCGGGATTTCCTTTGTATTCCCATATGTTTAATATTTCTGATAGTTTATATGGTGCGGCCCTTTTAACACAAAAGCATGTGTTAAACGATCCGATAGTTATATCGAAGTCGGAGGAGGGGTGATGGCATATATATGTATGACCCGTTGAACATGCGATGGCCGATTGCGATGAGGTTTTAGCCTCGGGTTCTGTGCAGAACCGTATAAAGGAGGAATAAGGCGTATTTGTGTGGAATTCATTTGTGTAAGGATTTCACCAAGAGATTAGTGCCGATAGTGTTTTGTGTGAAACCAAAGCATATGAAAAGTTATATATAGGGACTGTGGTTCTGAAGGTTTATTATAGTCCCGATAGAGGGTTACAGCGGGGTGATTGGTTCCGATACAAAGGAATAGTTGTATAAAGGGGCCTTGACCATTTATGGTCTGAATATTTAACTCCTTCGTTGAGTTAAATATCCTGGGACAGTTGTGGATGCATTGTTGAATAAATGCAGATTGTGGGTATGTGCGGGTTGACCCTAGCATCAGTTGGCTAAGTATGGTTTATGCTAGGTGTAGCCCTGCACCAATAAGGACCTTGAAGGTTTGTGTTTTCTTATTTGTATGTTTGAAAGTTTATTATTAATTGGGATTTTTGTTTGTATAGGTAAATCTCTCCATAAGAAGTTCAAAGGATGCTTGAACAAGTGGATATATCTAGTTTATTAGGGAGAGTTGAAGCATCTAATGGTGGATGCTTGGGAGGACATTTGGTCAGTGTGTGTGTTGATGTCTAGATCCCAAAAAGAGAGGGTGGCATTATTTTTGGAGCTCTGACCTTGTATATGCACCTAGATCCCTGGGTTGATGGTTAGTTAGTAAGCCTGATTGTACCTAGATTGGATGAAAGCTTTAGTCCATCTTAGTCCCACCCAGATAGATAACCTTGGTCAGGTATCTAGTTTGAGGCACTGAATGTGTTAGAACTCTTCATAGTTCATTTTGGATATCTCCCATTTACCTTTATATATAGGTAATTATGAATACCTCCCTAGTTAAGAGGGAGTGTTGAAAAATGTAACTAAGTCCGTTCTTCATAATTGTACTTGAGTCATGATGTAATATATTTATCAAAAGAAAGTAAAAGAAATTTATTATTAATAAAATTGATAGGTTTCATGCTTGGGTCGATTATTTTTAGGTCAAAGCCTCCAATGCGGGCTTCTAGGGTTTGTGTCAAGTGTCCTTGTCCATGTCATAATGTAAAGAACCCTTCTTGGGAACTATTTGTCAAGAAAGAAATTTATTTTATATTAAAATGGGTCTTCTAGGCCTCCTCCAACGAGTGGGCCACAAAACTGGACAAGTCGGCCTAAAACTAGGTAGCAGAATCACTATATAAAGGCAACAACTTGACCTCATTTGTCACTCACACACAACATGTTCGATCTGCAGTAATTGGGCCAAGAAAAAGTGTGAAATTCAAGGAAGAAGGAGAAGAAGGATAGCGAATTCCCTAGAGGAATTGTAGATTCAATAATATTTCTAAAACTCTGCCATATAAGTAATGGCACTAAGGCATCTTTAAAAAATATCAAAATCATGGAGTAACAAAGATTCCCTTAACAAGGTATGTCCATATAATTTTCTACACAAATTGAATATGCCATTTAGGTTGATCAGACTTTGATGCTTTAAGAAACCTTGGGGCCTTGTACTTCTTATAATTCGGTTCAGCTTCTAAGTATGATCAGCATCACAACAGACTTTAATGCAAACCTTTGACCACCATTTCTTTTCTAGTTACATATGGAGCTTTTTAATGCATATTTAATTAATCCTTGTAGCTAGAAAATGTCTTCAAGGAGAACTAAGAAATTTGTAATTGATATGAGCTTGTGATTCTTGAAATGGTCTAGATATTGAAGACACTTATCAACCATGAAACATTAGTCAAATCATTTCTTAAGAGGGACTCCTTTCCATAACTCAAATGTATATTGCCTTCCACAAGTTACAAACAATTTTTATTAGACCTCATGCATAAGAAACATTTTTTGTTGTTTTTTCCATTGACTCATGTATTTCGAGCATGTTTTCTTGATCAACCCCTCGAGGACTCTTGGGTTCCTACTAATTATGGAGTTGATCTAAGGCCATTCGATCTATACGAGACAACTTGAGGCCAATGCTAAGGCCTCTCGTCCCCCTACAACCGACTCTGAGGCCTTCTTGGCTTACCCATGGTTAGAGTAGGCATTTTCGACCTCTTGTCCCAAACTTCGTATTTGTTCATCCTTGACCAATAAACATCAAAAATTTTGGATGGTATGAGATCTCTTATGAGATTGGTCTCTTGAAGTGAGGATGGCTAATGCTAGCCCTAGCTTTAAATTTTCTTGACTTTTTCAAATGTTTCTCTTTCACCATAGCTCTGATACCATGTTGGATTTTGAATGATCTCCTTAATTGATAATTACTTCTGATGATTCTTAAACCAATTCATCTTATACCACATTCATCATTAAGTAATTATACAAGAAAATATTCAATAGTAAAACAATAATGACAATAGAGACAGTGAAGGACAAGAGACAGAAAATTATACTGGGAAAACCCCAAACCAAGGGAAAAACCCAACAACCTTTTCTTAGAGAAATGTATCTAATTCAACAAGGAATACAATCTGAATTTTATAGTCAAATTAACTCAAAATCACCAGTAACCAAACCCACGTCAACCTTGGGCAAACTGCCCTCAATTTTCCTCAAAAATTTTGGCCTTCCTCAAAGAATTATGCCCGCCTCAGATTTCATCCTTCCTTAGATTTGTCCTTCTAAACCCTCAGATTTTTCCTTCAAATAGCCTCAGAAAATATCATTTTTTTGATCTGAATTCTACCCAATGGAGGAGGCCAAATATATGGTGACCAAAGGAGCTCGAATGGACATGTCCCTTGGGCTGAGATGACTTGGAGCTGACCTTACATTTTGGAGGCAAAATTTAAGTTTCAAAATTTGAATTTTCTCTCTTTTTGAAGCCGACTTGAAATGCAATTTATATTTTTCACTTTTCTTTTATTTTGGAAGGCTAGAACTAGTTATGAAGACCAACCATAGCTACAAAAATTCAACATGAACTAGTATTGAACAATCAAAATCTAAGCTTAAATTGTTATGTACCTTGCAGACTTAGGGCCACCTACATTTCTTTTTGCAACATATAAATGGCCAATGTGCAAGTGAATAGATAGCATAACTCTAATATGGTGCATATTCAATGCCTTGAACTTTGTACATGAATATGATTTGGAATGATTACAGTTATGATGTGGTGTTTGGATATCAAAATTTCTGACAATTCTGTAACACTAGATGGAAGGTGCATTCGTATGACAATGCCTTACACAGTATCAACAAAAGCACATAAGCATATGACTCTAAGTGCATAACAGAGGGAACCCTTAACTTTTATCATGAGATTAACCTACAAAAGGGAAAAATTGATGGCTATGGATGAAGAAATTACCAAGAACAAGCAACCCCTTAATTACCTATCTTCCTATTGCACTAGGAAGACATAATTTTTTATCTCCTACTTGAATTTATCAAGCAAAGTATTCATATGTACCTTGTCGTAATCTGCATTGCAATTGGTCTTTGTACAGAGCTTCATGGACAATTGGCTCAAGCCTCAGATGATGTTATTGTATTAAGCCTTTGATTTGGTATTGAATTTTATGACATTCTTCTATACCATCTCATCTAGATTGTGAAGCTTATTAAGAAATGGATCATTGGAATCACCCATTGACAAAATAATTGTACATAACCATCAACAATATTAGAATTTTGTTGTAACCAATGTAAGAGGTTCTTGTTTTGTGGCATGTAATGTACATATGGTATGATTGGATGCACTCAACCAAGACATGTTACAGCTATGAATGTTGCCAAGTGAGTCAGTGAAGGAATGAAAATTGAATTGGAAGATAAAGTTGGTTATGCCCTTCAATTCGAGGATGTAACTGGACCAAATATTATAATCAAGTACATGAGAGATGGAGTGTTGTTGCGGGAAACTATCCAGACCTAGACCAATAACGTGTAATTGTTATGGCCGATATGTGGTACTCCTTTTCCTGTAGAATAGGAAATATGGATAAAAAGATTAAATAATTATTGCATGGTGAAGATGATGGTAAATGGATTCATAATAGTGCACCTATAGGAAGGAATGATGATGTCACTGAATCCTCTAGAACATTTGAAGAATCTTATTCCTAAAGAAATACAAACAAAAAGCATTTGATGTTTATTTCTAATTGTATTTGTTCCTTCTGACAAGAATTCCTACTCTGAGTTAAGTAGAAAGGGTGCATAATTCTTGCATTTGAAAGAAAAACAATCCAAGTCAGAATAAAAACCAATACTGTTGAGAGGTCATTTTTACACGGTTAGAAAAAATGCAGTCAAACTTAAGTAAAATTGATAATCCATTTAGCTTCTCATGTTTATTCATGTTCAAAGGGAGTATATCAATTGAAAATCCATATTCTTATAGAGAAAGTAGAAAATTGTATAAGTTAGTCCATTGGAAATAAATGGCAGTGCTTTGTGCTTTTGTTGAAAGTGAGGTATAAGTTCATTGACCAAAAAGTGTTGAAAAAATCACATGAAAGGATAGTGACTAGCAGTTGTCAAGAGGAAGACAAAGAAAAATTTTGACTGCCCTATCTTGGATCTGGATGAAAATTAGAAGCACAAGCTCAGGGGGAGCAAAAGAAGTCCCCGGTGATAGAAATAAAGGAGACAATGCAAATAAGGGAAGCACGTGTCAAGAATTATTGTGAAAATGCAATTAAGAGAAGACATTGTTTCAAGGAAAGTTACCTTTTTCCATTGATGCCAAAGGGGGAGAAAGAGAAGAAGCAAGAAAACAGAGGGAGCATTATCGACAAGGGGAATTATGACAAGTGTGTTGCCATCAATGACAAAGGGGGAGATTGTTGAGGTGTTCCCATTGATGTCAAAGAAATGGTCAAGCATGGACGAAATTGTTTAGAGGTTCATCATTGATGTCAAAACAAGTCAAAGTTTTTTAATTAAGAAGCCCTTAATCTAGTTGAGGTGGTGCAAAAGGACTTGAATCCCTTCATGTTCAAATGAAAACCAGAAGCAAACCCTGAAGTAAATCAATATTTGGTGGAAAAAATCAAGGAAAACACAAGACTGTATTTAGCCATCTTGTAATGCCCGTTGAGACCTCTCCAACGGTATGTGGTGCACCTTCTAACTCCTCACATTTGAAGAGATATGAATTTTTGAAATGCATATATTGATTTCCATCCCAGAACTCAAGTTGGCCCTCATGAGGAAGAAGTTGGCCCTCTTGAGGAACCTGTCAGCCCTATTTGGAATATATTGAAGCATATAAATAAGTGCTCCTCTCTCTCATTTTAGACAAGAAACTCAGTGGAGTTTAATGAATAATTTCGACCTGTAGAGGAAGCATTTGACATATGTTCATACCTCATGAACTAGGATAGCAAGGAATTGTGAAGCAAGATTGAAGGGTTATTTTTGCATCCTCCTAAGAGGCTTTTCTCTTTTTGGATAGGGCACTTGTTCTTTTGGATAGTCTTTGGAACACATCTTTGAGAAGTGTTAGAGCTTCTATGAGATAGGATTTGGCCCTGAGTTAAGACCAAATTTCAAACCTATTGTTGCCTATGTTTTTTCCCTAACTCGGACCTAAGTTTTGGCCCTATTTTTGCCTTAGAATTCAGACATGTTGCAGCCTCAGACTCGGCCCTGATTCAACCTTCTCAGGACCTATTTCGAACCCTTGTTTTCCTCAGTCTCGGCCTAGTTTTGGAGCCAATTTTGGAGCAGTATTGGAACATAACTCAGCCTTGTATTATGCCTATCTTGAAGGCTCATTTTGAAGTATTTTAAATACAAAAATCAGATCTGATAAAGATGATATATTGAAAACAAATTTGTTTGGAAGTTCAAGGATCTTGACTTTGCAAGAGACCTATAACATCAATAGTCCAAATTGCAAAGACCAAGTTGCAACAAGTTGAGTGATAGTGGTAGTGACAAAGACAAGAATTCTAGTGAAAGTTGCAGACCTAGGACCTACAAGGTATAGGCAATGATGAGTTGAGACCATCTAAAGAAGAATAAAATTCAAGTGTAGACCAGGTGGTTGTGATCATAGTTGAGAGTGAAGATATGTTGCTTGCATGGTGAAGTGACAACCATATCAGAAAGGAACAATTGACAAAAAATCCAAAGTATAACTTGGCACCAAGTTAGTGCCCATGAATTTTATTGAGTTGGTGCTCAGCTAGGGGATCGGTGTCTCTTATGGGTTGGAGCCCATGAATTCACTGAGTTGGTGCTCAATTGAGTGATTGGTGTCTCTATTAGGTTGGTGACTACAAAAGTTTCAATTGGAGCTAATAAACTTGATTGTGGTCTTTATATATTAGGAAAAGTTGAAATTGATTTTCTTCCAGTTATAAATATTTTATGATTATGTGTTCAATCTCATATGATTAATGTTGTGATTTGTTGATGATTAAAAACTGGATAATTGACTAAATATTGATTCACTCCCCTCCCCTGTCCTCAGTATTTCCAACAGTTGTATTAGAGGTCCAAATGTTACACTCATTGGGAACAATGGCCCTTAATTTCCAAGATATTTTCATAAGATTTTTTTCATAAGGAAAGGAAACTAAGCTTAGAGGTATCCAAGGGAAACCCAATAAAGTGATAAGCTCTAATAGCATGACAAAATTGCTAAAAAATGGACACCAAGGTGTAGTTGCACAATTGTGTTCATTAGATGTTCAAACATCTATATCCTTTGTTCCAATGGATCTTCAAAAAGTTATCAACAATCATGCTAAGGTATTTGGAGAAATGCCTAAGGGTATTCCACCTATCCGAGAACATGACCATGTTATTCATTTGCAACCTGGAAGTGTACCACCTAACATTAGGCCTTACAAATATCCACATGCACAAAAGAGTGAGATTGAGTGTATGGTTCAAGAAATGTTAGAGGCGGACATCATTCAGCCTAGCCAAAGTTCTTTCTCTTCACCAGTGGTGATGGTTATCAAAAAGGATGGTTTGTGGCATATATGTATAGACTACAAACATCTCAACAAAATGACAATCAAATATAAGTTTCCTATTCATGTCATTGATGAATTGTTAGATGAATTGCATGCAACAATTTTTTTACTATGTTGGTTCTTCGTTATGGATATCATCAAATTAGAATTAGGAAAGAAGACATTTCCAAGACAACCTTTAGAACACATGAAGTTCATTATGAGTTTTTAATTATTTCATTTGGACTTACAAATGCACCTTCAACATTTCAAAGTTTGATTAATTCTAATTTCAAACCCACCCTTAGAAAATTTATGCTAGTATTTTTTAATGATATACCAATTTATAGCAAATCTTGGGAAGAACGTGTACAATATGTTGATAAGGTATTGACACTATTGGAAGAGCCAATCCCAAATAACTTGAAGAAACTCAAAGGACTGTTAGGATTGACAGCATATTACCACAAATTTGTCAAAAATTATTTCCAAATAGCAAAACCTCTAACAAAATTGTTAAAGCAGGAAGCATTTTCTTGGACTAAAGAAGCAACCAAAACATTTGAAAAACTTAAAGAGGCTATGTGTACAAATATCATCTTGGAAATGCATGACTTCACCAAAATATTTATGGTGGAGTGTTGTGCCTCAGGCCATGGCGTCAATGTAGTTTTGATGCAAGAAGGAAGACCCCTTGCCTTTGGAAGTAGCGAACTTAAAGGAAAGAAGTTACTCAAACCCATCTATGACAAAGAAATGTCGGCCATAATACATGCAGTTAAGAAATGGTTTATGTACCTAATAAGAAGACACTTCAAAGTAAAAAAAGATTGTGATAGTTTGAAGTACTTCTTGGAGAAAAGATTATCTTCAAAAGAGAAAAAAAATTGGGTCACAAAGATGTTGGGTTACGCCTTTGAAATTATCTACAAAAGGAAAAACAAAATATTGTGGCAAATGCACTCTCAAGGAAAGAGGAAGACACAAATGGTTTATTGTGTGTCATTGTCATTCCACGATCTCACTGGGTGGAAGAAGAAGGGATAGAATGGCGGCAATATGAGAAGATATGTAAGATCATTCAACAACTACATGAGCGCCCTAATTCAATAGAAAAATTTACATGGAAAATGAAATGTTATGGTATCAAAATCGTTTATTATTATGTAGGAATTCTCAACCCAAACAAAATTTTATATTGGAATTACACACTTCTCCTATAGGATTTAATATCCTAAGGAATTTTAGCCCTTGGGATTTTATGTGACTAGGGTTTTTCTCCTCCAAAATATATCAAAAAGAATATATAACAACAATACACATTCAAACAACAATGGGCATCCTTCTATGAATATAATGTTTCCACATTAATAAGATTCTCCAACCAAAACACAATAGGTTAGGGTTGACTGCCCAAAGAAACCATAATTGTATTCAGCCAATATTGTTTGCAACGTCACCATTTCGTCAACAACATTTAAATGTAAATATGCTATATTATCTAATCCAAAGGTTTCCATACTAATTTTTTGTTTATTCTAAGCTTATTGTCTCAAGGGCCAAGTCTCCTCCCTGTGGGTGTGTTACACGGAAAAGTGTCTATGCAGAACTACTAATCCCACTAAGGCGGGTAGCTACTTTAGAAACAAACAAAGTAAAACTACTTTCGTTTTCCTTTATGAAAGATATATGAGAGAAGAATAAAGGTGACCAACCTCTGTCTTGCGCTTGGTTCCTTGTTCGATTCCTCTCTCTTCTGATAGTCCTTTGCTACTTGCTTTCTCGTATACCCAGCTTCACAGAGTACCTGTAGAATCAAAGCAGCATAACACTATACGAGAACATGGATCTATTATCATAAACAATCTAGGATCAGATGTAAATTGACCATACAAATTCACAAAACATAGATTACACAAGAGTATGGAGGAAAACTTGAATAGCTTTATTGATAATCAAGAAAGAGCCAAGAGAGTTACAACCAGTTGTTCTGACCCAGCATCATCCTCTCAGCAAGTAAGCCCTTCTTCACCTCATGCAAAGCTTAGATCACCCAACACTATGATGTTTCCTCAAGAAACCAACAACGATTCCTTACAAGATGCAAAATTCCAGCCTCTGGATCTCTGGCATGAGGGATCCATATATAGATGTCTGTAAGGGAGATGAGTCAGCTTGTGATTTGATTAGTGTCTTCCCTCTCATAGTTCTTGCTTCCACCTGGAGATTGATGATCTCTTACTCATCCTTGGTCGAATTTAGAGAGGCAAGTGTCACATGAGAAGTTTCTGAAAAATTCCATGCTTCTCCACCTCGGGGATTGACACTGCCATTTGTCTCTTCTCGCCCATCGCACCCCATAGAAGGGCTTTTTGAAATGCAACGCACCCACTATGTGTATTTAGGTGAGATGCAACGCACTTTGCCTATGGAGCAAGTGAAATGATCCTGTTTTGACCAGTTCTGAGTAGTTTTTCATGGAGAACTTCTCGGAGAAGCTGTAATCAGTTGACCTTGTTCTTTTAGGGGTTGGAACAACACTTTTAGGGACTTAGGAGCCCTTGGTTTATGGACATTTTATGTTTGGGGTTGTAGTGCCCAAAAATGTCTATAACAGTTTCCCCCTAAAGCATGAGGTCGTTAATCTTTTTTGATGTCGGGTGAAATGCTTTATCATGAGGATCCAAAGTTCTTTCAAGCTGGAAGGAGACCTGTAATAAGATACAATACAATACATTATCTTCATAACATTTTCATGATCTAGCTGAGGCGGGCATTCCCATGCTCAGCTTTATAAATTCATTTTCATGTACATAGGACAGACAATCGTCTGAGTGTAGACTGATGATTCTGGTAGATCCATCATCCCTTTTATTGGATGATTATCTGTGCAGCAATGATGTACATTTGATGTCTTTATTTTCCTGAATATATATCGCAGCCCGGATGGATGAAACTAGATCCGGGGTCTTCAATCTCATTCGATCTTCACTCAAAGTACAAATCGATCCATGTGAGAGATGTTCTGGGGTCGAACATGGAAAGACATCGCCTGATTACCAGCCAATGATGTAAGTTGTTAACAGGCGCGAGAGGAATCACCGATAATGATAATCATCCTCAAGGTACTGCAGTACAATTCACGTAGTGTGAATAAAGGACTTGGCGTCGAACACCACGCAAAATCTTTCGGTCGAAGGTCATTGATGTGAACCTGTCACCGGAAGTGAGAAACTTGCCATTGAGGCATGCAAGCTTCAAAGTACTGAAAGGGGTGTTCCTAGATCGACTTCTTGGATAATGAGCTGATGTCGACAAGAAGCGATCCGTCATAGGAGGGCCTTAATGAATCCCACATCAATGACACGGAATGGAGCAAATGATTTTAATGGAGGTGAAAACGATCTGGTGATATAAGGTTCAGGGTGGCGGTCATGAAAGAATGGAGCGTAAATGTATTGCAGTGGGTGAGACACAGGTGAATTCTCTGAGTGACTTCTCTTGAACATACCGGAGACACTGACATGATGGATTGGTAGCATTAACCCCAAATGTGGATGGTGTGACGCGACCATGGTGATGTGACCGGTGAATGAAACAACCCAACCCGACTTGGATGCGGAGTGAAAGTGTCATGTTCAAGAGCGACTTGCTACCAACAAAGTTTTTCAAGTTTTCTTCCCAATTTTTCCCCAGTCATTGCTGACCAGTACCTCTTTATTTTTGTCAAGCTTGAGGAGGATAACATATGCTTGTTCTCTAATTTGCCCTTCGGGCAAACCCATCGTTATGTTTTAACGAGCCTAGTGATAGTGAAACTCGTTCTTGTCTGCTATGGAAAAGTTTTTCGCTATTAGGTTTTAACGAGTTTAACGACAAATATAACTCGGTCCTTTTCAATTTTAGAGAGTCTGAAAAGGGACATAAAGGAAACTCCAAAAATCCTTTTTCGTCATCTAATCCCTTAAGTCCGAAAAAGTACAATTACGTTACTTTTTTGTAAAAGAGAACTGAAAATGACTCAACAAATACACAAAAACATTTACAGTTCTTTGCACAATGGAGGCGGAATAACAGCAAGGAAAGGGGTTTCAAACAGAGGTGTACTGACTACAGGCAGCAAAACTCTTGAATAGATCTGAAAAGAGTGAACAAAGAAACAAAAATTTAGGAACAATGCCTAGTCTGATCAGCGCACCTCTAACACAGTGAATTTGAAATGAAACGCACCTACTACACTCGGGAAGTGCGCTGAATTTGAGATTCACATAACAGACAGTGCGTTGGGCCAGGGATGAGACTTTGCTTGGGTTCCGGGTCACAGTTTGCAATTCAATTCAGGGATTTTAGCCGATCAAGTGGTAATCAGTAAATCAATAACAGGGGTAGATCCAAGGAGGTTACTAGAGCCACCACAAGGGCAATTAGAGAGTCTGTGAATCAGTTGTTTAATTCATAAACAAAACCCGGAGATTGACTGAAGCGGCATTTATCTACTTTGCATTTGCAGAGCAAATGCAGTTCGAAGGCTACCTGGCTCAACTTCAGGCTTCGTCTGTAAGTTTATAAAGTAAACAAATGTAGATAAACAAACAAACTAGTCGCTCCCCAGCGGAGTCGCCATTTTGTTACAGGGAAAAGTGTCTATGCAGAACTACTAATCCCACTAAGGCGGGTAGCTACTTTAGAAACAAACAAAGTAAAACTACTTTCGTTTTCCTTTATGAAAGATAGATGAGAGAAGAATAAAGGAGACCAACCTCTGTCTTGTGCTTGGTTCCTTGCTCAATTCCTCTCTCTTCTGATAGTCCTTCGCTACTTGCTTTCTCGTATACCTAGCTTCACAAAGTACCTGTAGAATCAAAGCAGCATAACACTATAAGAGAACATGGATCTATTATCATAAACAATCTAGGATCAGATGTAAATTGACCATACAAATGCACAAAACATAGATTACATAAGAGTATGGAGGAAAACTTGAATAGCTTTATTGATAATCAAAAAAGAGCCAAGAGAGTTACAACCAGTTGTTCTGACCCAGCATCATCCTCTCAGCAAGTAAGCCCTTCTTCACCTCATGCAAAGCTTAGATCACCCAACACTATGATGTTGCCTCAAGAAACCAACAGCAATTCCTTACAAGATGCAAAATTCCAACCTCTGGATCTCTGGGATGAGGGATCCATATATAGATGTCTGTAAGGGAGATGAGTCAGCTTGTGATTTGATTAGTGTCTTCCCTCTAATAGTTCTTGCTTCCACTTGGAGATTGATGATCTCTTACTCATCCTTGGTCGAATTTAGAGAGGCAAGTGTCACAGGAGAAGTTTCTGGAAGATTCCATGCTTCTCCACCTCGCGGATTGACACTGCCATTTGTCTCTTCTCGCCCATCACACCCCATAGAAGGGATTTTTGAAATTCAACGCACCCACTATGTGTATTTAGGTGAGATGCAATGCACTTTTCCTATGGAGCAGGTGAAATGATCCTGTTTTGACCAATTCTGAGTAGTTTTTCATGGAGAACTTCTGGGAGAAGCTATAATCAGTTGACCTTGTTCTTTTAGGGGTTGGAACAACACTTTTAGGGACTTAGGAGTCCTTGGTTTATGGACATTTTATGCTTGGGGTTGTAGTGCCCAAAAATGTCTATAACAAGGTGGTTGCGAAAACAAAAATATGTACCCAGTCATACAATCACCTTCTAATTTCTGCTGAAAATTTTGAGCTCTAAATAAATGGTCATAGTTATGGTTGAATATCCAATGATGTGCTGCAGTGCGAGGTTGATACCTTACACCTTTCCCCCAAAATACCCTGGTCATCCTAGAGTAGGGTCTAACTACTCCTCTATAAATTATTCATCACCCTAGCAGGTCTAAGTACTAGGTCATTGCCTTATAGAAAGCCTTAGAGTGATATGATAAATTCTTGTACCTTATTCTTCCTAAAACTGTCCTTGTGACTCTCAATCATTAGGGGAATTTTAAGGTCTAAAATGGGTCTCCTAAGGAAATTATGAAATAATAGTGGAAACAATAAAATAAGATTAGATTACATCATCAAATTTTAGAGGGGAAAAAGAAAAAACTACTTTTTCAACTTATCTCTCTATGGGTTTACTCAAATTTCGAGCGGGAGCACTCATTGGATGCAAAATTTGATTCCTCATCCAAGGAGTACCCATGTTGCATACTTTCGATGGACCTTGCTACACGAAAAATGAGAAATACACGAAAAACTTTATTACAATCACATTTTTTCATGTATTTCTCATCTTTCATGTAGCAAAGTCCATCCAAAGTATGCAACATGGGTGCTCCTTGGATGAAGAATTAAATTTTGCATCCAACGAGTACTCCCGCTCGAAATTTGCGTAAAACCTTATAGAGATAAGTTGAAAATACAAGTTGAAAAAATAGTTTTATTATTTTATTATTTTTTAATCTTTTTACTTTTTTACTCCAAAAATGGTGAATCATCCCCCATGGTTGACATCACCATATTGAATCCTATTGGTTCTTATAAAGTTTATTTTGGTTGTACATTTTTCTTAGGAGGCCCATTTTAGACATCAAAAGTTCTCTAATTCATGCCTTTGTTGGGCTTCTAAGCTTGGTCATACTCAAGAAGGTGTTTCCTTAAAGAAAACCTCAAAGTGATCTGCTAACTCATTGTACCTTATTGTGCTTGAAACTGTCCTTATGACCCTCAATTATGCCTTTGTTGGGCTTTTGAGCTTGGCCATACTCAAGAAGGAGGGTTTAGGAACTCATTGTATCATATTTATAGGTGTTTTGTAGTTTCTAGGAATTGTTTCCAATAGAAGCTTCCATGGAAGGGTCTTGGTGAACAAACTTAGGGCTCTGGTGCCCTAAACCAGATTTAGACCGAAATGCCTACACTTAGATCTTGCATGCACAGGTGCCCTATTGTCCTCAGGTTGGGACTCGGTACCCTGGGGATGAGCTTTGTTATCCTGGGGCTTCCTTAGTTGAGATCTTGAAGACCAAACCCACTGAATTTCACAGAGGGAAATTCACTTCTTATGGACCTCCTTAGATAGATTAATAACCAGAAAACCTTTTGAATCAAACCAAATATGCTCTAATTGTTTCATTGTCCTAGAAAAAGAAAAATAAGTGACTAGCTAGGGTGGATCACTCCATTGAAACTAGACAGGAGATTAGCTAAGGTGGGATCACCTCCAGCGAAACCAAACAAGAAGAAGGGGTCTTAAAATCCTTAGAGGCTCTAGCTCAAGAAAATAGATACAATTCAATTCCAATTTGATGATGAAAAAGTGATTCCAGCTCTTCTTTATTTATAGATTTCCTCATGGGTTTTTATCCTCCTTAATCAAATGCGAGGAGTTCATGTGCAACCCCCAAGTTGGGCTTTTTTCCCTAGCTAACCCAAAATTTACCTAATGTTGTCCTAAAACATTAGATAATGGGTTTCCCCCTTTATCAAAGACTATAGCCTACATTGTTGGATAGGCTATTGTGTCCTTCCTTGGTAATTAATCCATAAGGGACATTACTCAACATTGCTTGCCTTCAAGCAATGGCATGTCAGGGTGCTACATAATGTTCTCTTAAACCTCCAAGAATGAAAAAAATCCTTTAATCCTCATGACTACCATTTCAAACATACCAACATCCCCCTTTTCTTCTTGTGGCTCAATAACCATAATGCTCATGGGGGACATCATGATGCAATAGTTATTTCTCCCTCTTACTAGATCATAGATGAAAAAAATACAACTATGTCCTATTGTCGAAGTAAATTTTACTTCTCCTCGTATAGCAACAATCTTCCATAGTTCTAACAATAAGTTGCAAAAGATTGATCTCTTTGTTATAGGAACTAAGCTCACACTAGTTCCCACAAATTTCATTTGTTTTGTTGTTGTCTCCACATCATTTGAAGATGGAACACTGCCAATTCTTACGGTCATTTTTGCATAGTTTTCCTTTTAATAACTTCATCCTTGTGCAAGTGAAGGACCCATCAACATGTGAGAGATTAATGACAATACATCTCCTTGCAATTTTTCAATCACCTAACCATGATAAGAATGATTTAGGAACCTACAATAGTCATGGCGTCTTTCCAACTGGCAGACACTTTACTTTTAAGAGCCAGATTTCCCTTTTTCATAACCTTTCTTATCCCAAGATATTTTACATCATAGTGAATTGTTGCAACATTGTAAGCCTTGAATGAAATATCAATCCCATAACAGAATTTGGCACATAGTTCAAGGGCATGAACAGGCCCTCCTGGAAAATGTTGGGTCCCTATAATACTAGTGATTACCCCATTACTATTGTAGTTATACCCCTTGTTTATATTGTTGTGCCCCTATTACCCCCATGTTGTTATTTTTGTGCCCCATAGAATCCCTCTATTGTTATTTTTGTGGCTTTATATTATTATTGTTAGGTCGGCTGGATTATATTGTAACTCCTTAGACTCCTATATATAGAAAGGAGGTTTTGTCATTTGTATCATCCAAGAATTTTTCATTTATGTAATGTAAAGGAGGTTGCCCCCTCGAAGAGGCTGAATTCTAAGGCGTTGATCTATCTTTTTTATCTTTTCTTGAGCTGGTTTCATAACATTTGGTATCAGAGCTTTGGATTCTAGGGTTTCGCTGCTCCAAACAGGTCATCGTGGCATTTTCGCTATAACTTTTTTTCTGTGACGTTTCAGAAGTCGCAAAAAACCCATTTGAGAAGAAATCACGCTGAACCTTGGGTCCGAATTTCAGAGCATTTTGCACGATATTTGCGGAGATATGATCTGAGGAAGTTGGTCTTTTTGCAGACTCCTGAATTACATTCAAAACAGGTGACCTGGGGAAAATCATCATAACTTTCTCTCTGGGGATTGGATTGAAATTTCGTAAGAAGGTACAGAAAGAGGACGGACTGTAGTTTCTTGTATGTGTGTTTCAGATCCAAAGGTTGAAACAGTGACTCGTGGCACGTCGTACAAGTTCGCTCTACTGAACTAGTCTAAAAGAAAGTCACTGTGGGAGATTTCACATAACTCTTCCTTGGAGAATCCAATTTGGGTCAGACTTGTGGCATTGGAAAGAGGACACAGAAGGCTACTACAGGTCGTAATTTCAGAATTGGATGATCTGAAATTACAGAGATACATCAGATTCAATATCAGGCTTCTATAAAGTGAAAAAAGGTGTGTAGTTTTTTTTAAATTTTTGTGTAAGCTTGGTTTAACGGAATTCAAAGGGCATAGTAAAGCATTATTATCGGTAACTGATGCCCCGAGGAAAGAAAATGCAAACACCTAGTAAGGAACCTGAAAGCTCTAGCATGACTCATGAAGAAGAGGAAGAAATGCTACATGATATATCAAAATTACAAGAACAAGTGCAACAAATGTCACGCTCACAAAAGCTAACAGAAGCTAAGATAAATGGCGTGGAATCTAAGATAAATGGCATGGAAGCTAAGATGGACGATTTGAAGATAGATTTGAAGACAGATTTGAAGAGAGACATGGCAAATTTGAAGACAGATTTGAAGACAGACATGGCAAATTTGAAGACAGATTTGACAAATTTTCTACAAGAAATACTTACTAATGGTGAAAAGGTTGTAAAGGAAACTCATGATGTGAACAAAAGAAATGTTAATCATGATTCCATAGACTCTAATGTTGGATCGAAGACCCACCATATTCCAAAAATCGATATGAGGAAGTTTGATGGCAAGGATCCCGCCACATGGATATTACAGATGGAGCAGTTCTTCGATCTCAATAATGTGCAAAACACACAAAAGGTACGTATGGCAACTGTATATTTGGAACCAAATCAGTTTGTATGGTATCAATGGCTTTGCTCTCGTAAACAATTTATCACTTGGGCAATTTTTACGGAAGAATTGATAGCACATTATGAAGATACAAAAAGCAACACTTTTTTTAGCCAATTGATAAGTCTCAAACAAAAGGGTTCAATAATGGAGCACATTGAGTTCCAAAAATTGAACATAAGGGTAAAAGATATTCCAGAGGAGCATAGGATTGATGTGTTCATAGGGTCTTTAAAGGATAATATCCAACATGATGTTCGCCTTTGGGAACCTGATTCATTAGAGAAGGCATTCAGGTTAGCAAGAAAAATGGAAAGCAAAATTATGGCAACCAGGAAGCATACCACTCACAACTATAAAGACGGAAGTGTTGTTGCCCCTAGTCTTCCACAACCTATAAGGTTGACACCACAACAATTGGAAGAAAAAAGAGCAAAAGGGCTTTGTTACAGTTGTGATAGCAAATACACTAAAGGTCATAAGTGTGCTGAGAAGAAATTATTCTACATAGATTGTGAAGAGGAAGAAGAAAAGGAGCAAGAAAGGTCAAAAGAAGAAGATATACTCCAGGAACAAAGCCTAGATGAAGAACAAATAAATCCGACCATATCTTGTAATGCATTGGCGGGAATTACCACTCCTCAAACCATCAAGATAGAAGGACAAATCAAGAAGAAAAAGGTAATAGTGTTGATTGATTCAGGAAGCACCCACAATTTTATTCATTGTAGGGTAGCAAAAGAATTGAATTGCTTCCTATATCCAGCACCAGAGTGTCAAGTGATGATTGCAAATGGAGGAACAATAAATTGCTCTGGAAAGTGCCATAATATCAAGCTATCCATGGGAGAATATGTATTGACTAGCCCAATGCTTTCCATTCCAATGGGAGGTGTTGATGTTGTACTAGGAGTCCAATGGCTACAATCCTTGGGTACAATAGCTTTTAATTTTCAAGAACTTTTCATCAAATTTTCTATGGAAGGAAAGGAAGTTGAATTAAGGGGTATTGCAGGGAAACCAGGAAAGATAATCAGCTCTAATGGTATGACAAAGCTTCTAAAAAAGGAGCAAAGAGGTGTAATTGCACAATTATGTTCGCTAGATGTTTCCACATTGGAATCATCTATTTCTCCAGATCTCCAAAAAGTCCTGGACAATCATTCCAAGGTATTTGAGACTCCCAAAGGTCTCCCACCTATGCGTGATCATGATCATGCTATTCATCTGATTCCAGGAAGTGTTCCTCCAAACATCAGGCCGTACAGATATCATGTCCAAAAAAGTGAAATTGAGCGTATGGTTGCAGAAATGCTAGAGGCTGGTATAATTCAACCAAGTCAAAGTTCTTTCTCTGCTCCAGTAGTATTGGTGCACAAGAAGGATGGATCATGGCGCATGTGTCCGGATTATAGGGAGCTCAACAAGCTCACTATTAAAGATAAGTTCCCCATTCCTGTCATTGATGAATTACTGGATGAATTGCATGGATCAATTTACTTCACCAAGTTGGATCTTCGTTCGGGATATCATCAAATCAGAATGAAGATTGAAGACATTCCGAAAAAGGCATTTAGAACTCATGAGGGTCATTATGAATTTTTGGTCATGCCTTTTGGCCTTACCAATGCACCTTCAACATTTCAAGGTTTGATGAATTCAATTTTCAAACCATTCCTTAGAAAATTTGTGTTAGTATTTTTTGATGATATACTAATCTACAGCAAGTCTTGGAAGGATCATGTTGAACATGTTGACAGGGTGCTACAACTATTGGAGGAGAAACAATTATATGCAAAAAGATCCAAATGTTTCTTTGGAGTCCAGGAGGTGGAATATTTGGGTCATATTGTATCTCATGAAGGAGTTAAGGTAGACCCTAGCAAAATTAAAGCCATTAAGGAATGGAAAATCCCCACATCCATAAAGCATCTGCGAGGATTTCTTGGGTTGACAGGGTATTATCGCAAGTTTGTTAAGAATTATGGGAGAATAGCAGCACCTCTAACAACATTATTGAAGAAAGATGCATTTTCATGGACTCCGGAAGCAACAAAGGCCTTTGAACATCTTAAAGAGGCAATGTGCCAAGCACCGGTCTTAGCTACACCGGACTTCACAAAAACCTTTATTGTGGAATGTGATGCTTCAGGAAATGGAATTGGTGTTGTTCTAATGCAAGATGAAAGACCCATTGCTTTTGAAAGTCGTCCAATCAAGGGAAAGTTTTTAAGCAAAGCTATTTATGAGAAGGAAATGTTGGCAATACTCCATGCACTTAAGAAATGGCGACCCTACCTAATGGGAAGACACTTCAAGGTAAAAACGGATCATGATAGCCTTAAATACTTTTTAGAACAAAGATTATCCTCTGAAGAGCAACAAAAGTGGGTCACAAAGATGTTGGGTTATGACTTTGAAATCATCTACAAAAAAGGGAAGCAAAATGTGGTGGCAGATGCACTCTCAAGAAAGGATGAGGATGTGGAAGCATTGTTGTGCGCCATTTCTATTATCCAACCAGATTGGATAAACGAAGCAAGGGAGGAATGGAAGAATGATGAAGTGTGGGCACTTATTCGAAAGCTACAACAAGATTCCAGTACGTCTGATACATTTAGCTGGCAAAATGATTCGTTATGGTACAAAGATCGCTTATACCTCTGTAAGAATTCCCAGCTAAAACAAAAGATTCTTATGGAATTGCACACTTCTCCCTTAGGAGGGCACTCAGGATTTTTAAAAACTTACCACAGGGTTAAGAAGGAATTTTTTTGGGATGGCCTTAAATCAGATATTCAAAAGTTTGTGGCGGAATGTTTGGTTTGCCAACAAAATAAAGTTGAAACAATTAAGACACCGGGTCTATTACAACCTTTATCCATTCCAAGCCAACGTTGGGAGGAGGTTTCAATGGATTTTATCACAGGTTTACCCAAGTCTGAGGGAAAGAGTGTCATCATGGTGGTAGTTGACAGACTTACCAAGTATGCACACTTTTGTGCATTATCACATCCATTTAAAGCCAGTACAGTTTCTACTGCATTTATGGAAACAATTCAAAAGCTACATGGAAACCCAAAGATTATTGTAAGTGACAGAGATCCCATTTTCACTGGAAATTTTTGGACAGAATTATTTTCTTGTCTTGGTACTCAGTTAGCTCATAGCTCATCTTATCATCCTCAATCTGATGGGCAAACTGAGATAGTAAACAAATGTTTGGAAGGATATCTTCGTTGCTTTGTATCTGATAAACAGACACAATGGGTCAAATGGTTGCCTCTGGCTGAATGGTGGTATAACACTTCCTTCCATACAGCAACAAAAATGACCCCATTTATGGCACTTTATGGGTATCAACCACCATCCATCACATCATATTTAAGAGAAAATTCTAAGGTTCAGGCAGTGGAACATCACATCGAACATCAACAACAAGTCCTCCAACTCTTAAAGGATAACCTCGTGTTGGCACAAAATAGAATGAAACAACAGGCAGATCAACATCGCAGTGAAAGAAGTTTTGATGTAGGTGATTGGGTATTCCTACGGCTACAACCATATAAGCAAATGTCCCTAAAGCAAGCTAAGAAGGATAATAAATTATCACCAAAGTATTATGGTCCGTACAAGGTGTTGCAAAAGATTGGTACTATGGCATACAAATTGGAGCTTCCTGCAGCTTCTCGATTGCACCCAGTTTTCCATGTTTCATGTTTAAAGAAGGTTATAGGCGACAAGCTCCCAGTTCAAACAATATTGCCAGAACTTGACGAGGAAGGAAAAATTATATTGGAACCGGAAGCAGTCACAGAAACAAGAACTCGACAGCTACGAAATCGATCAATTTCAGAGTATCTTATCAAGTGGAAGAACTTATCCGCTGAAGATTCCACATGGGAGGATGAGAATTTTATGCAGAAGTATCCAGAACTACTCAAGCGTTGAGGACAACACTTTTTTGAAGGAGAGGGGCATGTTGGGTCCCTATAATACTAGTGATTACCCCATTACTATTGTAGTTATACCCCTTATTTATATTGTTGTGCCCCTATTACCCCCATATTGTTATTTCTGTGCCCCATAGAATCCCTCTATTGTTATTTTTGTGGCTTTATATTATTATTGTTAGGTCGGCTGGATTATATTGTGACTCCTTAGACTCCTATATATAGAAAGGAGGTTTTGTCATTTGTATCATCCAAGAATTGTTCATTTATGTAATGTAAAGGAGGTTGCCCCCTCGAAGAGGCTGAATTCTAAGGCGTTGATCTATCTTTTCTATCTTTTCTTGAGTTGGTTTCATAACAGAAAATTAGCGACTTTTGCTACCAAATTCTGTAAACAGTGGCTCTTACACAAAACAAAAAACTTATGGAGATAAAACTTATCATTTTCCCTATTTATCTTTGTTACTACATACCCTTTTTCATTCTTTTTACAGTGCTTCTTACAGCCAGTATGTCTTGTGTCCGCCCGTTTTATAAGATTGCCAACACGTTCAGGTGAATTTTTTGTTGCGGTCATATTTTCTTTGGGGTCTTTTTCATCGGTCTTTGACCTATTTTTGCCCACTGTTTGTTCCATATTTGTGCAATCCCTAGTTTAAGGGTGAGACTCCAGCGTGACTTCAGTTGGTCTATCATGTGTAGTTCTAATGAGCTTTTCCCTGAGTGTAGATTCAGGGACAAAATATATCTAATCTTCATAGAAGATGATCTCATCTTCTACATTGTACATTTCTACATTGTACATATCATCTTGGATGAATCCGTCCAACGATTTGTAGGAAAACCTTTTTTTGGAGTATTCTACTAAGTAGTGGGCTCTCCAATCTCTCAAGAATGTGCATTATCGTGTTCAATGTCCTTTTTCCATTCCATCTCATAACCTTGTAAGATGCTACTTGACGATCTGGGGCTTGCACTCCTACAAGCCGCCATGCAAATTACTTCATCTTTTTGGGTATGACGTCCATTTGCTTGGCTGTTACAACTCAAGGGCCACCATTGGTCATGCCTCTTAATACTATCTTGCTGCCATTTGAATCTCGAAATTTCTTTTTTTCATCACTTGATAGTTCATTATAAATCTTCCTAGCGAGTACAACCATTGTACTCCCAACACCACACTATTATCTACCAATTCTATCACATAAAAATCAGCAATGAGTGTATACTTACCTAATGTGATGCTCAAATGTGGAACTACCTATGTGCATGTCATAATATACCCATCAACTACCCTCACTTCGAAACATTCAAATTCTTGGGTAGGGATGCCTCTCCTTGTCACCATGGTTGCATCAATGAAGTTATACATTGCTCCACCATCAATCAGCTATGATTAGTTGTCCTCAAATGACACCCTTGATTTTGAAGGTGTGATGTTTAGGGACTCCTCAGAGAGTGGAAATATTACCTCCTTCAACTCTTTGATGGGGCTTCTTATCTTCCTTAGCCTCTTCCAAGGATGGTACTTCTTTGGGAAGGCTAGGCCCTTTACTTCATTATTTTTATCTAACACTACTTCGATGTAGTGAATCTTTCCCTTTCATAAACAGCGATGATCAGGTTCCCATGGCTCTTTCCAAGTAAAACAAATATCGTTTCTTCTAAGCTCGTTTCGAGTTTCTTCATCCAGTTGATCCTTCCTAGTTTCATCCTTTTGAGATGCCTTCTTATCTTTTTCCTTCAGAGGGATTTGTGGTATGGGTGGAGTCTTCACTTTTGGTGTTACGTCTCCCATATCTCGAATCTTGGTGATGGCCTCTAACAATGTGGCAGGTTTGAAATCCTAGACCCACCCATGTAATGGTTCTACTAGACCTTCTACAAAGAGTATAACTAATCTCTATTCAAAAATATATGTCACCACCACTGCTAGTTCCAAGAATTTTGAGATGTGGGACTTTGATGACCCAGTGTGCTTAAGCTATGTTGCATCTCTAAAGTGTATATCAAGATCCTTCTAGTCAAAACGCTCTACCAAATTTTGAGTGAATTCCACATATGAGGTTATGCTTGAGTGCCCCAATGTGACTAGTCCATGATACCACCATTCATGTGCCTCCCCTTCCAAATGTAAAGTGGAAAATTGGATAGTGTTTGCTTCCTGCATGGGATTAAGTCAGAGATAGGTGTCCAACTTTTGTACCCGAGCCTTTGCTAAGAATTTAGATTATCCATCGAAGGAGGAAATAGGAATCTTCCCCATATTGTGTATTAGACCATAATTCCATTGTGACATGGGATTCTTCATGTACTTAATACGGTTGTATTCGTTGAACGTCATGTGTGCTCGAACATCTTCTCCCAATGATGCATATTTTCATAAATATTTGTAAATTCATTTTGTTGTATTGTTCCTTAGTTTGTTGCCTCTTGATTGTCCAAAAACTGAGGTAGTAAGGGCCTATGGCTCCTCCTACTAGTTTCCTCGTTGTTTTCTTGTGCAAAGTGTTGAAAGAGCCAATATTATGGTTGTTTTTCCCTTCCACACTAGTCTTGTTACCAACATTCAAACCATTAGCAACAATTTTACCTATGTTATCTGTGGCATGAACAATGAGTTGTGTCATCTGCTGCATTTCTTGGGCAAGTTTTTGATGTCCTCGAGTTAGCAAATTGGCTATTTGTCGTTGTCCTTGGATCATCACATTCAAGGGGCTACTTGGATCTTGCTCTCCTTGTCCTCCCCTATCTCCCATAGCTGAATTGTGGGTGATCCTCTTCCTTCTAATTCTAATGTTGCTTGTATCTTCTGGAAGCATACAAGGCTTATACACTCACAAGCTGACAAGATGCACAGCTATGGTACCATTGTAATACCCTAAAGTAAGTTTATCCCTTAGGGTTCTATGTGACTATGGGTTTTATTCTCCAAAAATCAGAAATACTATATAACATCAATATACCTTCAAACAACAGTGGGTATCCTTATGTGAATATAAGATTTCCACAGTAATAAGATTCTCCAACCAAATCACAATAGGTTAGGGATGACTGCCCAAAGAAACCATAATTGTATCCAACCAAAACTGTTTGCAATGTCACAATTTAGTCAAACAACATTTAACTACAAATATGTTATATTATCCAATCTAAAGGTTTCTATATTAATTATGTTCAGATTCTAAGCTTACTATCTCAGGGGCCGAGTCTCCTCCCTGTGGGTGGCCGCAGAGACAAAAATTTGCACCCAACCATAGGACCGCCTTCTGATTTCTATAGGGAATTTTAAGATCCAAACAAATGATCGTAGTTATGGTTGAATATCTAATGATTTGTTGTAATGTAGGGTTATTTCCTTAGACATTTCCCCCAGAATACCCTGATCATCTTAGAGTAGGGTCCAACTACTCCTTTGTGAATTATTTTTCGCCCTAGAAGGTATGAGTACCAAGTCGTTGCCTTAGAGCGAGCCTCAGACTAATCCATCTAACTCATTGTATCTTACTGTTCCTGAAACTGTCCTTACAACCATCAATTATGCCTTTGTTGGGCTTTTGAGCTTGGTCGTACTCAAGAAGGGGGATCTAGGAACTCACTGTATCAATTTGTAGGTGTTGTGTACTTTCTATGTGTTGTTTCCAACGGAAGCTTCCATGGGAGGGTCCTGGTGAGCAGACCTAGGTCTTCAGTGCCCTAAACTAGCTTCAAACCGAAATTTTTGCACTCATATCTTACATGCACAGGTGCCTTGTTGTCTTCAGATTAGGGCTCGGTACCCTGGGGATAAACTCTATTATCTTAGGGCTTCCTCAACCAAGATCTTGAAGACCAAACCCATCGAATTTCATTAAGGGAGATTCGTTGCTTATGGACCTCCTTAGATAAATTGATAACCAAAAAATCTAAAGAACCAAACCAGAGATGCTCCAATTGCTTTGTTGTGCTAGAAAAAAACAAAGTAGTGATTGGCTAAGGTGGGATCACCTCCACTAAAACTAATCAAGTAGGGGTCTTAAAACTCTTAGAGCCCCAATGCCAAGAAAAGAGAGACAATTCAATTCCAATTTGATGATGAAAAGTGATTCCAACTCCTCTTTATTTATATATTTCCTCGTGGGTTTTTCTCGTCCTTAATCAAATGTGAGGGGTTCATGTGCAACACCCAATTCAGGGTTTTTGCCCCAACTACCCCAAAATTTACCCAATGTTGCCCCAAAACATTGGATATTGTGGTTCCCCCTTTATCAAAGACTATTTCCTACAAGGTTGGATAAGTTATTTTGTCCTCCCTTGGAAATTAATTCATAGGGGACATTACATAAAAAGACATTTCGGGCTCTTGAAGACATGCCATAAGATAGAGAAATGTTTTTATAGGAAGGTCTTAAAGCAGATATGCAAAAAATTGAGGCAGAATGTGTGGTATGCCAACAAAATAAAGGAGAGACTATCAAAACCTTAGGGCTCCTTCAGCTATTAACCATACCAAGCCAATGTTAGGAATAAGTCCCAATGGGTTTTATTACAATTTTACCCAAATCTAAAGAAATAGTGTCATTATGGTTGTGGTGGATTGAATGACAAAGTATGACCACTTTTTCTCTCTTTCTCATCCTCTTAAGCAAGTATTGTGGTAGAATCATTCATGGAAATGGTCCAAAAGCTACATGGAATACCAAAGATTATTATAAGTGATAAAAATCCAATTTTCACTAGAAATTTTTGGACTAAATCATTTTTTGTTTGGGTACTCAATTGGCTCACAGCTCATTTTATCATCCTCAATCTGATAGTTGAACTGATATTGTGAATAAATGTTTAAAAAGATATCTATGTTATTTTTGCATTTGATAAACAAACAAAATGGGTCAAATGGTTGCCTTTGGAAAATGGTGGCACAACACATCCTTCCATACTTCATCAAAAATGTCACTATTTATGGTACTTCATGAATATCATTCTCCATCCATCACATCACCCTTGATAGGGACTATAAAGGCTCAAGCAGTGGAGGAACACATCCAACACCAACAAGATGTTCTCAAATTATTGAAGGATGACTTGGTTATGGCACAAAATAGGATGAAACAAGAAGCAACTCAACATCACAATGAAAGAGAATTTGAAGTGGGGGATTGTGTATGTGTGAGACTACAATCATTTAAACAAAGGTCCCTCAAGTAGCAAAAGAAGGATGATAAATTAGCTCCAAGGTAATATGACCCCTATACGGTGTTGTAGAGGATTGGAAGTGTGGCCTACAAATTGGAGTTGCATCCATCTTCACGTGTATATCCAATCTTCCATGTTTCTTATTTAAAGAAGGCCATCAGTGATAAGATCTCAATCAAAATTGTTCCACCAAAGATTAATGAAAAAGGGAAAATAATCCTGAACCATAAACAAACAAAAACAAAAAAAATTGAAAATAAGGACTAAACAACGGAGAAATCGAGCAATTACTGAGTACCTCATCAAATGGAATAACCGACCAATGGAAGAAGCGACATGGGAAGATGAGTGTTTCTTGCAAAAACACCTACAGATAATTAGGGGTTGAGGACAACACTTATTTGAAGGGGAGGGGCATGTTAAACCCTATATAAGCCCCATGTTAACCCAAAAAACTCTTTATTAAGCCCTAGATATTGAATCATTACATCTCTATTATTATATTATTATGTAAGATAGAACCCCTCATGGTCCCATTTTATTATAATTGTATATTTTGTCTCCTACGTATATACTAAGGAGATCTAGCAAAATTCTTCCACAGGAGATCAATGAAGAAGGGAAAATAATACTAGAAAATAAAAATAAATAAACACTGAAATCAAGGACTAAACAATGGAGAAATCGAGCAGTTATTGAGTACCTCATCAAATGGAATAACCTACCAATGGAAGAAGCGACATGGAAAGATGAGTGTTTCTTGCAAAAACACCTACAAATAGTCAAGTGATGAGGGCAACACTTATTTGAAGGGGAGGGGCATGTTAAACCTTATATAAGCTCCATGTTAAACCAAAAAACCCTTTATTAAGCCCTAGATATTGAGTGACTGCATTTCTCTTATTATATTGTTATGTAGGATAGAACCCCTCGTGGTCCCATTTTATTATAATTGTATATTTTGTCTCCTATTTATATACTAAGGAGATCTAGCTTTGGGATCATCAAAGATTGTTTTTTTCATTGTATTTATTGTATAAGAAGCTTTCCCCCTTATAGTGGAGTGTAATTATTGGTTTATTATCATTGTTAAGGCACAAGGATCATACACCCGAATCCGGGTGCCCTCTAGAATTTCGAGCCTCTCTACATGTCCGCGCTTGGAATGAAGTAGTCCCACATCTAACAGCGCTCCCCAATGGCTCACTTCTCCATGCACCTGCCATCCATTAATCCCCATCATCCTCCATGTCCCTGCACAAACTAGTTTAATGCATTCCTGGCTACCACCCTGGCTATATTTATGTTGCACACCATGGCTCCATTTTGGTGTGTCCATCCTCCCTCTCTTGCCATTCCACTCCATGCCTAGACCTGCGTTCATTTTTGCTATGCTCCTCCAACCTCTATTCTCCCACCGCCTTCAGAAAATTCCACAGCCCACCATCCAGAACTCATGCCCCACGAAAGAGGTAGGGTCTATCATGGTGATCGTGGGCGGGGAAAGGGTTGCTCGCCAACAGCCCCTACAATGGAAGAAGACTTGAATCTTTTCGACAGTGACATTCTTGAGCACATAAGGCAGCAGGTTACAAGAATGGAAACTACAAAATGTTGACGGCTAGGACATGTGCTCTAGGTGGTTAGAAACCTCCTAGCCTGTCACCTCTAGACTCAAGAATGTGACCGAAACAATGCGGCTCAGAGAATTCTCGAGGCTAATGCCCACACCAATCACATTTATTCTTCCCTTCATTATCTCTCCCATGACCTAGGATTGAGTTTCCCCCTGGAGCTCCCCTCATCTCCCTCCCTTGGCCCTTCAAAAACAAATTCAATCCTACCTGGCTCCTCATTGCCTTCCACAATTTACATTAGTTCTAGACGCAGTTCTCTAGCTCGTGCGTTGTTGGGCCCCTGAATCCTTTCCATGGATGTCTAGCTTGCAAGAAAAAAGGCTTCTCCTCTGCGCCCCAATCCTTTTGGATGCTATATTGAGGAGGAATCTCCAGAAGCGGGACCTTCTAGCACCAGAAACACATTTGCAACTAGTCCAATAATTGAGCGACATGAACAAACGTTGCCAACCCAAGCTACCACAAGCTCGTGAGGCACTAAACAGCATGATCAAGTCTTCTTGCTTCTCATGCTTTCTCTTCTATTTTTCACAATGACGTTCGAGCAACAATAGCTGCAGACTCCTCTATAAATGCTTTGATCAACTTATTTTGTTTTTTGTCTCTACTGAACATTGTAAAGGAACCAAACTTTCTTTGTTCGAGTGGTTTTGTTGGGTCCCTATAATACTAGTGATTACCCCATTAATATTGTAGTTGCATCCCTTATTAATATTGTTGTGCCCCTATTATCCCCATATTGTTATTACTGTGCCCCATAGAATCCATCTATTGTTATTTTTGTGGCTTTATATTATTATTGTTAGGTCGACTGGGTTATATTGTGACTCCTTAGACTCCTATATATAGAAAGGAGGTTTTGTCATTTGAATCATCCAAGAATTGTTCAATTATGTAATGTAAAGGAGGTTGCCCCCTTGAAGAGGCTGAATTCTAAGGCGTTGATCTATATTTTCTATCTTTTCTTGAGCTGGTTCATAACATTTGGTATCAGAGCTTTGGATTTTAGGGTTTCGCTGCTCCAAACAGGTCATCGTGGCATTTTCGCTATAAATTTTTTTCTGCGACGTTTCAGAAGCTAAAAAAAAAAATCCATTTGAGAAGAAATCGTACTAAATCTCGGGTCTGAATTTCAGAGTTGTTTGTGTTATATTTGCGGAGATATGATCTGAGGAAGTTGGTCTTCTTGCAGACTCCTGAATTTCATTCCAAACAGGGGACCTGGGGAAAATCGTCATAACTTTCTCTCTGAGCATCTGATCGAAATTTCGTAAGAAGGTACAGAAAGAGGACGCACTGCAGTTTTTTGTATATATTTTTCAGAGCCAAAGGTTGAAACAGTGACTCGTGGCACGTCGTACAAGTTCGCTCTACTGAACTAGTATATAATCAGGTCACTGTGGGAGATTTTGCATAACTCTTCCTTGGAGAATCCAATTTGGATCAGATTGGTGGCATTGGAAAGAGGACACAGAGGGCTACTGCAAGTCACAATTTCAGAACTGGATGATTTGAAAGTACAGAGATACATCAGAGGCAATATCGAGCTCCTACAAAGTGAAAAAAAGTGTGTAGATTCTTTTAAATTTTTGCTTAAGATTGGTTTGAAAATTTATTTTGAAGGAATTCAAAGGGCATAGTAGAGCATTATTATCGGTAACGGATGCCCCGAGGAAAGAAAATGCAAACACCTAGTAAGAAACCTGAAAGCCCTAGCATCACTCATGAAGAAGAGGAAGAAATGCTACATGATATATCAAAATTACAAGAACAAGTGCAACAAATGTCACGCTCACAAAAGCTAATAGAAGCTAAGATAAATGGCGTGGAATCTAAGATAAAAGGCATGGAAGCTAAGAAGGACAATTTGAAGATAGACTTGAAGACAGATTTGAAGAGAGACATAGCAGATTTGAAGACAGACATGACAGATTTGATGACAGATTTGACAAATTTTTTACAAGAAATACTTACTAATGGTGAAAAGGTTGTAAAGGAAACTCATGATGCGAACAAAAGAAATGTTAATCATGATTTCATAGACTCCAATGTGGGATCGAAGACCCACCATATTCCAAAAATCGATATGAGGAAGTTTGATGGCAAGGATCCCGCAACATGGATATTACAGATGGAGCAATTTTTCAATCTCAGTAATGTGCAAAACACACAAAAGGTATGTATTGCAATTTTATATTTGGAACCAAATCAGTTTGTATGGTATCAATGGCTTTGCTCTCATAAACAAATTATCATTTGGGCAATTTTTACGGAAGAATTGTCAGCACATTATGAGGATACAAAAAGCAACACTTTTTTTAGCGAATTGATAAGTCTCAAACAAAAAGGTTCAATAATGGAGCACATTGAGGAGTTCCAAAAATTGAACATAAGGGTAAAAAATATTCCAGAGGAGCATAGGATTGATGTGTTCATAGGGTCTTTAAAGGATAATATCCAACATGATGTTCACTTTTGGGAACCTGATTCATTAGATAAGGCATTCAGGTTAGCAAGAAAAATAGAACGCAAAATTATGGCAACCAGGAAGCATACCACTCACAACTATAAAGATAGAAGTGTTGTTGCCCCTAGTCTTCCACAACCTATAAGGTTGACACCACAACAATTTGAAGAAAAAAGAGCAAAAGGGCTTTGTTACAGTTGTGATAGAAAATACACTAAAGGTCATAAGTGTGCTGAGAATAAATTATTCTACATAGATTGCGAAGAGGAAGAAGAAAAAGAGCAAGAAAGGTCAAAAGAAGAGGATATACTCTAGGAACAAAATCTAGATAAATAAGAAATGAATCCGACCATATCTTGTAATGCATTGGCTGGAATTACCACTCCTCAAACCATCAAGATAGAAGGACAAATCAAGAAGAAAAAAGGTAATAGTGTTGATTGATTCAGGAAGTACCCACAATTTTATTGATTGTAAGGTAACAAAAGAATTGAATTGCTTCTTATATCCAGCACCAGAGTGTCAAGTGATGGTTGCAAATGGAGGAACAATAAATTGCTCTGGAAAGTGTCATAATATCAAGCTATCGATGGGAGAATATGTATTGACTAGCCCAATGCTTTCCATTCCAATGGGAGGTGTTGATGTTGTACTAGGAGTC
Source organism: Pinus tabuliformis (assembly GCA_031772625.1). Taxonomy (NCBI): domain Eukaryota; kingdom Viridiplantae; phylum Streptophyta; class Pinopsida; order Pinales; family Pinaceae; genus Pinus; species Pinus tabuliformis. The sequence continues at coordinate 1,740,647,456 of CM062819.1, read as the reverse complement.
CAATGGCTACAATCCTTTGGTACAATAGCTTTTAATTTTCAAGAACTTTTCACGAAATTTTCTGTGGAAGGAAAGGAAGTTGAATTAAGGGGTATTGCAGGGAAACCAGGAAAGATAATCAGCTCTAACGGTATGACAAAGCTTCTAAGAAAGGAACAAAGGGGTGTAATTGCACAATTATGTTCGCTACATGTTTCCACATTGGAATAATCTATTTCTCCAGATCTCCAAAAAGTCTTGAACAATCATTCCAAGGTATTTGAAACTCCCAAAGGTCTCCCAGCTATTCGTGATCATGATCATGCTATTCATCTGATTCCAGGAAGTGTTCTTCTAAACATCAGGCCGTACAGATATCCCTATGCCCAAAAGAGTGAAATTGAACGTATGGTTGCAGAAATGTTAGAGGCTGGTATAATTCAATCGAGTCAAAGTTCTCTCTACTCCAGTAATATTAGTGCACAAGAAGAATGGATCATGGCGCATGTGTCCGGATTATAGGGAGCTCAACAAGCTCACTATTAAAGAAAAGTTTCTGATTCCTGTCATTGATGAATTATTAGATGAATTGCATGGATCAATTTACTTCACCAAGTTGGATCTTCGTTCAGAATATCATCAAATCAGAATGAAGACTGAAGACATTCCGAAAACAACATTTAGAACTCATGAGGGTCATTATGAATTTTTGGTCATGCCTTTTGGCCTTACCAATGCACCTTCAACATTTCAAGGTTTGATGAATTCTATTTTCAAACCATTTCTTAGAAAATTTTTGTTAGTATTTTTTGATGATATACTAATCTACAGCAAATCTTGGAATGATCATGTTGAACATGTTGACAGGGTGCTACAACTATTGGAGGAGAAACAATTATATGCAAAAAGATCCAAATGTTTCTTTGGAGTACAAGAGGTGGAATATCTAGGTCATATTGTATCTCATGAAGGAGTTAAGGTAGACCCTAGCAAAATTAAAGCCATTAAGGAATGGAAATTCCCCACATCCATAAAGCATCTGCGTGGATTTCTCGGGTTGACAGGTTATTATCGCAAGTTTGTTAAGAATTATGGGAGAATAGCAGCGCCTCTAACAACATTATTGAAGAAAGATGCATTTTCATGGACTCCAGAAGCAACAAAGGCCTTCAAACATCTTAAAGAGGCAATGTTTCAAGCATCGGTTTTAGCTACATCAGACTTCACAAAAACCTTTATTGTGGAATGTGATGCTTCAGGAAATGGAATTGGTGTTGTTTTAATGCAAGATGAAAGACCCATTGCTTTTGAAAGTCGTCCAATCAATGGAAAGTGTTTACACAAAGCTATTTATGAGAAGGAAATGTTGGCAATACTCCATGCAATTAAAACATGGCGACCCTACCTAATGGGAAGACACTTCAAAGTAAAAACAGATCATGATAGCCTTAATTACTTTTTAGAACAAAGATTATCCTCTAAAGAGCAACAAAAGTGGGTCACAAAGATGTTGGGTTATGAATTTGAAATCATCTACAAAAAAGGGAAGCAAAATGTGGTGGTAGATGCACTTTCAAGAAAGGATGAGAACGTGGAAGCATTGTTGTGCGCCATTTCTATTATCCAACCAGATTGGATAAATGAAGCAAGGGAGAAATGGAAGAATGACGAAGAAGTGTGGGCACTTATTCGAAAGTTACAACAAGATTCCAGTATGTCTGATACATTTAGCTGGCAAAATGATTCTTTATGGTACAAAGATCGCTTATACCTCTGTAAGAATTCCCAACTAAAACAAAAAATTCTTATGGAATTGCACACTTCTCCCTTAGGAGGGCACTCAGGATTTTTAAAAACTTACCACAGGGTTAAGAATGAATTTTTTTGGGATGGCCTTAAATCGGATATTCAAAAGTTTGTGGCAGAATGTTTGGTTTGCCGACAAAATAAAGTTGAAACAATTAAGACCCCGGGTCTGCTACAACCTTTATCCATTCCAAGCCAACATTGGGAGGAGGTTTCAATGGATTTTATCACAGGGTTACCCAAGTCTGAGGGAAAGAGTGTCATCATGGTGGTAGTTGACAGACTTACCAAGTATGCACACTTTTGTGCATTATCACATCCATTTAAAGCCAGTACAGTATCTATTGCATCTATGGAAACAATTCAAAAGCTACATGGAAACCCAAAGATTATTGTAAGTGATAGAGATCCCATTTTCACTGGAAATTTTTGGACAGAATTATTTTCTTGTCTTGGTACTCAGCTCATAGCTCATCTTATCCTCCTGAATTTGATGGGAAAAATGAGATCGTATACAAATGTGTGGAAGGATATCTTCATTGTTTTGTATCTGATAAACAGACACAATGGGTCAAATGGTTGCCTCTGACTGAATGGTGGTATAACACTTCCTTCCATACAGCAACAAAAATGACCCCATTTATGGCACTTTATGGATATCAGCGACCATCCATCACATCATATTTAAGAGAAAATTATAAGGTTCAAGCATTGGAACATCACATTGAACATCAACAACAAGTCCTCCAACTCTTAAAGGATAACCTCGTGTTGGCACAGAATAGAATGAAACAACAGGCAGATCAACATCACAGCAAAAGAAGTTTTGATGTAAGTGATTGGGTATTCCTACGGCTACAACCATATAGGCAAATGTCCCTCAAGCAAGCTAAGAAGGATAATAAATTATCACCAAAGTATTATGGTCCGTACAAGGTGTTGCAAAATATTAGTACTATGGCATACAAATTGGAGCTTCCTGCAGCGTCTCGATTGCACCCAGTTTTCCATGTTTCATGTTTAAAGAAGGTTATAGGCAACAAACTCTCAGTTCAAACAATATTGCCAGAACTTGACAAGGAAAGAAAAATTATATTGGAACCGAAACCAGTCACAAAAACAAGAACTTGACAGCTACGAAATCGATCAATTTCGGAGTATCTTATCAAGTGGAAGAACTTATCCACTGAAGATTCGACATGGGAGGATGAGAATTTTATACAGAAGCATCCAGAACTACTCAAGCGTTGAGGACAACACTTTTTTGAAGTAGAGGGGCATGTTGGGTCCCTATAATACTAGTGATTACCCCATTTATATTGTAGTTGCATCCCTTATTAATATTGTTGTGCCCCTATTATCTCCATATTGTTATTACTGTGCCTCATAGAATCCATCTATTGTCATTTTTGTGACTTTATATTATTATTGTTAGGTCGGCTGGGTTATATTGTAACTCCTTAGACTCCTATATATAGAAAGGAGGTTTTGTCATTTGAATCATCCAAGGATTGTTCAATTATGTAATGTAAAGGAGTTTGCCCCCTCGAAGAGGCTGAATTCTAAGGCGTTGATCTATCTTTTCTATCTTTTCTTGAGCTGGTCCATAACAGGTTTATCTAGTTTCCCCTCCTTGGGGCATATGGGCGTCTTTCTGCTTCTCTTTGTGGAGCCTTTAGGCCATGTCCCTCCATGCATATATGTTTGTACCTTATGGAATCCATCTTTGTTAATATAATGTAAATCATTTGCCAACCAAAAAAAGGCACAAGGATCATAACAAAAAATGTTGATTTTAAATCAATGATATATCCACTTCCATACTCTACTTTGATCAATTTTTGTTTGAAATTGGGTGTTCTTTCAAGAGGAATTCTCTCTGCCTAGATTCCCGAAATTCTACAAAATAAGTTTCAAAAATCAACCTGAATGTTATCATCCTCTCTTTTCCATCAAAAATCAACAAAAGGAAGATAAAAAATAAAAAATACACTAAAATAAATCCCCTGATTTGTGCCATAAACTTCTTACACTTCATGCTAAAGAAAAAGCTTTAAATATCACATAAAATGTAGTGCAAAACCTAAGAGGGAAAAAAGAAAAAGAGATAAACTCCAACAAAGATCATCACATAAAATGTAGTGCAAAATCTAAGAGGGAAAAAGGAAAAAGAGATAAACTCCAACAAAGATCTCTTTGATATTAGAAACGTGGAGATTTGAGTTTCCTTGCCTCTTCAAGGTGGCAACCTCCAAGAATAATGCTCTAAATGCAATAACAATTCTCAACTACATATGGACCCACTTATAATGAGACTATAACTAATTTGAGCCTTCTTAACAAAGCATATTTTTTTACAATGAGTGAACATTAACTAATTATTTATTGGGCCTTATTCAATGAAGGTAATCATATACATTGATAGAATATCAACATATGGGGGTTAGGGCAGGGCCATAACAATCAACCACGCACTCAGTTTGCATGGGTTTCCAAAGCTCCAACAAAGGCATCTCTACCATTCTCATTAGAATATTTTTAAGACTCCTTAACAAAATCATTCTTTCCTTCTTATTATTTTTCTCTCTTCCTTGAGTCTCTTGTGAAATGCCCAACCTTGCCACAATTCCAACATTTTGCCTTGGACTTTCCATGAAACTTATGTCTCCCCTAAGATTTGGATCTACCCTTTTTTCTCTTCTAGCCTTTCTTCTTTGATTTTCTTAGTGGATTCAAATACATTCCACCTCATCTCCGAAAATAAAGCAACCACAACCTCATCAAGCGCCAAATTCTTTGCAATGCTTCCAATGACCATTACCAAGTTGTCCTATGAATCTGGCAAAAAACAAAGAAGGCCATACAATGATCCCCCTCATCCATCTTCAATCCAACTGAGATCGATTGGCTCGCAATAGTATTGAATGCATCCAGGGGCTCAATGACAAAATCACCATCACCCATTCTCAAAGTGAACAACTATTTTGTGCAAAAGAAGTTTATTAACTAAAGATATACCTAGTACAAATCTCCCAACTTCTTCCAAAAAGTAGTAGTTTTTTCTTCAGAAACGTTAAATAAAAATATAAAATTGACCAAACAAAGCCCAACAAGGCTTCTTACCTCTCTGCAGTGTCACCCATTCTCCATCTTTTATACCAACGGGTTTGGCTCCATATACTACAACCCATACATCTTAATTCAAGAGAAGACCCTCCGTCCAACAGTTTCTTTCCTTCCTGCAAAGTTAATGCCATTAAACTTCCATTTTTAATCTAGATATGCTAATCATCTCTATGTGACACATGTTCATTCTATGCAAGCTCCCAATCAACCCAAGATTAAACCAAAAAAAAACTCTCCCTAACATCATGGATCCAAGGTGATCAGGATCTAGTACCAAATGAAACGAAATAGAGGTGTGCAATACACTTTCTACAGTAACCAATGAGAAAAATGTGGTTGAAGTTCTCCATTTTTAACCTAAGCATCATCATCATTCCTTCCACGTAACAAGGGATCTTTCTATGCAAACTCCCACTAAAACCAAGACTAAATCAAAAAACTTTATCCTGAACAGAAATAACGCTGTGGAATACACTTCTTACACTAACCAGTGAGAGAAGAATGCGCATAAAAATTGAAACAAATGGTTGCAGATGATAAACCGAAAACAAATGAAAGAACTAACAAACTATTACAAAATGATTGTCCAAGGAAAATCCTTCCCAAACAATAAATGCACTTATACAAGGAAACAAACCGCACTGTATTTCTGTAGGGTATTTTATTGTGTGTGTAAATTGCAGTTAAAATGCAGTGTAATGCTCTACAAGAGAGTTGTTACATTTTGACTCCCCTAATACAAGCACAGTTCCTCAAATAATGGCTACATAAAATTGTCCATGCTGTTTCTATAGATAATATTTACATTGTTTATATCTCATTGCAGTAACATTAACAAATAACTATAGAAGTTTAGCCTTCAACTCGGAACATTTTTTTCATTACAAGGCATCCAGTTTGAAAAGAAAGGTTATCAATTGAAGCTGTGCAATCCGGTGAGCTGTAATTACTGAGTCTTCCAATAGTGGTTTTGCTACTTTAAGGGCATATACAAAGGCAACGTCAAAAAACTAAAATAAAACAATACCCAACCCATCTTGCATTTGAATAAATTGGATCTCACTGTTTCTTAAATGTACAAAATAATTGAAGATGGTATGCTTTGGGTCACTTGCAGGCACAATCACAGATCCTCCAGTTTACAGTAACAGATTAGTTCTTGTTTTTTTCACAAAACAAATATTTTCCATTGATGGAAAAGGCTTGCTTAACATGCATGGGCTAATATTAATGGCAAAGAATTATAGAGCCCTCAAAAATAGAATGTATACAACTCAATAAACTGGTAATATTGGGCCATATACCACACCCTTTACATTTGATATCCACCACGGCAACTTGGAATGCCAGGAATTGGAAGGTGCAGCCAGTCACATGCCACTCTTTTCATGATAAAAATGACAGCTTTATGGCAACATGTAGACGCCCTCAGTTGAAGATTTTCAGTATCATTAAAACCCTTCTCCAGATGAGGACCAACAACTCCCAATCATGTGAAAAGCTAAAGGGATAAGCTTATACTAAACCTTCATTGTATATATTATAAGAGAGGATCTACAAGTGCTTGAAGCACATTTTGATGGGAGAAAATCACTACAGGTCAATGCCCAGCTACATTCCCTGCCAAGAGCTGTTGAATGGTTTAAAGCATTGAAAGAAACCAATTTAGATTTGCTACAATTCGATGAATTCAGACAACTAATCTCAACAGGACCAAAACATTTCACTCTGCAAGTTTAGAATCTGTCTACGAGCGTCCATCGTTCTTGTCTCTGGTATTGCGATCCTCACTGATTTCTTCCAAATCCTCTTCATCTGCCTTTCTACCTGCCTGCTCCTTCCAGTAAGCCACCATTCTCTTCAGCCTAGCAACTTCCTTGGTGGTCACATTTTTGCTTGCATCATTTACAATTGAGCGAACTCGGGTAGCATATCTAATAAAAAACATGTAAAGGTGATATTAGCGAATGAAAAACTGAACTTTATTTTCAAAAGAAAGAAATGGAGCAGATGTCACTTAGAAGTACTAGGCACTTACGAAAGGGAATTATGGGTCTCATCCAAATTGGATTCTGCTGGGGATATATTTACAAACATCAGTGTTTTGGCATTGCCACCAAGTGAATCACTCATAAGCATCGTGAGCTTGTGATTTCTGTAGGGTATATGCTGCCCTTCAGAAGCCAGTGCACTAATAACATCTCCCAGGGCTGAAAGAGACCGGTTGATACTTTGAGCCTCTTTCAATTGATTGCCTGTTGATCCTGATTTCTTCACCCTCTCAGAGCCCGCAAGATCAACAAAGCTTAGCTGCACCAGTCAATGTTTGCAATTTTAGAACATAGAAAATCATCAAGACTAGGAAAGAATTGAACCATAAGATAGCAACTTTCCAAACACTTAAAATCTTCAATGCTAAAGCAAGACTTCTTTTCAACAAAACAGACAAAACAATTATACAGAAGAGAAATGCCTCTCTAATGAGAACAGTTGACAGAATGGATTCCCATCAAACGTACTTTAGATTCTGCACATAAAAAGGAATAATACATGATGATGCACAAAAATGGCCATGTTTGGCAACCTAGGCAAGTCAAAGAAACTATCACACTAGTGGATCTCCTTCGAGTGCCCCATCTAAACATTTTCTAAAGACGGCAGCCTATGCAAGTCAAAGAAACTATCACACTAGTGGATCAGAGATCTCCTTTGAGCGCCCCATCTAAACATTTTCTAAAGACCTTTGAATGCTGGACCGGTAGTAGAGACATAAATAATATGAACATCACCCCCTTCCTCCTCATTGCACTAATATCTAAAGATATAAAATGCTTATTGGATTTGTAGGCGAGTATGGCCGTCCTCTGACCAGCATAAATCCATCTTAACAATCCTGTTTTAGTGCCCCATCTAAACATTTTCTAAAGACCTTTCAATGTTGGACCAGTCACTGAGACATATATAATATGACCTCCACCCCCTCCTTTCTCATTGCAGTTTTTTCTAGAGTTAAGATATAAAATACTCATTGGATTTGTAGGCACATATGGTGGTCCTCTGACCAGCATAGATTCATCGACTCCAGATCTATTAAGCACCAAGAGGGATCAAAAAAAATAAACTAGATGCAAATCTTTCAGAGACTAAAAGAACCTTAGTTAAGATGGATCTATACTGGTGTGCCATATATATATATATATCTATATATATATATATATATATATGCATGCTACAGATTGGTAAAACAGAATCGATATCATGCAACTCAGAATTGGTGCCAAACAGAATTGATTCAGGATCTTTCTCTTCCAATAGTTCATATGATTAATTTTTATTGTATTATTTATATTGGGCCAACTTGTTGACATCAGAATTACAGACATGGATGGACATTCCAATCTCTTCAATAATTGACTGTAGAATGCACCTTATTTCTCTCAGCTCAAAAATCCTCAGAACTGTTGACAATATAAAGAGTAAGATTTTTCAGAATGCTATGTATCAGATATACTGGTCCTAATTAGGGATTACTTAAGACTCTTCGTAATAAAAGTGATGTTATCATGAATAAATAATGCAAGAATCCAGTTTACCTATGCTACTATCCTGGGAATGAGAGAAAATGCCTGGTAGGTTTACCCTGCTAGGGACAAAAACAATAAATGTAGTCATTAAAAGATTAGGTATTCGAAAGATACATTATGTGCTCCTCTCTCTCTCTTGCAATGCATTAATTGATTCAGGATCTTTCTCTTCCAATAGTTCATATGATTAATTTTTATTGTATTATTTATATTGGGCCAACTTGTTGACATCAGAATTACAGACATGGATGGACATTCCAATCTCTTCAATAATTGACTGTAGAATGCACCTTATTTCTCTCAGCTCAAAACTCCTCAGAACTGTTGACAATATAAAGAGTAAGATTTTTCAGAATGCTATGTATCAGATATACTGGTCCTAATTAGGGATTACTTAAGACTCTTCGTAATAAAAGTGATGTTATCATGAATAAATAAATGCAAGAATCCAGTTTACCTATGCTACTATCCTGGGAATGAGAGAAAGTGCCTGGTAGGTTTACCCTGCTAGGGACAAAAACAATAAATGTAGTCATTAAAAGATTAGGTATTCGAAAGATACATTATGTGCTCCTCTCTCTCTCTTGCAATGCATTGAAACACTACTTCGCCTGATAATTAAGCAATTTATTCTCTCTTGTTCTTGTGCACTTGGGTCTACAAACTTGTCTGTAAATCTGACATGATATCAAAGCCGCAGTAAGGAAGCCCCAAAAAAGGTGGGTTAAAGAAATAGGGACTACGCTTATCAAAAACAAACTGAGCAACTGCTCATATACAATTGCAAAGTAAAAAATTAGACTGACAATGATGAGATATTTTGAATTTGTTCCACCAACTTTGCAGGGTAGGGGGTTGCAAGAAAGGGAAACATGTCATAGGGACGTTTGGAGACTCCCGCCCAAATTTTAGGAACATGTGAATGTCAGGGTCCTCAACATAGGGGACCTCTTCGAAATCATAAAAAATTAAAAATTAAATACATGATAAGCAACGAAAAGTCACAAACAGGAACAACAAAAGCATGAGATAAATACTCAGAGTCTATTTAGGGTTTTGATTTTGTAGTGTTCTCCTAAAAGAATTTGACTTTTTAAGGCCATTAAGCCAAAATTATAGGAGTGTGCCTAGGATTCTTCTTTCCAGAGAAAGGGCACCCACAAGTCCTGTTTTTGGAGGGGGGCACCCAAGGGTCCCCCTCGAAAGGGAAACGTCCCCATTACTTGAGTAATCATGTAATGTCCACATTTGTGTTTCCCAAATTTGACTAGAAGAGGAAGTGGGCAAATGTACCCCACTAAGCTTCCCCATCCAAGGAATATGGGAAACATCAGGGACATGCTCCCCACACAACGGAGTGCTTCCCCATTAACAGTGGATATTTTGCTTCTAGAATTCCAGGCCAATATGAGGTATTTTATACTATTTAGAAATTGAAAGCCAACCAAAACCCAATTCAAATAATCTTTCGAGAATGAATATTTATAAAGTTTGTGGTCTTAGTAATACTATTTCTGAGTTTTGTAGCACAAAAACATGTACTATTTTGTACCAGAGGAATTCGAAGCTTAAGCTGCTCAAATTTTGCCCACGCACAAGTCAGCAGAAGGCTCTCAAAGGCCACAATTGAACAAGGTATGTGGCTATCCATATGACAGTACACAAAATTATAAGGGCACAGGCAAGAGTGAACACCATGTGGAGGGCATAGATAGACCGGACACTTGATCTAGGATGCAGAGGCACAAAGGAAGAGGACTGGTTTAAAGAAGTGTCAAAGCCGAAGAAGATAAGGATACAAAATTTGCTTAACTGCCAAAGATTCTATATCCAAACAATACACTTGCAAGTTGACTTCCGAAACATAAGAATCAGGGAACGTAAAGTTTTGTTTACTGTACAAGGGTAGTTCTAGACTGAGTATTTTTGTGTGAGAGTTTTCAAGTGTCATTGTGTAATAGGTCTATAAGTGACCTCATAGGTCATTGTGTAATAGGCTAGATCCCATATGTGCTTGCCTTGTTGATAACCACTTCGTACATATTTCCTGATATATCGGAGCACCCTCTCTCATTATGTTATGGTATATATGCTTATCTTAGATATAGATGATAGTCTAGCGGCTAGCCCCATGTGAGCAGTTAGATGATGATGATGTTATGAGGTAGATGTTTCATGTTGTTGCTGGTGTTTCGTAGTGACCTGACGTGTTGATATATGATGTTGTTGTCATTAGGAGGGGATGTTCTACATGTTGATTCTGCAAGGAGGCTTGGGCACATGTATTCTAAAGAACCCAAAAAGCGTTTTGGGAAATTCCACCTAGAAAAAGTTTTAATAAAATAATTCATTATTTTTAAAGGAACCCTAAGTCTAGACTTAGGAAAAAAAATAATTAAAGGGTATTAATATAGACTGTGGGTGTAACTTCTAGAAGCAGACGAGAATCAAGAAGAAATGATCTTAGCCCTTGATTAGCTTCTAATCTGGGTCGTTGAATGTCAACAAGGAGATTATTTAAGAAGGCTTGAGGGTCACTTGGAAAAACACACAAAGAGTTGATCAGTCAGATCAAATTGCTGAAGCTAGAGGCAGCGCTGTGATTTGTAGTGATCACGTAGAAAGGGGCAGAGGGAGTTTCGGTTGGAGAATCTTCTCTGGAGGCAAGAATACTCAGTAGAGAGGTAGAGAGTGTTATCACTCAGGTTGTTCCCTGCCTCCTGAAGGGATACAGCCGAGGTAACCACTAACCAATCTTTTAGCTGCAGATTCTAGCCAATCTGCAACCAGAGAGGGCTCTCTCTTTGTAATTTAGCTTTGTTTTGAAGTATTTTAGGCTGGTTATGATGTACAGGGTTTTTGTTTTAAGTTTGTTGGTTGGTGATTTTCTCTCTAAGCTACGCTGTAAATTCTGAGACTGTTTTAATACAAAAGCTGTTGAAGTTCACTGCTGCTAACCGTCTAGATGTGGATTTGATGTTCTGAGACCTACTACAGAATTTCTGTGTCATTCTATGGACCAATAAGTTATTCTAAACTGTGTTTTATATTTTCTATGTTTGCAAATTTCACATATGTTCCCTAATCTTGATAACAGAGAAGAATAATAGCCCAGGATTTGTTTAAACGCACCCTGAGTTCAATCTCTGCTATTAACCATGTTTTCTTCAGAATTAGTCATAAATATGAATTCTTAACTGCTCAGGTTTGCACTAATTCCTTCATTTTTGAATACTGTTTAGGAATTCTTAATTGCTCCTGGACAATATTCATATACTTTTCCTCTGCCAGCATAATGAAAGACTCTTGATTGCCTTTCATTCCCTGACTTCATTCCATCAATTTCCGGATTTGAAAATTGTTCCAAGAATGCCTATCTCGCTCTGTAGCATTACCATACCCCAAGAAACACCTTCAACAGTACACCATCATTGACTCCATCTGCCCAATGGAACAGACTGTTTTAGGCTTACACCCCAGCTCTGCTTGAAATCACCATCCAACAAACTTAAAACAAAAACCTTGTACATCATAACTAGCCTAAAATACTTCAAAACAAAGCTAAATTACAAAGAGAGAGCCCTCTCTAGTTGCAGATTGGCTAGAATCTGCAACTAAAAGATTGGCTAGTGGTTACCTCGTCTGTATTCCCTTCAGGAGGCAGGGAACAACCTGAGTGATAACATGGTTAATAGCAGAGATTGAACTCAGGGTGCGTTTAAACAAATCCTGGGCTATTCTTCTTCTCTGTTATCAAGATTATGGAACATATGTGAAATTTGCAAACACAGAAAATATAAAACACAGTTTAGAATAACTTATTGGTCCATAGAATGACACAGGAATTTTGTAGCAGGTCTCAGAACATCAAATCCACATCCAGACGGTTAGCAGCAGTGAACTTCAACAGCTTTTGTATTAAAACAGTCTCAGAATTTACAGCGCAGCTTAGAGAGAAAATCACCAACCAACAAACTTAAAACAAAAACCCTGTACATCATAACTAGCCTAAAATACTTCAAAACAAAGCTAAATTACAAAGAGAGAGCCCTCTCTGGTTGCAGATTGGCTAGAATCTGCAGCTAAAAGATTGGTTAGTGGTTACCTTGGCCGTATTCCCTTCAGGAGGCAAGGAACAACCTGAGTGATAACAGAGAGACACGCAGAGGAGGCAGCACAGAGGCCACAGAGGGTGACGCAGAGCCAGGAAGGACTCACGCAGGCACCACGTAGGGCAGCGCAAAAGCTTTCACGTAGAAGTCTGAATTTGCTGAGGAGGCTGATGTTTCTGAGCTGGGAGGGCTAGAATCAACTCCTGAGAAGCAAATTGATTCCCAACAGAGGTGACGTAGTGCCTTAGAGGCTGACGCAGGCCCACACAGGGGCAGTGCAGAAATAGTCGGGGAACTCATTGGTTCAACTGCCGAATCAGTGGGGACTTGCAGTGTAGAGTGAGGTGATCTCACTAACTTCTTCTACCGAGTGATATTCTCTGTACTGGATTGCCAGCAAAGCATCCAGAGATTGTATTTAGAAACAACTTCAGCTTAATAATAAAAACCCTCAAATCTGCTGCACCGGTTTTCCGACATTGGTTTTTTCAAGGATGTTTGTCCAAAAAACATTGTGTCACTTGAGGATTTTTCTCTATTGTTTTGTTCTTGTTTTGGGCAAATTAATTAATTAAGTGAAGGTTGTTGTTGTATTAACTTCGAAATTTGTTGCATGATACAGTAAATTATTTGTTTCAATAATTAACAAATAAGAGAAGTTTAATCAGTTGTTGCAGTAGTAGATTCGGGTGAGGATTCTCAAATTTCCACATGGTACCGAAGCATTGCAAGTGAAGCAAGAAAAACAGTGCCAGAGAACCTAGTGCTGAGAAAAAGTGGGAGATCAAAAAAGTTGCAGGAGGCAGCGATTTGAAACCCCAGAGGGTTTGCACAATCCTAGACGAAGAGCTGATTTTCGAGGCAGTCTCTCTCTGGGTGAGTCAACAGAGAGGAAGGACTCCCAGTTCGAAATTCTGCTGGGGCAAAGGGAGCAGCGCTAAAACCTCAGTGTGAGGAGAAGCTAGTGGGAGGCAGTCTTTTCTGCAGGTCGTTTTACTGGGCAGAAAGATGTCAGAAGAGAAGGAAGAAGCACAGTTGAGGGAATTTCTTCCTCAGTAAGACCTCCCGCCAAGAAGTTCGTTTTGTTATTGGCTAAGCAGCAACATTAAGAACCAAAGAGGAGATTTTCGACATTTGTGGCAAAGATGGCATCCAATGGATTGAGGGATCAGGATAGGTTGGGCGGAGCATCCAACTATGTCATCTGGAAGGCTAAAATGTTATTCCTTCTAGATGAGCATGCCTTCAAGACATATGTCGACAACATGGTGGCTGAACCAGCAGATCCAAATCCATTGAAGAAGTACCAAGCTGAGATGGCGAAGGCGAAAAGAATGATACTCGAAAGAGTGAAGGATCATGTGGTCTGCTGGAACTGTTAAGGAGATGTGGGATGCATTTTCTACGCTATATCAGGGATCTTCCGAGCAGCGGAAGATGTACTTGGAGCAGAAGTTGAGATTTGCTCAGATGCATACCATTCCTCACGAAGCTTCAGGAGACCAGTGATGAGTTGTTAGTTGTGGGGTCTACACCTCAAGACTAAGACTTGGTTAGATTGACCCTCAATTTTGTCTCATATGAGTGGCAAGTCTTTGTCCAGAGTATCCTGGGCAAGGCGACTTTGCCGAATTAGGATGAGATGTGGGCAGCTCTCAAGCAAGAGGATCTTAAGAGAGACTTGGTCAAGTGTAAACTTGACGGAAGCAGCAACAGTGGGTCGAAGCCCAAGGAGGAGCAGGATAATGTAGCCCTTGCATCGAAATGGCAGCAGAAGCAGCAAAGACGTAAGAAGGACGTCTCGAAGATAAAGTGCTTCAGGTGTGGTGAGATGGGTCACTAAGCTACTCAGTTCCCTCTTAGGAAGAAGGACAAGGATGAGAAGCACGATCTGAAGGTTGCGCCTACGAAGATTGAGGAGGAGTTCGCCATGACAGCGGAGATACCTCTAGGAGGGTGGTGGGATGTTTTGGAGTTGTAGTTCGAAAGAGCTACAGATGGGCAGGATCCTTGAGGAGCCCACCTCTTGGATCAATACCTTGCTACGGGAGCCCAGTTATGTGGTAACAGAATGGACTAGTGTCGGATGGTGTCGAGGAGTGTCGGAGAGACAATTGTAGTGGCTAGGAGCACTAGAGAATAAACAACACAGAGTTGAGTTGGCAGCAGTGCAGATGGCACAGAGCAGAGGGCAACAACAGCACAAAACATTTAGAGGGTCAGTGCAGAGACTAGTAGCAGTCAGGTTCCAACATTCACATGGTATCATACTGAACGCAGTTAATTCAGTAATTTGGGATGTTTTTCTGTTGTTGATGCAGTAGCAGCAGAAGTTTGTAGTGCAGAGGCAGTTGGCAATGGCAGTTCTAGCAGTAGCACAGATGCAGAAATTCAGAGGGAGTTGCAGTACGAATGCAGTGTTGACAGTGGCAGGGTCAACAACAGTACAAATGCAGCATTTGTGCAGTGGTTGATGGACAGCATGTCAGACATCAGCAGCGTCGAGGACGATGATATGAAGTCAGTGTGATGCTTCAGTGGGAGGCATTGTTAGAGCACATTCCTCGCTAAGAGGGAGTGTTGATTTCTAGTAGCATCAGATGTGCTCTAAGTCTCAAATTTTGCAAGGAGGCTTGGGCACATGTATTCCAAAGAACCCAGAAAGCGCTTTGGGAAATTCCACCCAAAAACAGTTTTATTAAAATAATTAATTATTTTTAAAGGGACCCTAAATCTAAACTTAGGAAAATAAAATAATTAAAGGGGATTAATATAAATTGTGGGTGTAACTTCTAGAAGAAGACGAGGATCAAGAAGAAATGATCTTCGCCATTGATTAGCTTCTAATCTAAGTCGTTGAATGTCAATGAGGAGATTATTTAAGGAGGCTTGAGGGTCACTTGGAAAAACACACAGAGAGTTGATCAGTCAGATCGAATTACTGAAGCTAGAGGCAGCGCTGTGATTTGTAGTGATCACGCAAAGAGGGGCAGAGGGAGTTTTCGCTGGAGGATCTTCTCTGGAGCCAAGAATACTCAACAGAGAGGCAGAGAGACACGTAGAGGAGGCAGCGCAGAGGCCAAAGAGGATAACACAGAGCCAGGAAGGGCTCACGCAGGCCCCACGCAGATCAACGCAGAAGCTTTCACGAAGAAGTTCGAATTTGCTGAGGAGGCTGACGTTTATGAGTCGAGAGGGCTAGAATCAGCCCCTAAGAAGCAAAATCTATTCCCAACAAAGGTGATGTAGTGCCTTAGAGGCTAACATAGGCCCACGCAAGGGCAGCGCAAAAGTAGTCGGGGAACTCGTTGGTTCAACTTCCGAATTAGCCAGTACTTGCAGTGTAGAGTGAGGTAATCTCACTAATTTCTTTTGTCGAGTGATACTCTCTGTAATGAATTGCCAACAAGGCATCCAGAGATTGTATTCAGAAATAACTTTAGCTTAATAATAAAAACCCTCATCTTTGTTGCACTAGTTTTCCCGCATTGGGTTTTTCCAAGTACGTTTGTCCAAAAACAATTGTGTCATTTGTGTTGTATCTTTCTCTATTGTTCAATTTCTTGTTTCGGCATATTATTTAATTGGCATAGGCTACAGTTTATGTATTTCGATGTTTGCCATAGGAAACAGCAAATAACTTGTTCATGTAAATCTAACAACTAGGGGAAATATCATTAGTTGTTGCAGTAGGGATTCCGATTTAAGGAATTTTCACACTACATGTACTTCATGTGTTGGATATCTGATAAGGGACACACTTGATGATTAGATACATTTCCTAATTTTGAGATAAAAGGGGGGCTATGATGATGATATAACCTTTTTTTGTAAGTTTGTTGGATGATGACTTTTGATGTAATAATCCTAAGAGAATGTTAATTTCGAATGAGCAAAAACAGCTCAATCATAATACAGAGATATTTACAATAATAGAAACATCAGGTTTCTATGTAGAATATAGAAACACTCAGTTTCATCTAAGAAACTGCTAAAAGAATACAAATAGCAACAGCTAAATACAATGAGCATTAAATACTAAATAGAATACTAAATAGAAATATTCTAATACCCTCCCTTAATGCTCAATCTATTTACAACACCAATAGACCCTCTGAATTTTACAAATTTATCAGGACCAAGAGGCTTGGTGAAAATGTCGGCGGGCTGCTCTGTTGTGGGAACATATTGTAACTGAACTGAGCCGTCTTCAACAAGCTGGCGAATGTAGTGGCAATGAGTTTCCACATGCTTTGTTCGTTCATGAAAGACTGGATTCTTGGCAAGTTTGAGCACTCCCTGATTATCACAAAACAAAGAAGTAGGCCATGTCTGCGAAACATGCATATCTGCAAGCATACGTCGAAGCCAAACTGCCTCACAGGATGCCTTAACTGCTCCCCGATACTCTGCTTCTGTTGAGGAGAGAGCCACTGCCTGTTGCTTCTTACTAGTCCAAGTAACAGCACCGGATCCTAGATTAAACACATACCCAACTGTAGATTTACGGTCATCAACCGAACCGGCCCAGTCAGAATCAGTGTAACCACGGAGTATAGGTTTGGAACTTCGAGTGTATAGGAGACCATAATCAGAAGTGCCACGCACATATCGTAGCACACGCTTTGTTGCTTGCCAATGATCAGCTTTAGGAGCTGACATGAAACGGGAAATGTAGCTTACTGCAAAACTGATGTCAGGTCTGGTAGTAGTAAGGTAGATGAGACTGCCCACTAATTGCCTGAATAAAGTTTCATCCACAAGGGGAGAGGATGACTGTGCTGAAAGTTTGAGCCCTGGTTCCATAAGAGTCGTGGCTGGTTTGCAATCCTGCATTCTGAACCTGTCCACAAGATTTCTGGCATACTTGGACTGAGAGAGAAAGATCTGATTTTCAGTCTGCCAAACTTCAACCCCCAGACAGTAATGAAGAAGTCCCAAGTCGGTCATCTCAAAAGTTCTGCATAAATCTTGTTTGATCCTATGGATCAAATGTGCATGACTGCCAGTAATGATAAGGTCATCCACATAGACAACCACAAACAAGATATCATCACCAGTATGCTTGATATACAGATTTGCATCAAATGGACTCCGCTGAAAACCCTGATCTGTCAGGTACTGATCAATTTTCATGTACCAAGCCCGAGGAGCTTGTTTCAATCCATAGATTGCTTTAGCTAACCGACACACTTTATGTTCTTGACCAGCAACCTTGAATCCTGGAGGCTGCGTCATGTAGACTTCTTCTTGGAGATCACCATTTAGGAAAGCACTCTTTACATCCATCTGATGAACTTTCCAATTGAACTGAGCTGCTAGGGCGAGCATAAGCCTTATGGTACTCATCTTGGCTGTAGGAGCAAAAGTCTCCTCATAGTCAATGCCTTCCTTCTGTGAGAACCCTCAAGCCACAAGACGAGCTTTATACTTGTCTATGGTTCCATCAGCTTTGTATTTCACTTTATACACCCATTTGCAACCTATGGGTTTTTTGTCTGCAGGAAGATCAGAAAGTGTCCATGTGTGATTCTTCTGAAGGCTCTGGAATTCGGCTTCCATAGCCTGTTCCCACTCAGATGTACCCTTAGCCTCTGAATAGGTTTGAGGCTCAAAAGTACTGTGTAGGTTAGCCATAAGAGCAAAATTGACTGTAGACTGTTGTCTGTTCTTATGTCTAGAAGTTCTGCCTTCAAGGAGCTCATCATCCCGGAGATCACCAATGGTTTTAGCCCACCATTTTGGCCGAAGAGTAGAAGAAGCAATAGCAGGAGTAGAGGAACCAATATCAGGAGGAGGTGGAGAAGACTCAAGAGCAATAGGGGCCGCAAGAGGAGGGTTATTTTCTGGAGGAAGCTCAGATAGAGTATTATCAAATACTGATGCTACATCATCCCTCCCATCAGGTGGACCGACCGGAAGAAGAACACTGTGAGGTTGATCCTCAGAACATTGCTTAGAAGAAGAAGACTGAAAGAATCCTCTGTCTTCATCAAATACTACATCCCGACTGAAGCTAAGACGACCAGTGGCTATATCTATCAGCCTATAGGCCTTGTGATGATCACTGTACCCTGTCATCATGAGTTTCTGGCTTTTGGAATCCAACTTAGATCGCTTAGCAGCTGGAATCCAAACATATGCAACTGAGCCAAATACTTTGAGATGACTGATCTTAGGCTTACGGCCAGACCAAACCTCTTCAGGAGTCTTCCCTGTAACAGCCTGAGTGGGTGATCTGTTAAGAAGATAAACAGCAGTAAATACTGCTTCAGCCCAGAATTTGTTTGGAACACTCCTGTGTTGTAGCATGGAACGAGCCATTTCAACAACCGTGCGATTGCGACGCTCGACAACACTATTTTGCTGAGTGTAAGGAGTGGTTAATTGACGTTTGATGCCATGAATATCACAGAAGTTGGCAAACGCTGAAGAACAAAATTCCCCCCCATTGTCGGTCCTAAGGGTCATGATGTTACAACCAGATTCTTTTTCCACTAAGGTTTTAAACTTCTGAAAGGTACTAAGAGCATCAGATTTATTTTTTAAAAAATATACCCACATCTTTCTACTGAAATCATCTACAATAAGTAAAAAATATTTGCAAGCAGTGATAGAAGTTGTCTTCATAGGACCGCAAATATCAGCATGAAGTAACTGAAGTACCTTAGATGCGCGCCAAGATTCTCCATTTTTGAATGAAGACCGATGTTGCTTTCCCGCTTGACAGGCACTGCATACCCCCAACTGCTGAGTCTGAATATCAGGTAATCCAGACACAAGTCCCTCCCGAGAGAGCTGAGAGAGATACTGCATATTGAGATGCCCATATCGCTGATGCCATAGAGTGCTGATAGGAGAGATACGTGCTGCTAGAGCCACTTCTGGAGAGTCACCGGTGTCAAGTAGCCTGTATAGACCATGATCCTCTAGGCCAACAGCAACTGTTAAACTAGTCTCCCTGTCAATAATGGAGCACTTGTGGGTACTGAACACTACATCAAGTTGAGGAGAATTCCTCATAATCTGGCTGACAGATAGCAGATTAATTTCCATACCAGGAACATAGTATACATTCAGAAATATAAGTGTGCGCCCACCAGACTGAATTTGAACTGTACCTCTGCCAGCTACTGTGTACTTTTCACCTCCGCCAAATACCACGGAATCACTGAAAGGTGAGAAGTCAATAAACCAGTCACGCCTGTGAGAAAAATGACGTGATGCGCCAGAATCAATGTACCATGCAGAGGAAGGAACAGGATCTGAAGACCTTTTAGACATAAAGGCGTAAAAGGCAGACTCTGTCTGCTCGGAATGTTCTGCAACATTTGTTGTTTGATGTGGCCCTCCCTGTTTCCTCTGTTCATAAGCAATCCTCTGTCGGCAATCTTTCTTCATGTGACCGAACCTGTGACAGTAATTACACTGCACACTTTTCTTCCGAGCAGGATCAAAAAGCTGAGAGGAGCCTTTCTGCTGAAAGGACTGAGAGGACTGATATTTTGCAGAAAATGCATTTTCCGAGGACACTGAGGAAGCACTACTACCAAACTGCTGTTTCCACCGATCCTGCTGCAGAAGTTTGGTACATAAATCTGGAAACTTCAGATCAACATTTGTGGTGGTAATGTTGAGTGTTTCTATGAAGTGTTCATAAGATTTCGGTAGACTTTTCAAAGTAATGACTACCATATCTTCCTCCTCCATGGTCCGACCAATGGCTTCGAGCTGATCTCGAATGTCTTTAATTTTGTTGAGATGTTCCTGTAAAGACATATGTTCGTCCATCATGATGGAGAACAACTGATTTTTGAGAAAAAAAGCTCTGCTTTTGTCAGATGTCTCATGCAGTTCTTTCAACTGTTGCCAGATTTTAGCAGCTGTCTTGCCAGAAGGGATCTGTGGTAACTGATCATCAGCGACAGAGAGCTTGAGAAGCATAACAGCCTCTCGATTTCGATCATCAAATTTATCTTGATCGGTCCCAGCTGTACCGGGACGAAGCTCTTTGCCCAAAATGAGTTGATCAAGACGCCTGTACTCAAAAATGGCCAACATTCTTTGTTTCCAAATGTTATAGTTGCTGCCATTAAAGCGTCGATTTCCTTCTAACATCAGATTGGTGAGCGTGGCCATTTTCCAAAAGAAAATACAGAAGTCTGACACACAAGAAAATGTAGCTGCCTGTTTATCCTGGTGTAATTTAAAAAAACAGACTTTGTTCTGCTAGAAAAAATATTTACCCAGCAAAAATATCTTTAATAAATGTGACAGGTCCAAATCATAAAATAAAGTTTGAGGTTCCTTTCTCTGTCCAGATCTGAGTTTTGTCCTAAGATAAGCACAGGTCTGAGAATACAGTTTCCCACAGGTCTGAGAATGCAAGTCTACCACAAGTGTATACTGATGCAATGTCCGAGCTATAAACAGATGTCACAGGCATGCTTCAGGTCCGTGGAGCTCCACCATAATCCGACCCCACAGCTAGCACCATAATCCGAGCGGCAACAGATAATTTCAGGTCTGAGTTTGTAATGGAGGCTGTCAGGATCACGAGGAAAAAAAAAAAATCCGCTGATTGGGAACACACTGCCGGCAAACAGAACCGTTGATGATAAAGCAAATACGAAGATTTAAAAATGGACCCACGTGAGCTGTCTCAGCTTCACGTCTCAGCTACGTGGTATAGTTCCACAGGTGTATACGCGTGTTTGAAATATCCATGGTATATACGAGCTTTATATATACGCGTTTGAAATATGTTCCGAGGCGTATACGGGTTTGAAATACAATGAACCAACACATGCGTATCCACGGATTTTAAATATATTTGACAGGGTGTATCCACGGGTTTGTTTGACAGGGTTTCAAACAAAAAAAACAAATAGACTGTTGCCCGCAGATCAAATTTTCAGACCACGACTCCGATTTTCAAAAAACAAATGAGTTTTGAACGAGAGAAAACACCTGGGTCACGTTTGCCGAAGAATTCCACATTGTGGCCGAAGAAAATAGCTGGATTCAATTCACGATAGAAGAATTCCACGTTGAGTTCGAGTAGCCGCCAGGCGAAGAAGAAAATAGCCGGATTCACGATTCCAAACCGGAAAAAAATGACTTTCACGATTCCAAGCAAACTGGCCAGCCAAGAAAAAAAATTCCGCTCCCACGAAACAGTCACCGCCACAAAGTTAATTCCTTAGAAAAATGATCATGCAGGGGAAGAATCCATTTCTGTATCGAGATGGACGACTGTAAGCTTTTATCACAGCGAGCAAAGCCGAGGCTAAGACTCAGTGAAGGCTACCTGGCTTACAGAGGGCTCGACCTTAGAAAGGACTCAAGAGATTACGATGCAGAGAGAATAACTGTTCAAGAAATCTCTTAACCTTGCTCTGATACCATAAAAGAATGTTGAATGAATTAATTTTGAATGAGCAAAACAGCTCAATCATAATACAGAGATATTTACAATAATAGAAACATCAGGTTTCTATGTAGAATATAGAAACACTCAGTTTCATCTAAGAAACTGCTAAAAGAATACAAATAGCAACAGCTAAATACAATGAGCATTAAATACTAAATAGAATACTAAATAGGAATATTCTAATAAATCCCCGGGTGTTAGTGCACCTTGAGTTGGGCTTTATGTCTTGTTTTTAACATGGTGGATTTTTGCGAGGGAGAACATCTTTTATTTACATTGTACAACGCTTTAGTGCACCCCACATTGGCACACATTTTCATGGTAATTTAATTTCCCGGTAACTATTTGGAAAGGGACTCCAGTTATATTTGAGCATTAACCTTTCAGCAAGCATGTTCTGGTTGATTTATTCAAATTAAATTAATCTATTTATCCAGATTAAGGTTAATAGATTGGCCACTTCGTATTTTGGGAATTGAACACATCTTTTCTTGTGGATCGCTCCATCTACTTGGCATCCCGTTGATCCCTAGAGGTTGGTTGCCTCAAGATTCATACATGTTGATTGGTTGCAAGCATCTTGTGGACTCCTTGTTAAATTTCTAATATCAGCCAGATTTATTTTCTCATGACAATTTACCCCCAGTTTATTATTTATTTATCCAAATAATAACCGAATCATCGAAATATAAAATCACTTTAACTTCTAGAATTAAAAATATGCAGTGGCAATAAACAATAAAAATTAAACACACATTGCAAAAATTAGTTAACCCACAAATGTGTTGAAAATGTAGCGAGTAAAGGTCTGTTGTGTTGATATATGATGTTGTTGTCATTAGGAGGGGATGTTCTACATGTACTTCATGTGTTGGATATCTGATGGGGGACACACTTGATGATTGGATGGATTTCTTAATTTTGAGATGGGGGGGGTGGTATGATATAAACTTTTTTCGTAAGTTTGTTGGATGATGACTTTTGATGCAAAAATCCATGGGTGGTAGTGCACCTTAAGTTGGGCTTTATGTCTTGTTTTAAACATGGTGGAGTTTTGCATGCAAGAACATCTTTTATTGACATGGTAGAACACTTTAGTGCACCCAGCATTAGCACACATGTTCATGGTGATTTAAGTTCTTCCTAACTATTTGGAAAGGGACTCCAGTTATATTTGAGCATTAACCTTTTTGCATGTTGAAAATATGTGTAACTAGGTTCAATCTTCATTAGTATGAAATATATTCTTGTAAATATAAAATGAAAAGAAAATTATTATTATTATTGAAGCATGGGTTTCATGCTCAAGTTCTTTTATTTTATAAGTCAAGCACCCATTAAGTGCTTCTAGGGTTTGTCCTAGGTATAAGAGTCATTGTCATATATGGAAGACCCTATGGGCACATTGTATATTGTAAAGAAAAAATTATTTTATCTTGAAAGTGTCAAAATACCTCCAAGATCAAGTCGTCCTAATGAGCTGTAAAGTTGGCCTACATGAAGAGCAACGTTCACCCTTGAAGAAACCTATATATACGAGGAACTCGTCATCCATTTGGATCATTCTCTCAATCATATCACATGCGAAGAAGGGAGAAGCAAAGGGTCGAAGAAGGAAGTGCAACGAAGAGAAGGATAAGGAAAGTCGAAGTGTTTGGGTCTCTCTACATTCTTTTGGGAATGCAAAGTTAGGGTTTTTGCACTAGGGAAGTCTAAGGTTCAATTTTGGAAGCAAGAAGAGCAAGAAGGCAAGAGAAGGTCTCTTAGGGTTTCCTACTAGCCCTAGGATCCATATCAAGTCAAGGGAAGAGCAGTTAGAGGGGGATCGAAGTCTTCTAGAGAGGAGGCAGCAGTTGCAGCAGTTGTTGGGCAGAAAAATTTCGGATTAACTGGGAGGTCGAAGATATTGCCGCTGGAGATTGAGGAAGACTTGATCTTGGATAGTATTTGTCTAAGTCTAGGTCATGGTATTCGTCAATTGAAAGATCTGAAAGATAAGAAGAGATTTTCAGGTTTTCCCCTCAAGAGGAACGATTTTGGCCCTGGCTTGTAGCCTATATATTGTCACTATTCATACTGTCTTGGTAGTTGTTTGATGTATTGCACATTGGAATAATAAAGATCAAAGCTAATAAGTAAAAAGGTAAGACAAACAATTATCAAGTTAAGAGAATTAACATATACATTGCCTTATTGAATTCTCAACACTGCAAGCATGTTCAGGGTAATTTATCCAAATTAAATTATTATATTTATCCAGATTAAGGTTAATAGATTGGCCACTTTATATTTTGGAGTTGACCACATCTTTTCTTGTGGATCGCTCCAACTACTTGGCATCTTGCATATTCATCTTTGGAGTCAGCTGCCTCAAGATTCACACATGTTGATTGGTTGCATGCATCTTGTGGACTCCTTGATCAATTTCTAATATCAGCTTGATTTATGTTTTCACAACAATTTAATTTATCCCCAGAGTGTTATTTATTTACCCAAATAATAATTGGTTCACCGAAAAATAAAACCACTAGTATCTTTAACTTCTAGAATTAAAAATATGCAGCAGAAATAAACCAGCGAGATCAATCACACATTGAAAAAATTAATTAACACACAAACGTGTTGAAAATGTAGCGAGTAAAGGTCTTTTGGCTTGTGCCTTAGCCAGTGAAGACCTTAATTTGTCTTTCTCTCAATATGAGTGCGAGCTCATGAGTTAGACTTCAGTTAGGATGAGTTTATTTCCAGTTTACTGGAATAACCATCAAGATGGCATGCATAGAGTTGGAGCTTCAGTTAAATGGAGTCTTCATCAATTTGACTACAAAACGACAAGGCAGTCACAAGCTCAGTTAGAGCGAGTTAGAATTTAGTCTTAAATGAAGGAAGAACGAATTAATACTCCAAATGTTGATTAGAAAGAGAAAGAGTATCACTCTCAGTTAACTAGCTATCAGAGCTTGAGGTTCTAAATTGACTTAGGCCACTTGCATGCTCAAATTGGATCTATAAAGAGGAGGACTAAGGCACAAGAAATCACAAGTTTGTGAGATCTTCTTTGATTGTGGAGAGTGCAAAATTGAGAGCTTGTGTCCTAAGAGATACGAGATCAAAAGTGTGCAAGGATTTAGGAGATTGTGCACATATTTGAGAGCTTGTGTCCTAACAAATTGAAGATCACAAGTGCGCTACGAAATAGGGACTTTCCCTATAAAATAGGAGCCAGGATTTGGGCAAGGAAATATGTGTTGAAATTCTGATGTTCCATGTTGTTATAATCACTTAAATCCAAAACTTCTTTATGCTGCAAAATAAGTTAAGTAATTCTAGATAGAACATAAGCCATATGCACAATGGAAGACAACCAAGAATTCTATGAGATATAGAGAATTTAGGTCAATGACCCGGGCAAAACCCACAAGGGGAAAACCCAACCAGATTCTTCTCCTATTAGAAATTAATTGTTCAGCAGGGATACAAAGTACAACGAGAGAATGAAGAAGTTTTCCCAAATCTGAAGAAGATCTCTAATAGCAGTGGCTGATGCAAACATTGAATCACCTTGGCTCTCCAAGATCTTCTCTTGCTCTTCAAGACTCTCTCTCTCTGTGTCTCTAGACTCTCCAACTCTCTCTTTCTCAAGTTCAAATTCCCCTTTCACAAGCACAAGTGTATCAAGTCAGGATGAGAGGCACAAATATATAGGAAGAGCTAGGAGGTCGAATTCATGAGGGAGTAACTCCTATGCCTTTAGGAGTTACATATGCCAAAATAGAGTGTAGCTTATGCCATAAAGGAGAGTAGTGTAACTTATGCATTTAGGAGAGAACTGTAACTTATGCATTAAAGAGGTGTCAGAGGAATATTTTTATGACGAGTCATTAAAGTGTGTAAGAGGTGTGTAAGAGAGAGAGGGTAACATATGCATTAATTGAGGGGAGTTACATATGACATGATTGAGTCTCATGACTGAGAGACTTGAATTACTTTTTAATAATAATATCATAAAGAGGATAATAGCAATAAGAATAATAGTATTGATGATTAAGTTAACAATTAAAAAATTGAGATTGATTAAGGACAAGTTAAGTGATTTTCCATCATATATATATGATTACAAATTGATGAAAGGTGATTTACTATTTTTGGAAAGTCATGGTTGCAAAGATAGACATGACTTTCCATTTTTAGAAAGTCACTTTAGAAAAGTCAAAAATGAAATTTATTCAAGAAAATTCATCCCATAGCTACCAATTTTCAACAATATGGGCTCCAGTGTGCAAGAGAATATGAGCAAGATCAGGAGATTTGCATGGCAAGTCAAGGTTATTCAGTGGGGGAATCGTTGTGTATTAGAGGGTTGAGATCAGGCAGTGATCAAGGCAGGCCGAGATCAATTGTGTCAGCTGAGATTAGTGAACATATTGTTGATAAGATAAACACCTTAGTATATTAACTCGAAAATTAAAATGCAATAGAAATGGAGTAATCAATCACACTACAACAACAAATTTATGCCCGACAAAATCTTCCTTCATATTAAATTTCTCATGAAAATTTGGGCCTAGACTCATAGAGAATACATAGAAAAATACAATTGTTTGGAACCTAGAACTCAACCCCATTGGAAAAAATCTGCCTCAAGGAAATCGGTACCACTAAAGAAACTTGACCTCTAGAAAATTCAGCTTCCCTCACCAACAATTCATCCCCTCTTTCCCTCACACTGTCCTTGGGCACTTGAGAAATTCATCCTTTGGATATTTCGGCCCTCCTTCAAAAATTTGACCCTCCTCTTCAGCTAATTCGTGTGAAATTTTTATCTATTGCATTAACTGGAAATTATTCTTCTAACTATAAATTTAATTATGCAATTTATTTGCTACAGCAAACAACAAATAAAATCACAACTACAATTTTCACCATAAAAATACTGCAAAAAATAAAATACTGAAAACTGAGAAATTCTAGCACACACATAAGAATTTTGACAGTTGTTTTTAGAATATTGTCCCCGGAAAAACCCAATGCAGGAAAATCGGTGCAGCAGATGAGGGTTTTATTATTATTTTTCAACAGCAATTCTGAGTACAATAATTTAGATGCCCAACTGGAAATCTAATACAAGGAAAATACTAGCAAAATTATTGTGAGAATGTTCTCTCACCCCATAACTAATTTTTGCCTCCAAAATTACCTCCCTAGCCTCTGCGTTGAGCTTCCTACATCACCCTCTGCGCAAAGCTTACATTGACCCTATGAGAATTTCTGCCTTCCTTCCTTTGCCTCTTCCAGGGACTAGAAACCTTCCTCCTAGAATGTTGCTACCCTCCTCTTCCACCTACTACTCACCCTCTGGCTCTATCTTCTCTACTAAGCCACTGCTACTGAAAAAATCAAACTGCCTAGGTAACTAAGTATCTGCACTGATGTATTCTCCATTACCACATCATCTCCTCTTATAATCCACTGCTGGAGCACCAACAGCCAAGATTAAAACTTAATCAATGGCTAGGATCATCTCTGGATCTATCTGTGTGAGTTTCTAGATGATTCTCACCTTATCTCAATTAATACTAATTAATTATCCATATTCCCTAAATTTAGACTTTGGAAATATTTTTAAAAACGGTTAATAATCTAATTGAGACACTTCTAGGCAGAATTTCTGGAAACGATTTCTGGGTTTTGGAGATCTCATGTATTCTAGCCTCTCCACCAAATTTCGTGGCTAGAACACATATGGTGCTACAAAAACTAACACTCCCTCTTAGTAATGAATGTGTTCTAGTGTTGCACATCCTGCCACAACACCCTGTCTCTGCTTCATCTCCTGCCACGCTACTAATGTTTGGTTGTTGTTGCCCACCAACCACTACGCAACTCTGATATACGCTTGTTGTTGACCTTGTTGTACTGCTACCAACACTGCATCTACAATACAACTTCCTCTCATTTGTTGTTGCTACAACTGAGAATCATCCAAGGTAATTTTCCTCTGCCACTGAAACGGGTTCTCCAACATACCCATATTTTCTCTGAAATAGACGAACTTAGCTCTTCCTAGAGCTTTCGTGAGAATATCTGCAGCCTTCACTTCTGTGGGAACTGCTCCATGTTGTACACAATCTCTAATGAAATGACATCGAATATCGATGTGTTTCGACCTAACATGAAACACTGGATTCTCGAAGAGCTTTATGCATCTTTGATTATCACAGTAGACATTGGTCGCCTCCATCCTCTACCTGAACAAGCTCACTAACAACTTCTGAAGCCATATAGCCTCGCACGTAGTTGTGCTTTTTGCCATATACTATGCTTCTGCATAGCTCAGTGCTACTGACTTCTGCTTCCTGCTACACCAAGAAACCATCCCTAATCCAAAACTGAAGTAGTACCTAGAGATACTTTCCCTGTCCACTAAATTCCCTGCCCAATCTGCATCTGTGAATCTGCATAATCTGACATCATCTCCTCGGGTATATCTTAACCCATACTCGACTATGCCATGCACATACCTCGGAATGTGCCTCGTTGTTGCACAATGTAACCTCTTCGACCATGAACTGACTAAGGGTATTGACTGCGAAGCAAATATTTGGCCTAATATTGACTAGATACATGAAAGATCCAATAAGTTGTCTACACAAGGTGGGGTCGACATCCTTGTCATCTAATGCATCTATCTGCTTCCAGTTGGTGATCATTGGCATAGACATGGCTCTGCAATCCTGCATTCTAAACCTCTTCAAAATATTTGTAGCGTATCTTGCTTGCCCAAGGAAGATCTCCCCATCCTTCTACCACATTTCCAATCCTAGGAAATAGTGCATCAATCCCAAATCCTTCATGTCGAACGTTGTTGCCAGGTTCCTCTTGCAGTATGATCCTGTCAAAAAGGGATCATCCACATACAAAACTAGGATGAGTGGCTCAACCTCTACCATCAAATAGTAAAGGTTGGGATCTGCTTCACTCTTGACGAATCCCATCTGTTGCAAGTAGCTGTCAATCTTACCATAACAAGCCCTAGGAGCCTGCTTGAGTCTGTATAGAGCTTTCTTCAGTCTGCACACATGAGTGTGCCTCTCATGAGCCTCGAAGCCCTCTAGTCATTCTATGTACAATTCTTCCTCTATCACCTCGTTCAAGAAGGTTGTCTTGACATCCATCTGGTGAATCTGCCATCCCATCTGAGCTGCTAGGGATATAACTGACCGGATATAAGCGGTATCTGGAAACAGAGGCGAAGGTCTCCTCATAATCTATCCCTTCTTTTTGTGCATACCCCTTTTCCACGAACCTAGCCTTGTACTTTTCCACACTATCGTCTGCAGCGTATTTGATCTTGTATATCCATCTAGAACCTACAATTGATTTGTCTTCCGGTCTTAGCACTACCTCCCAAACATCATTCGTCATGATAGAACTATATTCTTCTACCATGGCATCTACCCATACTTGATGTTGTGTGGCCTCCTGAAAGCTAGAAGGTTCTGCAACCTAAGCCACCAATGCTTGGTACCTGTCAGGTTGTTTGTGTTGTCTTTTGTTTGTCCTAGGAGTTCCAATAAACTCCTCTACATCTCTCAATGTCTAACGAACCTCTCTGTTGGCTCGACCACTAGTCGTGGGAGGTTCAACCAGCTCCTCCTCATCCTACCTCTGTTGCTCCATCTGCTGAGAACTCCTCGGATTTCCTGCACCTGAGGAAATACTGGTATTGGTCACAGTACTCGATCCTTGTGATTGTCCCACTGGCTGCCCCTGTGGTTGCCCCTACTGTTGGACCAAAGGAGCTTCTGCTCACTGATTTGATCACCTGCAGGCATCTCACGAGATCTCCTGAAAGCCCAGTCTTCCAAGAACTTCACATCTCGCCTTACTACAATCTTCCTATTGCTAGGAATGTAGATCATGTATGCCTTTGAGGTTTTGTTGTACCCAACAAAGAACCCCCTCTCTGCAGTCTGATCCAGTTTGGTACGTTTCTCATCTGGCATGTGGCAATAAGCAACGCTGCCAAAAATTCTAAAGTGACTAACTTATGGCTTCTTCCCTGTGAAGACTCCTTCTGGTGTTTTCTTCCCCAATGCACTATGGGGAGTCATGTTCTGGATATATAATGTTGTGTTACATGCCTCTACCCATAGAAATCCGGGTAAATCCTAGTCATATAACATAGCCTTTGCAGCCCCAACAATGGTTATGTTTTTCCGCTCCGCTACACGATTCTACTATGGATTGTATGGAGTTGTCCATTCTCTCTTGATTCCTTCCTTTGCACAGAAATCTGTGAAGTCTTTATCAATATATTCTCCACCATTATTTGAGCGAAGCGCCATGATCTTCTTCCCTGTCGCATTCTCCACAGGAGCTCTAAACTCTTTGAAACGATAAAAGACCTCATCTTTGGTCTTCAAGAAGTAGATCCAGGTTTTCCTGGAATGGTCATCAATGAAGGTGACGAAATATTCAGCACTGCTAAGGGCTCTAGTGGACATCGGGCCGCAAATATCTGAATGTATGAGTCCTAACACGCCATCAGATATGTTGTCACTTCTTGGAAATGTTGCCTTAGCATAGTTTCCAAGTATGCATCCTCCGCACACATCATCGTGTTCTGTGCCTTGTTCTGGAACCCTTGTTACTGTTTCTCTAAGCATCGTAAGTGTTCCATGGTGTAGATGTCCCATTCTCCTATGCCATAACTCATTCAACTCCTTCCCACTGCTACTGTCACTGCGTTTTAGTGCCATTGGAGAATCAATCTGTAACCAGTACAATCTGTTACTTCGAACTCCAATCAGTCTTACCCTTTTTCCATCTTAGGTGTTTGACATACACTTTCTTCCCTACGAAGTGAATATCATACCCCTTATCCTCTAACTGGGATACTAAAATCAGGTTCATACCCAATCCTGACACATGCAATACATTTGTAGTGCTGGTTCTTGCTCCTGACTCCCTCCAAAAATCTTTGGTACCTCTCCCTACTGGAGTACATTTTGTCATGTTTCCCATAGTAATATGGAAGTTCATGTGCTCCTCCTTATAGCTAGAGAAATATTCTCTAACCCCTGTCAAGTGAGTTGATGCTCCACTGTCTATATAGCAGACACCTTGTGAAGTTGATCCTGATAAGCAAGAAAATTCGTCCTCTAATCTAGAAGACAAATCTGAAGTCTCTTGAATGTTTACTTATGTCCATGGTTATGCTGAAGAATTTAGTGTGTGTTATTCCTCTTTTACCTGACACTGGTTATGCACTAGCAATCTGCTGCAAAACCTTATGTGTCTTGCTAGAGATCTGCCCAACGAAATAACTAAGTTGCTCCCTCTACCTCTGGAATCACTCGAACTGAAAGGATCGAATTTTTCTGCCCCTTTCTCAGAAAACTCAAACTTCCTCAAGCAACTCGGCCTCTTGCCAAAAAGATTGTGCTACCGTTGGAAATTTCAGTCTACGCTCCTTTGCCTAGCAGTGAAATTCCTCCCCTTCATTTTTGGGCTTTCCAACTAATCAACTGTGCTCTGATACCATGTGGAATTTTTATCTATTGCAGTAACTAGAAATTATTCTCCTAACTATAAA
The DNA here is from genome assembly GCA_031772625.1 of Pinus tabuliformis. Taxonomy (NCBI): domain Eukaryota; kingdom Viridiplantae; phylum Streptophyta; class Pinopsida; order Pinales; family Pinaceae; genus Pinus; species Pinus tabuliformis. The sequence goes on along the minus strand of CM062819.1, from coordinate 1,740,615,818 downwards.
TTAAATTATGCAGTTTATTTGCTACAACAAACAATGAATAAAATCACAACTGCAATTTCCACCATAAAAATACTGTAGAAAATAAAATATTGAAAACTGAGAAATTCTAGCACACATAAGAAATTTGACAGTTATTTTTGGACAGATGTCCACAGAAAAACCTAATGCGGGAAAACTGGGGCAGCAGATGAGGGTTTTATTATTATTTTTCAACAGTAATTCTAAGTACAATAATTTAGATGCCCACCTGGAAATCTAATCTAAGGAAAACACTGGCAAAATTGTTGTGAGAATTTTTTCTTACCCCACAACTAATTTTTGCCACTGAAATTACCTCCCTAGCCTTTGCGTTCAGCCTCCTACGTCACCCTCTGTGCAAAGCTTATGTTGACCCTATGAGAATTTCGACCTTCCTTCCTTTGCCTCTTCCGGGGACTAGAAACCTTCCTTCCTTTGCCTCTTCCGGGGACTAGAAACCTTCCTCCCGGAATGTTGCTACCCTCCTCTTCCACCTACTACTCACCCTTTGGAATCTATCTTCTCTGTTGTACTACTGCTACTGAGAAAATCGAACTGCCTGGGTAACTGAGTATTTGCACTGGTGTATTCACCATCACTACATCGATCTCCTCTTATAATCCACTATTGGAGCACCAACAGCCAATTAATGATGATTCTCACCTTATCTCAATTAATGCTGATTAATTGACCATATTCCCTAAGTTTATACTTTACAGAATATTTTTAAAAACGGTTAATAATCTAATTGAGACACTTCTACACAAAATTTGTAGAAATTTCTCATTTCCCACCCCGGTTTTCAGTTTCTCCTTATTTCTCCCATATAGTTAAATGCCCTTTCCCATAACCATACATTTAACAAGCTGAAAAAAATAAATTTGCTGAAAACACAAATTCTGGAAATTTTCCAGAATGCTGGAAATTGCAGAAATAAAAATCAGCAGTAATAAACAGCCATTAAAACACATTTAAACACTGAGATTTTTTGTCAATGTGACCCTGGAAAAACCCCCTACAACTCTTGGGGAAAACCAGTTTGAGAGTTCTTTATTTCTGGAAAATGCATTTTTACAGTAGGAGAAATATTCAGCAAAAAATCAGCAAACAGACTTTTACAACTTATCTCAGCCTTGCTGAAACTCAGCGTTGCTGATACTCTGCTGCTGATACTCCGCTGCTGATACACTGCCGCTGATACACCGCTGCTGATACACCGCTACTGCTGCTGATACACCGCTGCTGTTGCTGATACACCGCTGTTGTTGCTGATACACCGCTGCTGTTGCTGATACACCGCTGCTGATACTCCGCAGCTGCTACACCGTCCAGAAATCTCCCTTGCTCTCTTGCTCTCCTTCTCTCAATCTGCTCATGAAAGAATTGAATCGAATGTGATATTTTCCTCCTTTTCCTCCCTTAATATAACTCCAAGTGACTTTTGGGTGATCCAAGTGACTTTTAGGTGATCTCTAAATCCAATGGCTGAAATAGATTTAGATCAATCGCTGAGATTAAATGCTCATTTAAATCTCACTTTTTATTTTTTAATTCATCCCACTTTAATAAAGACCCACTTAGTCATTTATTTCCAAAATCACTTTTCCTTTCTAATTTTTCATTGACTTTATAAAAATCACTTTAAAATTACACTTAGTAACTTTATCACTTAAAGTCACTTTTAAATTAGATTTAACTTTATAAAATTATAAAGTCACTTTAGGAGAAAAATTAAATTCTTTTGAACACTTTTCCCTAGGCCAAAGATCAAAGCCTAAGGGAACCACCTGTCCTCCGATACCAAATTTCAACAAAATTTCCAGAAACGATTTCTGGATTTTGGAGATCTAATGAATTCTAACATCTCCACCAAATTTCGTGGCTAAAACACATCTGATGCTACAAAAAACTAAGAATTTGGCCTCTCCCTTTCCTAGCTTCAGCGTCCCAAATCTACTACTATTGTTTAGTTAGAGATTTTGTGATCAAACGATGTAATCATCAGTTAATAAATGTAGTGATTAAAAGATTAAGCATTTGGAAGTTACATAACTTCTCCTCTCCTACTATGTAAGGATGTACAAATTTCAAAATCTGCCCAATCTAAAATTTATACCTTACCTCAATGAAGCCATGGATTTGGTGCGCCCTCCAATCAATGGCTCCTCAACTAAAGCTTTCCTCCTCAAACTGCGTCTCAAGAAATTACATGCTCTTAGGGCCAATGTTGAAATTTGGTACCGGAGGACAGGTGGTTCCCTTAGGCTTTGATCTTTGGCCTAGGGAAAAGTGTCCAAAAGAATTTAATTTTTCTTCTAAAGTGACTTTATAATTTTATAAAGTTAAATCTAATTTAAAAGTGACTTTAAGTGATAAAGTTACTAAGTCTAATTTTAACGTAACTTTTATAAAGTAAATGAAAAATTAGAAAGGAAAAGTGACTTTGGAAATAAATGACTAAGTGGGTCTTTATTAAAGTGGGGTGAATTAAAAAAATAGAAAGTGAGATTTAAATGAGCATTTAATCTCAGCCATTGATCTAAATCTATTTCAGCCATTGGATTTAGAGATCACCCAAAAGTCACTTGGATCACCCAAAAGTCATTTGGAGTTATATTAAAGGAGGAAAAGGTCATTCATTCTTTCATGAGCAGATTGGGAGAAGGAGAGCAAGAGAGCAAGAGAGATTTCTGAGCAGGTAGGAGAAAGAGACAGCAGCTTGGCACACATTCCAAGGCAGCAGTTGAGCAGATTTGTACAGTTGATTCAGCACATAGTGAAAGGCAGATTTTTGCACAAAAATCGAGGAGCGGTTTGCTGATTTTTCTGCACACAAAACGGAGGCCGTACAGCATTTATTGCTGTTCTGTTTGCTGTAATTTCCAGATTGTTGTGAGGCACGGGAAATGAGATAAGTTGTAAATTTGCTTGCTGATTTTTTGCTGAATAATTCTCACTGTAAAAAGGCAATTTTCAGAAATAAAGAAGAGCTCTCAAACTGGTTTTCCCCAAGAGTTGTAGGGGGTTTTTCCATGGTCAAGTTGACCAAAAATATCAGTGTTTTAATGTGTTTTAATGTGTTTTAATGGCTGTTTTTTATTGCTGATTTTTAATTCTGCAATTTCCAGCATTCTGAAAAATTTCCAGAATTTGTGTTTTCAGCAATATTTGTTTTTTCCAGTCTGTTAAATGTATGGTTATGGGAATGGGCATTTAACTACATGGGAGAAATAAGGAGAAACTGAAAACCGAGGTGGGAAAACAGAAATTTCTACATGGTATCGGAGTTTGAGTGCTGAAGGGCAGTTTGGGACAGCAAAAGGAAAAATTACAGTTGCTGATTTTTCACTCAGAAAATTCCAGCAAGCTGATTTTTTCATAAACAGCAGTTTTATCTTTACTACAGCAGTGCTATTTTTCAGTTTTAGGACAGCAGGATGTCATTGGGATTGAGGGTGGAGGATAGGTTGGATGGGCATACAAATTACAGTGTTTGGAAGGAGAGAATGCAGAGTATCTTTGAGGAGGCAGAAGTCTGGGATATCATGGTGCATACCGCACAGAATCCTGTTGTTGTGCCCACTGATGTTACTCAGTTGGCTGAGTATAAAAAGAAGAACAATAAGGGTAAGAGGCTGATTCTAGACGGAATCAAAGACCATTGCATTCCTCATGTGAGAGGAAAGAGCAATGCCCATGAGATGTGGACAGCATTGTCCAATCTCTACCAGAGTACCAATGAGAACCGGAAGATGGTCCTGAAGGAGAAGCTGAAGAACATTAAGATGGGTAACGATAGTGCAGCTGGATATCTCACAAAGATTACTAATGTGAGAGATGAGTTGGCAGCGATTGGAGAGGCCATTCCACCCACTGAGTTGGTGAGGATTGCAATGAATGGCCTCCCCCGTTCATGGTTGAACTTTGCTGATGGGGTTTGTGCACGTGAGACCCTTCCCACATGGGAGAGGTTTTGGGATGATTGCATTCAGACAGAGATCAGGAAAGGTCAGCTTGGGGCAGCCAAGCCAGTTGAGCAGGATGAGGATGTAGCACTGGTGGCAGGAGGCAAGAAAGGCAAAGGGAAGAAGCAGGCTTCCACAAGCAGTGGTGGGGGCAAAGGCAAAGGTAAAGGTAAACAGGGGAACACACAGAAGGACTATTCCAAGGTGAAGTGTTGGAATTGTCAAAAGATGGGACACTATGCAGTTGTGTGTCCGGAGAAGAAGAAGAAGAAGGGGAAGAACCAGGACGTGGCAGCTTCAGCAGAGATTGAGGACTTTGCTGGTCGTTTTGACCGAGAGTTTGCGTTCACTACGTGTGAGTCCTCTAGTGCAGGATCACCTGCCACACAGGTTCAGAGGGAGCATGCTTTTCCCTCGATTAGCGGAGCATCTTCAGGTATCTGGTATGTGGACAGTGGGGCTTCACGTCATATGACAGGAGTCCGTGAGTACTTCTCAGAGCTTTCAGAGAGTGGCACTGATATCGAGGTAGTACTCGGTGATGACAGAGTTGTTAGAGCAGTCGGGGTGGGGACAGTGACATTTCAGAGGGAGTCCAAACCTCCCTTGAAGGTGTCAGAGGTTCTTTATGTGCCAGGGATGAAGAAGAACCTCATATCCGTCTCAGCTTTGGAGGACAGAGGATATGAGGTACTATTCAGGGGAGGACAGGTGTTGATGTATCCTAGGGGCACTCCAGCGGATTCAGCTAGAGTGATAGGTGTACGCCATGCAAAGGTGTACAAGTTTGCATTTCAGCCCCTTTTGGCATTGAGCAGTAGTACCGACAGCAGAGCTAGCAGTTCTGAGTTGTGTGAGATTTGGCACCACAGGATGGGACATATGTATCATGGAGCCTTGAGGACATTGCGGGAGATCACCACAGGTGTGCCAGATTTCAGTACTGATCACTTTGATACTTGCAGAGGTTGTGCAATGGGCAAGTTTGCCAAATCCCCTTTTCCCAGCAGTGACAGCAGAGCGACTGGGATACTTGATTTGATTCATTCCGATGTGAGCGGTTGGATGTCTCATGTTTCCTTGAGTGGATATGAGTACTATGTCTTATTCATTGATGATCACTCCAAGAGGACCTGGATTTATTTCTTGAAGACCAAGAGTGAGGTCTTCAAGCGGTTTCAGGAGTTCAGAGCTCTTGTGGAGACTCAGACAGGTCGAAAGATCAAGTCCCTGAGGTCGGACAATGGAGGAGAGTACACCCTTGGAGAGTTTGTTGACTATTGTGCGGAGGCAGGCATTAGGAGGGAGTTCACTGTTCCTTACAACCCCCAGCAGAACGGGGTTGCGGAGAGGAAGAACAGATCCATCATAGGGGCTGCCAAAGCCATGTTACATGATCAGGGGTTGCCATTGTTCTTGTGGGCAGAGGCCTGCAACACAGTTGTTTACTTGCAAAACAGGAGTCCGCATCGTGCCTTAGGGCACATGACTCCGGAGGAGGCCTTCTCTGGGAAGAAGCCTGATATTGGTCATCTTCATATCTTTGGATGCATTACATACTCCTATATACCCAAGGAGAAGAGGACCAAACTAGAGCCCACCGCAGAGAAGGGTATCTTTGTGGGCTACAGTGAGACCTCAAAGGCCTTTCGGATTTACATCCCTGCACAGAGGAGAGTTGTTGTCAGACGGGATGTGAAGTTCGAGGAGGACAGGGCCTTTAGGAGGTCACGGGAGTTAAGAGTATCTGGATCAGCCAGACCCTCAGCAGCAATTGAGTCAGTCGCAGGGATCCAGTGGGCAGGGATCAGGAGGATCAGGAGGTACATCTATGAGGATGTCAGGTCCGTCAGTGAGCAGTGGCTCATCGAGCCAGAGGGGTGGTGCTCCGGGCAGCATGTAGAGCAGTTCACAGAGCAGTTCACTAGGGAGTCCACTGATGGACAGTTCACACGGTACCTCAGCTTCTACAGGTTCAGGTGCAGGCAGGAAGACAGCAGACAGACAGTCAGGAGTTCAGGCTACTGATGATGATGAGGAGGAGGAGTTTCATTCTCCGGTGAGAGAAGTGCGCTCAGGGAAGAGGAAGCCCAAGTGGCTTCAGGACACCTTGAGAGATGCCACATCTGTTGCTGAGCCGAAGAGGCCGGTCAGAGAGAGTAGACCACCTGAGAGGTTTTGTAGCTATATGGCGATGGTTACCAGCATCCTTGACTCTGAGCCTTCTAGCTATGAGGAGGCAGCTAGCCAGCAGGTCTGGAGAGAGGCCATGCAGGAGGAGTATCCTTCTATCATGAAGAATGATGTTTGGGAGGTGGTGCCGAGGCCTGAGGGCAAATCCGTGGTTACTTCCAGATGGCTTTACAAGGTAAAGCATGCTGCAGATGGCAGCATTGAGAAATTCAAAGCGAGGTTTGTGGCTAGAGGGTTCTCCCAGGTAGAGGGAGTTGATTATGAGGAGACCTTCGCTCCCGTGGCTCGATATACTTCGATCTGCTCCATTATATCGATAGCAGCAGAGATGGGTTGGAAGATCCACCAGATGGATGTGAAGACCGCATTTCTCAATGGCTTCATACAGGAGGAGGTGTACATTGAGCAGCCACAGGGCTTTGAGGTGCATGGGAAGGAGTCCCATGTGTGCAGATTGAAGAAGGCCCTTTATGGCCTGAAGCAAGCTCCCAGAGCTTGGTACTCCAGGATAGATGCATACTTGCAGGGGATGGGTTTCACAAAGAGTGAGGCAGATCCGAACCTTTACTTTATTGTGATTGGTGAGGAGCCTCTCATTCTGGTGCTGTATGTGGATGACTTGATCATTACAGGTGCAGAGAGACTCATAGAGCACTGCAAGAGAGATCTTGCGGCGGAGTTTGAGATGAAGGACATCGGTTTGATGCATTACTTTTTGGGTTTGGAGGTGTGGCAAGAGGAGGGGCATTTCTTCCTGGGGCAGGGGAAGTATATTGTGGACATCCTTAGCAGATTCCACATGGAGGATTGTAGACCCATGTCGACACCGATGATCACCAACTGGAAGAAGCTTCATGCTTCGGATTCCGAGTTGGTGGATCCCACATTGTACAGGCAGCTGATTGGTTCCTTGATGTATTTGGTCAACACTAGACCAGATATCTGTTTTGCAGTCAACACGATGAGTCAGTTTATGTGTGATCCTAGGAAGGTTCACTGGGTGGCTGCAAAACACATTTTGCGGTACTTGCAGGGGAGAGTGGATTATGGTCTGGACTACAGGCAGGGAGATGGAGTGAGATTGGCAGGATACACTGATTCTGATTGGGCAGGTTGTGCTTCTGATAGGAAGAGCACTTCAGGGTGTTGTTTTGGGTTGGGTTCAGCAGTAGTGTCATGGTTCAGCCGGAAGCAACAGTCAGTAGCACTGAGTTCAGCGGAAGCAGAGTATATGGCAGCCAGTCTAGCTAGTTGTGAGGCTATCTGGCTTCGCAAGAAGTTGTTTGGCTTATTTGGTCAGCCGTTGACACCTTCAGTGATTTACTGTGATAATCAGAGTTGGCATTAAACTCACGGAGAATCCAGTATTTCATGACAGGTCAAAGCATATCGGGATCAGATATCATTTCATCAGAGACTATGTTCAGAAGGGAGCTGTGAAGCTTGAGTATATTTCCACTGATGCGCAGGTTGCAGATATCCTTACCAAAGCCTTACCACGGCGCAAGCATGTCTACTTCAGAGACAAGATAGGTGTGGTGAGGAACACCTTCCTCGGTAAGAGGGAGTGTTGAAATTTGGTACCGGAGGACAGGTGGTTCCCTTAGGCTTTGATCTTTGGCCTAGGGAAAAGTGTCCAAAAGAATTTAATTTTTCTCCTAAAGTGACTTTATAATTTTATAAAGTTAAATCTAATTTAAAAGTGACTTTAAGTGATAAAGTTACTAAGTCTAATTTTAAAGTAACTTTTATAAAGTAAATGAAAAATTAGAAAGGAAAAGTGACTTTGGAAATAAATGACTAAGTGGGTCTTTATTAAAGTGGGGTGAATTAAAAAAATAGAAAGTGAGATTTAAATGAGCATTTAATCTCAGCCATTGATCTAAATCTATTTCAGCCATTGGATTTAGAGATCACCCAAAAGTCACTTGGATCACCCAAAAGTCACTTGGAGTTATATTAAAGGAGGAAAAAGTCATTCATTCTTTCATGAGCAGATTGGGAGAAGGAGAGCAAGAGAGCAAGAGAGATTTCTGAGCAGGGAGGAGAAGGAGACAGCAGCTTGGCACACATTCCAAGGCAGCAGTTGAGCAGATTTGTACAGCTGATTCAGCTCATAGTGAAAGGCATATTTTTGCACAAAAATCGAGGAGCAGTTTGTTGATTTTTCTGCACACAAAACGGAGGCCGTACAGCATTTATTGCTATCCTGTTTGCTGTAATTTCCAGATTGTTGTGAGGCACGGGAAAGGAGATAAGTTGTAAATTTGCTTGCTGATTTTTTGCTGAATAATTCTCACTGTAAAAAGGCAATTTTCAGAAATAAAGAAGAGCTCTCAAACTGATTTTCCCCAAGAGTTGTAGGGGGTTTTTCCAGGGTCAAGTTGACCAAAAATATCAGTGTTTTAATGTGTTTTAATGGCTGTTTTTGATCGTTGATTTTTAATTCTGCAATTTCCAGCATTCTGAAAATTTTCCAGAATTTGTGTTTTCAGCAATATTTATTTTTTTCAGTCTGTTAAATGTATGGTTATGGGAATGGGCATTTAACTACATGGAAGAAATAAGGAGAAACTGAAAACCGGGGTGGGAAAACAGAAATTTCTACAGCCAAGCACCCAAGCTCCAAGTGCCTAACACCCTCCTTTGAGATCGTTACTCCACACAACAAGCACTCGTCCTCCTCAACAAGTGCACCCTTACAAAAGAAGCCAAAAACATTACGTCCACAACTACCACAACAAGAAGTCCACCACCTTATCATTGATCCCAAGGCAACCATACACCCAATCTAAGCTCCTGCATGTAAGTCATATAATAAACAAATGGGCCAGAAGACTCTCCTAGCTAGGTGAAAACACTTTTGAAGCAAACAAAAGCTAACAAATGAGACATTACATCTCAATAACGTATCAATCTATTCTATCTTTTTCTTATGTGCTCTCATACGTAAAAACTAACGAGGTATCAAAGCCACAATAAAGAGAGTGTAAAAGGGAAGTGGGTAAAGAAGTCGAGAGGCTACTATGATTGAGGAAGGCACCCAAGGACTGCTAACAGGCACAAGTAGGATAGAAGATAAGCATGGATATATAACCAAATCAAGATGAGTTTAAGGGTGACACAAAGTTTCCAACCTAACATGAACAATATTTTAATTCGTTAAAAGCCAATTTATATTTATTAAGTGTGTACCTCTAAATTCTATCAAAACTTTGAGAAGTATTGGGCAATTAAACAATTGTAACAGCCACGTGGGTTGAATATAAGTGCATACACACAATTTTCCTAGGAAAGGAGGTGAAAAGTATAACGAATGAGAATTCTCAAAATTAGTTTGATGAAAAAAATCGAAAGATTATAATGCCGATCAAGTTATCTATAACCAATGATATGTTTTACCTAAAGTGCAATATGGTGATGATGTTTTCACAATTTGGGAGTGCTTTTCAATTGGGTTTATCTTGAAGGGTTGAATGAATGAGCATTTTGCTTCCCACCTAGGTTCAATTCCCACAAGTGACATGTTGAGCTCTTAATGAGTATATTGTTGTCACAACCATAAACCATGTATTGACAAAGCTTTGAGATTCTACATAATTCAATTTACCATAGGTACCACCCTCAAAATGAGGGCAAGTGCTAAGTCTTCGTGATGTGTATTTCATGGGGAAAAAAGATTGGGAGCATTTGAAAAGCATCAGTGATACATCAAAAAAAGGTTAGCATTTATCTAAAAAGATTTGTTCTTTCTAATAAAGATAGCAATATATGAGTCTCTTCAAGAACATTCGTTGAAAATAACTTAGATTAGAGATAGAAGAGATGAAGACATGGTAATTGTTGTGCTATTAGGAGTTGTTAGAACTATTCAAGGAGTTAGATCACTTTTCTATGCACAAACTTGACGATGTGTGACCTACCATAAAGGGATTTACACATTGTGAAGATTTGAAAAGCTTACTTGTGACATTGATCCATACCACTCAAGCTTAACCTTGACACCAATCCCTCCCAATAAGTGAAGGGTCAAAGGACTACCAAAGTAGTTGTCATGGTCAAAAGAATCTAAATATGTATTAGAGAAGTTTTTTTATGGGATGAACTACAAACATATTATCAAAGTTGAAAAACCATACAGAGGTAGGGTTGTGTTATGTGTGTGTAATGTCCTCTCCCAATTGATTGGCCAAGGAAGCATGAAACAGCGTATCCAACCCCGTAGGCTATAGTCTTGATAAAGGAGTAAAACCCAATTGTTCCAGTGTTGGGGCAACATTGTGTAAATGTTGGGTCAGCTAGAAAAAAAAAAACAAAATTGGGGGTTGCATCCACAATCGCTCACATTTGGAAGCCCATGAAGAAATATATAAATAGAGTTGGAATCAAATGATCCTCATCAAATTGGATTAAATGCATTTGTTTCCTTGAGTTGTGGCTTTGAAGGTTTTAAGACCCCCTTTCCTTTACTAATTTCGGTGGTGAAAGACTCCACCTTAGTAAAATTCTCTTTACCTTTCTTCTATGGTCTAGAAAATCATGGGATTCACCAACCTAAGGAAATAGTAGAACTCATGGCATTTATGGGACAGAAAATTGTGGCATATCTAAGGAAAATTTGTGGCTCTTCTAAGGTGAAAATTTGTGGCTTTCTAAAGTGAAATTCATGGTTTTTCTGAGGTGAAACGAGTAGCTACTCTTAGGCAAGGTTCGAGGCATCTCTAAGGCAGAGTTTGTGCCCTTCTTAAGACAAAATTTGTGGCTAGTTTGAGGCATTACTCGTGGCATCTTTAAGGCAAGAACTCATGACCTCTCTGGAACAGAGTTTGGCAACATTCCTGAGGCGATTTGGTGGTGGCTCGAAGGCCACTCAAAAGTATTTTATGAGGTAGATTTAGTGTCATTTAAGTCAATCTGTGGAACCCTCTTTGTTCATGAGTTTCGGTCATCCACAGTAGCGAAGATAACAAGAAGCTTAGATTGTTTGAGGGTTAGCCTTCGGCCCTTCTAGGGTTAAATTTGTCATCAATGCAGACATTCATAAACAATTTCCGTAAGACAATAAGGGTAGATACGTTGCTTGTTGAGTGCATGAGACTTGTATGCCTCCAAAGGATACTTGAAATGTTACAATAAAAAAAAGGAACACCCATCATTCAACTATGGGAGAGAGAGTAGGGCAAGGAGGACAAGAGCCTAGTGATCTCTTGCAAGCAATAATTTTGGAGTAGCAACGAATGACTAAAATGCTCGTACAAGGGCAATAGCAAATTGCCCAAGGGAAACAACAAATGATGCAGCTCATTGTCCATGCTATAAACAATTTGGATAATAATGGTGTAAATGTTGGTAACATGACTGGTGCTAAAGGAAGTGGCACCCATAATCCCAGTTCTTCCAATACAGTTTGTCATGCATATTATGGGGCAACTAGTGGGAGAAGTCACAGACCCTTACTTCCTCAATTTTTAGATAATCAGACAGTAGCAACCCAAGGAGTGGCAAAACAAAATGGACTCTTCGATGAATACTTTAGAGAATACACAACATTAGAGGAGAATACATGGGCAGCCATGTCTTTCCAAGAATTTAGCAACATCAAATAGAAAAATAGACTCAAGAGCAGCAAAATTTTGATCTAATGCGCAAGGTAAGTAAACTATCCCTCCCTTATTTTGATGGGTCATCTAAATGTTCAGCAAGAGCTTGGGTGCAAAAATTGGACACCTACTTCAGACTCAATCAGATGCTAGAAGCAAACACTATCCAATTTGCCACATTACATTTGGAAGGAGAAGCACATGAATGGTGGTATCATGGACTGGTTACGTTAGGGCATGCGAACATCACTTCTTATGTAGACTTTACACAAAGGTTGATAGATCGATTTGATCGAAAGAACCCAGATATACACTTTAGAGAGTTGGCACAACTCAAATAGATGGGTTTGCACCATTGTTTTACAAACCGGCCGTTTCGAAACCGAAACGGCCGAGTCGAACCGAGTTGAAGCCTTGAGGAGTGACCCGGTAGAAAAACCAGTCCGGGAGGCCGAGTCAGTCATGACTCGGTCAACCCGGCCGTTTTGCACATCTACTCGGCCGAGTCATTAAATTCAGCCAGTCACCCAAAGAAACAACGATTTTTCTATTTTTTTTTTAACTTTTTAACATTTGGCTGATTGTTGGGGACTCCAAGGTGTTTTCTAAATTGGTTAAGTGCTATTTGGGGTCCATTCCCCTCTCCTAGTATTGATATGATGTTCAAATTTCATGGTAATGTTAAATTCTTAACGTAAAAGTGACATTCTCCTTAATCTTCATTTTCATCCTTTTACTTAAATTTTTAACATTACCATGAAATGACTCAGGATGTTTAAGAGTGGTTCCAGCCTCATTGGATTTCATATGGAGAAAGTAGAATTTTAGATTTCATTCAAAATCCAGCAGACTTATCATTTTTTCAGGGTTTTAGGATTGGAGGATTGCAATGTTTCCATTGAATTTTGTCATGTATTAGGGTATGGAACTCGTATTTAATCAAGAGCACCAATCCCTCTGTGTACCTTGATGTTAGTGACATTGGTTGTTGAACTCCTCTGGGATTCGCTCTCAAACCTGGAGCTTCTGAAAATGTCGCTTATGCTCCCGTTTTCGCTCTCGCTCCCCACTTCCGCTCCTGCTCCCAAGTAACACTGAGCTAGATGATGTTGGCAACTCTAGCAGTAGCCAGTACTGGTCATTGATGGGGCCCCTTGTCTGACTCTGATGATGATGATCCAGAGATTGGTCGAGATGATCTTGGCTCCTCTGGCAGTAGCTACTAGCCTCCTTGGTTATTTGTATTTTGTTTTGACTCTTGAGTCTTTGATCATGTATGACAGACTACAGTTGACTATGTATTTACTATTGCCATTGGGTACCACCGTACCATTTTGATATAATGGATTGGTTCATGAGCCTACTTTGATCATATGTTGTCTTCCATGTATATTATAATGTTGTGTGTTTGGAAACTTGAATGAAAATCTTTAAAATTATGTTTAAAATATTTAAAATTATTGTTTTTTATAAAAAAAAAAAAATATTTAATGTATTTTTTACAACGACCGAGTCATTGAAATCGAGCCGGCCGAGTCATTACCGAGTCGGAGTCCGAGTCGGAGTCGATCCTCGGTCGAGTCCGAGTCCGAGTCCGAGTTGTAAAACATTGGTTTGCACAAAAAGTATATCACAAAATTCAAACAAACCATAGTCGTGTGATAGACATATCTAAAGAAAGACTAATCACACTCTTGACAAAGGGATTACCGAACCCCTACAGTGTTGTGTTAAGGCATTCGTTCCCGCAACCCTAAAAGATGCCATCAAGAAGACTCGAGATATGGGATATGCAACAACCAAATCTAAGACCCCGTCCAAGCCTTTCATCCCTCGAAAAGACAAGGATAAAATCCCTTTCAATGTGATTGGCCCAAAAAGGACAAGTTGGACAAGGAAACCCGAAGAGATATAAGAAGAAAGAAACCATGCTTCACTTGCAAGGAACCATGGCAACTAGGACACTGATGCCTAGGCAAAGGATAAATCCATCACATTGAAGTAGTCTCCAGTGGCGAGGATGAAGAAGAGCCCACCTCAAATGATGAGCCTAGCAACCAAAGGAAAGAACAGCCACAAGAAGAGACTACAGAGGAAAAGCCCAGCGAGGAGAAGAAACCTCAACCAAATGTTAAGATTGCTTCTCTATCAGGAACCCCCCGATATTACACCTTCAAGATCAAGGGAGTTGTCCAGGGACAACTCATTACAACCCTAGTTTATGGAGGATCTACGCACAACTTTATCAGTGCAGTGTTAGTAGCAAAAAGAGGTCTTCCCAAAAAAGAATTTGAAGGGTTCGATGTGATAATAGTAGATGGGTACAACTTGGACTGCACATGGGTAATTACACTTTTACCAATGATTTTTATTTAATAGATCTTGCGGATATCAATTTATGTTGGGGGTTCAATGTCTATATCCATTGGGAAAAATCACTATGGACTACCAAGCAATGGAGATAGAATTCAAAGCATCAAATGGCAGTAAAGTAGTATTGATAGGCATGACTAATGGCAACCCTCAAGTTGTTTCCACCAAAAGAATGGAGGCCATATTTAGACATGGGGATGTAACATATGCTGCAAAATGTTTGATTACAAGCCAAAAGACACTAAAAATAGCAACTCGTAATACACCGCATATATTTAGCAAGTGTTGAATAAGCATGGCTAGGTATTTGATGAGATTCCCGCGGGACTACCTCCCAAAATAGGGTTTGAACATACCATAGAGTTAGAATAAGGGGCCAATCTTGTAATCACCACACCATATAAGAAATTCAAGGATGAGATAGAGAAGTCAATCCAAGAATTGCTAGCTATGGGACACATTAGGCCCAACTCGAGTCCATTCGCTTCATCGATAGTTTTGGTGAAAAAGAAGGATGGCATGTGGAGGATGTGTATTGAATACCAAGTACTCAAAAAAAGAACCATTAAGAACAGGTACCCTATTCCCGAGATCGATGAATTACATTAAGCAATATACCTTTCAAAGAACGACCTACGATCAGGATATCATCAAATTCGGGTTTGAGTGCAAGATGTGCCAAAAACAGCTTTCCAATTTCACTATGGACACTTTGAGTTTCTGGTCATGTAATTTAGCCTAACCAATGCTCCTGCCACATTCCAATCTTGTATGAACAACATCTTTAAATGAGCTTCTGAGCGTGATAGTTAACTATAGTTCTGATCTTCGGTCCTCCATTGATGATAGTTCTGATCTTGTTGTAGCTCACAAACTTGGCATTTTCACCAAAGATCTCGGCTGTGTTACCCGGAGGAGGAGTGCAGAAATAACGAAGAACAAGAGGTCAAGACTCTTTGGAGAAATCACAATTCATTGAAGTAGTAATCTCGGCCTTGCAATTGAAGTAGTACTCTCGGCCTTGCAAGAATCACAGAACTCGGCTCTGTTGAGGGATCTGTGAAGACAGAGTTTGGCATCTTTGAAACAGACTGAGGAGTTCATTTGGAGCAACCTTGTGACATTTTGTTGAAGCTGATCCTTGAGAATCCTCTTGAAGCCATAACAGAGCACCATTGAAGACTATTGCTTGAGGGCTTGTTGGAGCAGATTGTAGAGGAGCTTTTGAAGCCAGATTTGGAGCAACCTGCTCTTGTACTCTTTGGAACAAGATTGAAGATCTTGAAGACGGAGTTGAAGCAGACTTATTGAAGTAGCCATCACAGCCCTTCTGAAGGAGGAATCTTAGCTCATGACAGAATTGTTGTGAAAACCTTAAACCTTGGAAAGTGCAGACATATCCTATATCTTGGAGAAACAACATTAGTGTCTTTTGAAGCCACCTCCTCTGTATCTCTTGAGCAGATCCTTGTTGGAGCATCCTTGAAGACAATTTGAAGATCTTGAAGCCATCGTTGAAGAATTGTTTTGTGCAGTCTTGGAGCAGATTTATAACTCTTGTTGAACCAGTCATCTATGAAGAAGCAGCATTGTTGAAGCCCTGATGAAGTAGCAGTAAAGAAGAAGGTTTGTGCAGAAATGAAGAGTCTTGGAGACACATACTAGGCTTGTTGGAGTTGACCTTGATGAACTAGCCCCTGAAGTATTTTGGAGACTATTTAAGGCATTTACTGAAGCAGATCTTGGATTTATTTTCAGGACTTGTTGAAAAAGATATTGGAAGTCCTGAAGCAGCACTAAAACCATCTTGAAGAATTGAGGGTTAGAGCCCTAGAGGATTGGAGTCCTCACACAAGGTTGGAGCCTTATGGAAAGTCGAGTTATGTTTGGGTGTTCAGGGTTGTTATTCTTCTGTGGGTTTTTGAACAGATTTTCGGTCCTCCATTGATGATAGTTCTGGTCTTGTTGTAGCTCACAAACTTGGCATTTTCACCAAACAACTCGGCTGTGTTACCCAGAGAAGGAGTGCAGAAATAAGGAAGAACAAGAGGTCAAGACTCTTTGGAGAAATCACAATTCATTGAAATAGTAATCTCGGCCTTGCAATTGAAGTAGTAATCTCGGCCTTGCAAGAATCGCAGAACTCGGCTCTGTTGAGGGATCTGTGAAGACAGAGTTTGGCATCTTTGAAACAGACTGAAGAGTTCATATAGAGCAACCTTGTGACATATTGTTGAAGCTGATCCTTGAAAATCCTCTTGAAGCCATAACAGAGCACCATTGAAGACTATTGCTTGAAGACTTGTTGGAGCAGACTGTAGAGGAGCTTTTGAAGCCAGAATTGGAGCAACCCACTCTTGTACTCTTTGGAACAGGATTGAAGATCTTGAAGACAGAGTTGAAGCAGACTTATTGAAGTAGCCATCACAGCCCTTCTGAAGGAGGAATCTTAGCTCATGACAGAATTGTTGTGAAGACCTTAAACCTTGGAAAGTGCAGAGATATCCTATATCTTGGAGAAACAACATTAGTGTCTTTTGAAGCAGCCTCCTCTGTATCTCTTGAGCAGATCCTTGTTGGAGCATCCTTGAAAACAATTTGAAGATCTTGAAGCCATTGTTGAAGAATTGTTTTGTGTAGTGTTGGAGCAGATTTATTAACTCTTGTTGAACCTGTCATCTATGAAGAAGCAGCATTGTTGAAGCCCTGATGAAGTAGCATTAAAAAAGATGGTTTGTGCAGAAATGAAGAGTCTTGGAGATACATACTAGGCTTGTTGGAGTTGACCTTGATGAACTAGCCCCTGAAGTATTTTGGAGACTATTTGAGGCATTTACTGAAGCAGATCTTGGAGTTATTTTCAGGACTTGTTGAAGAAGATGCTGGAAGTCTTGAAGTAGCACTAAAACCATCTTGAAGAATTGAGGGTTAGAGCCCTAGAGGATTGGAGTCCTCACACAAGGTTGGAGCCTTATGGAAAACCAGGCCGGAGCCTGAATTGTTGAGAGGACTGGAGTCCTCAAGTAGACCAAGTTGGAGCTTGGTATGGTACAGGTTGGAGCCTGGTTTGATTGTAGATTGTAGTCTTCGTCTAGGATTGGAGCATTGAAGGAATTAGAAAGTGTTATTGTACAAATTGGAACTTGAATTGTTGTAAAAAAGGGCTTGGATTCCTCGTCATTCTTATTAATAAAAATATTCTTTTATCACACATCTTCTGTTTTACTAAGTGATCTTAACTGGTATAAGATAACGATTGTAAAAGAAATACCGATTCCCCCCCCCCAGGTGTTTCCAACATAAGGAACATGAGATCTCTAAAACCCAAAAATGGTTTCGTCTGAAAAGCCTTAGAAACACCTCAATTATATTAATTAGCCAATAATTAAATATTTCCTAACTTAAGAAAAGCGGTTAATTAAATTAGATTAATTGAGGGATGTCGATTTTGCTCTAGAGACTTCCAGAAAAGTCACTTGATGGAGTCAAGATGATCATAGCCATCGATTGAGATGTGATCATGGTCATTGGTTGCCCAAAAAAAGATTATAAGAGCAGGGTCGATGGGGTTGGAAAATACATCGAAAATCATTTGAGCAGTTAGACTACCCACTGGTAGCGATTCAGCAAAGGCACAGTGGAAGTTAGGGAGACACCGAGCAGCAGGGTTTCAACAGAGATTTGGGAGTAGGATTCCGGAGGAGATTTCCTCAGATTTTCCAGTGTCTGAGTGATAGGAGGAGGACGCCGAAATTATCTGCAGAGGAGGCCAATTTAGCCAGTTTATACAGTGTGAGTTGCAGGAGAGACCACGTTTCAGTTGCCAGTTGCCAGATATATCATCCAGAGGCAGAGTGAATGGGTCTAGAGCAGTCCAGGAGGCAGAACGACTTGTAGAGAAGGGTTCCTAGAGGCTATACGAATTTTCGGGAGCAGCAGTGCGCTTTTCCAGTGAGGAATGTGAGTAGCCAGGAGGACTGCGAGTTGCCTAGGAGAGGCTAGATCAAGTTGCACAAGGAGACAGCGAGTCTCTGAATTATTTTGACAGTGGGGATCAATATTTTCCAAAGGTTGCCATTCTATGGAAACTAGTTGCAATTTCTCAAATTGTTCAATAATAATAAAACCCTCATCTATTGCACTAGTTTTCCCTTCGAGGTTTTTCTACGTACAATTGTCCAAAAATGACGGTCTCAAAATGGTGTGTGTGTGCATTATTTTCTCAATTCCAGTATTTTTTTTTCTATAGTGTATTTTATTTGTGAATAATTGCAGTGTGAGTTTATCGATATTTGTTGTTAATATAATTAACATAAGGCAAATGAACTGCATAAGTTAGGGGATAAATTTCCAACAGCTACAATTCGTGGAAATTTCATAGAGAAAAGAAACTAAGGGGCGGAGTAACTTCTGAATATCTTATTAGATGGAAAAATCTTATGGAAGAAGACGCCACATGGGAAGAAGAAAGAGTCTTACAGAATCTGAATTTGTGAATGCTTGAGGGCAAGCAATTCCAGGAAGGGGGGACTGTAATGTTCTCTCCCAACTGATCGGTTAAGGAAGGACGAAATAGCATATCCAACCCTGTAGGCTATAGTCTTGATAAAGGGGTAAAACTCAATTTTTCCAATGTTGGGGCAACAATATGTAAATGTTGGGTCGGTCGGGAAAAACCCAAAATTGGTGGTTGCATCCACAACCCCTCATATTTGAAAGCCCATGAAGAAATCTATAAATAGAGGAGCGTTAACTATACTTGCCACAGTGTTGAATTGGTTGTATATAGCTCTGATTTATTGGACAATAAGTACATTTTGTGGTGGAACTGAAAATGTCATATTGCTACCATTTCTAGTGTAATTGTTCAATAAGTTGTTTATGATGTGAAGAAACATTTGTTATCATATGAGAGCATGAATACATATAGCTTTTTTGTTGGAAGCCATAACCTGAATAGGAAACCCTAAGGGCAAAAAATTACCCTAAGACATCATAGTGTGCACATGCCAACTTGGATATGTTGATCAATGGATGCCAAGTCAATCTTATGTAAGACATCCATGGGTAACATTTAAAGATGGCAAGAGGGACCACACCACAAGAATGTGTGCAAGGACCTCGAAAAGTCTTGAGGTAGTTCATAGGGAGCCACATAGACCTCTATATTGAACAAATATGTAGAACTATATCCACCAGGAACAACGTGAAAAAGAAAACACTACACATCCCAAAAATAGAGAAAGATTAAAGAAGCTTTTTTCCCCAAAATTCTAGGGAAAAAATATTTTTAATAGGGCAACAAAAATAATTGTCTTGTTTGGAGTGTGCCAAAGTGAGATTTTTGTGGAAACTCTGATGTTATCACAATGCTAGAATAGTAATTATAATGGTTTGTGGGATTACAGCAATAGGGGCATAATTTATATTTTTAAGTCTGAAAATATAGTATCAGAATTTTTCAAATTCGTAGAAGGAACATTTAATTGTGAGTATAGAAGCAAGGTTTTTGTTGACTTTTTAGGTGTGTGGGGCGGTACTAGGGTTGTTATACATATTTAAAAATGGTTGATCTATCCCATAATATGTTGGAAGATAAACATAGCTTTAGCAGTAAAAAATTTACTACATGGAAATAGAGACCGTTTACAAAAACTTGATTCAGGTGCATCCAAACATTCTAAAGATCACAAAAATTCCTATATTGATTTTGTTAAGGTCAAATGCAAATATAATTTGGATGTCTTAAGTGGCAGGGAAGAACACAAATTTGAAGGCAAGATAAGTGTGCAACTTCAGATGACAAGTAAGAGGTTTCTATTTAGGGATGTCTATTATGTCCCTAGTTTTCTGAAATTTTTAATTTTTGTTATATTATCAAGCATCGCTCACAGTTACATGGTGTCTCTAATAATAATAAATGTTTTATTGTTGACTAAAAGAGAAAAAAGGTGATTGCTATGGGCATCAGAAAACAAGGATTGATTCAATAAGTGGATGCTAAAGAGAAGTAGTTAATTATTTGAAAGAACTAGGAGAAATGAGAAGGGAAGCAGCAGATTCACTGTGCCTTATTGGCTAAGTTTCATGAAGAGATGAATACCTGTAGGAAGGGTAACAATGACACAATAAAACAAGATCTTGCTTCCTTAAAGAACGAAAAGTTAAACATTGATATGTAAAGCTGCCAAGTTGAGGTGCAGGAGAGTTCAATGAACAAGCCAAGTTCTATATTAATGTTTGAATGTTTGATTATTCAACCAACAATGTCTCATCTGACAAGTAAGTCATTGTCTCATAAGAATGGTGACATGGATCGCACTTCATCAACCTAACCTGATACAATTCACTTCCAGCTGTTGATTAAACATTGTATTTTGGAGCAGATAGGAAATGTTTGTCTAATATTTTGTGAGCTGCCAAGTTGTGGCACAGGTGAGTCCAATGAACAAGCCAAGTTCTATATTATTCAGGGTAATGTTGATTATTCAGCCTAACCCGTTACAATGCACTTCTAGTCACTGATTAAGCATTTTATTTTGGAGTGGATTGCAAATGCTTGTACAAAGTTTCGCTTTTGTTTTGGAACAAGCAATTTATGCAATATGACCATGATGGAGGGTGTTTGATATAATGATCATAATTAAGACCTATGTCACAAGGTTCGTTGCATTTGCAGGTTGTAGTTTCAATTTTATTGATTTCAAAATCCACCTTAAATTCACCTCAAGTTCACCGATCTTGATATCATTTTGTAAAATCTGCAGGGAAACACTTTGTTAACTTATATGTAAGAGGAGGCCACATAACCACAAAGTGAAATAGGGTCTCAGACCATCCATATCCAAATTTCCTCTCTATAATGTGTAGACACATCCAAATTTGGATAAGGGAAAACATCCAAATTTTGATTATATGAAGGTCATTGTGCCTCCAAGAGCCAATGAAGGTACATAAAATATGTGTTGAGAGAGAATTAAACAAAGCACCTACTTTCATGCCAAGAGGGTCAACACTGGGGTGTACAGGATAAACTATGGGATTTGCGAGTTGTACTATGTGTTGTGCCAATTAATATATTTTTAAATTAAAATTTATTAGATTATATCATTATTGTATAGGTAATTTATAGATATATTAAAAATGTCATAAATTATTTTATTAAATTTATTTAGATTTTATATTAAAGCTAATAATATTTTTAACAATAATTTATATAGAGAGAGAGAGCAAGGGGGGGTGTGAGAGGAACCTAATGATGAACCTTATATGAATCTCATCGAGAAATTCAATTTTGAATCAAATTGCATTGTTATCGAATTTGAACCTAAACCATGTGACTTTGATTAGGATTTAGATATACTTTAGATATTCAAAAAAGGCTTGGTTAGAAACTTTATAATGAAATGAAGTAATCATTAATTAACAATGTAGTCATCTGAAGATCATATATTCGGGAGTTACATAACTACTCTCTCTCCAATGTAGTGAGGCATTGATCACTCAAGAGTCAATAATGTATCTATCTATTCTTTTTTATTCTTATGTGCATCCCTGTCTACACTCGCGCGTGTCAAAACTGACCAGGAGAGTGTTAGATATAATGGCCATAAATTAGAATTAATCTGTACTTTAGCAACGTAATAAAGATTTAGTTAGAGTCTTCATAATATAAGTGATGTAATCACCAGGTTAATAAACCTTGTCATTAAAAGGGTATTTGAGAGTTACGTGACGTACTCCTCTATCTCTCTACGTAACAAGGCACTGCATCACCTAATAATCAATCAATCTATTCTCTCCCGTATTCTTGAATCTTTTGCATAATCCTGTCTACAATCTTGTGAGTGTAAATCCAACACTACGTAGGAAAGAAAGATGGAAATTTAACAATATACAGAATGCATACCTTTCCCTTGACTTGGACCTGAGTTTGAAGGTTTGTGCTCTCTATAATTATAGAAAGTATTAAGTGTGATCTTGAACTTTCTGCATTCATCTGCGTTCCAGAAGTGTGTCGCCTTTCTATCCCTTTACATACAATAGCTTCCAGCTCTTCAAATGTAGATATAGTCACAAGAGTAACATTTTCCACCATAACCATTCCCTGCAAAAATTATCCATCAATTTAACATCCTATTGCTAATATCAAGCAACAATGAGATTTTCAATTGAGCGCCTTAATTTAGCTCACAATTTCAAAAAAAAAAAAAACCTACAACACATCCATAAAGAACTAGAACCAAATTTATTGACTGGACCAAACAAACAGTGAAAATATAGTTACCAATAAAACAGCAAATGCTTCACGGTATATACACCACTATCTCTAATACCTTAACACATATAATTGGAGGGTTATAAATTTATAGTACAAGAACATGATGAGAGTCAACTGAAACAGTTTTATTCATAAAAATAAAGCATTCACCTTTGTATCTTTCTTAATGTCAAGTTTCAATCTCTTTCCATTCTTTGGCAGAAGCAAATCTACAAGTGCGTCCTGGTATAACTCCACCATATACACCTGCATTATTGACAAAAACATAAGAGTAACCTCTGGAACAAGCCCTGGATCTAATGGTAATCAATCAAATAAAAACAGCAAAATCTGAAGTAACAACTCATATACTTGTAAGTAAATATTCCGACACTCTTTAAAGATTTGACGTCTGATGTTATTGTTCGCAGCTAAAAGTAGGATTAGTACAGAATGAGAAGCACATATAAACCAGACACACAGCAAGACCCATGGTATGTATAAGGCATAATCGTTGGTAATATGATGGTATTATCAAAAATTTAAAGTTTAAACAGTTCCATGACATGCATCAAGAGGAAACCTCTTGGGACCCATCAAGTCATAAGTTAAGATTAAAGTTTAAACAATGTTTCAATTCAAATATAAAGAAGTAGTAATACCCTCAAATATAAAAATAGCAGGACTGTTCATTCCCAGCTTACATCTACCCTCTGCCTGCTCATGACTGGAACTGGTAGCTTCAATATGTACAGTCAGAGGTGCATTGGTAACAGATTTGCTGGTCTGTAGTTTCTAAATGGCATCATTAACATTCTCCAAATTCTTCCCGAGATTTGCAGAGCCTGCCTTCATTTATTATTTTCCTTTTTAGCAGCTTTGTAATCAACTCGCATTTCTTACATAGCATGCTGCCATTCATCAATGATGTCAGCTTGCCCTTTCAACTGTTTAGCTTGTCGATTGATAATATTGCAAGCTCCACATCACTTGCCTGTTCTCTTTACATGCTGCTTCTGTAGTTTCTGATTTTATTCATTCAGAAATTGCCACATATTGTAATAAGTTTGACACTTCCGCATCAACATTTCCTAACTGATTCAGAGTTCCTTGCATATACAAATCATTGGCTAAGTCAACCCTGATCAACCCATCTCGTTCTTTCTGCAAAGATTTGGTCCTGGATAGGTTAATAAATCTTACTTTTGCCAATTCTTCTTAACTATGCTTCTTTTGAGGAAAAAAAATTCTCATTCTGTTCATCTAAATTATGGTATTGATTCTTCCATTTAACATACCCAGCAGTATATCCAAGGACTCTTCCAACATAATTTTTTGTCTCCTTAGCTAACCTTCATCGCCAGGTGTCATACCTGGAAATGTTCACTTATCATGGCACCTGGGATAAAAGTTGAAAAAATGACCAGTTGTGCATTTTAGTTTGACCAACAAATTTGACACTCGGAAGAAATTTAAATTTCCTCTCAATGTTTTTGTCCTTTTCCACAGTCTAGGGTTTTTCTGCATGACACAGACCATAGTTCTAGACATTTATGGGGTCACTTCTAAGGGGTCAAAATAGCCATTCCCTAGGAATCTGGTCAGTCTAAAGTTTAAATGAACTGTGTTGAGAACTGTAGTTGAGTAGACTGTGACAAACTCCTGGAAATTTCACCATCATCCTTCTTTTTTATCATAGAACTATAGACAGATTTCAGAGAAGAATTTCCTGGATCAGAGAAGCCACGCACAGGCCTCAGAACACCTAAATTTGAGAGTTGCATTTATCATATTGGATTTTAAATCAGTGTTTGCATGCCTTCTACAATGTTTTCCTCATCAATCTCATCAGCACCCTATAGTAGCATTCCATGGATAAGTCGAACCCTTCCCTCCTGTCTTTTCTCAAAACATATTAGTTTAATGTTCTAGGTGACAATCACAAAGCAGAGAACTGGATCACTGTGGGCCCATCAAGAGTGTCCATTTCCTTATTTTCCAAGGAAAACCATGTAGGAAAACTCAAAGGATGCTTCCCCACATTCATGATTAGCATCACTAGTAAACCCATTGATGTAGACTAACGTGACTAATTCAGAGGGCTTTGAAACAGGCACCAGCTGGCATGAACCTAGCCTAATGCCCAGCAACATTGACAACCACTGAATGAGCTAACTCCTTGGGAAGTATACATTTCCGCTTTATTTTTAACTTTATCATAAAATGCTTGGGCATAGAAAGCCGTGTTGAAATGTTCCACTTCTTTACACCCACTAAAATGGTCTTCTCATGCTTACTCTTGGACAAATATCCAGTCCAATTATATTCCAGGCATTCAATAGACTCCGAATATAATGCATGCCCGACATCAGATATTTGTATTTCTGTCCATGCAAAATCATCTTAATGATGTGGACTCAGCCACAATTTCCACGTACTTATCCTTTGATTTGGATAACTTCCTTTTCCCCTCCCCTTGATCTCCTGATCATTGTCTTTAATGGAAAATCGCATAATAGAGGCTGATTTATCCATTCCCAAATAGAGGATATTATCCCCCAGTTCTCCTTTGTCTAGTACACCAATAACCATGTGAATTCAGTCCATTAGTTCAAACAAAATAAAACTCTCTTCATTTTTATCTTGCAAAATTGAGATTCAACCCTCAATGCCATACTCAGCAATGAGGCTGGGCAAGATTTGGATGTCTAGTTGAAGAATGGGCAAAGTCAAGACATCATAAATCCCAGCATTCCTTAGCCAGTCTTCTGCAATTTCACCATTTCTGATAATTGTTCATAGCTGATAGAAAACCTACCATAACCATCGCATATTGAGTTTATGCCCTCAGGGTTCTGCCAACTCCAATTCCTCACAGTCATCGTTTATCAAGTTTTCTTCAGATCAATTCACAAACATGCATTTACTACATTGAAGGGACTGTGACCATATGACTCCAGTGTTTTACAACCCGGCCGAGTCAACTCGGAAACGGCCGTTTCGAACCGAGCCGGCACCCAGAACTATGACTCGGCCAGCAACCCGGCTCGGTTGACCGAGTCAGCTATGACTCGGCCGAGTCATCCAATGACTCAGCCGAGTCATAGCTGACTCGGTCAACCCGGCCGGGTCCGTATTGACTCGGCCGAGTCAATGAAACCACGGCTGGGCAGCGTAAAACATGATTTTAATTCACTTTTTTGGTGTTTTTTGGTAAAGTTAAATAGGGTTTGTGGATTCCAAAGGGTAATGGTAAATTGTTAAATGCTTTTGGGGTCCATTTCCCCTCCCAAACTCTATTTAAGACAGCCAAATGCTCTCATTTCACTCACAGCAGTCTTATGCATTTGAGTGAGAGTCTTCTTTGAGAGTTAGTGAGCAGTTCTTGAGCTTGTTTTGGAGCAGCAGTGAGGAGTCTTGGAGGAGCATTGTAGCTGGAGTGAGGAGCTTCTTGGGCAGCCATTTGGAGCAGCATTGAGGAGCTGATTCTTGGAGCAAGCTTGAGGAGGCAGTTTGTGCCTGGAGGTATTTTTTTCCACCTCTATAAATCTGTTTTTACTTAGTAAATTTTAGGTGCATATCAAAAAAGCTTAGAGAGTGTTTTTAGTCAAATAAATGAACATTGAATCAATTTTTTTTATTTTTTTTCATTTTCAGATTGTTTTCCTAGTCAAAAAATGGCACCTAGAGCAAAAGATCCTGCTTGGGCATATGTTGAAATGGTTGATAGTCAGATGTGTTGCAAGTTTTGCCATAGGAAAATTAAGGCAGGTCCTGGGAGGATTCATAGGCTGAAACAACACTTGGCAGGGATTAAAGGCCAAATTACCGCATGTCCCTCTGATGAAATTGAGGAGATTAGAAAGAATTTGGTGGAAAGCTTTGAAAAATTTAAAGAAGAAAAGGCTAGGCAAAAAGAGATACAGGCTGAAATTGGGAGGAAGAGGGAGATACAAAGAATGATGGCTACCAACCCCCAATATGATTTTGAGGGTTCTTCCTCTATCCCTCAAACTGATGCATCAAACCCTTTCCGTTATGTTCCTCCCTCTTTTGCTTCTGTTCAAGATAAGGGAAAGGGTAGAATGAAGGGTGATGTGACTATCAAAAGTTATTTCACTCCCTCAGGCTCCTCTCCATCAGATGCACATGGTCCTGAAGTTAGTAAAGGTCTTGCTCAGCCCACTTTAGATGACCAATGGAAGAAAGAATTGAGGGAGACTGCTTGTGACTACATAGCTAGATGGTGGTATGATGTTGATATCCCCTTTAATGCTGCTCGTTCACCATATTATGAGCCTATGTTTGAGGCCATACATGCTGCTGGAAAAGGCTTCAAAGGCCCTACTATGCAAGAGCTAAAGGGGTTTCGTTTGCAGAAAGAAATTCAATCCATTAATGAGTATTTGCAAGAGTTCAAGGAATCATGGGCAAGAACAGGGTGTACCATCATGTCAGATGGATGGACTGATCAAAGAAACCGTACCATCATAAACTTTCTTGTCTTCTGCCCACAGGGAACCATGTTTTTAAAATCAGTTGATGCATCTGATAAGGTAAAAGATGGCCACTTGTTGTTTCCGCTATTGGATGAGGTTATTGAGGATGTGGGGGTGGCTAATGTTGTTCAAATCATCACAGACAATGCCTCTAACTATGTTCTTGCTGGTAAACTGTTAGAGGAAAAACACAAGACCATCTTTTGGACCCCATGCGCTGCACATTGCATAGACCTCATGCTTGAGGATATTGGAAAATTAGATTGGGTCAGAAACACTGTAGATAATGCCAAAAGCATAACAAAATTTATCTACAATCATACACTGGTTTTGAGTCTCATGAGGAAACACACTGGAGGCAAGGATATTATTAGGCCTGCCATCACTAGATTTGCTACACATTTTTTGACATTGCAATCTATGCTTTCCCAACATAGAAACTTGCAAAAGATGTTTTCCAGTGATGAATGGAATCAAAGCAATTGGTCTAACAAACCAGAAGGCAGAGAATTGAAAAGGAAAGTCCATGATGAAACTTTTTGGAGAAAGGCAGCAGAGATTGTGAAGCTTGTTGAGCCACTAGTTAAGGTGTTGCGGTTGGTGGATGGGGAAAGGTTGGCTATGGGCTTCATTTATGAGGCTATGGATCAAGCAAAGGAGCAAATAAAGACAGCATACAAGGATAGAGTGGCAAAGTATGGGCCCATTTGGGCAATCATTGATGAAAGATGGAACAATCAACTCCATCGCCCTATACATGCAGCTGGGTATTTTTTGAACCCACGGTATCATTATAAAGCTAAGGAGTCAGGAGCTTTGAGGGGGGAGGTCAGAGATGGACTGGTTGATTGCATTGAGCGCATGATCCCATCGGAGTCTAATCAGCTGCAGATACATCAACAGGTCACATCCTTCAGCAATGCAACAGGTACCTTTGGGAAGAACCTAGCAAAGATTGCAAGAGAAGCAGATGAGCCAGGTAAACAAAAATTTCAATTTTCAATTTCTTAATGGTTTTACAGTTTTACTTTTTTTATTAAAGACTAAAGTTTGTTAAATCATTTATAATTTGAAAGTTAGATATAATTTGTAATTTTGTTGAGCTTCAGCCTTCATCTAACTCATAATTCATTACACTCCTATGTTTTTTGCAGCACAATGGTGGGAGGCCTTTGGTGGCCAGTGCCCTGAATTGCAAAGGTTTGCAATTCGTATTTTGAGTCAAACTTGCAGTGCATCTGGGTGTGAGCGCAATTGGTCTGTCTTTGAGAGGATTCACACAAAGAAGAGAAACCGTTTGGAGCAAAAACGGTTGAATGATCTAGTTTTTGTCCAATACAACCTTCGGCTCAGACGGAACCAATTGCTGAACAAAAGACCTGATTCAGATCCCATTGTGTTGGAAGACATTGATCCAACATCAGATTGGGTAGTGGAGAGTCGTCTACCAGAGTTTGATCCTGATGAGGATCTTGATGAACTTGATGTTGAACATCCACTGCAGCCTGTTCAGTTGAATGCAGATCCCAATCCACCAGCCTCAGTCTCACAGCCAGCTAGTAGGACTCCAGTTGTAGGTGCTTCCTCTCCTCAGCCACGACAGAAGCGCAGCCGCATTTCTACTCTATCTCAGCTTGCATCTGCTGCACAGCCTAGTGGTACTGGCACCACTTCTACAGTTGCAGTTGGAGACGATGATGATGAGGAGGAGCCATGGGGCCCCTTGTCTGACTCTGATGATGATGATCCAGAGATTGGTCGAGATGATCTTGGCTCCTCTGGCAGTAGCTACTAGCCTCCTTGGTTATTTGTATTTTGTTTTGACTCTTGAGTCTTTGATCATGTATGACAGACTACAGTTGACTATGTATTGCCATTGGGTACCATTTTGATATAATGGATTGGTTCATGAGCCTACTTTGATCATATGTTGTCTTCCATCTATATTATAATGCTGTGTGTTTGGAAACATGAATGAAAATCTTTAAAATTATGTTTAAAATATTTAAAATTATGTTTTTTTATAAAAAAAATAAATATTTAATGTATTTTTTACAACGACCGAGTCATTGAAATCGAGCCGGCCGAGTCATTACCGAGTCGGAGTCGGAGTCGGAGTCAATCCTCGGCCGAGTCGGAGTCGGAGTCGGAGTTGTAAAACATTGTATGACTCCCAAGCTCACCAAGTTTGATATCGACTTACAAGTCAAACTTGCTGCCAGTTCAACTGAGAGGTTGACTCTAGAGTGAGTATTCACAAACATGTTCACAGTTCTGCAAGTTTCACCCTCAATGAGTATTCATCAACTATTTCACAGCTCTGCAAGTTTGACATGCCAGCCCAAAGAAAATCTCAGGCTGATGCACTATGCAATTTAAGCTTGCCATTCAGTATTATAACATCAAGGTCAGTTGTATCATTCAACACATTCATTATAATTTATTATCGATTACATTTTGCGATGTTACGAGACTCAGCTCAGGGAAAAACATAACAAGATAGAAGACTCGAGAGTTTAACTTGGCTCAGGAAAACAAGAAAAATACAAAAATATTCAAAAAAAAAAAAAAAAAATATATATTCATTTTTGTGATAAAAAAAATCATTTATATCAAATTGGTATATGCCCATACACTATATAAATATTATATATATTTCCAAAACATCATGTGTACAAAATATCTTTGCATAAAATGAGTTGATTCGAAAAACAATTTGAAACGAAACTGAGCACTAGTAAGATCTAGTATCTACCATCTACTCTGTGACTAACAACAAAATGGCTGTAGCACTGGAAGGGTACCTTCTGGGCATGAAAACAAGCTGTAACATTAAACTATTTGAAGCCCTAGTTGCTCTATGCACAGTGAAAGAAGAAATCCAAGCAAACGGTCTCTATTGTGAAGTCCTAGCTGAGTTCATCGATGCCCTAATCACATGTGTTCTTGAATCCTCTCAGTATGATGTTGTCGCATTCACTCTAGGGGAGAAAATGCAGCCAGAAAAAACACAGGAAGATGAGTTTGTCAGAGGCTTTCCACGGACTTATACACAGCCCATCAAATCAAACTCAGCCTGACCGTGTTTGCCTCATGTCAACATGAGTTTGACTCACAAAAGTTTCAGTTATGTTCTGTTAAGGCCAGGATGAGTCATACTCGGAGACTGAAGAACCTGGTAATGCTAATATTTAATCCTTGTAGATTTTTCTATTTTCTCCTACTTAAATTGGATATTGTTATAGTTATCAGATAGGACTGTTTGCAGCATTGCTATCAGAGCCTTGTCTCACAAGATGATGAGTTTGCCAGAGGCTTTCTGGGCATTTATAAACAGCCCAGCAAATGAAACACAGCCTGATCAAGTTTGCCTCATGTCAATGGAGCTTAATTTGCGGGTACGTGGGAGTCTAACTTGGTCAGCCCAAGTTTGACTCACAAAAGTTTCAGTTATGATGTCTAGGGCCAAGATGAGTCATATTTGGAGACTGGCAGCCCTGATAATGCTAATATTTTATCCTTGTAGATTTCTCTATTTTATCCTATTTATATTGGATATTGTTATAATTATCAAATAGGATTGTTTGTAATATTGATATCAGAGCAAATTTGAAACAGACTTTGGCCACACTTTCTGTAATTCGCTTTCCTAGGAGTTGTTTACCATCCTTCCACTATGTATCGGCACTATATAGAGCATGAGACTCTAAGTTGCACGAAGCATCGAAACATTTCACAGAGTTTCCGAAACACGTATGACTATGCTTAGAAACGTCACTTCCCAAAAATGGAAACGTCAGCCGAAATGTCATTCATGTATATGTGTATGTGTGTGTGTGTGTAAAGAAATTTATAAATAAGTGAATAACATATTATCTTGCAAGAAAAAAGGGAATAAGACCCATAGATGACAATTTAGAAGGAAAACCAAGTCTATATTAACTCTCATAGCTGATTACATGATGGTCAAGTTTTGGCAGAATTTCAGCGTTTTGGGTACAAGTACGGCCCGAAACGCTGGGTTCCTAGAAGTTTCATGCAACATATATGAGAATATTATTTCCCCCTGGCTCCTTATGCATTTGCATCTTTGCGTGGATTGAGATTTCTTGTGACTCGTGAGTCAATTTCAAGTGTGTTCACATCGACTTAGAACTGAGGAAGGAAACTACATTGCTGGAGGAGAGGGAATCTGTGTAGTTTGCTCAAATGAAATTATGAGTCAGTAGAGCATATATTAATAGATTAGAAATTCGAGACATTAAATTTTGAAGGTCTATCCTCTTTAACCAGTGACCTTGCTTAACAATGCATTGGACTGTATTAAGTGTATCCACAAGTTCTAAATTACTCACAAGTTGATCGTGACTAACTCCTTTAGATCCATCATCGCTAGGTTCTGCAAAGTACATATCGAAACTTGATCTTCTTTTGCGATACTAATAAACATTAATTGGATTTTCTATATCTTTACTCTTCTCCTTTTACATTGTTGACGCTTACGTTTTAACTTTGGTTATATTGCTTTCTTGAGTCATGCATCTAGCAATCCCAAGGTTAAAGCAGCATACTTGCAAAACTGTCTATTTGTGCAAATGACATTTATTTTGGTCATTCGTAGAGATTAATACAATTTCAATTTCAATTTCGATTTCAACGAGCTTGAATCAAGATTTCACCATAAACTTAGAAGCACATGCCTTTCATATAGTGCTTCTAAGCCTTAAAAATAATACGTTGAATAGAATCAGCTGCTATTGATTCTTGCAAAAAAAATGTATTTAAATTTTAGAAGGAAGGAAGCATATGACGCACCTTTAATGAAAAGGAGAACTTGTTACTGTCCCGGCTAAGAATTTTAAAAAGCTCCCCAATAGCCCTTGGGGTAAGACCTGGATTTTGATCTGAACCATAAACGGTGAATGTTTTGCCTGATCCAGTTTGCCCATATGCAAATATACAAACGTTATATCCATCAACTGCTGACTGTACCAGATACTGCCAAAATGTCAAAGTCATTAGAATAATTCAAAACAACATTTTCAGTGTGTATAGTTCATCATAAAATTACAAGCTGGTAGCCAAAACTATGAACCATGCAGAACTGTTCCCACATGTAAGAGAAATAAATATAAGCTTTCTTGCTCACCAACTTCAGAGACCAGTAAACTAGGCTCACTTACCCTTGTATCCTCAAAGACTTCGTCTTGGGTAGCATTACCATCAAAAACATGATCAAACTGATGTTGCTTTGGCTTATCATCCTTCCATGGGTGCTCCACTGTAAATTCATCTGGTGCAATAATAACACTTCTCTGTTTCTCAAATGTCTCTCTCTCACTAAGTGGCCGCCACCGACAATAAACTCTGATCTTACCTTTCATATCTGAAATAAATTACAATATCATAATGCAGCAGCAGACATTATAAGGCACCATGTGAATACAATTCCTTATCCTTGATGGAATAAGAAACAGAAGTTCAAATTCAGACAGAAATGGAAGTATAGTTTCACACAAAGTGTGTCTAACAACAAAATATCACAATTGAATGTCTTTTCTTGCCAAAAAAAATATTACAATTAAAATAGAAGACGTATAAGCAAACCTTCCATCATGTTGAAGTACCGCTTTCTAAGGACTTGCTCTTCCTTATAAAGAACTTCCATCTCAGCTAATTGTTCAGCTTGTTTCTTCAAAAGTGAAGCAGTTTGTGC
Organism: Pinus tabuliformis; assembly: GCA_031772625.1. Taxonomy (NCBI): domain Eukaryota; kingdom Viridiplantae; phylum Streptophyta; class Pinopsida; order Pinales; family Pinaceae; genus Pinus; species Pinus tabuliformis. Next base: position 1,740,583,194 of record CM062819.1, on the reverse strand, counting down.
ATTCTTCCTATCAATGTCCTATAAAAACAAAGAGATTATTGACCATGCACATATCAATAAATATAACTCAGTTAAAACAAATTGAAATTCACTAAATGGACACCCAAAATTGCATGAAACAATTAAATCAACTGTATTAAGTTTGAAGATTTAATAAACTTCATAAAAGGAATAAAATAAGGTCTTTGACATCTAATCCTCCAGATGATCACACTAGAATAGGAATCTTCACCCCAAAGATTTTGATTAAATCAAGAAGTTTAATTTTTACATGAGCACATATACACCAATAATAAAATTTGCAATAAACAACGAACTTCTTTTTGGAGAAAAACATTTTATATTGAACATAAAATATGCAAGAACTAACTTTATGTAATACCTCTTTCATTTCTCGTAACTCTTCCAGTTCCTTTAAGCTCCCTTGAACGGCATCCAATTCAGAAGTCCTCATTGATAATGTAGACTCTACAATACTCAACTCTTGAGTCCTCTCGGTAAGCTTTTTCTCCAATTCAGCTACTCGTAATCTAAGCGCATCACGTTCTTGTTCAAACTTCCTTTCCAAAGTCTGTGTCTGCAGATAACATTTCAGCACTTTCAGCCACATAGAATATTTCTTCACTTTTACATAAAAGTGTAATGTTTCTAAGAGAACTCCCATTGGATGTGGTAGTTACATTCTTCTAATCAAATACAGAATTGCATAAGCTTAATCATTTTGTATTTATTCATTTAATGGTGTTTCATCTCACAAGAGGCTATTTGGTTTCCAGCTCCCCTATGTTACTTTTTACGTATTAATTTCATATCACATTAAGAAAAATGTACTGAAGATATTGTTCTCTCGTATGCAGCCACGTATTTTTGTCCATGTTTATGGGTGTAAATCTAATATGGTATTAGAGCCCCTTGTGAGAAAGAGACAAGTAGAAAGCAGGTGCAAGCCTAGGGACTGCACTGATCAGTGACAGACCGAATGACTCCTCACAAACAATTTGGACAGGAGGACAGGCTGACCTTGAGATTAGGACTTGCCTGAATTTTAAGGCAGTGCAGACAGCTAAAATGTTAAGGTCTGTAACGGGCTCAAACAAATCCTTGAAAAAGACATATACAGAGACCTATGGCACAACTCCTAAGACGCAGACACAGGTCGCTGGTTCTTATTTTGAGGTTGTACAGATGCTTTATGGATGCCAAACAAACATATATTTCAATGTAAATTCCAGCTGCACAAAATTCAAGGCAGCAGCATTTATCTTCCGTGACATTTTTATCACCTAGGGCACAGAATTCAAGAAAAAAAAAGAGCATAGAAAATGAGGGGGGCTCTACACTATTTTTTAGAGTCAGAATTTGGGACAGATTACAAACAGGGAACTTGTAGGAGAGTGAATTACAGTATTCTGAAGTTCTTAAATTTCAGTAATTTCGTTTCAGCAGATTTCAGTGGAAGTACTGATTTTGAAGAAATAACAAAATCTCTGAAACAGTAATTTGGCTTGGGGAGTGTGGAGGATAAAATTCTGTGTTGCGGGATACTATGCAGTATGTTGGGCACCGCTCTTCAAAGTATGTCTGAGTCTTTCACCCCTTCTTACCCTATGGATGATAACCCCAAGATAGTTCTCCATCAAAGATTCATATACTGGGTTACTGAGATTTCCTCTCAACTGGTGTCTTTTCCTTCTTCCAGGATCCCTTTCTATGGCATATGGGTCTCTTGTTTTACCACTCCCTCCCTCACAACCCCTCGTATTATTATTCCCATTGTCAAGTCCATTGCAAAAATAATCATGGAAGCATGCATTCCTGTATTGATCGATTGACATGTTGGTTGCATTGGGTCTATGATTATGCCTAGCCCTTGACATTGTATCATATGCATAGTAGAGTAGGATGCATTGCATGATGATTTTTGCATTAGAAATAACATCATATGATTTTTCTCATGGTAGATAGATGCAAAATTTGCATATCATTATTTTTCTGTTGATTTTATGGCCTAACATATTAGCATGTGTGATCATGAGACACCATGAAAGCATGTTGCCCCATATTTCTTTCCATTTATTATATGTGCAGGTGACAAGTCTACAGTAACCAAGATATTGCTGGAGTTCTCGTGACCTCCCATTCGAGTAGCTCCGCCCACTTCTTTGAGAGATCACGTCTCATTTGGGGTCAGATGTTACCCACCACTTTGTGGGTGATATCCCTAGGAGAAATTTTTTCTTCAAGATGGTCCTCAGCTGGCAGCCACCAGCTAGCTCATTGTGCCATCTTCTCCGCCACCTAAGCCAGCCATGTGGTCCCTCACCCATTTGCCTTAATCGTATGTTTGAAGGTGGGACTCCCGAATCTAAAGGTATGCCTTGTCATTTTGATATTGAGTATTGTAGTTTGCTTGTCATGGACACTTCTCGGCATGGATTACTCAAGGAATTCGGCGGAAAGAATGGGCTAGGTATGTGCTTCTATCCACTAGACCCTTTTTAGGAATTAACCTTGGATTCTAGTCCCGTGGGATCTCTTTTATTGACCATTTAGTTCTAGAGCTGGTATTTCACGGGAAACCTGATTTTGGTTGTGTGATCTCGCTCCCTTATCCACTTATATTACCCTCTTTCCATCCATTACTGCCCCATTCATCATTTTTCCCACATGGGTCCACATCCCTCCATTGGGTCCACATAGGGTTGGCTCGCCCCTTGCCCTTGCCCACACCTTGGGTCATGGCCTGGAATGAAGCCCAAAGGTTGATGCAACTGAAAAGAAAGTTAAAAGCATATATGGCCACATTTAACAAGAAAAGTACTACAAAATGCAAAAGATGTCGGGACAAAAACATTTACCACGTGGCCAAAAGCCAATACATGAGCTCTATGTTGATTTTTGTAGCATCGGGTGTGTTCTAGCCACGAAACTTTGTGGAGAGGATAGAATACATGTATTCTCCAAAACCCAAAAATCGTTTATGGAAATTCCACATAGAAACGACTTAATTAAAATAATTCATCTTTTTTAATGGGACCTATGTCCAAACTTGGGAAAATCGATTAATTAAAGGGTATTAATTAAGTCGTCGTGAGAATCTTCTAGAAGAAGACATGGATCGAGTTCTAGTTAATCCTAGCCATCGATTATATTTTAATCTCGGTCGTTGATGTCTCAACGAGAGATTATAAGAAGAAATTCGATGGGGGTTGGAGAACACACTTGAGACACCAAGGAATTCGATTTTGCTAGGAAATCGATCTTCAAAGTAGCAGTTGTGTGTTGCCGGAGGTGATTCAATAAGATCGAAGCAGTGAGAGAGGGGCAGGGATAGTAAGGTCGGGAAGAAGATTTTCCAGTCTGGTGAGTGCACAGCAGCAAGACAGAGAGGCAACGCAGAGCAGAGAGGCAGCGCAGTGCTTCAGAGGGGGAGTCGTATTTCGCTGGGGAGAAGCAGTAATTCAGTTCCAAAATACAGAGTGGGAGCCCGGAGGCCGAGAGAATCCATTTCCCAGACAACAATTGATCAGTTAGCGAGAGAGATGTTGGTCCGAGTTGTGTGATGCAGAACTGCGTAGGCTAACGCAGGGACTATGCGGAGGCAGCAAAGAGCAACTCATCTTGAGCCAAGGTCAATGTCGGATCAGAGATGGAAGTGAAATTTTTCTCACTAGATCTTTTGTCAATCTTTTCTCTATATGGAAAGCTAGATTTGAGCTTCCATAGATTTGTACTCGGATTTACTACTGCATAATAAATAAAACCCTCAGCCATTGCGTTGGTTTTCTCTAGTTGGGTTTTTTCGGGGACATTGGTCCAAAAATAACAGTGTTATTTATGTGTGTGTGATTCTATTCTTCCAGCATTATTTTTCTTCCGCAGTATTTATTTTGTGAAGGCTGCAGTGTATTAGTTCGATATTTGTCGTAAAACACAGTAAATAATTTATTCAATTTATTTAACAGATAGAAGAAACTTAATCAGTTGTTGCAGTAGGATTCGGGGTTTCCAAATTTGCACATGGTATTCGATCTTCAGAGTAGAAGTTGTGTGTTACCAAAGGTGATTCAGTAAGATCGAAGCAGTGAGAGAGGGGCAAGGATAGTAAGGCCGAGAGGAAGATTTTCCAGTCCTGTAAGTGCATAGCAGAGAGACAGAGAGTTCCACAGAGAGGCAGCGCAAGGCAAAGAGGAAGCGCAATGCTTCAGAGGGGACGCCGTATTTTGTTGGGGGAGAAGCAGTGATTCAATGCCAGAAGTCGGACTGCGAGCTTGGAGGCTAGGAGAATCCATTTCCTAGACAGCAGTTGATCAGTTGGAGAGAGAGAGACGTTGGTCTGAGTTGTGTGACGCAAAACTGCGTAGGCTGACGCAGGGATTGCACAGAGGCAGCAGAGAGCAACTCATCTTGAGCCAAGGTCAGTGTCGAATCATCGGTGGAAGTGATATTTTTCTCACTAGATCTTCTATCAGTCATTTCTCTATATGGAAAGCTAGATTTGAGCTTCCATAGATTTGTACTCAAATTTACTACTACATAATAAATAAAACCCTCAACTATTGCACCGGTTTCCCCAAGTTGGGTTTTTTCGGGAACATTGGTCCAAAAATAACAATGTTATTTATGTGTGTGTGATCTATTCTTCCAGCATTATTTTTCTTCCACAGTATTTATATTGTGAAGGTTGCAGTGTATTACTTTCGATATTTGCCATAGAACACAGTACATAATTAGTTCAATTTTATAACAAATAAAAGAAACTTAATCAGTCGCTGCAGTAGGATTCGAGGTTTCTGAATTTTCACATAGTGTCAAAGCACAGATCGTAAGTCGGAGAGCTCAGTAGCAGAAGGGAGGAGGAATTTCAAATCTATGCGGAGGCAACGCAGTCCTTGGGCCAAGAGGGTCAGTTTTTTAGGAAAAAATATTTTTCTGAGAGTCGACATAGAAATTAGATTTTCCAGATCATAGCTTACCAAGGCAGAGGCAGACGCAATATTTTTCCTTACAGAGATTATCTTCTGCTGGGATGCAGTTATTTTGCCGCAATTTTCTAGTGAAAAATAGCATCAGGAGGAAGGAAGAGCACACACGGAGGGAATTATTTTCTCAAGGGACTTCTAGCCTGGAAGTTTGAATTTTCCTATCAGAGCAGCAGAAGTTGTGAGCAGATTTGCCCACTCCAGCAGGAAGTGTGAAAATCCAATCAGCAGTTGAACAGAGGAAAAGAGGAATTCGACTTTTTGTTGAGATGGCCACAAATGGGCAGGATCCATGGAAGAGCAGTGGATTAGATCCAATTGCTGCAGATTTCTCACATGGATCAGTATCCTTGCTACAGGAGCCCAATAGAATCAGTAGCAAGAGGATCACAGTGTCAACAGACGCAGATAGTCATTTAAATGATAGTTGCATAGCTAGTTGCAGTCAGTTCCTGGAAGACAGTGGCAAAACTAGTTACAGTGACATAGGTAGTTTCAATTGCCCAATTGCAGTATGCAGGTGCAGTTCTAGCCAGGAGATTCCCAGCGCAGAGCTTCACAGTCAGTTTCCAATGCAGGGGGACTGCATGAGTTGTCAGGATGTAGTACAGAGATTCCCATAGGGATATCGAGACTCGGAGTCTAGTTTCAGAGGGAGCAGCCCTATGGAATCTAGTACTTCAAGATCTGGGGAGATCAAACTCATTATTGCAGTAGTTGTAGCAGCACTACAAAAGCATCAGCAAAGCAGTAACAACAGCAATATGAGTAGATCATATTTCGTGATGATGACAGCCATACCCCTAGGAGTGAGGTGGGGTGACTTGATTTTGCAGCCCTAGAGAGCTATAGGATGGGCAGGATTCTTGAGGAGATCCACCTCATGAATCAATACCTTGCTACAGGAGCCCAAAACATGCAGTAACAGGATGGATCAGTGGCAGTTGGTGCATTTAGGTGCCAGAGTGACAAATGCAGTAGCTAGTAGCAGGTTAGATACTGGGCAACGCAATGCAGAGTTAGCAACAGTGCAATTGGCACAGAGTAGAGTCAGCAGCAGCGCAGAGTCTAGAAGCAGTCAAGACTCAGGTGACAGATGCATCATACTAACCACAGTTGGTTCAGTATTTTGGATGCTTTTCTGTTGCAATTGTTGTAGTTGCAGCGACAGCTGATGGAGAGGGAGTTGCGGTGCAAATGCAGTGTTGGCAGTTGTTCAGCAGGGCCAGCAGCAACACGGATGCAGAGTTTATCAGACTTGCACAGTAGTTGGTGGGCAGCAGCAGCATAACAAGAGGTGGTGCAGAGACAGGGTGTTGCTTCAGTGGGTTGCAGCACTAGAACACATTCCTCGCTAAGAGGGAGTTAGCGAGGAATGTGTTGATTTTTGTAGCATCAGATGTGTTCTAGCCACGAAACTTTGTGGAGAGGATAGAATACATGTATTCTCCAAAACTCAGAAATCGTTTCTGGTAATTCCACCTAGAGACGACTTAATTCAAATAATTAGTCTTTTTTTAATGGGACCTAAGTCCAAACTTAGGAGAACTGATTAATTAAAGGGTATCAATTAAGTCATGGTGAGAATCTTCTAGAAGAAGACATGGATCGAGTTCTAGTTAATATTAGCCATCGACTATGTTTTAATGTTGGTCGTTGATGTCTCAACGAGAGATTATAAGAAGAAATTCGATAGGGGTTGGAGAACACACTTGAGACACCAAGGAATTCGATTTCGCTGGGAAATCGATCCTCAGAGTAGTAGTTGTGTGTTGCCGGAGGTGATTTAGTAATATCGACGTAGTGAGAAAGCGGCAGGGATAGTACGGTCGGGAAGAAGATTTTCCATTCAAAGAGGCAGCACAGAGCAGAAAGGCAGCGCAGTGCTTCAGAGGGGAAGTTGTATTTTGCTAGGGGGAAATAGTGATCCAGTGCCAGAAGCCGGAGTGGGAGCCCGAAGGCCAGGAGAATACATTTCCCAGACAGTCGTTGATCAGTTAATGAGAGATACGTCAATCCGAGTTGTGTGACGCGGAACAACGTATGCTGATGCAGGGACTATGCAGAGGCAACAGAGAGCAGCTCACCATGAGCCAAGGTCAGTGTCAGATCACCAGTGGAAGTGAGATTTTTCTCACTAGATCTTTTGTCAGTAATTTATCTATATGGAAAGTTACATTTGAGCTTCTAAGATTTACTACTGCATAATAAATAAAAGCCTCAGCTACTGCACTGGTCTTCCCAAGTTGGGTTTTTCCAGAGACATTGGTCCAAAAATAACAGTGTTATTCATGTGTGTATGATTCTATTCTTCCAGCGTTATTTTTCTTCTGCGGTATTTATTTTGTGAAGGTTGTAGTGTATTATTTTCGATATTTTCCATAGAACACAGTAAATAATTTATTCAGTTTCTTTAACAAATAGAAGAAACTTAATCAGTTGTTGCAATAGGATTCAACGTTTCCAAATTTTCACACTCTACCCCATCATCATGGTCATCACCCTAGTTCCTACAAGTTTTATTAGGCTTCTTCATTATATAGGAACACATGATTGTCCCAACCCCTAGTGGGCGATGAACCGCCTCACCTTAAAAAGGAGGTTCCACTGCTATATCTCACACATCATGCTCTAACCCCTTGAGCCCCGAGTAGTCAATCAAAGAAAATCATAAAACAAGACAAAAGGCATAAAATAAGGGTGAAAAAATCAAGGTCGGGGCACCTCATGTACCATGATTGCTCCCTCATATACATTATAAACCCAAGTGTGGGCTTCCCTCTTATCAGCAACCCTTGTACCCCAGCGTGTGACCCAGGGTTGCCCCTTCTCATTCGCTAGTTCATTCACCTATCTGCCACATGCCACCACCTTTTGAAGGATGTACCTTGACCATATTATCCCCTTTAGAAGTAGAAAGGAACTTGTTTAACCCCATTTGGAGTTTAGATGACATTGGCACATCCCAAAGGTCATTATGGAAGGGCAGGCCATTATGAAGTCCCCACCTGTGGTCCATGGTTAGGTAAGCTCATTTACTCGATTTCTCTAATGACTAATTGTACTGGAAGGCTAGGGGACGCATTGGATCTTATGCAGGATTGCAAATGGTTTCCATTTGGGTTTGGTCTCCCTATATAGGGTCCTAATCCTCCACAGGGTTATATTGGCACATGTAGGGTGAGCGTTGAGAGCCATGGGGGCCCACGGCAGCAGATTGCACTCCATGTATCCTCACAGCCATTCAAATATTGCTCGTGGTTCACTTATTGGACGAGGAGGATGCCCCTGATCCATCATGCCCAACTGGCCCCAGATCTACACCATACACTTGGCAGATGATCCAGGACTTGCACGATGATGTGGCATCACCTACACCATCATCCTAACCCTTGCAGGCGATCTACAGGCATCTTCGATTTTTTTGGAGACCCATGAGGACATTTGTGTGCCCCTGCATGTCATTTGGAGCACCACAAGTTATTACAAGGGGCCAACCCCTTGCCCACTACTTTTGAGGGTCCTATTCTTCATTGTGGCACCCATGGACCTCATTAGGCCTCTTAGAGGGCCCTACGACATGCATAGATTATTATTTGGCCTCTTGAAAGGCTTACCTATTCATTTATGAGCTAGCTTGGTGGGCTTGTCACCAAAAGTTGTATTATTAGCACATTATTTTATTTTTGGGGCTTATGTAGGTCAAGGAGGCTAATTCAAACTCCTAAGTTGTGTATAAATAGGAATGAGATGAGTTCATTTCTCATCATCACTTTGGTTTTGATCTTTTATCTCTCTTGAGATTTTCTCACTTTTTCTAGGGATGAATTGGAGATTTATGGATGAGTTTTGATGTATGGATATTGGTCTATCTTCTCTTCGAGCTTCCTATTGTCAATTGTGAATGGTTGGATATACTCTATTACATGTAAGTACGTGCTTTTGATGTTATTCTTGTTTACTTTTGTCATATATGTTGCTCTAGGATTTTCGTTGTTCTAGGGCATAACTACGGCATGCATTTACTGGTTAATATCGTAGAATTTCTCTACTCTAGCATTTCCTTCAATGTGTGGCCCACATAATAGAAGTGAAATCTCCTAGGAGTAAAATTTGACCTTGACAAGCCATTTCTCTGCAAGGTTGCTTCTTCTTGACCTAGAAGGCAAACGAAGTGATCTTGAGGCCTCCTTGATTGGGAACCAAGAAATCCTACTCTTACTCAACATAGACTTCATTTTCCCAAAGATTAAGGCATTGATCTACCAAGGGTGGTCACTGAAGTCCACATTTTCTCACATTCTTCCAGGACTAGCCACATTGGGGTGACTAGGGCATCAATTTCCCAGCAAGCTAACCATCAAAAAAAATCGGTCTCTTAGGGTCTCCTGCATTGGCCTTTCCTCTTGCCCTCCTCCAAAATTTTGAAGCCATTCCAACGGCGGAGTTGGAAGAAAAGTCAAGCCCTAGCTTCGGGATCAAAACTTGCCCTGCTATCCCCAAGGCTAGTACCTTATAGGGTCAAGAGTCAAGACAGCATCTTCAAGTGAAATTCTTCTCTTGATCCTTTTCCCCACCTCTGGTTGCTTCATACCTTCCTCATATCCTAAACCGGGTCCACTTGGCCCCGTGTGGTCCCATTCCTTCAAAAGACTATTCTTCAAAAACCATCTGGGATACCAATTCTAACAATGATTTTAGGGATTGGGGAACTCCTTCACAAGCCTATTCCCATAAACCTAGCCCTCAAAATCCTCTCTTCCTTTCCCTAGAAACACATAGTACCTTCCTTAGAAAGCAAGCAAGCTCTATCCTTCAAACTTTTTGGGAAAGGGTTTGGGTTACTCATATCCATTGACTTATCATTCATTAGTGACTCCATACATATCGGATCTCCTCCCATCGATGAAAATTCGTAAATAGAAGGGAGCCTTAGCTAAGGTGACAGTGAGCTAAGTCTCCATTTGTTGCCCTTAGCAGGGCATTTTCCCTTTAGGGTTCCCCTTATGTCCCCTGCTAGTTTGAGCGGTAACCGTCCTATTACAGAGCATTGGGGCTATGCAAACATTTTCACTCTACAAAAGATAGAACTTTCAGTGCTTCAAGTAAATCAATTCTTAACTTTTCCAACTACCTACAACTTCAAAGGGACTAAACATGAGTAGGGTTGTCAAATACTAAGTCTAACAACAACGAAGAGGTAGATTTCATATCTATTTGATGTCTTGAATCATGGCCAATTTCACCCACAACATTTTGGATCATAAAATTTTAACACTTGAAAGCAGAGGATGCTTGCAAGTTTTGACAAAACAATATTGCGAAAGGAATTGTGAAGTGTGCAAAATGAGGAGGCTCACACTGAGTATGATGAGAGAAATCAGGAGGCTGTGGTGTTGATCAATTTCTCGATGCCTATTGAGATGCTACCTAAAGTTCACAAGGCATTTGAGACATTCAGAATTTGTGGGTGCCCTAAATCGCAAGAGACATCAGACAAAGAAGGTAGGGCATTATACTTAAAGAATATGTTATTTCAATAAAGAAGTAAGAGCGACAGTCAGTGGGGGTTAGCTTGTTATCCTCCCCAGCTGGGTTCAATTCCTGCATGTGACATGTTGAGCTCATAATGAGTATTTCTTGTAATGGCTTCAAATCTTGTTGTATGAACAGTTCCTCGAGGACAAGAACATGTATATTCCTCGTATGGAATTTAAGATATTTCTCATGGAAAGGGAAAATAATATTTACGAGTGTGATTATCTTCATAATCATTTGTTGATAATCAAACACATAAGAGAAGACTACGGAATTAAAAGACAGGGAAGTGTGCAAATTAAGATGAAAGGTAAAAGGATGCTCTTCCTAAATGTCTTCTTCATTCAAATATTAGAACTAGCCTAGATCCATCTTAACCCCAAATCTATCAAGAGTCGAGATGGATCAAATCTCTCGAGATGTAAACCTCTTTTTTGAGAGCAAAACTTGAGGAAAGGTTTGCACCTCGAGAGATTTGATCCCTCTCGACTCTTGATAGATCCGGGGTTAAGATGGATCTAAGTTGGTTATATAATACTATATAATATCTATATCTGTATCTATGTGTCTCTCTCTTATTCCCTCTCTCTCTCTTCCCCTTCTCTCTCATCTCTCCCTCACTCACTCTCCTTCTCTCTCCACCTTTCTCCCTCTATGTCTTTCTTCTTCCCTCCCTCTCTCCCCCCCTCCAACTCCATCTCTCTCTTGAGTACTCTCTCTCTTCCTTTCTCTCTCTCCCTCTCCCACTTCCCTTTGTCTCCCCCCCCCAAATCACTCTCTCTCTCTCTCTCTTCCCTCCAACTCTGTCACTATCTCCCTCCTCCTCTTTCACCCCTCCATCTTTGTGTCTCCCCTCTCTCTTCTCCATCTCTCCTTATCTCTCTCCCCTACTCTTTTCTCTCTTCTATCCTCTCCATCTCTCCTTGGTCACTCCCTCTCTCTCTCCACCTCTATCTCTTTATGTCTTTCATCTTTCCTCCTCCTCTCTCCCCCTCCAACTCCATCTCTCTCTTCCCTCCTCTCTCTCCCTTTCTCCTTCTCTCTCTTCCTTCCTCTCTCCTTCTCTCTCTTCCTTCCTCTCTCTCCCTCTCTCCTCCTCTCTCTTTCTTTCTCTGCCCCCCCTCCAAATCACGCTCTCTCTTCGCCCTCCAACTCAGCTCCCCCCTCTCTCTCTCTTAAATTTGATCCCATTGTATTATGTTTAAGAAAGTATCTAAATTTTAAAAAAAAAAACACATTTGGTTGTAAAATATTAAACCTATATTTTGGATCAATCATGTCAAAAAAAACACAGTAATGAAAAAACTTAAAAGAATCATCCATTATCTTTCCTCTATTATTCTTATTCACTTTGCTTGCTCTCATCACTTGGATCCTTAGATAAGATGGATCTATGTTATTTCTTACTAATATTATTTATATTATATAAATTTCACATCTTTATATATAAAAGTATTCTCATTTTTTATTTTATTAAGACATTGATTTAATTTCTATGGGAATATTTTTAGTAGTCATGAGGATAGAGGGTTTAGATATATCTCAAAAGTAATTATAACTTTTTACCTCTTAGATTTAATTAAAAAATGTTATAAAATTAAATTAAAATAAAATATTTATAAAATATTTTGATTGTGAAATAAGTTATAGTTTTTGGGCATGTAATATTGATAAGCCATGGTATTGTAACAAAGTCTATTTACAAGTTAATAATATCCCTAGTAAAGTTGGGTAAATATCCATGGTTAAGAATCTTGTTTATTGTTATAAAATAATATTTTGATTGTGAAATAAGTTATGATTTTTGGGCATGTGGTATTGATAAGCCATGGTATTGGCCCATGATATTGTAACAAAGCCTATTTACAAGTTCATAATATCAATGGCAAAGTGGTGATGAATATCCATGGTTAAGAATCTTGTCATATTGTTATAAAATATTTTGATTGTGAAATAAGTTATGTTTTTTGGGCATGTGGTATTGATAAGCCATGGTATTGTAACAAAGCCTATTCACAAGTTAATAATATCCATGGTAAAGTGGGGGTGAATATCCATGGTTAAGAATCTTGTCATATTGTTATAAAATATTTTGATTGTGAAATAAGTTATGTTTTTTGGGCATGTGGTATTGATAAGCCATGGTATTGGCACATGGTATTGTAACAAAGCCTATTTACAAGTTAATAATATCCACGATAAAATGGGGTGAATATCCATGGTTAAGAATCTTGTCATATTGTTATAAAATATTTTGATTGTGAAATAAGTTATGGTTTTTGGGCATGTGGTATTGATAAGCCATGGTATTGGCCAATGGTATTGTAACAAAGCCTATTCACAAGTTAATAACAAAATCAAAATATAACAAAATGAATTTTATTATTTTTATTACTTTAACTTTTTAATATTAATTGAGCCAATGTCTAAATGTTTACACTCATCACCAATATTGGGGTTTATATTGATTTTAACTTTTTGTTTATTACATTTAACTTTTTATTATTTTTTGAGCCAACATTTAAATGTTTACATTTAAAATTGTTCACATACATTACACCTACACATCTACCCTATACTGGGTTGTACAGAGCCTCTTGATGCAATAAATCTTATTTCAATCATTTGTATTATGAAGCATCATCCACACTTAAATGTTTCTTTCAGGAATAATAAATGTTCAAGTGTTGACAAACTTAGCAAAAATATGATTGTTATGGGTATGGGAGACTAGAGTTTATCAGAAACCCCATAATGACGTATTGAAAGATGTCCATAATAAAGGACAATGCTTTGTGGTTGATGTGCACAAATATTACTATAGAAAATGCTTGAAATATTATTGTAGAAAATCCTTGAAGTTCCTATTATGTAGGAATTAATTCCTAAATCCTAGCGCAAATCCCAAGGAAAAGCCTTCTACCAATTTGCACGCAAGCTTCTCCTTAGCACACTCTTCCTCTCACAAGGTCCTTCACACAAACTCGTGATCATGAATTATGTTATAATGATGTGCCTTCATCATCCTTATAAGCAATTGGAATTGGCTAAATCTGGCAAGTTTTATTTTTGGACGTCGAACTTGTGATTGATGAGTTAACCAAGTCTAACTGACTCATGTAATTCATCCAATCTCAGTTTAGAACTTGAGACTCTTCACTTGTCTTTTTCCCAATTCTAACTCGCCTTAGGAGACAACAAACTAAGCCTCCCACTCATGTGCATAAGCCAAACCGCTTCATGAACTCGTCCAAATTTATAGGGACTCGTGCATGCTAAAGAAGAACTCGTTGTCTTTCTTGACTAAGGCACAAGTCAAGAAGACCTTCAGTTTCAACTTCTCAACACTCCCTCTTCGCGAGGAAGGGATTTTGTACAATTTCCAACTTATCTTTGAAATGAACAAAGTTGCTTCTTGCCAATGCCTTGTTCAAGATATTTGTTGTCTACTCTTCTGTCAGAATGTATGGTAGATTCAATATTCCTCTCTGCACACAATCTCTGAGATGATGATACATGATCTCGATATGCTTTGAGCGATCATGAAACATTAGGTTCTCAAAGAGCTTGATGCAACTTTGATTATCATATTGTATCACAGTGGGCTCTCCATCCTCTATCTAAAAAGTCCCATAAGTAACTTCCTCATCCATGTAGCCTTGCATGCTGCCAAACTGGAAGCCATGTACTTGGCCTCTGTTGAACTAAGTGCAACTGATCTTTGCTTCCTGTTGTATCAAGAAACAGTTGTTGACCCAATGTTGAAGAGACCACCCGAAGTACTCTTCCTGTATGTGGAGCTCCCAGCCCAATCTGCATTTGTGAAGCCCTCAAGCCTCACTCCATCAACCTGTTTGTACCACAATCCATAATCCAGTGTGCCTCTAAGATATCTCAACACATGCTTTGCAGTGACCCAATGAACTCTAATCGGTCCCATCATGAACTGACTCAGTTGGTTGACTGCAAAACAAATATCAGGGCGTGTTGACCAAATACATCAATGACCCGATGAGTTGCTTGTATATTGTAGCATCCACTCGCTCTGTTCTACTAGCATCCACCTTCCTCCAGTTTGTGACCAGAGGCGTGGCCATGGGCCTACAATCATGCATATGAAATCTTCGGAGAATCTATGTAGTGTACTTCCCTTGTCCCACGAAGATCTCACCAACATCCTGCCAAACCTCCAAGTGAAGAAAATAGTGCATAAGCCCCATATCCTTCATCTCAAACTCCCTTGCAAGGTCCTCCTTGCAATCCTAGATCAACCAATCTGGTCCAATCAATATAAGGTCGTCAACATAGAGCACTAAAATGAGCAGAAGCCCTCTAACCATGATGTAGTACAAGTTGGCATCCGCCTCACTCTTAGTGAAGCCCAATCCTTGAAGGTAGCTATCAATATGAGTGTACCATGCTCTTGGGGCCTGCTTGAGCCCATAAAGAGCTCTCTTCAGCCTACACACATGTGCGTCTCTACTGAACTATTCAAACCCCTCTGCCTGCTCCATATAAATCTCCTCCTCAACCACTCCGTTGAGTAATGTTGTCTTCACATCCATCTGGTGGATCTTCCACCCCATCTGTGCTGCAAGTGCCAAAATAGCCCTGAAGGATGAGACTGTGCTACTAGGGCAAAGGTCTCATCATAGTTTATGCCCTCAATCTATGAGAAGCCCTTGGCCACAAACCTGGCCTTGTACTTTTCCAGACTTCCATCTGCTCCATGCTTCCCCTTGTATACCCATCTCAATCCTATTACTGATTTTCCCTCAAGTCATGGCACAATCTCCCAAATATCGTTCTTCACGATGAAGGAATATTCCTTCACCATGGCATCCTACCAAACCAATTGAGAAGTTGCCGCCTTGTAAAAAGAAGGCTCAGTGTCCACCAACTCTGTCATTAGTGCCATATAACTTGTGTACCTTTGTGGCTGCTTACTCTGCCTAAACATGGTGCTAGGAGCTTCAACATGCTCCTAGGCCTCCTAAATAAGCCTGTCAACCCACTTGGCTCTCTTCCTCCCTTTGATAAGGGTCTCCATCTGAGTAGCTACCTGCTCTCCTCCTGATCTCTTCTCCTCATCATCCTCTTCAACATTGTTGAGCGTCCCTCTTGCCACCTGTCTAAGCCTCTGCTTGTGATCCTGCACGAGACTCCTCCTTAGGAGCGAGCAGCTCCTCCATCTGAGGTATTGTTGTATGCTCTCTCTCTCCCTCGTAGCTTTTCCTCCTCGAACATCACATCTCTCCTCAAAACTATCTTATTGAGTCCTGGTAGATACACCTTGTATGTCTGAGTTGTCTTACTATATCCCACGAAAATACCCTTCTCCACTGTGGGCTCCAGCATCCTCCTGCTATCTTTGGACACATGGCAAAAAAACTCTTGTACCAAAGATCCAGAAGTGTGAAACATCAAGCTTCTTGCCTGTGAATGCCTCCTCTGGTGTAACTCGTCCAAGAACCCTGTGCGGACTCCTGTTATGCAAAAATACTGCAATGTTGCATACCTCTGCCCACAAGAACATAGGTAATCCCTGATCATGCAACATGGCCTTGGCTACTCCAACAATGTTGCGGTTCTTCCCCTTAGCCACCCTATTTTGTTGAGGGTTATGGGGCCCTCTTTCTCACACAACTCCTTGAAGGCATTGGAGACATATTCTCCCCCACTGTCACTTCTCATTGACTTGATCTTCTTCCCTGTCTAGTTTTCTACCAAGAACTTGGTTAAAACCTCATCTTTCTTCTTCATAACGAATATCTAAGTTTTACGATAATAATCATCAATGAAAGTAACATAACACGTGTCTCGTAAGGGACAGAGAAGAGAAGGGTCCACACACATTTTAATGCAGTAACTTCAAAATACCTTTAGTTTTGTTGTCTCAGCCCTGAAAAGAAGTCGCGGTATACTTGCCAAGCATGCACCCCTTGCACACTCCATTCTTGTCAAAGTTGCATGCTGGTAATCCTGTCGATATCTGTTGAAGAATCTTAAGTGCCCCATGATGCAAGTGACCCATGCACCTATGCCAAAGTTCTCTAGTATCTCTACACCACTCACAACTTGCCTTGTTGCTCAAGGTTGCACAAGTCTCAACCTACAACTTGTACAAGTTCCTCATCCTCACACTTATCTACTTCACAAATCCAAAAGTTAGGTGCTTTGTCAGTTTTTGTAGCATCAGATGTGTTCTAGCCAAGAAATTTGGTGGAAAAGCTAGAATACACGATATCTCCAAAACCCAGAAATCGTTTCTGGAAATTCCACATAGAAGTGTCTCAATTGGATTATTAGTCATTTTTTAAATATTTTCTAAGTTTAAACTTAAAGAATATGGTTAATTAAACAGTGTTCATTGAGATAATGTGAGAATCATCTAGAAACTTAGACGGATCGATCCAGAAATTATCTGAGCCATCAATTCAGATTTAATCTCGGTCGTTGGAGTCCCAACAGGAAGATATAAGAAGGGATCGATGTAGTGATGGAGAATACACCAGTGCGGATACTCAGTTGCCTAGGCAATTCAATTTTCTTAGTAGCAGAGATTCAGCAACGAAGATAGAGCCAAAGGGTGAGTCGCAGGTGGTAAAGGAGGTTAGCGGCATTCCGCAATGATATATTCCAGTCCCGGAAAGAGGTAGTGATAGGAAGGCAGAAATCCCCAGAGGCTCTCCACAAGCACTACGCAGAGGGTGATGCAGAAGGTTCAGTGTGTGGCTTGGGAGGCAATTTCAGTGGCAGAAATTAGAAGTGGGGTGAGAGAAAATTCTCACAATAATTTTGCCAGTATTTTCCTAAAATTAGAATGCCAGTAGAGCATCAAAATTATTGTACTCAGAATTGTTGTTGAAGAATAATAATAAAACCATCATTTGCTGCACTGGTTTTCCCACATTGGGATTTTTCCAGAGACAATTGTCCAAACATAACTGTCAAAATTCTTATGTGCGCGCTAGAATTTCTTAATTTCTAGTATTTTATTTTCCGCAGTACTTTTATGGTGAAAATTGCAGTTATGATTTAATTCATTGTTTATCATAGCAAATAAACTGCATAATTTAATTTACAATTACGAGAATAATTGCCAGTGGTTGCAATAGTTGAAATTTTCACAAGGTACCAGAGCCAGTTTAGAAAATCGGTAGTTCAGATCAAAGAAGCAGGAATTTCGTTGTTCAGAGGGAGCTAAAATGTCCCCGTCCCCATAGGAAGCTTATGATGAAGTCCGCTAGCCTAGAGTGGTTCCCGTAGGCTAAAGCAGGGAAATAATTAATAAGGGGACTTAAATTTGCCTAAGAAGACTTTATTAAAGAATGGAAAAGGATGATATTTCCTAGGCAAGTGGGAATGTCACTTTAACTTTATCAAGTGAAGTATCATAAAGTGACTTTATAAAAGTGAATTTAATAAAAAATAAAGGGAGAAAAAGGGAAGGTGAAGATGAAAAGAAACTCTGAAACTCATTAAAGAAGGGAATGAGCATTGTGTGAGTTTCAAGAGAGGGCTCTTGGAGAGAGTCGAAAGGGGACGCTGAGGGATTTGGAGCCTTAGCTGCCATAGCAGACTTCGGTGTTGCGACGAGACACCCTACTTTGGACCTAAGAGTGAAATCATTCAGATTTCACCGTTGAGCTGCAATGGAGGAAAAAAAAATTGAGGAATTCGTGTGTTATCAATTGATTTTTAAAGAAATTATTGCATATTCTCTATATCACTGTAGGTTGAGGAGTCATTAAAGTCTTATGGAACAAGCTCCATCTGAGCCCTGGAAATCGAACTTCGGAAACAAACACAGGCTGAATCTAAATCTGGAGAGCACTATTGTCATCGTGGTCATTGAACTGTGAAAGGAAATGGTTTGATTTTCCTCTTGGAAAGAGCAGCTAGAGCACCTGGCCAAAACTATGGTTTATTCCAACCGCTGAACGGGTTTTGTGTTATCTGTGGACTGTGTGTGAGAGGATGAGTTGAACGTTCATCTGTAGGGCCTATCTTTTATTGTTCCGAGGCCATATACTTTTTGCTGGACGTGGGGCCTACTCTTGTGCGTGGAAGCTAGATAACCAAACTTGGTGCAGCCCGTGAGTATCAATTGGAACGTGGGTCAAATGCACCACCCCTGCTGGACGTAGCTGTGATTACCCTTCTGCATGGAGTTTATTCTCACATTGTGGGGGCCACGAAACACTGTTTTGTTGACTGAGAGGACTAGCGCTGTACAGTTTGCTAAGTATTTGGACATGTAAGGAGGTCTATCACTGTTGTTTCAGCGTGCTGGAGACTCATTCCAATGCCTATGACCTGAGCAAGTGTTGGAGCAGCATTCTGGGTCTGAAATTCCTTGCTGGAATTTACTCTCATTGCTTATTTTCATTGCCAGGTTTAATTTCTCAAGACTGCCCTCTGTATATTCAAACTGTTGAATGAAAAAAATGCCTTTCCTGTAGCTACTATTGTCTATTCCCAGTTGCATTGTATTTCTGAATATATAATTAAATTTACAAATTTATTTGGAGACAAGAAAAGAATAAAGAACAATGTACAGTGAGGCCAATTTATATGAAAACGTCACCTACAGCAAAGTGTAACCGAACTGTTAGAAGAAATATCTCATTGAAACTCCAACTAAAAACTCAGAAATTTCTAAAGAAAATCAAAAGTTTGTCAAAGCGGAATTTTACTGTGGTATCAGAGCCTTAACCTTGGATCAGCATGTGGGTTTGGCTTGAAAACGGTTGACTGGAAAATTCATGACAGAGGAAAATCCATACACAGGGATAACATATAGGAGGAAGCATACTTACAGAGAACCAACTCCCCTTTCAGAGGAAGATATCCCTGATACAGAGAGTGAAGAGACGCCAAAAGGGGGCAAGGGGTTAGAGAAGACACCTGAAAGACCAGATATGGGGGATAAGGAAGAACGAGCTTTTAATAGCTTACTCAAGGCCATAAATGACTTGGCCAAGGGCCAAAAAGAGATGGTGGAGGCAATGAAGGGTATGACACACACAAGGGCTTCCACTGGAAAAGAGCCATTGAATGGGGAAGGGTCCAACAGTGCTGAAAGCAGTCAAGCCCGGACTTATGTACAGAATCCATCCCGCACTGATAGCAAAATGGCCAGACCCAATATGCCTCAGTTTGTGCAGCAGGCTGCAGAAGACTTAACAGAGCAGGCTGATTTTGGAATCCCTTATGCAGATTACATGGAACAATATCAATCTCTAGGACAGGATTTCCGTGCTGCTATGAGCTTCACTGATTTCTGCCACCTTCAGCTAAAGAGCAGGCCCAAACCATCTCAGAGGTTTCCAAGGCAGAATCATGAGCTGCAGAAAACATTGGGGAAGGTGACCATCCCCTGTTTTGATGGGTCGTCCAAATACTCAGCTAGATCATGGGTGCAAAAATTGGACACTTATTTTCAGCTGCATCATATGACAGAGGAGGAGGCTATCAAATTGGCCACCCTGCACTTGGATGGTGAGGCCCATGAGTGGTGGTACCATGGGTTGGTGACGTTGGGGCATAACAACATCACCTCATACATAGAGTTCACTCAGAGGCTTATTGAGCGCTTTGACAAGAAAGATCCGGAGATACATTTTAGAGAGTTGGCACAACTCAAGCAGACAGGTAGCCCGAAGGCTTATATTGCAGAGTTTCAGAGACTGGCGGTCATGGTTACAAATATTTCAGAGGCCAAATTGGTGATGCTATTTGTAGAGGGGTTGGCAAAACCTCTACGTGGATGGGTCAAGAGTTTTGAACCCACCACACTTCGTGCAGCAATCAATAAAACCAGGGACTTACAGGATGCAGCTTCCAAAAATAAATTCACTCCTAAACCTTCTTTCCCTCAAAAGGGTAAAGAGGTCAAGCCCTTTCAAAAGGAGTGGACCGGGAAACCAAAACTGGATGAGGAGACCCGAAAAGAGTTGAGGAAGAAGAAACTTTGTTTCAGCTATCAAGAACCTTGGGCACCGGGGCACAAGTGTGCGGGCAAAGACAAAGCAAGCAAGGCCCACTACATTGAGGTGTACTCAAAGAGTGACAGTGATGAGGAGCAGGCACACGGACCAGCACAAGAACAATTACAGGGGCAGATGCACCAGACTGTGGGAGGTGAGTCCTCGCATGCAGAGGGAAAAGCTCCTATTCTTGCCTCTATGTCAGGATTCCCTAGATACCATACCTTCAGAGTTAGAGGAGTGATAGTTGGACACAAAGTGACAGTACTGGTTGACAGTGGGGCTTCTCACAACTTCATAGATGTAGAGTTGGTGGAACGAAGGGCAATTCCTACAGCAGAATTCGATGGTTTTACAATCATCATACCCGGAAAACATCAGATGGACTGCAACAGGTACATCCCCAAGCTACAGCTCACCATGGGAAACTATACAGTGACAGATGACTTCTTCATAGTGGATGTGTCGGATGCTAATGTGGTGTTGGGGTGTCAATGGCTTTATTACATAGGAAAGTACACCACAGATCAGCGGAACATGGAAATGGAGTTCAATGATCCAGTAGATGGCAAGAGGGTAGTCTTGAGAGCCATGCATAAATACCCATCGAAGCTCGTGTCGTCCAACCACATGGAGGTTGTATTGAGACGCGGAGATATCGAGTGGGCAGTAGAGTGCCTTATTACAGATAATAGACAGGCGAAGTAGCCACGACCACACTCAAATGACATACAGGTATTACTTCGTAAACATCATAAAGTTTTTGTTGATATTCCTCCAGGTAGACCACCAGATAGAGGCTTTGAGCATGTTATAGAACTCGAGGAGGGTGTGCAGGCAGTAATAACCACTCCTTATCGACATCCCAAATTCTATAAAGATGAAATAGAAAAGGCCATAAAAGAGCTATTGGCCATATTCGACCGAGCTCTAGTCCGTTCGCTTCTTTAATGATGATGGCTAAGAAGAAGGACGACACCTTGCAGATGTGTATAGACTACCGTGCTCTCAATAAGAAAACAATCAAGAACCGGTATCCTATTCCCAAGATCGATGAGTTGATGGATGAGTTGAAAGGGGCCAAATATTTTTCGAAGATAGATCTTCGTTCCAGCTACCATCAGATCTGGGTTCGACAGCAAGACATCCCGAAGACAACTTTCAAGTGCCACTATGGGCACTATGAGTTTTTGGTCATGCCATTTGGGCTAACCAACGCTCCTGCGACTTTCCAGTCTTGTATGAATCATATATTTAATAAGCAATTGCGGAAGTACTTGTTGGTCTTCTTCGATGACATATTGGTCTACAGCAAGACATGGGGGGACCATTTGAGGCACTTGGACAAGGTGTTGGGCATTCTGGAGGAAAAGGAATTGTATGCAAAGGAGTCCAAGTGTGAATTTGGCATGACAGAGATGCTCTATCTAGGGCATATTATTGGTCATGATGGGGTACGGATGCATGATCGAGTGGCCCACCCCAAAGAATGTCACAGAGTTGAAGAGCTTCCTTGGACTTTGCACTTATTACAGGAAATTTGTTAAGGGGTTCTCACAGTTAACAGCCCCTCTTACAAATCTCACCAAAAAGGGGGCGTTCAGCTGGTCGGAGAAAGCACAGGAAACATTTGTTAGAATGAAGGAGGTGATGAGCACTTGCCCTGTGCTTGCTTTACCTGATTTCACCCAGCCATTTGTGTTGGAATGCGACGCTTCGGGGACAGGAATAGGAGCGGTCCTTATGCAGAATCAGCACCCCATAGCGTTTGAAAGTCGCAAGCTTAGAGAGTATGAGCTGCACTATTCGATAAGAACAGACCACAACAACCTGAAATTCATCATGGGGCAGAAAGAACTGAGTGAGAGGCAGCAACAGTGGATAAGCAAGTTGCAGGCCTACGACTTTGAGATAGAATATGTCAAAGGCAAGAACAACGTAGTGGTAGATGCTCTATCAAGGATGCCACCCACTTTCTCACTCATGGAGATGACAGGAGATTGGAAATCGTTGCTACTAGAATAGTATTCAAAGAATAAATTTGCTTGTGAGATTTTAGATGGGTTGATCCGTGATGACAGGTATCAAGTTATGAATGACATTATCTACTATAAAGACCGGATCTATCTTGTACCAGAATCAAAACTCAGAGAGGATCATGCAAGCAGCTCACAACTCACCCTTGGTCAGACATCCGAGATATCTAAAGACCTACAGGAAGGTCAGGGAGAGATTCACCTAGAAGGGCCTTAAGTCAAATGTTCTGAGACTTGTGAGGGAATGCAACACTTGCCAGCAAAACAAGACAGAGCATACCCATCCAGCAGGCTTGTTGCAGCCCCTCCCCATTCCGGAACAAAAGTGGGAAAGCGTTTCTATGGACTTTATCACAGGCTTACCACCGGTGCAGGGCAAAGATTGCATATATGTGGTGGTAGATCGGCTCACAAAATTTGCCCATTTTTTTCCATACCATCAAAATATTCAGCTTCACAGGTAGTCAAGCTATTTTTTAGGGAGGTTTTCAGATTGCATGGGTTGCCAAAGAACATTGTCAGTGATAGAGATAGCAAGTTCATGGGCGACTTCTGGCAAGAGCTTTTCAAACTCGTGGGGACTGAGCTAACTCCAAGCACTAGCTACCACCCACAAACTGATGGGCAGACAGAGATTGTGAACAAGTGGCTGGAGGGCTATCTCAAGAATTATGTGGTTGGCCAACAAAAGACATGGGTAAAGTGGTTGCATCTAGGGGAGCATTGTTACAACACCACTTTCCACATGTCCATTGGTATGACTCCCTTCAAAGCATTATATGGATATGACACCCCAACTTTTGCAGACAAGATATTTGGGGACAGTCGAGCACCACTGGCCAAAGACTGGATCCAGGAGAGCCAGGACATTTTAAAGGTTCTCAAGGACAATCTACACATGGCTCAGAACCAACAAAAATTGTATGCAGACAAGCACAGGGTGGAGCGCAACTTTGAAGTGGGAGATATGGTGTACCTCCGTCTCCAACCCCACAGGCAGTCCTCGCTCAAAACTAAAGGGGTGGAAAAGTTAAAACCCAGGTTCTACGGACCATTCAAAATCTTGAGAAGAGTAGGAGAGGTGGCCTACGAACTCGAGCTTCCAGAGGGATGCAAGATTCACAATGTCTTTCACGTCTCATGCCTCAAAAAAGCTTTGGGACAACATATTGTTGTTTCCACAGAGCTTCCACCATTAGATGAGGATGGAGAATTGGTCTTAGTTCCCAAGAAGATCCTAGACCTACGAAACCGGATTCGTCCAAACCCCTGGACGAATCCCGAATCGGACGAATCGGACACGATTCTGTCCGGACACGTGTCCTATTTCAATGACACGTCGTGTCATAGCAGGGTACGTCGTGTCATGAGCGAGTCATCGAAAATGAAAAACGTGTCGCGATTTTGGAGTCGAATCCTGGTTTCGGATTCGTTTTTCGGGCTGCTGTAGGTTTAAGTTAGCTGTTCTCGTTCCCATTTCACCGCATTTGCAACGGTTAACATCGATTTGGAGCGATTAACATCGATTTGGAGCGATTTGGAGCAGCGGCATTGCAATTTGCAGGTTTAAGGTTAGTTTTCTGAACGATTCACGCGGCACGCCTTATCAGTTATCAGTGATTCAATATATAAATCGGAAATCCAAGTCATTAATGTGACAATGCCCCATCTCAAGCCCTAAACCGCAGCCCAAAAACACTGAAGGTTCGTTTCGCGGTTTCGGTTTACGGTTTACCTTTGTTCTGGTTATTATAACAGTGGGCCGTGGCGTATACAGTGGGCCAAGACTTATTTCTGAGCATAAACTTATTTGGTTTATGCTCAGAAATAAGTCTTGGCCCACTGTATACGCCACGGCCCACTGTTATAATAACCAGAACAAAGGTATACGGGTTCTAACGACGTATCCAATGGCGTAGACAATGGCGTAACCAGATTATAATATTGAGCCATGAGTTCGAATCGATTTCTTTAGTTCCATCATAAAACCTTCTTTGCGTTGGCAATAAAGTTTAATTTGTTTTGGCTCTAGTATACCGGGTTTCCTTGACATGCTTCCTTACATTAGTTTAATTTGCTACTGTTCGCTAAAAAAATTGGTTAGGCAAACCAAAACGGATCGGAAAAGAACCGACAGAAAGAAATGGATGGGACTTAATTACAATGAAACTTTGAAATGCCAAACATTGATTTATTTTGAAGTGCTTCCAGGTTCAAATAAGGTTTCAATTAGTACCAAATATACAAGACAGTGCAAGCTTAACTACTCGAAACATAAAACTGTTAGGCACAGTACTAAACCGAATGATAAAGTGTGCATGATACTTCTGATTTAGTAGATACAAACATGTAAATGAATTCTGATACAAAGTAACATGCACATGCTTCAATGAAGTTAACATTTTTAATTATATTTATCATTCTTCCTTGTTATTAAAAGTTATATTTCTTTGTAAATATTTTAGTAAGAACCTGCCATCATTATACAACCACAAGAAAATCTCTTAGTGCCAGGTCAGCAATAGTCAAAGCAGCTACAAAATAATATCCTAAAGGAGTTTGGTCCTGAATCAAATAATGCAGCCTCCTTTGCTGAATATAATGAGCCCAAAACAGTCCAAGAATGAGCAGTCAAACCAGGTCAATGAGATAAGGAACTTTGCAGTCAAATGTCTACAATTAGGACTTGTAGTTATAGAGCCTAGATTTGGTCTCAATAGCTGTGATCCTCCTTCCTAGGCAAGTTGCTTCAATCTGCTACTGCCTAGCCTCCTAGGCCTATAAACTGCCCCATGTCTTTCTCTGTTTAAGCTCCTCACACCTGTGGCTCCCTGCTGTAAGTTCTTGCCCATCAAACAAGAGGAGTAAGGCCTACGACCTAGCTAAAAGTACCCTACACAAGTGCAGCCTGCTGTAGGGAAGGTCTGCCACATAAAACATTCACAAATACACTTCTGAATTAGCCCAGAAATCCTCCTTCTTGAGCTCAAATGGATCTTCACATTCCATTGTCTTGAGCTCAAATGGCTGTAGTATTTGGGCTGTGAACTCACTCTCTTAGTGGCTGTGCATAGGCCTAGAGTACTCAGAAGTGCCACAAATTCAACATATTTAGGGCTGCTGAGCAGTGAGAACACTGTCTTGACTCTTTTATAATTATAAATTTATAACACTCAGTCTTCAGACCTTGGCCTGTCCTGGCAGTGTAGAAGTTTACAACACTGTCTTTAATTTTTTATACAGCAACATAGATGATAGAACTAAGAATAGTAAATATAAAATACATTATACAGCCAGTTGGCAGTGAGCCACTGCTAGCCTATAAAATGAACTTGATTCTTGTTCATTTCTTTTGCTGTTTGCATTTTAAAATTTTTACAGCAGTTTGACTGTTTGTTCAATTTTTTTACAGGTTGAGGTAACATGGCTCAATCAACGGCAGGGGCAGCAAGGAAGGGCAAGAATGTCATGGGTAGAGATGCTCTTCCTCCCCCAATATCATCAGAGTCTGCTGCAAGTAATCTTGAGGGAAGAGGAGTTAAAGACAATGAAAAATATCCATTGTGGAAATATGTCGCAAGAGAGGATGGGTCAAACAGCAAGGGAAAGGGAGGAGGCAATGTGCAATGGAAATGCAGCTTTTGTAACATTTCTTTCACAAGCACATATCACCGTGTGAGAGCACATTTGTTGGCTATACCTCGTAAGGGGATTGCAGCTTGTGAAGGTATTCCTAAACCAAAGAGAAAAGAATTGGTAAAGGAGGTCCATGTTGGTATGGAACATGTGGCACTGGCTTCAAAATCAAAAGCACCCAAGGGCAAGAATGAAGACCCCCTTCCATTTTTGAGGAAAGCCACCTCCAAATTTCCATTTGAGAGTTCTACTTCTACTGGGGGACAAGCATTAAAAAGAAGATCACTTGGTCCAATGGACAGGATTTTCCAAAAAGAGAGACGGGACGAGCTTGATCTCACCATTGCCTTCTTTTTCTATCAAAACTTCATATCATTTAATGTTGCACGTTCACCTTTATTTGTTGAGATGTGCCGAGCTCTAACTCAAGGGGCTCCAGCAGGGTATGTGCCTCCTGAGTCAGAGAAGCTGAGAACCACATTGTTGACGAAGGCAAAAAAAGAGGTGCAAAAAATGCTCGAGCCTATTAAGGCATCATGGCCAACATCTGGGGTTAGCATTGTTTCTGATGGATGGACAGATCCAGCACGACACCCAATCATCAACTTCATGGTGTCTTCCTTGAATGGTCCAGTTTTCCTGAAAGCAGTGGATACACTTGGCGAATACAAGGATGCACAATTTATGGGTGAGTTATTTATTAGAGTTATTGAAGAGGTAGGTGTTGATTCTTGTGTGCAAATCATTACAGATAATGCACCTGTTTGCAAGGCGGCTGGCATGATTGTGGAAGCTAAATATCCACAAGTGTTTTGGACACCTTGCATTGTCCATTCATTGAACTTAGCACTGAAATCCATTGCTTCTGATGTGCTTTGGATTGGAAGCATTATTGAGGATGCAAGACATATCCGTAACTTTGTGCAAAATCATACAAATGCCCTCACTATCTACAAGGAGTACAGCAATCTATCATTGTTGAAGATTGCTGATACACGGTTTGCATCTTCATTCATGATGTTGAAGAGGTTGAGGGAGGTCAAGACTGCTCTTGGGTCCATGGTTATTTCTGAGTTTTGGTCTTTTTGGAGAAAGACAGATCAGGCAGCCTCTAAAAGAGTGAAGGACACGGTACTAGATGATGCTTGGTGGGAGAGGGTAGATCTAATTATTCGGATCATGGACCCTATCATCTCTTTGCTTCGAGTTGCAGATACAGACAAACCCATCCTAGGAGAGGTTTATGAGGGATGGGATTCCATGATTGAGTCTGTGAGGAGCATTATTCTACAGAGTGAGTGCCCCCCGTATGAGACATCACCAGAGGCCTTCTGCGATACCATACATGATATTCTTGTCCGCAGATGGGACAAGAATTGTACACCTTTACATTGTTTGGCTCACTCATTGAACCCCAAATACTACAGCCATGAGTGGCTGAATGGTGGACCTTCCCGCAGATTCCCTCCTCACATGGATGGTGAAATCTCACAGGGGAGGAAAGAGGCGCTTCAGCGGATTTTTCAGGATAGTGCATTGCTTGCTGAGGTGGAGGATTCCTTTGCAGAGTTTTCCACTAGCACTGGTGGGTTTGCAGGTTATGATGTGATTAGAGACAGGGGGCTTAAGAAGCCCTACTCTTGGTGGGCATATCATGGGGCAACAAGCCGTCCTCTTCAGCAGTTAGCCATGAGGCTCCTCTCTCAGGTGACTTCATCCTCTTGTTGCGAGAGGAATTGGAGCACATATGGGAATTTGCATACTGTGAAGAAGAACAGGCTTGAGCAGTCCAGGGCAGAGACAATGGTGTATGTGCACACCAACCTTCGTCTTATTTACAGGCAGAGGGAAGAGTGGTTGAGGGGAAAGACAAAGATGTGGGATGTCTTTCCTGAAGATATGGGTCTGGACACCACTGTTGAGTTGGCATTGGCCAACATGGATCTCGGTGATCCAGTGCTAGACCCTATTAGTTTTGATGACTCAACCTCCATACCAGCAGATGCAGAGGCGACTATGGATACAGGGGAGGAGGAGGATGCAGAGGAGAGCAGTGGGGACCATGATGATGGGGACAGTGATGCTGATTCTGATGCTGATTCTGATGCTGATTGATGGCTTGAGGGCCTGAGGCTTTTATACCTATAGAGTCTAGACTTATAGTTGTTTTATATTTTCTATTTCTATTTGCCATTGGCATTGCACCAACACTACCTATGTAACAGATTTTGATTTGATGACTTAATGAGAAAACTACAGTTGTCAGTGTGTTTATCTTACTATCTTAGTATCTTGTAGTTGTAAGTTGTCTTTCAGTTATGAATTATGAATCATGATTTAAATTTTTAATAGATTTATCATTTATCATTTATGTGACCAGTACCACTGACATTTATTTGAATTTTGTATGTACTATGCATGCTAATAGCTATAGATGAAGATCTATGTTTGAAATCAATAAATTTGTATCATTAATTAAAATTTGTGTAAGAAATATGCTAATAACTAATTTTTAAGATATATATATATATATATTTTAAATATATATATATATATTTTTTTTTAATAAAATAATATATAACGTGTCCTAACCGTGTCTTGTTCCGGGGTCAGAGTTTCCCGAATCCGACACCACGAATCCCGAATCCTACGTGTCCCGAATCCTCGTGTCAGGTGACTTAGTCCTAGACACAAGTGAAAGAAAATTGCGGAGCAAAACAATTAAGGAGTACCTAGTAAAATGGAGGGATTTTCTGGTAAAAGATGCTCCCTAGGAAGGCAAACATGTGCTCAAACATCCCAAATTGAAATTGCTTGGGGACAAGCAATATTGGGTGAGGAGGACTGTAATGTCCCCATCCCCATAGGAAGCTTATGATGGAGTCTGCTAGCCTAGAGTGATTCATGTAGGCTAAAGCAGGGAAATAATTAATAAGGGGACTTAAATTTGCCTAAGAAGACTTTATTAAAAAAGGGAAAAGGATGATATTTCCTAGGCAAGTGGGGATATCACTTTAACTTTATATTTCCTAGGCTAGATAACCAAACTTGGTGCAGCTCATGAGTATCAATTGGACCGTGGGTCAAATGCACCACCTCTGCTGGACGTAGCTGTGATTACCCTTCTGCGTGGAATTTATTCTGACATTGTGGGGACCATGAAACGCTCTATTGTTGACTGATATAAGCCAGAGGACTAGCGCTGTACAGTTTGGTAAGTATTTGGACATGTAAGGAGGTCTATCACTGTTGTTTCAGCGTGCTGGAGACTCATTCCAATGCATATGACCTGAGCAAGTGTTGGAGCAGCATTCGGGGTCTGAAAGTCCTTGCTGGAATTTACTCTCATTGCTTATCCTCATTTGCCAGGTTTAGTTTCTCAAGACTACCCTCTGTATATTCAAACTGTTGAATGAAAAAAATGCCTTTCCTGTAGCTACTATTGTCTATTCCTAGCTGCATTGTATTTCTGAATACATAATTAAATTTACAAATTTATTTGGAGACAAGAAAAGAAAAAAGAACAATGTACAGTCAGGCCAATTTATATGAAAACATCACCTACAGCAAAGTGTAACCAAACTGTTAGAAGAAATATCTCATTGAAACTCCAACTAAAAACTCAGAAATTTCTAAAGAAAATCAAAAGTTTGTCAAAGCGGAATTGGGAATTCGACTTTTCAGTTGTAGGTGGCAGAAAAAGATCGATTTTCAGAGATTAGTAATTCCAGCAGGCAGATGGAGCAGCAGCAGAGTTGTTTTCGAGAGAAGATTATTGATCTGTGGCACAGAGGGTTTTGCAGCAGTTTGCAGTAGCATAATCAGTGCTGAAGGGAAGAGGAATAGCACACAGTATGGTCATGGATCGATTTGATATTCAGGGAGCTTCAGAGTTGCCTTCCAGATTGGAAGATGAATTTGCTTGCTTATAAGGGTCAGCATCACAGGGTGTCTGGTATATAGACAATGGAGCATCAGCTCATATGACATGGGTTAGAGAATGTTTCTCTAGCTACAAGGTGGAGCAAATAGACTTCCAGATTACGATGGGAAACAGAGCTAAGTGTACTCCAGTAGGGAGAGGTACAATCAATTTTCAGAGGGAGTTAGGAGCAAGCACCAACGCTGCAGATGTACTGCATGTACCAGGATTAGTTATGAACCTGATTTCAGTGTCCCAGTTACAGGATAAGGGATATGATATCCACTTCATAGGGAAGAGAGTGTTTATTAAACACTCAAGCTGGAAGAAGGTAAGACAGATTGGACTCCGGAGCAACAAATTGTACAGGTTGTGGCTCAAAACTCCAATGTCACTGATAGGCAGTAACAATAGCTGTGGGAAGGATCTAAATGAGCTATGGCATAGGAGAATGGACATCTACACCACGGAGTACTCAAGATGCTCAAGGAAACAGTAACAGGGGTTCCAGCACTTGGC
Organism: Pinus tabuliformis; assembly: GCA_031772625.1. Classification (NCBI taxonomy): domain Eukaryota; kingdom Viridiplantae; phylum Streptophyta; class Pinopsida; order Pinales; family Pinaceae; genus Pinus; species Pinus tabuliformis. The sequence continues at coordinate 1,740,552,569 of CM062819.1, read as the reverse complement.
ACGGAACATGATGATGCGTGCAGAGGATGCATACTTGGGAACTATGCTAAGGCAGCAATCCCATGAAGTGACAGCAGAGCAAATGGCGTGTTAGGACTTCTACATTCAGATATTTGTGGCCCGATGTCCACTAGAGCTCTCAATGGCATCGAATACTTTGTCAACTTTATTGATGACCATTCCAGGGAAACCTGGATCTACTTCTTGAAAACCAAAGTTGAGGTCTTCGATCCTTTTAAAGAGTTTAAGGCTCTCGTGGAGAATGCGACAGGGAAGAAGATCAAGGTGCTTCACTCCAATAATGGTGGAGATTATATTGATAAGGACTTCACAGATTTTTGTGCAAAGGAAGGCATCAGAAGAGAATGGATAGCCCCATATAATCCACAGCAAAATGGGGTAGTGGAGCGGAAAAACAGAACCATAGTTGGGGCTGCAAAGGCTATGTTATATGACTAGGATTTGCCCAAGTTTCTATGAGCAGAGACATGTAACACGACAGTGTATATTCAGAACAGGGAAGAATCCAAAAGTTAGTCACTTCAGTATCTTTGGTAGCGTTGCTTATAGCCACGTGCCAGACGAAAAGCATACCAAATTGGATCGGACTGCAAAGAAGGGGTTTCTCGTTGGGTATAGCGAAACCTCAAAGGCATACAGGATCTACATTCCTAGCAGTAGGAAGATTGTGGTGAGACAAGACATGAAGTTCATGGAGGACCGAGCTTTTAGAAAATCTCGTGAGATACTTGCAAGTGACTAGAATCAATCAGCAGAAGCTCCTTTAGTCCAACAGCAAGGGCAGCAAGTGGGACCGGCATGAGGACATTCACAAGGATCGAGTAGAGTGACTAGTACCAATATTTCCTTAGGTGCAAGAGGTCCGAGGATTTCTCAGCAGACGAAGCAACAAAGGCAAGATGAGGAGGATCTGGTTGAACCTCCCACCACTAGTGGTCGAGCCAGCAGAGAGGTTCGGCAGACACTAAGAGATGTAAAGGAGTTTATTGGAACTCCTAGGACGAACAAAAGACAACACAGACAGCCTAACGGGTACCAAGCATTGGTGGCTCAGATTGCAGAACTTCCAGCTTTCAAGAGGCCACATAGCGTCAAGTGTGGGTAGACGCCATAGCTCTATCATGACGAATGATGTTTGGGAAGTGGTGCAAAGGCATGAAGACGAGTTAGTTGTAGATTCTAGATGGATCTACAAGATCAAGTATGCTGCAGATGGTAGTGTGGAAAAGTACAAGGCTAGGTTCGTGAAAAAGGGGTATGCACAAAAAGAAGGGATAGATTATGAGGAGACCTTCACCCCAGCGGCCAGATACACCTTTATCCGGTCAGCTATATCCCTAGCAACTCAAATGGGATGACAGATTCACCAGATGGACGTCAAGACAGCATTCTTGAACGAGGTAATAGAGAAAGAGGTGTACATAGAACAGCCAGAGGGCTTCGAGACTCATGAGAGGCACACTCATGTGTGCAGACTGAAGAAAGCTCTAAATAGATGCAAGCAGGCTTCCAGGGCATGGTATGGTCGGTTTAACAGCTACTTGCAGCAGATGGAATTCATCAAGAGTGACACAGATCCCAACCTTTACTATTTGATGGTAGAGGGTGATCCACTCATCCTAGTTTTGTATGTTGATGATCTTTTTTCGACAAGATCATCAGGGCTCATAGAGCACTACAAGAGGAACCTGGCAGCAGAGTTTGATATGAAGGATTTGGGGTTGATGGGGAGATCTTCCTTGGGCAAGGAAGATACGCTACATATATTCTGGAGAGGTTCAAAACGCAGAATTGTAGACCCATGTCTACACCCATGATCGCCAACTGGAAGAAGATAGATGCATCAAATGACAAGGATGTCGACCCCACCTTGTATAGACAACTTCTTGGGTCTCTCATGCATCTGGTCAACACTAGGCCAAATATTTGCTTCACAGTCAATACTCTTAGTCAGTTCATGGTAGAACCGAAGAGGATACATTGGGCGGCAGCGACACATATTCTCAGGTGTCTACTCAACACAGTCAAGTATGGTTTGAGATATACCCGAGGGGGTGACGTCAGACTATGTCGGTTCACAGATGCAGATAGGGCAAGCAATTCAGTAGACAGGAAAAGTAATTCCAGGAACTGCTTCAGCGTTGGATCAGGGATGGTTTCGTGGTGCGGTAGGAAGCAAAAGTCGGTAGCTCTGAGCTCTGCAGAAGCAGAGTACATGGCAGCAAGCACAGCTATGTGCAAAGCTATATGGCTTCGGAAGTTGCTAGTAAGCTTGTTTAGGCAGAGAATGGAGGTGACCAAAGTCTATTGTGATAATCATAGTTACATCAAGCTCTATGAGAATCCAGTGTTTCATGACAGTTCGAAACACAAATATTCGATGTCATTTCATCAGAGATTGTGTACAACATGGGGCAGTCCAACTACAATATGTTCCCACAGAAAAGCAAGTTGCAGAAATACTCACAAAAGCTCTAGGGAGAGCTAAGTTCGTCTATTTCAAAGAATGGACGGGTATGGTGGAGAACCTGTTCTAGTAGCGAGGACAGATTTTCAGTTGCAGATGTTGTAGTTGCAGCAGCAACAAATGAGAGAGAGTTGCAGTGCAGATGCAGTGTTGGCAACAGTATGGTAGTGTCAGCAACAGCACAAATGCAGCATCAAAGTTGCGCAGTAGTAGGTGGGCAGCAATAGCCAGACATCAACAGCATGACAGGAGATGATACAGAGACAGAGTGTTGTGGCAGGATGTGCAGCACTAGAACGCATCCCTCGCTAAGAGGAAGTGTTAGTTTTTGTAGCATCGGATGTGTTCCAACCACGAAATTTGGTGGAGAAGTTAGAATACATGAGATCTCCAAAACCCAAAAATTGTTTCTGGAAATTCCACCTAGAAGTGTCTCAATTAGATTATTAGGCGTTTTTTAAATATTTTCTAAGTCTAAACTTAGGTAATATGGTTAATTAATCAGTATTAATTGAGATAAGGTGAGAATCATCTAGAAACTACACGGATCAATCCAAAAATGATCTGAGCCATCGATTAAGAATTAATATTGTTCATTGGAGTCCCAACTGGAATATATAAGAAGGGATCGATGTGGTGATGGAGACTACATCAGTGCGGATACTCAGTTGCCCAGGCAATTCAATTTTCTCAATGGTAGAGACTCACCAAAGAAGATAGAGCCAGAGGGTGAGTAGCATGTGGTAGAGGAGGTTAGCAGCATTCCAGGAGGAAATATTCTATTACCGGGAAGAGGCAGTGAGAGGAAGACCAAAATTCCCAGAGGTTCTGCGCAAGCACTGCGCAAAGGGTGAAGCAGAAGGTTTAGCGTGTGGCTTGGGAGGCAATTTCGGTAGCAGAAATTCGCTGTGGGGTGAGAGAAAATTCTCACAATAATTTTGCCAGTAGAGCATCTAAATTATTGTACCCAAAATTTCTGCTGAAGAATAATAATAAAACCCTCATTTGTTGCACTGGTTTTCCCACATTGGGTTTTTCTGGGGACAATTGTCCAAAAATAACTGTCAAAATTCTTGTGTGCTAGAATTTCTCATTTTCCAGTATTTTATTTTCAACAGTATTTTTATGGTGAAAATTGTAGTTGTGATTTTATTCATTGTTTGTCGTAGCAAATAAACTGCATAACTTACGAGAATAATTTTCAGTTGTTGCAATAGTTGAAATTTTCACAGAGGTACAGCTTACCTCAGCTAAAAATGACACCATATGCCTTGTACTCAAGGGTTGCTATTGAAAATAGGTTCTTCTTCATCCCTCGAACATAGAGAATGTCTTTGAGATGGAGAGAGTTCCTAGAATTCGTCTCAAAGTTGACAGTACCAACTCCCTTGGTCTCATACTTGCCATTATCTCCAAGCTTGATATGAACCTACATGTCCTTCTCCTCTAGTTGCCTGAAATACTCACTGATCTTGGTCATATGGAAAGAAGCTCCTGAATCAATATACCACGTGTCACTGCCTACTAAGCTTGCCATGCAAGCTATCAATGAGAAGTCTTTCTCAAACTGAGAAGCAAACCCATCTACCTCAGCTAATGCAACAACATGATCCTTACCAGATCCTCTTTTCGCTTTAGACACTTAGTAGCATAATGTCCAAACTCATGGTAAGGGAAGCACTTGATCTTGCTCAAATCCTTCTTCTTGTCACCCTTCTGACTGGACTCGCCCTTCCCTTTGCCTTTCTTGCCCTTTGCTTCCCCTGCAAGAGCAAAATTATCCTCATCATTTGTCTTTACTAGTCTCCTGTATCTGGTCCCTCCAGATCTCTTTTTGTATGCAATCAATTCATAACCTTTCCCAACCGGGAAAGTTCTCTCTCCCACTGACAGCGTCTTGGAAGCCATACCAAGACTTGTGAAGTCCAAGTAAGGCAAAACTCACAAGGTAATGATCAAATATAGTGACAACCACACCACCTAGCTCATCTCAAACCTGAGTGAACCTCGTAAGATATGTGGCGATGGGCTCTCCTTGTTTCATCTGGATACTCCTTAGCTTCTCCTTAAGAGCAAGCTTCCTGGCATCACTGGTACTTTGATATAATTTTAAGATGGCTTGGAACATCTCATATGTTATCTTCTTCTCATGGATGTGGGGAACTATATGATCTTTGACACCTTCTAGAATAATCCTCCTTTCCTTGATATCAATCTTATTATGTTGGGCCAATTGATGGGGATCCTAAGGTGGTGCTATTGCATGTTGGATAAATTCTCCCACCCCATTATCTATCAACACTATCATGATCCTCCCTTTCCAAGAGATGAAGTTCGATGCCCTCTCTAAACAATGATCAACTCTCAATCCTTGGTACGCCATTCTCCCTATCCAAGAAACTACTCTTGACAAAGTTGCTCTTTGTTCTTCACAAATCTAAACTCTATGTGTTGGCCTTATGTTGTTCTTTGCTCTAATACCATGTAGAAAATCCTTGAAATTCTGCAATTGCTCTAATGAACAATCTAAAAACTAATTTCTTTTCATTAAGACACGAAATTTCTCTATTTATTTGCAGCGGAATAGGAATAGAAATAAACACAGTCACACAATAGCAAAAACACAATATTTTTCTAGGGAACCCAACTAGGAAAACCCTCTGCTTGTTTGAGAATTTTATTGATAGAAATTTGAGCAATAGATCTCTTACAATACAATCATGTTTCAATAGAAAACAATCTTGTTCTCCCTGCTTGTCCTAAGCTTGAAACACTTTGCAAGAAACCTGATCCTACTTCCCTATTTCCTTGCACACTTCTGGAGCCCCTATTTCCTAGCGCACTCTGTTGAAGAATGTAACTAGTCTTGGTCTTCATAATTGTGTATAAAGTCATGATGTAATGTATTTCTCAAAAGAAAGAAAAAGAAATTTTATTTTTAAAGAAATTGACTTATTAAAGCACGGGTTTCATGCTTGAGTCAATTGTTTTTAGGTGAAAGCCTCCATTTCAGGCTTCTAGGGTTTATATCAAGTGTCCTTGTCCATGTCATATTGTAAAAGACCCTTCTTGGGATTTATTTGTCAAAAAGAAATTTATTTTAATGTAAAATAGGTCAATTAGGCCTCCTCCACCAAGTTGACCTCAAGAAAGGACAAGTTGGCCTTAACAAGGGAATTTGACCGCATAGAATCACTATATCTTGGAGCAACTCAACTCATTTGGAGGCACATCTCTCACAAGTTCGAATTGCAAAAGCTAGAAGCAGTCAAAGGTGCGAAATTCTAGGGAGGAGAAGGAAAGGGCTAGCGAAGGAGAAGGAGATCGTTATCTAGCTAAGGAAATCAAAATTTTCTCTATCTTGTCTCGCATGTGCGAAGGAGATGAAGTTGCAGGAGGACTGAAATTGCAGTCTTGAAGCTGGGCCGAAATTCTGATGCAGTAGGGTCGAAAATCTACCCTATAGTATTGATGTAGTATTGATGCAGTATTGAAGCAAAGTTGATGTCGTATTGTTGCACTTTATCTTTGAAGGTTGGAAGAACAATTTGAGCGCTAACTTGCTGGAGGAGGAAGGTCTTTGGGTCTAAGTCCATGGTCTACCTCAATTTGAATCTACTGAAGGAAGAGTTCTGATTGGGTTTCCCCTATAAAGGGGTTTTAGCCTTGGCTAAGTACCTACTTCTTGTGTCCTTGATCTTCATGTTTTTTCTTTGACAATTGCTTGATGACTAGATGATAAAAGAAGAACATATTAAGGAATGAATTAAGGAGTATTAAGATGACGAAAGACGATACTGTATCATCCTACTTTATAAGGATATCTAGAATTAGAGATGAACTCCAAGCAATAGATGAAATTGTACCAGAAAAAAAGCTTGTAATTACTGCTCTTCGAAGACTACCAAAATCTTGGAGTGTTATTGCATCAGGAATTAACAGTTGCAAGGATACTCTAACATTTGAACAGATGTGGAATGCTTGCAGTCAAGAAGAAGCTTGAAGATCATTAGTAAACAACAAGGAAGATGAACAAGAAAATACCTCTAATGCATATTCATCACAAGAATAAGAGAACCTTCAAGAAGTTCAAAGGACCAAAGAAGAAAGTTCACCTATCCAAGATTGAATGTTACCATTGTCATAAGATGGGTCATTACAAGAGTCAATGTCCTAAGAATCCAAGGAATAGGAAGAGAGAAAGAGATCAAGCAAATATTGTCGATGAGCTCCATTGAAGAAGAACAAAATTGACGAATCGAGAGTGAATGACTTATACTACCAAGTCCTCTCCTACATATCCTTCTTAGTCTTGTATTGTTTTCTTTTATGTTTTGATTTCTAGAGTTTGTAGGTCTAACATGTCTTGTTAGAACATTTTTGAATTATTTTGATAAAGTTGTAGGTATCCCTCAAGGATTGGGTTAAGAGGGAGCCTCCACCATTTTACCAAACGACAAGTATCTTATTCTTTGTTTCATCGTTTCATGTTTGGGTTCCCCCTCACATCAAGACTTGTTTGTATTGTATGCTAATAACATTTTTTTTATATTTTCCTTGGTTATGAAAGCTTGTTGAATCTTCAAAGGTTATGGAGGAGACTTCAAAGGATAGACTTTCTGTCGCAAAGGAAGCTCTTCAAGAATTGATGTCCGACAAGGTTTCTTAAGGAACAACTCAAAGGTATGAATTAGAATATAAGCTTTGTTATAAAGTTCTCTTCATGTAAAAGCTATGTTCATTATCTTTTGAAATTTGCTTTACATCACCGACATTGTCACGTCTAGGGTTTTGAATCACAAAGATTCTTGTTAGGGTGATTAATCATTAGATTGAATCTACCCTCATGACATTATTTGATCATTCTTGTGTAAACCTAACCTTTAGGGTTCACTACAAAGCCCTAGCCTCTTGTTGCTAAGGGTATGTCAATATTGATTATGAAACCCTAGTCTACATAGGGTTGTTAATGAAGTCTAGAAATCCTATTCTTTTGCTGTTTAGGGTTTTGGTATTATTATGATAGAAACCCTAGTTCTTTAGGGTTTGTTGTTAATGCTTAAGTTATGTATTAAAACCCTAGATCTTTAGGGTTTGGTGAATTAGGGTTTATGAACAAAACCTTTGTAATAGTTATAGTAAGATCCTAGGAATAAAAGTTAAAACCCTAGTTGTATATTCGTCTGATAGAAACCCTAGCCTGGAGAAAAAATGTTGTCTAACTTTGATGTACTAATGTTTGTGTCTTGGGTTTATATAGTACGTATGAATATTGATATAAAATGCTAGTATGTGATAATGAAATCCTAGATATGTATATGCAAGTATGCTAACCTAATTGTTGATGCTCATGTTTTAGTTTGTGAAACCTAGGGTCTGTAAAACCCTAGTAGAAGATTAATATTCTAGGATATGATGATATTGTTTTCGATATAATTTAGCTTTGATGATAAAATATAGGATTTGCTACAAACCCTAGTAGAAGTTTGACAGATAAAAGCTTAGATGTATAGTAGGATTGTTATTTGATTGAATTGTTGATATCTAAGGCTTTGTGTCTCGAAGATGAAGCCTAGGGTTTATGACAAAACTCTAGCAAGAATTCGAAGTCTACTATGTGTCTCTTATGAACCTAACTAAGTTTAGGTGTTTGATATCTAAAGTCTACATGCTTACATTATAGTATCACGATTTCGATATTGTTAACTTCATGTTTTTGTATGTTTGTATTTGGTTGTACTTGCAATTAAAGTTTTGTAGGTACATAATCTTCAGATGACGAAGATGTTTGTATGATAATAATAAGCATGATGAAGGAAGTTATGATGATCAAGATGACCTTGATGCCATAAGAAGGAATGGAGCCATGAAAGGCTCTTCGATGTTATAGAAAAAGGAAGTGATTGGTCTCCCTAAATTGAAAGGGAGCCTGGATGGAAGAAAAGGTATATCTCCCTAGTTGAGGGAGGGCATATTATGACAGTGAATACTTTGAAGTAAGCAAAAGTATTATAGATGAATTTTCATGAAGTTGCAAATGAAAAGATTTGAGGATGAATTTGGTGTTGCTGAAGAAATGAAAGAAGAAGAAAGCTTTTGATAGCTTATATATGGATAACTTGGTGATGAAAGCAGCATCAAGATGATTCAGGACCCCGAAGGTTTGTGTTTACTTATATTTGAAAGTTTACTGTTAATTGGGGTTTCTGTTTGTATAGGTAAATCTCTCCATAAGAAGGTTAAACACATTGGAAGCATGCTTGAACAAATGGATATAACTGATTTAGTTTATTAGGGAGAGATGAGGCATCTAATGGCCAGATGCTTAGGAGGACATCTGGTCGGCCTATAAGTTGATGTCTAGATCACAAAGAGGGAGGGTGGTGTTGGTCATGGAGCTCCAACCTTAGATACGCACCTAGAGCCATGGGTCGGTGGTAGAGCTTAAAATCCAAATGGTGCCTAGAGTTGACTAAAAGCTTGAGTCCCCTTAGTCCCACCCAGATAAAATCCCCTAGTCAGGTATCTAGTTCGTAGCACTGAGTGTGCTAGAACTCGTCGTAGTTCATTTTGAGATTGTCCATGTACCTCTATATATACTGTGTTGCACGGGTACCCGCACCCGGGGGTGGGGTTCTCGAACCTGTCCCGGGTTCCCGCACCCAAGTACCGGATTCGGGTACGGGTTCTTCCCAGACGAACCCAGAAGAACCGGGTTCTTCAAAAAAAAAAATTGGGTTCTTTTCCTTTAACGGGTTCTTGGGTTCTTGGGTTCTTCGGGTGCTTGGGTTCTTGGGTTCTTCGGGTTCTTCGTGTGCTTGGGTTCTTGGGTTCTTCGGGTTCTTCGGGTTGGGTTCTTTGGGTTCTTCGGGTTCTTTGGGTTCTTCATAAAAAAACTATATTAAAAATTTAATTTTCAAATAATTTTTTTTATTGAAATTTAAAAAATGATATGCCATAAACGAATGATATCATTTTTGGAGTCATTGATGGTCATTGGTCTGGATTGTCCTTCAGAGATGGTTGTAAGGTCTTCTGAATGTTTCTCAAGGAAATTTTCTGCCATCATTTCCAAAGATTACAGTTTCCAAAGACTGTCTTTGTTCACATGCCTTAGCATTGCTCTGTGGGCATGACGTGCTGCTCAAGGGTAATGAATCATTGTAAAAATTTATCAACAGTGATAAGTTTTTCAAAACTTATGAGCGACACAGTATTCTGAAATCATATATGATTATGATATCTCAATATTATAAAAGGAACATTATGGGTGTACAATCCCACAAGCAGAATATCATATCATATTGGCTGTAGCTTTGTGGAAATATTTAATAAGGTGATGACCATAGTTGGAAAAAAAAGGGTAGCTGTTTGCACATTCATGAGTCCCTTCCTACTGCAGGAGACTCTTATGATCAGTCTCTCCATTAGTCTTATGCTATAAATTTATAAAAACAATTTCAAAACTTATGCCCAAGGTTTGTTAGAGTCTCAATGTAAATTATGAATCTCCTGTATTTGTGGATCTTCAATGCCTTTAATATTATATGGCATCGAAACCAAAACTAGAAAAGAGACCTCTTACTCTGTAATTTGAGCCTGCAGATTCTTGTAAATCAATTTGGAATGAATTTATGAAACAGTCATTCCCAAGCCAAATAAGTTAATAACCATCAAATTATAAACTGTAAATGCACACATACAAGTTCAGACATTTTCGGTCAAATAGAAAGTAGGATTGAGACCAGCGATAAGCTGTAATCAGCTGGTGCTGTTAAATGGCGAAGGGCTATTTTGGAAAATGGCTAAATTAAGTATCAAAATCTGCCAATTTCTCACAGCATTCTGATAACATCATGTTAAGATTAAAACTAGGAAAATATGCCTAAATGAATAAGCGTGTTTTGTGGAAGGGTAAGGCTGCCACTGTTTTAACTTTTTGGGATTGCTTTACCACAGAGCACACCATGCATGGGGCAGGTGGATGATTAGACATCAAGAAAAGTCTAGACCACTATCAGGTTGAGAAGAATCTCCTATGAAAAAATTGTGTTTTTATATGGGAGAGACTAAACATGTTTAAATGATTATCATTAAAGTTTTCTTGTTTAAAGTTGAAAAAATATACAAATTCAAATTTCATATATATTATTAATTATAAATTTATAATTTATAAAATTTAATTATTAAAATTTAATATTATTATATTACCCGACGAACCCACGCACCCTGTTTCCAAAAATGTCGTCCCCGTCCCCATCCCCGTCCCCGCACCCACGTTTCCTGGCAACATAGCATATATATGTAATTATGAATGCCTCCCTAGTTAAGAGGGAGTGTTGAAGAATGTAACTAGTGTCGGTCTTCATAATTGTATGTAAAGTCATGATGTAATGTATTTGTCAAAAAAATAAAAAGAAATTTTATTATTAAAGAAATTGACTTATTAAAGCATGGGTTTCATGCTTGAGTCGATTGTTTTTACATCAAAGCCTCCATTGCAAGCTTTTAGGGTTTATGTCAAGTGTCATCGTCCATGTCATATTGTAAAAGGCCCTTCTTGGGATTTATTTGTCAAAAAGAAATTTTTTTAATGTAAAATAGGTCAATTAGGCCTCCTCCACCAAGTCGGCCTCAACAAGGGAATTCAACCTCACAAAATCACTATATATTGGAACAACTTGACTCATTTGGAGACACATCTCTCACAAGTTTGAATCGCAAAAGCCGGAAGCAGTAAAAGGTGCGAAATTCTAGGAAAAAAGAGGAAAGGGCTAACAAAGGAGAAGGAGATCGTTTTCTAGCTATGGAAGTCAAAATTTTCAATATCTTGTCTCACACGTGCGAAGGCACTGAGGCTACAAGAGGATTGAAATTGCAATCTTGAAGTTGGGCCGAAAAAATCTGCCCTTGATGCAGTATTGAAGCAGAGTTGATGCAGTATTGTTGCAGTCAATCTTTGAAGGTTGGAAGAACAGTTTGAGAGCTGGCTTGGAGGAGGAGGAAGATCTTTGGGTCTAGGGTCTTGGTCTACCTCAATTTGAATCTATTGAAGGAAGAGTTCTTACTGGGTTTTCTTCTATAAAGGAGTTTTAGCTCTAGCTAAGTGCCTACTTTTGGTGTCCCTAATCTTAAAGTTTTTGCTTTGATGATTGCTTGATGAGAAGAAGATTAAAGAAGAACATAAAGAAGTTAATAAGAACATAATAATATCACAAGTAATTATCAACATAAGAAAATCTTTCTGCCTTTCTGATTTTCTTACACATTCCTCCTAAATCCTTGCACATAGGAAGCTCCTTTTGTTTAGAGATTAATTTCTAAATCCTAACACAAATCCCAAGGGAAAGCCTTCTACCAATCTGCACACAAGCTTCTCCTTAGCATGCTCTTCCTCTCACAAGCTCCTTCACACAAACTCGTGCTCAAGAATTATGTTACAATGATGTGTCTTCATCCTCCTTATAAGCAATTTGAATTGGTTAAATATGGCAAGTTTTATTTTTGGAAGTCGAACTTGTGATTGATGAGTTAACTAAGTCTAATTGACTCATGTAACTTGTCTAGTCTCAATTTAGAACTTGAGACTCTTCACTTGTCTTTTTCCCAATTCTAAGTTTCTAACTCACACTAGCAAACAACAAACCAAGCCTCCCACCCCTGCGCATAAGTCAAACTGCTGCATGAGCTTGTCCTAATTTATAGGGACTCGTGCATGCTAAAGAAGAACAACTTGTGGTCTTTCTTGACTCGCTACTTTTCAACAATTACAGTGATGACATTGCTGAAAATAATTCAAATCAGCAGGAGGGCTAAGCTGATTTGAGGTGGCAAGGAGAAAAGAAAATCACCAGGTGGTGCAGCAAGACCCTAGAAATTTGCCAAAAACAATGGCCAAGTGGCAAACACCAAAGTAAAGGCAAGCAGGTGATTTATTACACACTATTTCTTGATGTTCATTAAAAAGATAAAGAAGAATACCCTCAAGGAGGGTGAAGAAAAAGCAGTGTCCACAGTAAAGCCAAATTTTGATATCTCGGGCTTCCACAGTGTATGTGAGTTCAGTGAATAAGTAATGTTCTACATCAATGGTGGGGAGGCTAACTATTCAGCCCACATTGGCTGTCTCATCTGGCCAGTAAGTCAATGCTCAAACACTAAATTAAGAACACCACTTGTCTTTATCAGCTTTGGAGGATACAGGCCATTTCCAGTTACTGACTGAAGAAAACACTTTGAAGTGGGCTGCAAATGTCCAACTTGGTCCAGATATGTTGTTTTTGTTTTGGAATAAGCAATTCTATGTACTTTCTACTTCTAGAATGGCCCATTATAGGGTGGGGAGGGTGAGGGAATGTTGGTGTATTTATCCATTTAATGGTCATTGTGTTTTGTCTCCTATGGGAGTTGACTTGAGTTAAATTAATTTTGATCATATTTTGAAATATAAATTAACGTGAGTGTTTTTTTCCATATGAGAAAAAAAATAGGGAATTAAAATTCAAGATGAGACATCTCAACAATTTACATAAGGAATGGTGATGGACTTGTGAATGCATGACAAAAACAAAATAAAACCTACCTTTAAAAGAGTAATTAAAAACAACAGCATCCTTTTTTGTTACATTGTCTAACTCCTAACCATATTACCTCATTTGTTTTCTTCTTCTCAAGGCGACTAACTTTCTGTTCAAGCAACTGCTTTTCATTGGATAGTTTCTTGCACATTTCTTCTATTGAATGAAGGTCATCTGTTCGAGTCTTCAATTCATTCCTCAGTTCCTTAATTTGTGCCTACAGGGAATAGCAAATATATCAAAAAACTGACAATTAGAAGTGAAGTTTGAACTTAAAACACTAAAGGCCATGTTTGAAATAAACATGCAATACCATCATAAAGTTCAGTAGTGATAACTTGTACGATGTTAGGAATACTAGTAAATGAAAACACTTGGACTGTCTGTTACCTGTGAATTCAAGTTTTGATTTTGTGACACTCTGCCTTTATCTGTGAATGGAAGATCTTTATCCCTTCTACTCAACGACGCCCACAAAGCTTTTGTGGGAGTGTTCTCCAAATCTAAATTTCCATTTTGCTCATTGGCAGGACTTGCTACAGAGAACTTATCTGAAAGTGCCATCTAGAACATATGCAGGACCACAAAGGAAGTAAGAAAAGTAAAAATTGGGCATTCCGATACTCTAGAAAACATAAGCACAATCATAATGCTTTACAGAAGATGAACAGTCATTCCAAGATTTGGTACAGAAGCAAGAGAGAAGGTAAAAGAAACCTGAAAAGCAGCTTCTTTTTCAGCAAACAATGCACGGAACTTGTCGCGATCTTCAACAACTTCAGATAAAGCGTGCCTCTCTGCTTGCAATGAGTCTTTCAACCCTTCCAGTTCTTCTACAAGTTCTGTCTCCCTTTTTTCCCTTGCATGAAGCTCTTTCGAAAGCTGTAAAACAAAATAATTTTTAACCAAAACAGAAATGTTCCTTATGGATTAGAATTGTCTTGAGAGCAGAGATTCAAAAACACCTACCTGATCCGTCTTTCTTTGAGTTTCTTCTATGATTTTGGACATCTCTTGTATACGCTTTTCATATATTTCAAGTCCAGGAGGTTTTATATTCTTAGGTGAATCCTCCTGCACAGAACCGTTGGAAACAGAGCGTGCCTTGGAGTATCGCCTCAACATCACATCATTTATGTGTGTCTGAAGTGCCACACATATCTCCTCACCCTGCAATAGTTACCAGAGAATGCACAAGGTTGAACAGAACATATCAATTATTAAAGATTCTAGGAGCACCATAATTTTGAAATTTTCAAAACATTCATACAATATGCTATGCCAATTTATTTCAAGTAATGAATGTTGGCCTGAAAAGCTCTTGCTATGTAGAAATTGTTATTCAAACAAACCTGCTTTGTTTCAAACTGAAATATGTGAAGGGTGCCTGCTACTCTCATTTTGAAAAATACTGCTGTGTTACTGCTACCAAATTGCATAATATCCCGTAATTCAGCTGAATGTAGATATTCCTTTGGGACTGGACGAAAGAAATGAACCTGCATATAAAGTGAAAGAAATGATTTATCATTAAACTATCAAATAATGCCCATCCACAATATGATGAATCAAATGTTATAAGTAAAACTTACCCCACACTTATTTATGCCCAAGATGATCCGTCCTGGTAAAAGTCCTATAGGATCTTCAATTTTCCGAACACTGAAAAAGACTGAGTTCCCATAAGGAAGTGATCTTAGAATACGAAGAAGTTGCTGCCTTGAATCATCCTTGGACAGATGCTCCTACCAGACAAACAGGGTTGATATTTCAAAGCATTTTAATCATATAAAACTTTATAACTTTTATGTATGCCCACTTCCACCCAGACCCACCAAACGAATAATCCTTGCAGTGAGAGGCACCCACTATCCAACTTTCCACACTATGTAGTGCAGAAGTTTAATCCACAACAGATCTTGACTCAGTGTCCTACAATTGCACCTACATGTACTTCAATAGGATTGTACTTCTCTTGCTAATTGACAAATTTTAATTTAACGTATTATTTTATACTAAACTCCATTGCATACTAAATAATTAAAAGGCTCGTTGCTTTAAACTCCCCTAGAAGTAACTTGTAGAGGGCCTTTCATCACAATACAAACTCTTTGACTTCAAAATAAATGATCATAATAGCAATTCCAGATTTTGGAACAAAAAATAATTACAGATCAGCCAAATTCTATTTAGTAAACTTAACAATCCCAGAAAATGGAGAGAAATAAGACAACACCAAAGATCATAACACCAAGTTGAATCCATGTGTGTCTATGGAAAATAAGCAAAAAACATATATACAATGGCAACAATGAAGTCCCATTGGACTTAACAGGTTAGCAAAAATAAAAACAGTGGTACCATCTCAAATTTTAAGTATTATGAACCTCAACATGTGGGTTATAGTAGCATAAAGTCAAATCCAGGCCACTGTTTAAAGCTAGGTGTTTTAGAAACCAGGAAAAGAGTTTTCTATAGCCTCTTATCTCTTAGATCTTTCTATGTACTTTTGGTTGGATATAAAGAGAAAACTCAATAATCAATTAATTTTCCATACCAGTGACCGGTAGCGAGCAAGAATATCAATCTCCCAGTCACGCTTTGCTCGTGTAACAGCAATTTGTCTAGGTAGATATCTTTCTAGAAGTGCGGTCCAGTCACTGTTATCAATTGCATGATATTCTGATCAGGATCTCAACAAAACTTAAAATAATATCACTAGTAATCCACACATCCAAAAAAACACTTGCTATACAATCAAAGGCTGGAAGAGATATGCAACAAGCCATCTACCTGTTACAAATACCAGAAGAAAGCATATGCTGAAAAGGCTAAAGTTCCCATACAAATCAAATGTGTCAACATTCGGGATAGAAACAAATCCATTCAAGCAGAACTTACCTGCTTGTCTCTGGATTGCTGGCAAATCCTATTTCAGCAAGTATTTGTAATGCGGCCAGTTGTGCTGCATCATCCCTCCCAACAGGATAGTTGCCGAGTATATAGTCATGTTGCAGCTGCAGTTATAATCATTCTTTACTTAATAAAAATCTTCAACAACTGAATGTTAAAGACTAAACTTCTGATAATTATGTTCCAGACAGTGTTCATAATTACTGCCAAAGAATGCTGTCATATGATAGACTACCAAATGCATACCTGCACATAGGACAACTGCACAAACATTGGTTCTGTTATCGCTTCATCAGACTCCCGGAACAATCGCTTCTTGAATGACAACTTGCAATGCAAAATTTCACCCTTGCTACGGTCTTTGGCTGCTTTAAACTCAGCAAGAAGATCCCCAATATATTTGTTGTCATCCAAACCTATGTATTCTTCTGCATACAGAACCAATTCAAGCATCAAATATTTGTGAAGGATTGCTCTATATATGAAATTCTACCTTGCAAATAGTCAGTGATCTCTATGAAACATTGATATAACCCAATCACAATTCATAATTTCAGTCAAAAAATGTCATTTTTTACCATTTCCATGATCAAGTGATTTCGAACCAGTAACAATTTTTCTGCACTCAAATAGACTGAATGTATTGTATGCAGATAGTTTAATTATTCCTGCAAGTTCCTGGCATCACAAAGGCAGTAATACAAATAAGTTACATCAGCAAAGACTTCTAAACAAATAATTGGCACCCGAAATAATGTTCACAAATAGACTACTTGCACCTAAAACCAATTTAATCTAGAAATTTCTTGAACAATGTATTCGAGTCATTCAGCTAGAGTTCTCACAACAATGCCACAAGAATTTTTTAGCAAAAGAACAATAAGATATTTTGGCAATACAATAAGATAGAGGGACAGGGCAATACAATAAGAGCAAAAGAACAAGCATCATCTCACAATTTTGTTGAAAAAAATATGAAATAGCTAGGGACGTATACATGTAAATAAACTAATGTGCTTTTAACAATTTGCAAATAAATGAGACACAGATGGATTTCATTCATTAGAAAAACCTTGCAAATGATATTGAATATTGGCAATACAATAAGATAGCCAGGGACAGAGTTTCAGATATTTAGAAACCTAGATGACCTCATGCATAACAGTGATATGAGGGTAGGATAGGGTATGGAGGATTGGAAGACCAGTCTACTATATATATTTTACTATTTGCAATATCATCTTCTATGGAGTTGCAGAAATAAATTTTTTACAGTCTCACAATGTGTAATGACCCCCTCGAGTTATAGGGAACATAGAAATATTAGCGTGCATATGATAGCTACATATGCATGTATCGTGTGCACTACACTAGTATGCATACTAACTAATTATGGAAAATGTCCAAAATTAAAATAATGAATTAATTATCGAAGTGTTAAATAAAAACTAACATACCAAAATCTAAGGAATATAAGTTGCGAAGTACTTATTATATATATACCACCATCATAATATATATAATTAGTACATCATTCAAAAATATATATAAAAACAAGGGGATTTTATTAACTAAAAGAAAATTATATATTATATATTGCATATCAAATGAAAGAAACTAACTATATAAGTTCTAAATTAAATATTAAAAGGTTATAATTTAATAGAATATTAAAATAATTCTTTAATAAAAAAAAATTACTTAACTCCATTAATAGTCACTTAAGGGAGATACTAAGTGATGAGTGTCAATAAATAAGAATATGACCTCCTCTTTATGCATGGTGAGAAGCCACGTAACGGACAGAGGTCAAGCAACCATACCTCACTATGGAAGCAGTGAGGATTGAAGGGTGGTGACATTGGGAATAGAGAGGGAACGAAAGAAGCATACCGTGGGGGAGAACAGAGAAGGGTTTTATTTTCTTAACTGTGGGAATGTTTTAACTGTGGAGGGTGTTTTACAAAGGGAATCTATGAAGAGAAATCTGGTAAATTGAGTAATTGTCCTTGGGGTTTTCGGCACGGGGACCAAAAGACCTCAAATACAAAATTTTCTGGATCTGGGGAACGAATGGATTAATCCCCAGATAGGCTGGGAGGAAAAGTCGGTTTGGTAGCGGGAGCAGGAACAACAAATACCTTCAAACAGATAACCAGGGCTCTTCATACGGGAGCGGGAACAACAAATACCTTCAAACAGATAACCAGGTATTTTTCTGAATCCCAATTATTTGCATGGATGAGTAAATTGGAAATCTGTGTATCTTTCATGTCTTTATGGAATGTTCGATGTAAATTTTAAAATTTAGAGCATACCTTTAAAATGTAAGAATATCTGGTTGACCCAAAAATTTAGGGCTTCATTTCTGGATAAATGGTTAGATTAGGGCTTTCATTCTCATTGGCTGAAATCTACGAGGAAAAGTAGATAAGTACATAATATGATAATTCTGAGATGTTTGCTCATTTTTGTATCAGAAACTATAATATGGAAGCAATACCTACATATCCTGTTACAGCTGTATATTTCTTGGGGATTCATTTGCAGTTTCACACAAAATCACTAAAAGAGAGTTTACATATAGATTATATATCTTTCAGAATTTAAAAATGGAAAAGAACCACTTCAGGTTAGGAAATGGTACTAGAAAAAGTTAGGATTTGAAAGCCAGAGGATTGTAGGGGATTTAAATGACTCCAATTGACAGAGTTGAGATCAAGTTTCTGTTAGCGTTCAGGTAGCCATCTCAGCATGTTATGCAACCAGATCTCAAAACAGAAAAAAAGATAGATCAACGACTTGAAAATCAGCCTCTTTGAGGGGGCAACCTCCTTTACATCACATACATGAACAATTCTTGGAGGATACAAATGACAATACCTCATTTCTATATATAGGAGTCTATGGGATTACAATATAATCAGAACCTACATAGCAATCATAATGTAAGGGCACAACAATAACAATAGTGGGTTTCTATGGGGCGCAACAATAACAATATGGGGGCTACATTAACAATAACAATAAGGAGGCTACACTAAAAATAACAATAAAGGGACTACACTAGTATTATAGGGACAAAGGTAACAACGCCTATACTGTTACCGCAACAGATGAACTCGTTATTCCAAGAATCTCTAGTAAGGAATATCAAAAGGGTCCTAATGAATCCAACCCTGTAAAAAGTCTAATCTAGAATCAAGCAGACAATTATTTTGATTTATGGCTTTAAGTATCACTTTGTTTTTATATTCCAGTTGTTAATGCTACAGGCTACAGCTAAAGTCTTAAGAAAACTAGTTGTTTTGATTATTGATTTGTAATTAAAACTAGCATAGATCCATGTTAACCCCAGATCCATGAAGCCCCACGAGGGATTAAAAAACCAGGTGCAAAAACTCTCGTTGCTCAAATGATCAAAGGTTAAGATGAATGTATACTAGTTTATTTCTTCTTTCATTACATTAGCCAATAGATGTCTAGTTTCCATTTTAGTTCTATTAGCATTACCCACCCCGCCATTGTATGTGACACATCTCATCCAAATTGGATTGTAAAGAGCACATTAGTTCTCTTGAACAAAAACATTTTGTTTTCCTAGGAAAAACATGAAAAAAGTAAAACCTCCAATTACTACAATTACAAATTACTACATCTTATTATTTGTTTAATGCAGGATTGCATATATTGTGATTATCAAAAAATATTGCATTGTTTTTCAAGTTTTAAAATTATCATAATATGTTTGCACTTTCATGAGATGATGGAAAATATCAGCTGATTCAGAAGATTTATTTTCCTCAAGGGGGAGGGGGATATTTTTGTTAAATTTAAAGAGGGAAAGCAAGATATTGAGAAAAAGGGGGTTACTCAATGTTATCGTTGCTGATAAAATGGCTAAAGGGAGGGAGGTGCTTTTATATATATAATGTTTAGAGGGAGAATTTACTTTAAGATTTTAACATTATCATTGGCAAACATTGTCTTTAAATCTATTTCATATAACTCCCAACAAAAGGCTGATACTAATGACATAATAGACTTAATGGAAGTATACCTCACAACTAGAGCAAAGGTCTCATAGTCAACTCCCCCCCTACGAGAATCCTCTCACTACGAACCAAGCACATGGCACACAACGGAGGAGACTTTGGTGTGAGAATACTTGGTTTGGAGAACACTACACCTTGGAAGAGGAGCACTTGGGTAACACCTAGTTGAAGAATGCATATCTAGCAAGAACATTAGGCCTAGGGACATTGTGCTTGGAGGGCACATCATATTGGAGGTTGGATAAACACTAGTTTATTTTCTTGTTTAATGGAGCACTCCATGTGGGCTTGCCTTGTAGACTTAGCCTTGGGTTACATGTGGACAAAAACCATGTTTTATATTGAACTCCCTCACCTATTCGATATAAAGGCAAGAAAGTGTCTTTGTATGAATGTACTCAGTATTCTATCCTTGTAATTTGCCTAGAGAGATCTTGGTACTTGTGTAATGCAAGAAAGGAAGGCCTAGGGTTTAGGGTTTGTGATGTAACTCCTAGACAAGACATGAAAATGAATTCTAATACTAGGGTTGATCTCAATCTTAACACTAGTGTGATTCAAGAGAATAAGAACTAGGGTTTGTGTGATGAAAACCCTAAAGCAAAAACATGTAGCACTAGAGTAAAGAAGTCTTGGAGCTTGGTGTTGTTGATATGTGGTTGTCATTGATGTCAACCATAGTTTTAAAAAACGGAATCGGTGACCGGACCGGTCCAACTAATAAACCGGGTTTCAAACCAAGACTGGTCAAGTCTAAATGAACCAGTTTTTAAAAAATATATTAAATAATTAATTTTTAATGAAAAAATCTACTTTTAAGATTTAAAACCATGATTCCAAACCAGACACAAAATATGCAAAGTTTGCTCATATATATACCATGTAAAGGTGAATATATCAAAATGGCACCAAGTGCAATATATATCAACAACAAAATATATAATCAATGAGGCTCTAAATGGCCTCTAGAGTGCAAAAACAAAGCCTACGAACTATGGGGCTACTGGCCTACTACAAGTCTATATATATGATAATAGTGATCAGCATTATAACTTGAAACTTCTCATGAGTCATCATGATCAAACTCAATTGGTTGAGTCTTGACTCCCAAACTTTGCAACTACTTGAATCACAAACTTCTTTATTGGTTCAGTGACTTGGATCTCAAAATTCTGAAGGTATTCTGCCCTAATATGCCCTATTACTTCATTTGATGCTCCACATGGCTTTACATGGCCTCCTATCCTAGCCAAGTGTTGCTTGAACCTGTTAATACCCCCTCCTCCAATAGATTTTTGGCAATATTTGTAGATCATTTTGCCATCAATCATATCACAATTGCCCATGCAGTATCCTTGGCTTTTGGAGGCATGAGGACTACTACTTAGCTCAAACTCTTTGTTGTTCCACTACTCTAGCGAAAACTCAACACTCTCCAAGCTCCCAATCAAACTCACAAAAATTCCAAATGAGATGTGTGAGGCAAATGAGGGTGTTTTTGGAGGGAAACAACCCTTATTTTCTCTCCCGAACACCCTAGAAGCTTCCTAAATTGCGTTGCTTGGGTCCCCCGCGGCCTTGGTAGCTAACTAGCCGGTTTAGGACAGAACTGGCAGATTGACCATAAACTGGCCGGTTCTATCCTAAACCCGCTGGTTAGCAACAGTTTTTGTGGTTTCTAGGCAAAGTGAGGGGTCGAACCCCGTTTTTCTGCCGGTTTGACCCGCTCGGCTAATGAACTGGTCGGTTTGACCGATTACCGATTCAAACCGATAGGTTTTTAAAACACTGAATGTCAACCCAAGCAACACTAAGAGATGCCCTGCCTTTTGTCAAACAAAATGACATGGCGATTCAGAGTTTCGTGTCAAGATCATCCTTGATGGATTCTCCTCGTCGAATTGTTTCCAGCGGCATGCTATGAGAGGCCTCACGGTTTGTGAGCTATGACAGATTGAAGAAGGAGGACCCAATTTGTGGGCAAAAACCTCAAAGGGTGTTGAGGTGGCAGCATCCTTTTGGTCAAGATAACAAGGTTCTTCTCAAAAGATTTAAATAATCTTATTTGTGGCAAAAAGACTAAATTGGAGGGTTTTGTGAAAGTCCAAGATCAAAAAGGTGGTTTAAAGGCAATTAATTTCAAATTTTAAAAACCCCAAAGGAATTTTCCCCCTACATTTGAATTCAAAATTCAAATTCCTTCCTCCAAAATAGGAATTGCTGCATTCCTTGAAGCCCCTCCCAAGTCTATAAAAGACATTTGATCTATCATCCAATGTACGCAACTCAACGATGATCATTTGACTAATCTAGCTCTGAAATCTTTTTCAGCCACTGTGGGGACAAAGCTATAACAGACGAGATGGTTCTTAAGTTTGCTTTGATTTGGTTTTGAATTTCATTTAGGACTATTCTCTTGCAGGTATGATCTGGGAAGCGAAGTGTTTATGGCACTGATTTTGAAGTTCAACAGAAACTCGGTCTTTGTTAGGGCAACTCTTTTGTGGCATTTCAGATCTCAACAAAAGAACACCTGGATATAGGTCTGTTACAAACCATTTGTACTTGTTTTGAAGAAGTTCGGGTCTATATGTTTGAAGAAGTCATTGTGATGATTGCAGTTACTCCTGGCTACAAAAGTCGCGTTCTGTGGGTCATGCAAATGAATATTGATTCACCTCAGAACAGAATCCTCTAATTCAATATTACTCTGTGGCTTATTTGGTACAAGATTAAGGTTGTAGTCTGCATTGTCTTATTTGAAGTGGTGTATGATTTAGTGCATGCTACTAAGCATTACATTATGAAGATGGAAGGTGCAAGTGTAGTGAATACATTGAGTGTGATCTGATGATTTTCGGCCTTATTAGAAGGGTACAAGATTAAGGTTGTAGTCTGCATTGTCTTATTTGAAGCGGTGTATGATTTAGTGCATGCTACTAAGCATTACGTTATGAAGATTGAAGGTGCTCCAAGTGTAGCGAATACATTGAGTGTGATCTGAATATTTTCCCCTTATTAGAAGGGTTATCACTGCAAATTTTGAAGGAACCAGTGGTGTATGTCTCAGAAGTTCAAGTTTCCCTTTTAAAGATCATCAAGGCCTAGTAAGATGCATTGAACTCAGTTCTGTGGAGAAGAGTTTAAAGGCTCAAATCATCACTGTTCTAAACGAACTTATTTTAATTCTCAGCCTATTCTGAAACAGTCACAGTCATATTACAGCCTAGATCCTTGATTGTTGAAAAGATGCCACACCTACAGTAACATGTTCCCCAGTACAAACAATCAATGGTGAAAGATCTACAGTGACACGGTTCTGATGTGTGTGTGTGTGTGCGTGCTTGTTTTGAGCCTGCCAAAAGAAGATGACTTTATCAGCAAGTTCGAAATCAATTCACTGCATTTATGGTCTTCTATTCACAAAGAAACTCCAAGGTGACTTGACAAGCAGACTGAGGTATGTTTTTACATTGAACATTTCCAATCATTTACAAGCAAAAGCAGAGAAATTTGTGGTTAGAGTTTCACACTTTCAGTAGTAATCAGTTGGGCTACATAATCATTCTTTACTTCAGCAGTGCCTTCATTGTCATAGCAATGCTCTATTCTTTGAAGTTGCAATAAGAAATTGACAGCAATGGTCTTGAGTAAGGAGGAATTTCATCCTTAAAGTAAAGGCTTTTGCACAGTGGGCATCTTCTGACAGAGTACGATTCAGTGCCTTATATAGCAGCAGTGAGAGGTTCATATTGATCAGTTTGGATAAGGGCTTCACAGGTTGCCAGTAAGGGCTCGTGTCATTAATCAGATTGCAGCGGTCTGGCCATCTTGTGGCAAGCAGCAGTTGGGCTTCGGGAACACGGGTTTTCAAATTGTATATCTGTAAGGGTTGTTATCATTAAAATTGTAAGTCATTGTGCTTGGTACGGGAGCCCACAAATTTGCAGAAGTGTACTCATTGTAAGTGGGTCATTGACCCTGGTACGGGAGCCCACAGCACCTGAAAAATTTATTATCATTTTCAGGGTAGTTGTCTGGTGCTAGGCAGGTGGTCGGAGTCACCTTCAGGGTGGTAGGGTGGTGCTAGGGGAAATTGGAGCTTGCTAGTGCGTAGGAGCGTCCTTCCAGTTGGAGCTGGCAAATTGAACATTTTTCTAGAGTACTAGGAAGTTGGGGTTTCCCTTTCAGTTGGAACTGAAGCATTTGATGTACTCACTACTCACAAAATTATTAGAAAAGCGTTCAGTGGTTTTTTGTCTACTGCTCATTTATGTTTTGATTTGATGGTGAAGATTAATTAATGCTCTGAAAAGGTTTAATAAGTTACTAAGTGCTAAGAAACACTGATTCACCCCCCTCTCAGTATTTCCAACAGGTGTGATACTTAACATGAAAAGGGCTTGCAGCTTATGTTGAGGTACTCTTGAGTCTTGATATCCACTTTTACACTGTCTAAAGGTCATGTGGCTTGTGAGATGCAAACGAAGACTTAGGGTTTCTAGGATGTAAACCTTAGAATGGACAAGAAGCTTGGAAGGCGAGTGCTAGGGTTTTTCTTAGAGCATTTATACTCGTGTGATGCAAGAAGGCCTCGTGTTTAAACAATGTGAACCCTAAAGTAAGACATGAACAATGGAGTGAAGAAGATCTAGTGTATGGTGTGATAACTAGCTTGGGGGGCTTATGATACATGCTTGGAGAATCCTAGAAGACTTGTGTGATGCCAGTGCAAATTAATGGGTGGACTTCTTCAAGTTAATGCTAGTTTGTTCTTGATCTTTTGGAGAGGATAGGATTAGCTTAATGGGATGCCTTGCAAGGCCATGTTTGTTGTTGAGGATTTACTGTTGATGGTGGATGTCCTAGTTAGGATTTGGATGAGATTGGAGTATCCTAACTTGTGATAAGTGGATAGGACATGCACCAGCTTTTGATGAACTGATGGTATGTACTTGTGTCTAGATTATGTCATAATATGAAGTTTATGTTTGCTGTCAAATTATTGCACATTGCACATCTGAAAACCAGAATTATGTCTCACATGTTAATGAGTAGTATCTAAGGATGTTTGGTATGCTGATTTATCATCCGCAGGTAGCAGATTTGTTAGGTGGTTTAACAAGCTAAGAAGGAAATAAAATGGCAGACTTAGGGCTGCACTAAATCTGTTGTTATAAATTAATTTCCATATCTGATATGTGAAGGGAAGTGTGCCCTTAGGCCTGTGAATCTTCTCCCACTCAAGTGCGTTATTTCGCTGTTTGTTTTCTTGAGCTGCCTAGTATATTTGGTTCAACAGAAGGGAAGTATTTGCTGCTGTAATTTATATCTCAGTGTCAGCCATAAGGTTGAAAGGTCACAGGAAACAGATCAGGGGAACCTCAAGCATTGAGATGAAATTTCTGTCGTGTTTTGAAGTGCAGATTTCTAAAATTTCTACAATCTATTGCCATATATGTAGGATATAGTGTCCTTATAAAGGAGATCACTGCCTGCCTTAGTCCTAATGATTAAAATATGTTAGTCATGTGCCACTGCTAAAGGTAAAATAATAGAGTTAGTCTTAACTATATCCCATCTTATCCCTTTGACACTTGTGAGGTTGGCTAGGAAGATTATAAAGGAGGACACTAATCTCCTCTATATGGACACCGTCTTCTGTGTATATATAGATAGATAGATCAGACCTTAGTCCTAATGATTAAATCATGTTAGTGATGATGTCTATGGCCAAGGTAAAATAACAAAGTTAGTGAGTCCTAGTTGTATCTCACCTTTACACCCTCGTCATTTACAAGGGTAGTTAGCATATCGATAAGATATTTTGCAAAGATGTGCACTAATCTCCAATATAAGGACACTGTCTCTTTGACATTTATTAAATGTTTTGCAGAGGTGGGTATTGGGGCCTTAGTCCTAATGATTAAATCATTTCGGTGGTGATGTCAAAGACCAAGGTAAAATAATGGATTTGATGATTACTAGTTATATCCCACCTTACCCCCTTGACATTTATGAGGATAGTTCAGCATATAAATTAAAGATTTCACATAGGAGAGCACCTATCTCCTAAATAAGCAATTATATCCTGTATATTCTAAATCAAAATCTTCTCTGTTTTCTTGCCTCATCCTCATTGGCTCCTTGATCTCCCCATATCTTTGAAATTCATTCTTCACTGTTTGCATATTTTTTTCTGCTGGATACCATGTCAGTTCATAGTTTAAGCATAAATAGAATAACAGGATGAACATATCCTTCCACCTTTCTTTAATCTTAAGGCATTTGTATATCCTTCTATTATAAACTGAGCACCATATAAGACAGTTCAACTAGTCCTTAATCCAGGTTTTGTAAACATATTGAAATAGCTATCTACCTCAGATATACATGGCCATCTATTTTAAAGAGAATATTAAACACCAAAATCAGAATACTCATACACAAAATACAGATGGCAATGCCAAGTACCTCAACAGCATCAACAACAGTAGTTGTCATGTCATAGGTGATTTCTTCAAATGTCTCATCCAGAAAAAAGACTATTGTTGCAAGTTTTCTGCCTGTCAACAAGGCTTCTATCTCTTCACGCCCAGGGATACTACGCCTTGGTCCAGCCTTAACAGAACGTTTCAAAGCATTCCATGTATTTAAAGCAAGGGCTTGGATTTCAAGATCACCATCTGCAGCATTGGCAACGTCATGCACATATTCTGACAAGTATGCCCCGATATCCTTCCCAGGTGGCATTGCTGAACTACATAAGTACATGAGCTCCCATGCTTTTAACAAACAAAACCTGGCAAATAGTTAAGAATATCAAAATTGAGTAATCCAAATATACATACCAATCTAAAACAAATGTATATAACTTGCAATTAGATGATCCACGTGATCATCCAGAACCTATTGCTAATTTATATCACTGTATTTCCACCCTTTTGATTCTGTCAGAAAGCATTGTAAATAACATTTAAAATTACAAAACCTTGTTTGTCAAAACAGAACTCATTAGACATTCTGCACCATAGTGTGCAAAATGTTAAATTTTTGAAGTTGGTAGGTATCTTGAAACCAGGCTATCATTAACACCAATGCATATAGTAGTCTCATGCCAAGCACAAGTACATCAATCATTAGGAACAAGGCACCAGCAGTAGTCTGAAGGTTGAACATTACAGAACAAGAGAAATTAACTGTGAAATCCATGATTAGGAAAGAGTTAAGGCACCATTAAAATTAATAACTTCATGTTCAGAATCTCTTAAGCATTAACTGACGTCCTTGTTTCTGCAGCACATGGCAATCTTTTACCAAACAGAAAGCTGAACTCATTGTATTGTCAACTTTTAAGAAAAAACCTGTAATTTCCAAAGCAATTGAGGCCACTCAACTGACTAAATTGAGTGTGTGTAGGATTAAACATGAATAGCACCAAAAAGGAAGTGTGGAAGGCAGTTGACACTGAAACATCTAACATATATGCTCAAAGTTAGGAAGTCATTTTTCCACCATGCATATCTTGCAATGCCCAAGTATGTATTTGTTAATTTGAACCCATGACGATCACAAACTATATTGGCTCAAGCTCCTCAAGAAACGTGAACAGTAAGGATTTGCTATAAATGGTTGAGAGTCATTACCAATGTTTTGATAATGAGATGCCTGTATTGACAGTTTTTTTAAAACACTGATATCGAACATATCAGGCAAGTACATATCTCATTTGAATTTTTGCATGAAGCAAAGCAAACCAAACTCTCTTTATTTTGCAAGCTTCTAACCATCACCACTGATCTTAAGAATATAAAAACTTAAAAAGATACAAAATTTAAAGTTTCAAACAGAAAAGACAAATTGCTACAATCTCATGAATTGAGGAAATCCATAAAACAGCCGTTCAAAAACCAGCTGCTAGCAAACGCAGCTATTAATACCTGTCAGGATTATTGCGTGTTTGTTTAGAAATCTGTGCAAAAAGCTCATCACGAAGCTCAGCACGTTTCAATGTGTGCTTGTACAGTTTTATAACAAGTTCTATCTGATCCTGCATGCTTAAAGGAGTTGCCCGCTCAGATGTATCCACTCCCATGTACTTCAAAACGACCTGGAACAATTTTACTGCACGGCTTACAAGGTCACTGTTGATTCTTAACAATGATGTTGGGATTGGCTCCTGACAGCAATACCAAATCAATGTTTAGCAAATGATCCTTAAAACATATTTAGAATTGAAACAGAAAAAAGTGTATGCATATGACTGCAATATGAATGTGTTCTTTATCAAGACATGAATATTTTCACATAAGCATCTTTATGTGACACCCTGACAAAAGAGTTAGAAAATATTCAATAAACATGCAACATGTTATTCTGAAGATATCTTACTGACAAATGAAAGTTACACAAATGCATATCTCTTTAGAATTTAAACGATCGTAGCAGTTGCTATAAGTGATGCAGATTTGCAAATCATAGAAAATAGATACATATCCTTACTCTTTGAAAGCAAAGCATGTCCTCCAACGTGAATTTCTCTCGACCCTGTGGTGCCACAGACCTCTTTGAGAAAAACCCACGTTTTCCCCCAGACTGCATTTGCTTTTGCATGGATCTGATGAACCCTTCAACCTAACATAGCAAAACACACAAACCATGGATCCAAGTCATTGCAGTGAATCTCAACAGATACAGAATAAGGAAATGCTTGGAACATCAATGTCAAGCGTGATACTGAGGTCATTCAACAAAAAGATTTAATATTATGCATCACCTTGTTCATTGAATCTAACAAAATAATCTCTCCCTGCTATTGTTTAAAATGCTTCGACTACTTTGCAAAATAAATTCTTTTCAGAACATCAGAATATGATAATACCTGGAATCTTTCCAGAAGAGGGATTGCCCCAGCCAACTCTGGTATCAATGTCATGGACAATGTCCTTGGTGTTCTGTTTCAATAAAATAAACAATCAGGGGCAATGAAATATTATTGTGCTTCCTCTTCATTGCAAAATAGTTAATTGTTTCACACACACACATACATAAACCGCTTTCTGTTTACATTTTTGACATAAGATGATTATGTAAAAAGATACATTTCATTTACAAAACTGGGGAATTTCTTATTCACAATATGTGATCTGATAAACTTATACTTAGTTCACTCATAGAAGGGAGGAATATGAATGCAATTAGTTGAGGTTCACTACTGCCAAACTGTCCATCTTCTTCAAGTCCAACGTCAGTTGTGCCTTTAGTCTATTTCATTGCTATTTTGTGTTTGCTCTGGAAATGAAAACCCCTGATAGGTTGCTTGACCCTTGTGATCACACGAAGTTTCTTAAGTGAAGTTTATATGGCAGCATTTCTTTTATTTTCCTCTTTCTTACCAAGATAATAACTTGTTTAAGAAGCGGAAAAGAAAAAGCCACAAAGCACTGTTAGGCACAAATCATGTTAAGCTTAGGGTTATTGTCATGGTTTTATAGAAGATTCAGACTGCATAACTAATGTGAATATAATCTAAATATGGATTGTGCAATCAATCAATATAAATGGCTACAACTACCTGACTATGAAAACCTTAGATACCAGTTTGCCTGCTCTGCTCTGACTCATTCATTTTATAAAACATGGTAAATATGTTATTTACAGGGGAAACAATCTAGTCCAAGCAAAATATCGATGTATTTTTGGTCATTCTGTAATATAAAACTCAGTTTTCGCAAATGATCAAAACAATCAAAAACCAATTCCAAAACTGCATACATCTTTAAATGGCAATGATGGCTAGGGACCACTGCATGCATAGTAAAAAGTCAACGAGGATCAAACTAATAACTGCCTGCCTATAGTTGGTTAATATATACAGGTTCACAAAATTGATGCCACAAGATGGTTCAGAAAAGAAACTTTATAAAGGTGCATTGCATGAATAAAACTGATTGCAAAGCTTTATACATCGTTCAATGGCTGTGATGGCTAGGGACCATTGCATGCATAGTGAGAATCAACAAGAATCAAACTAAGAAATTGTAGCTCGTTGGTTAGAATACAAAAACACAAAATTGACACCACAAGGTGGTTCAGAAAAAAAACCTCCTCAAGGATCATTACTCATGCATTACATGAATGTAAGTTGCAAGCAATAGAATTTTCACAAACCAAACCCTTAACAGGTGAAACCAAACACTGACTCCACAAATTTCAGCAGGCATATTTCCAATTACCATTTGAAGCATTATTAAGAAAAAAATTGCACAGCTCTATCATAGCTTGAAGAAAAGTAACCAGACTCGACTCCGCAAATGGTTTGGCAAGGTCAGAATTGAGAATGCAAAATTATAGAAACTAAAACAAATACAAAAAAAATCACCCAAAGATAAAATACTGATCTTTTGCCAAGACAAACTCTATCGATGAAAGGCATCATAGCAAGATTCGAATCCAAACACGACCCAATACGGACAAAATATGTAACAAAAAAATCTTATACAATCCCCAATACGGAAGTATAGATACGAAAAATATGCATTTTGTTCCAAATTTTGGAGGAATTTCAAACTCAGGAACAGAGTAAATAAGAAAAATAATTCGTTTCTTGAAAATTTCACTATTTAGTTTATATTTACAGATCCTTTTTAGGTTTTTTTTCTTAATATTTTCAGGGTTTTCAGGTTTTTGTGGGGTTTATAGGTCAATCCGGGTATCAAAGACATGAGGTATATTACCAAGAACAATAAATAACTGCATTGATCATACCATGTCCGTACTGTAGAAAATTCACCAAATTTTGTAAGACTGCCGAATTTCCATTCAACAAACGACAATACAATCAAATCCTGCTACTTTGGTCGAAGACTATGTCCATCAAACTGTGATCTAGTGATTAACAACACTAAAGACCCAGGTTCAAACTCCAGTGGCCATAGCGCCCTAAGCTTGGCCCGTGAACCAAATCTGGCTTGGCTGATAAAACCGGCTGAGTTAACCTGGTGACGAGTCAACAGCGCCACCAGCAGGAATGACTTGCCAACTGCAAATTTGACTCATAAGTACACGCGAGTCAGTTTATACAGGGTCCGAGCTTTTCCCAAATGAAATGACAGTGTCTATTTTACATTTTGTATTATCCAAGTGTTTGCCAAGTTCGAGTCAAACTCTTATTGTCTGGCCTCGGCATGTCTTTCGCATGAATATGGTGTTAAAAGTGGGTTGCGTTAATGCTGATGGGGATTGTGGTGACTCCTGCCCCAAAGGTTTAAGGGCACAGCAGCCATTACACTGACCTCAAAGGGCTTGCACTTACGCTTCAAAACATTCAGACCTGTTAATTAAAATCATAAACACTCGGCAACCAAAAGAAGAAGATCAATTATAATATTGCAAGTTGACTTTCAGCTCAACTGTATGTCTTAATGCTAATTCAGGTAAAAGAAGTTATGCAGATAAGTCTTATAACTCAGAACTATCGAGGTTAGAAATTGCATAATAAAATGTGTTAATCGGCAGATTATGGGTAATAAAATGAAATGCAAATGCTCTGGTGGGCATTGTGTTACAAGAGAAATGAATATTAAGCACATAATTTTTTGGTTGTGTTCATATATTTAAAGATCCCGGTATAAAACCAACCCTGACGAGTTCAAAAAAGAGGTCACATAAAGATATCAAAACAGCGTTCTAACTAACTACATTGTATGCTGCTGAATTGATACAAAATGAAACACTAGTTGCAATGTGTGAACAAACTTACGGAGCAAAATCCGTCCCATCGCTGTCGTCGTCCTCTGCACTGGGGACAATGGCCCTGGAATGCAACGGGGTGCCGTCGCTGGAGCTCAAAGATTGACGCCTCGTCCTAATGTACTGAATACTCCCCGGCGACGGTGTGTCAACCATCATTCCGATCGATCGCGTGTTCGAAACTTCTGCCTATGTCAAAAATAGCCAAACCCCCCTCGCTCGATCGACAAATGCTTACCTTGCCCACATCTCATATGTGAACGACCCAGAGTTCGAATCCTACCGATATGCCGAATGCAATTGGCCCAAAGAATCCAGCAGAAGAGCTCCTCCTATGAGATTCAGATCTGAAACAGCCCGAGTGACTGCATGAGTTCTTGGTGATTATTTTTTAGGCATTGCAGAAACCCGGGATCGAGCCGTGGGAGAGTTGTTTGGAGGGAAAAATATATACAAAGCAAGACGAGGACCGGATGGTACCTAAATCCCGGTTGTAGTAGCGTAAAGCTGCCTCAAAGCAACCGCCATTAACTGTGCGAATCTGGCAGGCGGAAAAAGCTCACGGGACAATGCATGGCCTCATTTTCCCTAAACTGAAGGACGGACATGGGACCAAGATTCAAACCCTCCTCCTTTGCCAAAATAATAGCATAATAATGTTTTGCCCATCCCGATCTACGCCATCGCTATCAACGTATAGGATACGTTGTGCTACCAGTCGATGGATCTATCTATGAAGTATGGATAAAGATGTTAAAAAATTCGAATTTATTTTGATTTTCCATATTTGATATGCCTTAAAATATATATATATATATTAACGGATAGAGGTGTTAAAAAAAATCAAATTTATATTTATTTGTCGCATTAGATATTAATTAAAAATTGTGTATTTATTTTTTTGATTATTTATATTTTGGAAAATAAATTTAATGAGAAAGAATATATATGTCTTTAATGAATTATTTTAAAATTATGTTATTAAATTATTGTTTATTATCGTTTATTAGAAAATTATTATTATTATAAATAATTAACTAATTTTTATATTAATGTGATGTTTAAATAAATAATTATTATACATTTTTAAAAATTATAAAATTTGTAATAAAATATATATTACATTTTCAAGTCAAATATAGTTGTTGGAAGATTTGTTCTCCCTATTTAACATGTAGCTATGATATAGTTGTTGGAAGATTTGCTCTCCCTATTTAATATGCAGCCATGATTTGATTCTTCAACTTGTGTTGACCATGAACCACACTTTGGTTCGAAACGTGACAAAAGTATTATAATGTAATCTCCATGGAAAAATCTTCTCAAAAACATTTTATTTATTTTAATATAATTATTTGATTTTTAAGATAAAAAAACTTTTATCCTAGGCACATTTTACAACATTCAAGTGGTTATATGTTAATATAATATAATAAGTTATAAAAAAATAACAATATTATAATTAGTTCAAATATTTAAATTTAATATTGTTTATGGGGTTTTGGGAAAATGGTGATCAGGGGTTTTGTTAAGGCACTTTTTGATGTGAAGTTATTGGTTCAATTTTTCACCCTAATTAAGGTGATATATTAGACATGTTGAAGATATAGTCTTGCCAAGCTTACAAAAAAAATGTAAATTAATTATGTCCACTGGTTAGAAAGTGATATATTGGACATGTTAAAAATGTAGTCTTGCCAAGTTTACAAAAAAATGTAAATTAATTATGTTCATTGGTTGCACCCTTTGATGTTAGAAAGTGATATATTGGACATGTTGAAGATGTAGTCTTGCCAAGCTTACAAAAAAAATGTAAATTAATTATGTCCACTGGTTGTACTCGTTGATGTGAAGTCACTCGTTCAAACTCGTTCAAATCCAGATCGGGTAGATATATTGAAAATAGTGATATTAACAAAATTGATATCTCTCCATATTTAATATATTTGAGTTTAATATGGATTTATGTTACAAAATTTAAATATTATTATTTATAAATAGTAGATGGGTAAATTTTTTTATTTTTTGATTATCATGTGCATTTATAGGTTTTTTATTTTTATTTTATCTCATATATATTTAGAATAGGGAGGTATTTTACACTTGGAGGAGATATTTGTTGTGATGTAATTTAACAGAGGTAATAATAAAATAAAAGTCATATAAATCAATTTTGGAGTAAATTTAGATTTATATTTTTAAGTTAAAAGTACAATTATAATGATAACAAAGATTTGATCCCGAACTTGGTCATAAAAAGGAAAAAGCATTTACTTATTTAGTTTTCAATAAAAAAAATGAATAACTATGTATGTATATATGTACATCACAACATTTAATAAAATAAACCATTATCTTAAATATTAATTTACAAAACACTCACAAGGACCCAATTTGTTAAGGTGTAGTTCTTTTACCATTTAATTCTATGTCATTAAGGAATTAATACATAACATAGAATTAAATGATTAAAAAAATAGTGTAAGAATTTAGATCTCTCTTAAAACTTTATAGAATTTGCATTAGATATATATATTTGTAGTTATTTATTTTGTTGGTGTTCCGTACTGTTATGTGACATCTCTCCTATTTTTTTTATAGAAATACAATTAATTAGGAAATAAAATCTTTTTTTATTTCTAATTAATTAATTTAAACAAAAAAAAAATTATAATTTTATTAATAAATATTTATTAATTTTTTATTACAAATTAATTAAATATGTTTTTCCATTTTCATAATTAATTTATAATAATAATAATAATCTTTATTTTATATAATAAAATATTTTTAATTTAATATAAAATTTAAATTTAATTTTATTATAAAATTGGTAAATATGTTTTAAATATAGAATTAGATTGAGCCTTGATGGTTAATTCAATTAGTCGAGTCCTTCGTTAAACCATTTTTACTAGTGAAAGGTTAGGGCTTCAATGTAGAGATCACCAATCTCTAAAATTTATAATTATCATAAATTAAGTAATAATTTTAAATTTTAAAATTAATATAATATCAACATTCTTTAATATAAATTATATAATTTGAAATCTTATTTAAAATTTTAAAACATCTTTCAACAAAATCAAATATTTAATATAATTTAAATAGTTATTATTTACATAGTTTTATATATAATAACACTATAATCCACAAAAATTATAAAATATTTTTCTTAGAGAACATTTATAATTATTTTCTATCTATCTATATTATAGATAAAATTATATTAACTTAAAAAGTATAGATAAAACTATATTAATTTTAAAAAAAATCAATATTAAGATAGATATTATAAAAAAGATTTGATTTATTTTATATAACTAGTTTAGATCTATTTTAATTAGTTTTCATTCTAAAAGAGGTTTGCATCTCAAGAGACAGAGATTCTTCTCCACACTTGATAGATCCGGATTTTAAAATAGATCTAGGGCAGTTTAATTAAATAGGCTATATTCCACATTAATAACATGGGTCAATATCATGGGTTTTCAATATCAGGGATCATTTTTATTTTTATTATTATTTTATTTCTATTATTATTTTATTTTTATAAGGTTATTTTTAATTTGTTATTTTTACTATTATTTTTATTTTATTTTTATTTTTTAACTAATTTATAAGGTTTACATTGTATTAAGCTTTTCATTTAATTTTATTTTTATCTATAGGACATTACATTACATTGAGTTACAACATCTATATCATAATGGGCTAGAGAGGACCACAATTATACATATCATGTGAATTTTGTAGATTTATAATTAATGATTTATTAGTTTGGAGGTCTTTATTTTGGAATAGGACTTTCACAATTTTAATTTAATTATCATTAACTATTAAGTGAATGGTAGGGATTTAACCTCCATAGCATAATTTAAAATATTTGTAGTAGTATACATAAATCAAAAGTTGAGATTTATCTCCAAAAATGTTATGCCTTTTTTACCATTTTAATTAAATTGGTTAATTAAAAAATATGTCATATCAACAAGTGTCATATGATTTATGAAGTGAGTTATGGTTTTTTTGGACAAATGTTATTGATAAGTCATGGTATTGACCCATGATATTGTATGAAAGCCTATTTACATAATAAAAATATCCATAGTAAAGTAATAAAGTAAAGGTAAATCTCTATGATTAAGAATCTTGTTCAAAATAAAGTTATAATTTAGTTAGTTTTTATGATTTTTTTTAATTTTAGCACATGTATTAGGAAGTAAATTAAGCTAATTATATGTACATATGTATTTGGTAAATTATTTTTAATATATGTATGTTATATTATTATAATAATATATTTTTAAATTTGTAATTAGGTAAAATTCAATTTTATTTATAAATTAAAGTTGGAGGTTAATAAAAATTATATGATTTTATTAAATGTAGTTTAGGTGGAAAGAAAAAGGGACCATGGTTTTTTTCAAACATTATTTAAGTTAAAAATCATTTTTTTGTTTTAAAGTAAAACTTGAAATTGTTATGTGAGTAACCTAAAACCTAAAGACATCTCGTAATAATAAAAATATACTCTTTATAAACTACTCACCAAAAAAGGTGAAAATGATTTCTTTAAATAATAATGACCATTCAACTTGTAATTCTAAAAAAAACTATCTTATCAAAATACTTTTAAATTATTAATTATTTATTTAACTCCTCTGGGTAAATAATAATATTTTACCTCTGATTTTTTGATTATTCATTTACCTCCTTCTTGTATTGAAAGAGTCATGTTTACCTATTTGATAGAAACCTTTAAGCTACATATATATCTTTTTATTTAAATTTATAAATTTAAATAATTTATATCTTTATTTAGTTAATTATATAAATAGAGAAAGTCTAGCTAAATAGATCTTATGACCTTTCAAAAAAAAAATCAATATTAAATCTTTTAGGTATCTTTTTCAATAGGAATATTTATTATAATATATTATTTATTATTTGGGGCGGGAGCGAGGAACAGAGATCCGAGATCGAACCTGGAGATGGACGCGGCTATTAGCTTCCCCTGTTCCTCTGGATCCCTAGAGGTTTTGCTGGCGTATGGAGAAGCCAGAGCCGTTGCCGATCGACCGCCACTGCAGCATCTGATTCAAGCGATCTCAGATCTTCAGAATCCCTCTATCTGCCAAGATCTGATAAAGACCGCCGACTATCTCTGGGTCAAAATATATGATTCGAACGGCTATTCGACAGGCTGCCTACAGGCCCTAGCTGTTATTGAGAACAAGCTGGGCAAGGAAGAGGTCTTCCGAAATAATGGAACCCGCAGGGAGGAAAATCATAGACTTTGTATAAGGTATGGAGGGCAAACCCTTTTCTTTAAACAACTGAACGCTGATCTGTTCTTGTTTGGTATAGATCTGGCTTCCATACTACCATGGAGCCCTGCATGGGAGTCACTCCTTCCATTCCGCGGCACCCTGATCAAGAGTGGGCACTTAACAAGCAGCCCAAAGTCCATAGCTGCTCGCGAGAAAATGCATGATAAGGAGGAGGCCTGGAGCAATTACGGAGCCATCCGCCTACACCATTCAAGGTATGAAGAAAATCTTCAGATCCCGAATTACCAAAGCATGGATCCGTATTGTTATGATACAGATCTAGAAAGCAAATCGTCGTGGAACCCCAATGAGGCATTAAATCCACCGATCTGCGATATGGCGAACAGGCAGCGTCCCAGACCCTTAGATTCAGACCCTCTCGCGGTAGATCGGCCCTCTAACAGGCCAGATCGGGAAGATACCACACCAACCAAGCTGTATCAAGGCGAGAAAAAGGAGCAGAGCAGAACTACAGGGTTAGATCTGCCTGGAAACCTGGTAAGAGATCAAAGATTTCAAGTTTTTATAAAAAACCTAGAAGGCAAATCGCAATTAATCTGGGTAAAAGATACAGATACTGTTAAAGAAATGCAGGATATTATTATGCAAGAGCTGGGTTATCCCATCAGAGCACAAAGCTTGATACATGGGGGCAAAGTACTTCAAGAAACAAAATACCTCTGGGAATATAGAATAATACCTCTGTCAACAATCATCCTCAACCTGAGGCTAAGAGGAGGAGCAGCTAACAACAACAAGAATTCAGACAGGGCGGGAGGAAGTGGCACTGGTTCAATTGGGAAAAAACCAGGCAACATTTCCTTCAAAAACGTCCTACAGGGGAAAAACACAGAAGGAACAGGACCAAACCAAACAGGTATGGACGCAAGGCCATACATAGTGGAACAGCTGGAACACACTCCCGAATACAACATAAATACACCAGAAATAGACCAGCAATGCTCCATATACGAAAGTCAGGCAATAATATGCAGATTTAACTGCTATTGGCCCAAACGAGCGGATCTGTTCATTTGGATCTACACGAACTGGACCACGGAATGCGAAGTACACCTATGCTCTAAGGGGTTTTTTATTGTGAAATTTTTAACAGCAGCAGAGAGAGATATAGTAATACAGGATGGGCCTTGGTTTTGGGGATCCACTGGACTCTTCATCACGCCATGGTTCCCAGGATTTGATGCAAACACAATGGTTGTCACAAAGATGCCAGTGTGGGTGAGGCTACACAGCCTCCCAATACATCTCTGGAACCAGCAAGTACTCACTGGAATTGGAAACACAATTGGGCGCTACATTAAAATGGACACCCAGCGAATGGAGGAAAGAATATTCACTTTTGCACGAATATGTGTGGAAGTAGACCTTAGCAAAGGCCTACCAGACCAAATCCAGCTGAAGCATAGACAGAGCAGCTGGACACAAGTATTAGATTATGAAAACACTGCATTTAGATGCCGAACATGTAGACAAACAGGACACTTACAAAGTACGTGTCCAACAGGCAAAAAAGACAGCCGCAGAAAAAAGAAAACGGAAAAACAAGCAAAAGGTTGGTACATTCCTCCACCTCCCCCGGATGATGAGGAGGAAGAGGAGATGGAATATGACAACCCAAAAGAGAACAATCAGATGAATCAAGAATCAGTTATAGAAGACACAGGTGCACAGGACAATATAGAGGCAGCTTTGGCAAGAAGAGCAGAAATGGACATGGGAAGAAATAAACGCATACACACGTCAGACACATCAGATTCTGATAACCCACAACCTGTGGCTGAAAATGCATTAGCACTCATAACTCCCACAGAGCCACAGGGGATATGGAGAAAGGTGGAGAAGAAAAAAGGGCGAAAAGTCTGACTTTTCCCCAACATTTTACTTTTTGCATATACCAGCTTATTTCATGAAATCCATACACCCTGCGAGGTGTGCAAGGATTAATGCATCATTAGAGCAGTCATTTTTTGCAGAATAACACCTTGATGAGGTGATTTCTGAACAAAACAGCAATGCCTCGGCATCTACTTATGTAATTTTCAATATTAATGAAAGTTACTGATTTTTCCAGTGGAAAAAAATATTATTTATTATTAAAATTAATATTAAAAAAATCAAATTATTTTTAACTTTATTTTTAATATATTTAATTATTTTTAACTAACTGAATTTTGTAAATAGATATATAAATATTAAATTTGTATTAATATTTATATTAAAATTGAAATTTATATATTAATAATTTACCTTTACAGGAAATATATAAATATTAGCTATATATTAAATAAATTATTTAATAATCAATTACAAATTATTTAATTAATAAACACAATTAATGTTAATAAAGTTTAAAATACTTAATTATTTGAATTAATTGATTAAATATTTTTTATAATATATTCTATTCATAAATATTAATATTTAAAATTAAATATGTTCCAATCAAACATTTATATTA
This sequence comes from Pinus tabuliformis, assembly GCA_031772625.1. Taxonomy (NCBI): domain Eukaryota; kingdom Viridiplantae; phylum Streptophyta; class Pinopsida; order Pinales; family Pinaceae; genus Pinus; species Pinus tabuliformis. The sequence goes on along the minus strand of CM062819.1, from coordinate 1,740,512,973 downwards.
TATTTAATATTTATAACTATAATTAAAATACAATGCAGATTTTTAATTGGAATACTTCATCAAAGAGTTAACTATGTAAATCTACTTCTTTGGATATCTTCAATACCTTTTGTATATATTTAATTCATTGTTGATATTTGACCATTGCTAACTCCTTTAAATATCTACTTCATAATTGATGTTTGACCATTGATAATTGCTCTAAATATATTAAATTTAGATCAAACCAACTAGGCCTACTTTGGGCCCTAAGAGACTTTGAAGTTAGGAGGAAACGAGAGGAGGGGTATAGTGGCACTCGTTATGTCTTTGCATATATTAATGATGCCATTGTTGCCTTCTTGTGATTTTGCTTGGGAGGGGTAACATGTTTATCTTGTTGAACATGTGTAGTAAGTTTGTGGGTTACATCTCAACGTTATCTTCTTTGAATTTGTAATTTCAAAAGGTTTCTAAAGGTACTTTTGGATTGCACATGATTGGGGGCTTTGGGATTTGATTGATTGAGAAATATATAAAAAGCCATGTGAATTGAGTGAAAGGTCTCTATAAAGTTGTGTAATGATTTATTTATTTTTTGATGAGGTAGGTGTGGTTTAGTAGTTGACATTGAATGTAGTGTTTATAATGATTTAAATAAAATTAGGTGGATATAGAGTTATTATTGTATATATAAATTGATTAAATGTGAGTTAATATAATTTTTTATTATTCATATATATTTAGAAAAATAAAATTAACATAAAAGAAGATAATAAATATCATAGGATGGAAATATATGGATTTTATGATTATTATATAAGGCTTTAATATGTGGCTAAGGGAAAGTGACAGGCGGTGTTTAGAGTAGGAAGGAACTAGAGCGTAATGGAGGAGACAAGATCTCGAGACAATATGGGAAAACAACAAAAAGGACATCGTGGGTTATTTGGATGATTCCATGTATTATGACATTGTTGCATCCTAGGAGGAAATTATGATGGTGTGTAAGCATAATGTCTAGGAGGCAAGGCATTATGATTCAAAAAGGGGGTTAAAAGTATGTTTGAGATTCACAATCAATCAAAAAGAAGGAACAAAACATTTATCCAAAGGAATAGAAGCATCTTCAAGGGGATTGTTCAAGGAGCCATATCATGTTGATATTAATGGGGATGATGACACTAAAGGAAAATGGAGGTGTGGACTATATAGGTAAATGAAATAAAGACCTAGGGAGAGTAGGAAAAATATTCATTTCAAGAACATTTAAATTCATCTCAAAGTTATCATGATCCAATAAATAAGGTGGATTGTGAAAACAAGGATTGCTTCCAAGGTAAGTATTGTGCTTTTTGGGCCTTATAATTTATGTCTTTTAGCTTGTAATGCATAGGCTTTTGATGAGTGCACTACTAGAAAATTATCTTCTTTGAATTTGGAAATCAAAAGGGTTTCTAAAAGTACTTTATGGCACTTTATTGGGGGCTTTGGGATTTGATTGATTGAGAAATATATTAAAAAAGCCATGTGAGTTCAATGGAAAGTGTCTATAAAGTTGTGTGATGGTTTAAAAAAAATTGGTAAGTTAGGTGTGGTTTAATAGTTAAGATAAAATATTGTGATGACAATGACTTGAATTAAAATTAGGTGTATACAAAGTTATTATTGTATATAAAAATTGGCTACATTTGACTAATTTATAAGAAGTTAATATAAATTTTGATTTATGGTTATTCAAACATATTTACAAAAGTAAAATTAAAAAATTAAGATGATAATAAATAGTGCATGATGGAAAGGCATAAGGATTTTATGACTATAATACAAGGCGTTAACATGTGCCCAAGGGCAAGTGAAAAGGGGTGCCTGGAGCAAGAAGGAACCAAGGCACAATGGAGGAGACCAACTGTCGAGACAAGATGGTAAAATGACAAAGAGGACATCATGGACTAGGAGGTTTCCATAGTTTATGACATTGTCACAACCTAGGAGAAAATTATGATGGTGTGTAAGCGTAATGTCTAAGAGGCAAGGCATTATGTTTCAAAAAGGGGGTTAAAAGTGTGTTTAAGATTCACAATCAATAAAAAAGAAGGAACAAAACATTTATCCAAAGGTATGGAAGCATATTCAAGGGTAATGTTGAAGAAATCACATCATTTTTATATGATGGGGATGATGAGACTTAAGGAGAATGGAGGTGTGAACTTTATAGGTAAAAGAAACAAAGACCTAGGGAGAGCGGGAAAAATATCCATTTCAAGAACATTTGGATTCATCTCAAAGCTACCTCAATCCAATAAACAAGGTGGATTGAGAAAACTAGGATTGCTTCCAAGGTAAGTATTGTGCTTCTTGGCCCTTATAATTTACGTCTTTTGTAGCTTGCAATGCATAAGACTTTGATGAATGCACTAGTAGAAAGCATCCCTTTGACATTGTCCTAGAAGACTCAAACAAGGAAGAATCAAAACCCTCACTAAAGGTGGTCAAAATCCCTATATCTACTACAGAGAAACCAAGATTACATAGAAGCAAGAAAAACATTGTTTGTGTATAGTTAAGGCAAGAGAAAATGAAGCAAATTATTCATCCAAATAGTGAGTGGACATCCCAAGAATTATCATGAGTTGAGTTTGACTTGGAATGTTAATGGAATGATTGTAGTTGAGAAAAACCTTGAAATTTATATTGAACATTACACCTCCACTTTTGATATGTTAACTAGGGGTTTCATTACGTTTTGTTCAATAACAAGAAGTATACGCTTCTTATAAAGGTAGGATATGAAGTTGGAGTAATTTTACAATCTCGATGTGTTAGTGGTCTCCTTGTTTTGAATCCCTGAGGAAAAGAGAAAGCATGGCTCTTATGTGGCTACAACTCCCTTCTCTTTAGAATTATGGTAGGAGAACGTTTTTAAAGCACTAGGAAACAAAAGTGGAAAGAATATGGTTGTTGATGAGAGAACAACTAAGATGGAAATTTTTGTGGTTGCAAAATTATGGTGGACTAGGATTTAGCATAGGGCCTTCCAAATAACATTGAAATAGAGGTGAGGGATGCCCCAACAATTCTTATATTATATGCATATGCCTTTCATATGTGCAAATTATAGAATGTATGGACATCTTAAAAAATGAGTATATTCACAAGCATTAAGATGATGGAATTAAAGATATGCAACTCATGCTTGACACTTCCAATTAAGGGAAAGAGGCTCTCCCAAGATTTGGAGATGAGCAATAGACCAAGAATCAAAAGAAGCAGTAAGACAAGAGCCCCAGTGGGCTTGCTATGATAGAAGAATATTCATTTGCCACTCAAAGAAAATATTTGAGAGTCTAAACTCTCTTGAAAAAACTAGGGGGAAGAGAATCTATCCTTAAAGTGCTTCCAAGGTGATTAGAACATCATTGGTATAAAATATGAGGGAGGACAACAAGAAAAATTAAAAGGGAAAATTAGAGACCCAAGGTTACTTTAGGGACTCTGAATGTTCCAACAAAAATGAAGATAGATAGGGGTACCACATATAATAGATAGTTCCCTAACCCTATAATTATATATTAAGAGTAACCCATAAGAAGAAGAATACCTTGAAGGATGGGAAATGAGATAAGTCTCTCAAGTAGGAAAGATGTCATCAAAGAAACAAAAACCATTACCCTGAGTGAGGAATTAGAGCCCAACCCAACTTTTATCAACAACTTGAAAAGGATAGACGAAGTCCCAAAACCTGTCAAAGAAGGTATCAACTAATATTGTGTAAAAGGAGGTATGATACCACTAAGGAAATTTCAATGGGTGAAGGAAGCTGGAGGTGGAATCTTTCAAAAAACCTACTAAAAATGGAGAAGGTAAGAAATAAAAAATATGGCTAGCAAAAGAGAAAGTGGATGACGAAGTCTACTTAGGAACAAAAACGTCGATTCAAGGGCCCCTTGGACCAAGGTATACCTCTAAAAAAAAATTGATATCTCTATCTATAAACATAAGTGATTTGGGGGCTCATCCAAACACTCTCTTAGGAGGTTAGACCATAAATTTTCATTGTACAAGAGACTACGATGGAGGAGAATGCTATTGCTACTTTACAAAAATCATTTTCCAAACTTAGTTTTGTGCCTATTGTTGTAAATGGAAATTTAGGAATGACCTACAGTGTGGAGCCTTGCCTATAAGATGAGGAAATGAATTTTATATTCTATAATCATCTTCACTCTATATCACAAGGTCTAAATAAAGACATAAAATTTTCAAAATTGTTATGGCACTTGTTATTACATGAAGGAATGTTTCTACCTTATCTAACCCCATAGTCAAAAAACTCTTGGCACATATTAAAGATGCAGGTTTGCTTGACATTCTACCTAATGAAATCAAACCCACCTAGGTTAATAACAGGGCATGATCGGATGTAGTATCCAAAAGGTTAGATATGTTTCCTTTACACAATCATCTCATCTTGGACATGGGCTGAGTCCATACTTGGGTAGAGGTTACAAGATGTTTGAATCACTTTCTAGTTGTCCTTAAGATTGAGGAGGATGTTAATAAGCCTAAGATATCATTTAAATTCAATCCAACCTGGATTATGGATCAAGAGTTTGACAAGATAGTCAAGGAGAATTGGTGTCCTCTCAACCACCATTCAGGTATCTATACTTGTAAATAATTTCATGACCCATTAAAAAAATTGAAATCATTAGTTTCTAAGTGGGCCAGTGAAATACATGAGCAACAAGGTTATCTAATCAAATAAACTAAAGGAAAACTTGAATATTTAATTGTTCCACATGAGGGGCTTTTATTTTCTAAGGAAGTATAAACGAAATTAAGGATTAGGAAGCTCACAAAAATAAATTACTCATTAAGGAAGAATTGGAGTGGTGAATGAAAAGTCGTGAGACCTCGATAAATGAGGGTGACAAGAACACTAAGTCTCTCCACAGTTTTGCAACACATGTCAAGCTCAAGAATAAGATCTGGTACCTGCAAGATGAAAATGCAGAGAATACATAAATTTAGTGATTTGGTGGCTTTTGGTGTATGCCACTTCAAAGACATTTCAAGGAACTGTACAAAACCAAACTTTTGGAAATTATGAAGACAATAGGAACCTTTCCTTGCCTCATTAACAAACAGGTGAATGAAGACATAATGAGGTGAAATCTCAAAGGAAGGGCTTCTTACAACATTAAAATATTTGATCTCAAAGGAAGAGTTGGATTCTTGCTATTGTGATTTTTATTGATTAATTTATTTTATTTTATTTCTAATATATATATATATATATATAAACAAACAATTTTGTTCCCTTCCTCTGGCCTATTTCTTAATAATTAATAATTATTTTGTTTATTTTTATTTTACTAATTTAATAATTTCTTACCTACTGACAAAATTGTTATAATTTCTTATGTAGTCATTAATATTATTTCAAATTAAATTTTATTTAATAATAATTGATAATTAATTCTACTAATTTAATAATTTCTCTCTCATTGACTATACTAGTTAAATTTTTTTGACTAAAAACTAGTTGTTATTGTTAAAATATTATTATTATCCTAACGACTAAATCTGGAACTTGATGCATCTCTCTGTTATTTAATCCTATTGATAGATTGGTTGTTTCACCTTGGTCTTGAAGATGAACCTCATTAGTAGGTTCGAAATGTCGACCATCAATCATTGCTAATGTGATTTGTCCGAAAGCTAACTACAAAATAAAAATAAAAATTTTAAAATATTTTAGGAAGGATTATAGTCCAAGACTCGATGGTTGGATGACAAAAACTTTTGCGGCCAATTTTGACTTGTTTGTCAATGATCTAGTATATGTGGCCAAGGAACATGAACTCAACAATTATAGTTTTGATTTTGAAGATTAACCTTCCTCGGTATTTTGGGGACTTCAGACCTATTGCATTATGCAATAAGACCAACAAAGTGATTGTGAAAGTTCTTACTCTACATATCAAATCTCTCCTATCCACAATGATCTCAACTGAATAGTTTAGGTTCCTAAAAAATAGGCATATACATGAAGCAATCATCTCGGCACAAGAAGCCATCGATAACATTAAGACACAAAACCAACCTGCTTTTATGCTAAAGGTGGACCTCACCAAGGCATATGATAGAGTCACATGGACATCCCTGTAACTGATACATTTACATGTGGGTTTCTGATATCAACTAATGAAGTCGATCATGGTTTGTGTCACTAGTGTCAATTTTGTTGTGTTAATAAACAGATCAACATCTGAATTCCTCTATCCAGGGAGAGGTATGAGATAGGGTTGTCCCCTGTCTCCATATTTATTTCTTTTAGTCACAGAGGATTAAGTCACTTATAAGATATGTTTATGGATCTAGGCAACTTAAAGGAGTTCTCATTGGCATTTAGTAGCATGGATACACATTTTTCTCTCCTTTAACAAAATGAGCTAAATCAAAGTTTCAAATGTCTAGGGTTTTGGTTCAAACCTAATAACTCCATAAAGTGCGACTAGTAGTGTCCCATTACCAGATTGGAGACACACAAATTCTAGTGCAACTATTGACTATCGAGGGAGGTCGATTATTGTTAATTAAAGTTGTATTTGGAGCCATTCCCATCTGTTGGAGGCTCTTATCTAGTATTTCAAAATGAATTTTAGAATAAATTCTAAGATTGTGTAGCAATTGTTTATGGAGGGGGTTTTATACTTATAAATGCATGCATTTGGTCAGTTGGTAGAAAATAACACTCCCAGAATCATTAGGAAGATGAGGGCTCTAGGATGGTGTACTTTTAGGGAAGGCATTGGCTGCCAAGTCATTGTGGAAATGTGTTACTATGGATAATATTTGGAGTTTATCACTTATTGACAAGTACATTGCGTCAGATACAATACTAGATTAGGTAAGGGCCCATAATAAATTAGTTATAAATGCTTTAAATCATTGGAAAGATTTAACTCACTCATTCCCCCTTAGTGGAAGATTTATGGCTTGGGGAGTGAGCAACAATTCCCTTATTAGAATTGATCTAGATGGAATAATGGGTTGTGGGAATTTGGTATACCTTTCAAAGGAACTAATTATATTTCTCCATCACTCTAGGGTAACAACATTAAACAATATTGGGGATGAGGTCTACACTATAATTTAGTGACACGAATGGCTATCTGCAAAGCATCTAGGTATTCCAGGGGGCCTTGAAGCATAATGGAATACACTCATTTTAGAATTAATATATGGACATGTCCACTTAGTAGACAAAAGTGATGATTTGATGTGGCCTTTAAATGGTTTAGGGTGTGACTACTCAACTAAGCTCATCTTTCGACCATGGAGGAGAGGGCAACAAAGAGTAAAAATTGGTGGAAGAATATTTGGAAAACAAAAGTTCCCTTAAAAATATATATCACTATCATGGTTGATTCTTCATAATAAGATTATGATCGGAATGGAAAGTGGCATCCTCCCATGGTATTCATCCACCCATGGTATTTATCCACCCATGGAATTTACCCATGGTATTGTAAGTGGCATCCACCCATGGTATTCATTTTCTCATGGTATTTACCCACCCATGGAATTTACCCATGGTATTGTAACTAAAAAAAAGTAACAATTCATATTTTGTAAAATGAGAGACTGTCCACCACAATGCAACTTTTACAGTGATTCTCTATTTTAATAAAAAGTTTCTTTCTAGTTTTGTTTACTGTGTTTTCTCCTCTTTTTCAGGTATTTCAATTTTTCAAATCTTGGGGGCCTCCCCCCAAGATCCGGATTAGTGGTATCAGAGCATGTGTTTTCTCCTCTTTTTCAGGCATTTCAATTTTTCAAATCTTGGGGGCCTCCCCCCCAAGATCCGGATCAGTGGTATCAGAGCAGGTTACGACTTCATGGGAATGAGGGTTTGAAGCATTTACAGTTTCAAATTTTTCCAACAAACATCATGTACGTGCTACGAACTCCATAGAGCATTTCAAAAGGTGTAATATAGCTCATTTGAAATGGGTTTTTTACAGAATTTGATTTTGGATTTCACGCATCTGTGGTTCATTTCTTTTAAGTTGAATCTCGGAGTATCCACAATAATAATCATACTTGTCAACGTTTCGGATCCATCATCAGGACAATTACTGAATGCTGATAGAAGAAGAGCTTAGTGAGAGGATAAATAGTATTAAGATAATTTGATTTCAAGGAGACAATTACTGAATGCTGATAGAAGAAGAGCTTAGTGAGAGGATAAATAGTATTAAGATAATTTGATTTCAAGGAGATGAGGTCAGCGTAATTTTTTTTTTTTTATAATCATTATTAACCATGTTTAAAGTTTTATTATAATCTTTATAATAAATTGTATTTTGTTATTTTTATTTTTATTATTATTAAAAGCTATTTTTAATGAATAGTTTTTATTTTTATTATTATTAATAGATTTTGTATAATGTTATTATAATGTGACTAATTTTGTAATGATTAATTAGTTTAATTAGTTAAATGGATTCTATTAAAAATTTTAAGTTATTATTTTTTTTTTCCCTTAAGGAAAAAGTCGTAATTTCTATTAATAATAGCAAATTACATGTTGTAGATGCTGGTCGCATATTCATATGAGGTCAGTGACCTGACTGTATATACAAAAATAAACTGAGAGAGCTGGATCTCCACGCAGGGAGTCATATAGTTGACTGTTTACTGAACCCAAGTTTTTTACAAAAATATTGCTCTGCACAATGAGTACTGCTATAGGCCGTGCATAAACTTAAAAATATACAATATAAGTCCATGTGTCAAAATTTGTCAAAATTGGCTATGACTGTTTTTAGGCGGGTCAATGACCCGTTCTATTGAGGTTGTCAAAAGGCCTGTGATAATATTGATGGAAGGTTCCATCAATCTGCTCCTGTATCAGCCATTGATCTAGATGGCTGTGCGCCGCTTCTTTGGAAAGTTGGTCTGCTTCTGTATTCTGTTCCCGAAACCGCCGCGCTCCATTTCCGCAGAGCCCTCCTCCGTTCGGTGACCAAATTTTAAGTTATTATTATATCTTAATTCTAATTAATTAATAAATTGATTAATTAATAATTACTAAAATAATAATTAAATTCATATTTAATAATGATAATTAATTTTTAATTTTATTATCAATAAAAGATAATTTTATTTTATTTTATTATTAAAATAATATAACTAATTTTATTAGATTTAATTAATTAATTAGTTAATAGATATTATAATTAGATACTAATTATCACTATAAATGCTTAATAATTAATATTGTACTTAATTATTTTATTTTTATAAGATAAATTGAAATTATTTTATTATAAATTGATTGATTAATTAATTAATTAATAGATATTATAATGACTAATTATTATTATATGTTAATTCTAAAATTATTGGTTAATAAACTAAATGATATTATAATAATTAATTGTTATTATAAATACTTAATGATACTAATAATAATAATTATTATTATTATAAATGAATTATTCTTATTATTATTATAACTAATCTTTAATTAAATATTATTATAAATACTTAATAATAATAATGATAATTATTATTAAGAATCATAATAATAACTATTTTTATTTTTAATATGAGATCAAAAAATTATAATAGGAGAGGAGCAGTTACCTGATTACCTGAGATGTACTGGTGGTCCTAATCCCCTTGATTAAAGGAAGCCAACTTCCACTAATCTCGATACTGTTGTCCCTGTTGAGATTCTGTGGATGTTTTATAATTTCAAGAGCCTCCCTAATCTTCCGTCTTTGATATTGTTCTTCTCTTGCGATAATTGAGGAGCTCTCCAAACAAACTTGGTGTTTCGTTTTTGAGGAATGTTCCGCAAGGGCTGACATACGAGAATTTGATTTTGTTACCCAGTTTGAGAGATATGAGCAATTGAAATTACATATGCCTGGAATGTTGTGTGATCGCGGGTACCATGAGTTTCAAGAATCATTTTCTCACTCCATAGGTCATCAAATCTCAAGTGTCTTATATCAATGGAAATATATCTTCAATACCTCAAATGGGTCTTTAACGAAATTTGATTTCCTCACTTGTAGCAGAAATTATCAGCAAATTTGCAGCAAGAGGTCTATTGCTAGGAAAAAAAATTAAAGTGAAAGAAGCATTTACAACATCTCATTGGATAGGAGAATCTACCAGACAAGCCACCATACTTTTACCAAGAAGACTAACAAGCATCATGGTTATGGGTCACCCACAAACCTAAGGTTATGGGTCAACCGCACAAAACCCTTGTCATCGAAGTCCATTTGCTAGGCCATACACTGTTAGTATCACAGTTGGTCACAAGCATTATAGGGTATCTCTCCTCAGATCTTCTTTTGTCATACTTATGGGTCATCCACAAGCCCACGCTTCATCGAAGTCCATTTTTTAGTTTGCATATTGTCAATATCCTAGTTGGTCACGAGCATTATAGAGTATCTCTATCATCGAGCCTTCATTCATCACGGTTATGGCTTAACCACACAAAACCCCTCTCTTTAGTGGCTCTTCATATTCAAAAAAGGCTTCTCGGGAGGGAACTTCACGCAATGGGGACCATTATTTCTTAAGGGAAGAAGGAATGATCTGAATGGAAAGTGGCATCCACCCATAGAATTTACCCATGGTATTGTAAGTGGCATCCACCCATGGTATTCATTCACACATGGTATTTACCCACCCATGGAATTTACCCATGGTGTTGTAACTAAAAAGGGCTATAAGTAACAATTCACATTTTTGCAAAATGAGAGATTGTCCACCATAATGTAGCTTTTACAATGATTCTCTATTTTAATAAAAAGTTTCTCTATGGTTTTGTTTATTGTGTTTTCTCCTCTTTTTTTGGCATTTCAATTTTTCAGATCTTGGGGACCTCCCCCCAAGATCCGGATCAGATTATGACATGGGATTGATTTCTAAAAACAAACTTTCAACGACTTGGCATATGTCACATTTATTGCTCCAATGATCAAAATGTACATCATTTCTTTCTTAACTACTCATATACCCATGAAGTATGCAGACATTTTCAAAGGAAAATACAATTCCCATATCTAAGGACAAATATTACTATAAAAATCTCTCTAGAAGATTTTATGACTTAGAGAGAATTAAAAATATGGAGGGGTGTTCTGATGTTGGTTTGTTGGGGCATCTAGCTTTCAAGTAATTTAGCTCTCTTTGATTCCCAACTCAAAACCTCTCTCATCACTATAACTCTAGTGGAAGCGTGAGACAAAAAATATAAGTAATGTGTACCTTCCATCAAAAAAAGGAACATGGAGGCCCTCACATTCAACAAAGAATCCCCATGGTCATTTTTTGATGGGGCTAGTCATAAAACTCCATGAAATGTGGAGTGGGTTTCATACTTCATTTATCTGATAGTGTATATTAAGAATTTCAAGCTAATCTTAGTGTAGGTACAAATAATCGAGGATAACTTATGGCCTTATACTATCTTTTTAAGTGGGCAAATGCAAAGGTTTTACATTCATTGAAGATCCTTGGGGTTTCTTCTATAATCATTCATCACATCAAAGGCTGGGCATACATAAATAATATATATATAGCAAACATTATCAATCAACCAAAGGATATTATGTAATCCTTCACTCAAATTAAGGCTCAATACATCTTTAGGGAACTAAATACTGACATGGTCTTCTTCTATAGGAAGAGTACTATCAACTAATTTGAAAAACCAAGGACATAATTAAGAACGTTAATGGAATACAATGAAACTTATAAATGGAGGCATGAAAAGTTCCTTTAATGTTGTATTTTCTAGAAGACAATTGTTTTATTTGGGACTGATTTCAATCCAAGGCTATAATTGATAATTTTTTGGAATGATTATTTGATAGAACTCTTGGTAGTGAAGTCACAATTAGTGATATAAAGAATATACTAAATTTATGGAAGATGATTTGTCCTCTCTTTAGTTAATACCATTAAAAATTGCATATTGTACTATATTTCTCCTTGAAGAGCACTATCAACTAATTTGCATAATCGAGTAAACAAATCAGAAAATCAATGGAATACAATGAGATTTATAAGTGGAGGCATGAAAAGTTCCTTTAATGTTGTATTTTCTGAAAGGCAATTGTTTTATTTGGGACTGGTTGCAATCCAAGGCTATAATGGATACTTTTGTGGAATGATTATTTGACAAAACTCGAGGTGGTGAAGCAACAATTGGGGATATAATAAATGTACTAAGTTTGTGGACGAGGCTTTATCTAATGTTGTCAGCAACTACATAACGTGCTCTATTTCTGCTTGAAATAAAAGTGTGTTTTTTTCCCGAGGGGAAAAAATGTGAAGGAACACTCTCCAGAACTTTATGGACATATTTCACCTCAAAATTCAGTATGCAATCTAACATTGAGTAATGAATAGATGTGGGAGAATAAAGGGAAGAATGAACTCCAAATATGTTTTTACTCATCTCTTTGAGGAAAGAAGTTTTGTCGATGTCAAGCATGTGAAAACTGGAAAGAGGGGACAATGATAGTTTCACATGGTGTGTTGAGGGAAAGGTCATTTGAGTATTATAAAGGGGAATTAGAAGCTTAGGAAAAACATAAGGCAAGGTTACTAGCTTAGGAAGCAATGTGGTAATTATAAGAAAGGATTTTATATATATATATATATAGGCATAAAACATCATTCAGGATTGTTAGAAAATCAATCACAAAGTAATGGAACACATAAAATATTGTGGAAACAAAACACAAAAACACATAAAACAAGAGAGACACATATATACGTGCTTCACCCAATTTGGGCTACGTCCACGAAGAAACAACTAGTCCTTCATTTTATATTATCCAACAAAATGAAGAGATACAACCTACAACAGATCTGGTATGATTTCCTCTTTGCTCTCACACAATCTCCTCTCTCTTTTTTGCTCAGAATAATATTACACAACTGAAATTCAATTCCCTCATATAAACCGAAGGATTCCTTCCAGGGAAAAAAATCCTAAATTAAAATAACTTCTACCGTCAGATCATCCGCCTAATGAATGGCTCAAATTGACTATGAAATTACAATATTTTACAAGACAAATTTTCATCTATTTTTAACTTTGGAGGCCCACTAGCCCCCAGACCCCCTAGTCGGGGGCCATAGTCCCCCCTGCACCCCCCCATGAGGAGGTGTGTACAGTCTTCTTGGGGTATAAGCCGACTGAAAACAAGACCTCTGAACCCGAAAGATAATCAGGCTCCACACCCAACAGGGACAACATAAATGAAGAGGGAGTTATTCAATTTGAGCATGTAGATATTGTCAAGGTTTTGTTAGATCATTACAACAAGATATATGAGGGCCTTGGAGAGTTGGATGCATAAGACATTTTGAATATCTCGTCCAAATTTGATAGATTAGTTCACAAGAGAAAATTGATAAAATGGTGGACCATATGAACAAAACTGAAATTAGTCTAAGAATATTTGAAAAAAAAAGACAAGAAGCTTAGGCATGATAATTGACCCATGGAATTCTTCAAAGAATTATTTGAAGTTATCAAGAAAAAACCTTATGGCAGTAATAGAATATTTGATGAAAAATGGGAGGATGTTTAACGCTTTTAATTCGAGGACATTCATGGTGAGCATTTCTAAAACTAAGGAACCATACTCATGTGATTCTCACATGGCTATAGCTTTGTGCAACAACATTCACAGCATAATTCTTAGTGTGATTGCAAAAAGGATAAAATCTATGTTATTTGATGTGATTAGGCAAGAATATTTTCATATTTTTTAGTATTAGACTAGTATATGATGCAATGGTTATTACCCAAGAGTATTTGCACTCAACTAAAAAGAATAAGTAGTTGAGCATCGTTATAAAACCAAACCTTACAAAAGTGTACAATAAAGCAAAGTAGACCTATCCAAGGCTTCTCATTCTCCATATTGGCTTCAATAATTAAGTGGTCGACTAGAGAGAGGCATGTTACTTTGTAGTCCCTCCTGCATTTTTTTTTCAAACCAACAAGGAGCTTGAGACAAGCTTGTCACTTATCACCACTCCTTTTTTTATCAATAGCTAAAGGCCCAAGTAAGATGTTAAAGGCAATAAAGGAGGAAGAAGGTTTGAAAGGAAAAATAATCGCAATACAGATTAGAACACCTCGCCTTGTTTTTGTCAATGATATATTATTGTTTTCCAATGAGTCTTTAAGCAAGGCAAATATAATACAAGGGATGGTATTTTCCTTCTACATGATTGTATGGAAGATGTTAAACTACAAGAGTCCTCTCTAGTTTTCCATAAAATTAGGGAGACTTTGTTGCATATGTTATAAGTTCTATTGCATTACAAATTTAAATCTTTTAAAGATAAGGTGAAGTATTCGAGCTTGCAATTAAGGGAAAACAACTACTCAATAAAAGAGTGGATGTGATTACATGAGAATATTGAAAGGAAAAAATATTTTTAAAGCAATAGGTGTTTGTTAATGGAGAGTAGACTTCCTATTAAATGTGTCATTAAAGCTATGATAATTTATTGGATGCCCTTTTCAACAATTCCATAAATTATAATTAAGAAACAAGAAGAATACATGTAAGTATTGTAACATACCCAACCCCTTAATGTCTAATCAAGGATGTAGGGTATCCAGACTTGACCACCTTGCTCTGCTTAAGGAAGTGGGTTTATCAAAATTCCTCTTCCTTCAAGCACCTCAAAACTCATTTTTGATATCACCATCTTCTCTTCCTTTTCAAGAGTTTTCCAACAACTTCGGACAAGAAGTTATGCCATTTTAAAAAAATTTCCTTTAGGGGCCACATCCTCCTCTATACTGTGACATGTCTTTACCTCACTAGCCATCTTCTGCTAACCTATAACACTGGCAAGTATATCAGCCTTCAGACCACCACATAAGATTTCATCAGATAAATATGCCTAACTCATTTCCGCTCGACCCGACATTGACTCATCAAGTAACAAATCCTGACTTCCTATGAGTTTCCATTTACATCTACTGACTCCCCAAGCCCCCTGCCAAACTTTTATTGGTATAACACCTCCTGAAATTGTTCCACTCAACCCAACAACGAGTCATCATCTAACATGTCCTAAATCCTGTCAACTGCCATTATGTCTATCAACTTCTCGGGCACCCCAGCCACGAGCATACCTTGTTGCTACAATTATTGAATCAGATAATAGCTAACACATGATACACCAACAGGGTGATAGCTTGATATGCCAATATGGTGATAGCTCGATAGCCCAACATGTTGAAACCTTGACATCCACGTCACTATAGCCCATGTGCCACCTGGCCACCACCTTAGCATCATTGCGCACTTTGATCCTTAACATATTGTTTCATCATCCTACCACATCATCATGCCACATGATCAAGGACCTACCTCATGCCACACCACCATGACACATTTCCTTTTCAGCACCACATCAAGGACCTTATTAGGCCTGGTAGTTTCGAAAGAACAATTTTCTAGTGGAGTTTCTCAAACTCTCGATACTTGATAGTTGATAAGCCAATATGCCCGCATCATATGGTTGTAAACCAACCTCTATTTCATGACATACTTTTCAATATTTGGTTTCCTTACCACCTTGCACCTCCACTCACCCAAAATCCCATTCTCTGACATCCCAACACTCAAAAAGTCAATCTCCCAGTCACTGATCTCTTGATAACCAATATCACAGTGCCCAAAACACCTTTGGTTGGTACCTTACTCCCAGTTATTGGATCATCTGGTGATTCACACCAACCCTTTCTCATGTTCATGCCCCTTCTCCAATTGGTGAGGATGTTAACTGGTGAGAATTAGTTCCATCGCGTGACATAATTGTTAGGTTTGTCGGTATTAGGAGTTCATACCATGTTAGCTTCAAAAATTTCAAACATCAGACATCCTAGTACTTTGGTCGTCCTAACTCTGAAATGTATAACCCATTATGTTATAAGATTCCAAGGCTAAAAGGGTCAAACCTCTAACCTTCGATAGTCGGTTCATTAATGCTCAATGATTAGTACTTTGTCCATTGATAGTAAAAGTTTCCAACACTTGTTGATATATCACGCTTGCTGGTGTCAAGAGAAAATTATAGTTGTGGTATGATGAATCACTTAACACATCGGGGCCCAATAACCTGATAATAGTCTTCACTCATTTTCCTTGCCAAAACTGAAGCCCCTTCTAATTCAACTCATGGTCATAGCCCCATGTCAATCATATGACTAGAGGTTGGGGCTAAGATTCCTAACACCAAAATTCCATATCTCCTGATACACAATCCCCAAATTTCTCCTAGGAAAGCACGTATATATATAGAGGGGATCCTTAGCCTATCCCAAGAGCTGAAAGAAAGACTTTGACAGGGTTTTAGTCTACACAAAAGGGTTATCAACTAAATAGATCTTAATTAACCTTAAAGGCACCCAAACACTTCATCCTCACTATTAGTAACCAGTTAACCTCTCAAGTAATGTTAGAGAGGTCACTACACATATTTAACCTCTTCTAAGCTCTTCATACCTCTTCTCCCAACCAAGGAAACCTTACAATGGCCACCAACACAAACAAGTTGACATCATAGTTATTATATCCTCCATCTCATCGAGTAAAGGCCAAACACCTTGACCCAAAGGCCACCTTGTGCTCTTTAACAGATTTCCAACCAGCTTAAGAGTTCTTTAGTGGACTTTATAACATGTTCCATCAGAGGCTATGAAAATAATATTTCCATTTGTGTCATCAACTTACCATCAAGGCTTTTTTTATTGCATTTGGTTCCAAATTCTTAGCAATACTTTCTAATGTTTACAACAATCACAAGGCTTCTCTAACCTATCTAAAATAGACTAAGTTTACTAACTAAACTCACTAGGACTTCCTCACAACCAGCCAACCATCATGGCTTATTCAAGAGGCTAAGGGAATTAACTTTCCTTGTCTTCTTAGCGCTACTTCTTATTTGATTATAACCTATAGTCAAATAAGAACTTTAACAATTTCTAGAACTATAGATCTATTAATCTTATTCTCTTGAGAGCCCAACATAAGAGTACATAAGGATATACAAGCATGCATATGAACATTACACAATCACCACAACCATTAGGACTAGATTTAACCTCTCATGCCATAAAAAAGCATCTCATAGAACAAGACATCCACATGGCAAGCAAGCTCATTATTAAACATAGTTTAGCAACATAATTTCCCTTTCATCCAATATGACTTACATTACAAATTTAAGTAGTCCACAAGGGCACTAATTTAATTATGGTCAAATGTTCTCTATAACTGATGAAGGTTGAGCCACATTCCACCCCACCATAGACTTAGCTACATTGTAATCTTTCTTGTAGCTAGCCACCCCCAAGCCAGAACATTGATCTAAGTGGATTTGGTGGCCACCCGCCTATTCCACTTGAACCCCCAATAATATTTCCTTTCTGTTTTTTTAATTCTAGCATAGCTTTCTATTTTTGGCAGTTTTTCGAGTCCTGAACTCCTAAAGTCGTTTTGAGGCCTTAAACGACGTTTTTTGGGAAAACGAACCAAACTCATAGCTCGTCGAACTTGGGCTTATCAAGAAAATTTGTTGTCCCTGGATATATATTTCTAACGAGGTATAATGCATGCCAAACAGAGATCATATGCCCAAACTATGACCCCGGGAAGTTGGCATTCTAACTAATCCCAACGGGGCCCACAAACTTTTGGTGCTTCATCTCCTAGGGTTAGATTTTTGGATGTTTAGGGTTTCCATTGTTTCTTAATAATAAAAAGGTCTTCAAACCTCATTGTAACACAGTTTAGAAGGCATGTAGCCATCACACCTCTTCTCAAAGATAATCTACCATCGTCCGAGCTAGTTTGTTTCCATCCTACATGTAAACAATTTTCATTAATTGTTATTAATTAATTGGACTTCAGTTTTCATTGTAACTTTGTGTTTATGTTTAAATATGTATTTCATTCCGTTCCTGCATAAATCCAGAATTCACCACCATATACCGGATGATGATGAATGACAAGCAAGTTCCAGATTTCCACATCCAGGATGCACTGTTATGCCACCTGGGACACCTTTGTGTTCTTTCAAGCGAGCATGCCAAGAAAATTTGGGTGGAAAACTATAGACAGGTCACAAGACACTTTTGGGTAGAGAAGATAGTAACAATCCTACATAAGTATTTTTAATGGCCAAATCTCTGGCAAGATGTTTAAAACAATATCAGATCCTACATTGCATGTGCCATCACCAAACCAACCATTAGGAAGCAAGGCAAGTATACTCCTTTGCCTACTCCTCTATCCTTCCTTATGCCAAGCATGGCAACGACTATGTATTTTTGGCCATCGACATATTTTCTAAGATGACCATATTGGCTACCTGCAAGAAGAATATCACAACATAAGCCACTGCCAAACTCTTCTTTGAACGAGTGTGGGTATTTTTGGATCCTGTAGACCATTATATCAGACCAGGATAACAGGTTGTAACAACCCTGGGTTAAAATTTCATGTAATAAAGGATATTAAAGGCAAAGAAAATAAGACCAAGGTCATGGGACACGTATTCCAAGCTGAATGCTGGGAAAACACTATTGTGGGCATCACTTGTGGTTCAATAATGTCATTGGAAACTGGAAAAGACATTGGCAAAGGAAAAGAGGCATTAATTGACATTTAATTATGAGAAATAAAGGAAAATAGGAGAAAAGGAAGGTGAAGAGACACAAATTTGCATGCAAGGGAAATTAGAGGAAAATGAAGAAAAAATGGGACATCAATGATAAAAAGGTATCAAAGAGACAATTCACAACTTTTGTCAATTCAGCCTTTGTTATCTCTTTTCACTCTCTTACATTCTTGAACACTTAGAGCATTCTTGGAGCACTCTAGCATTCACTTGGATTTGTAGAAGGAAAGTAAAGGAAAAGCAAAGGAAAGCAAGGGAGTGGAAGGAGAAGGTTGGATCAACAACTTCAGCAAGATGATTTTGTAGGTAACAATTTGCATGTGTGATTTCTTGGTAGGATGTCAATGCATGGTACAAGAATTTGTTTATTTGGTTCATTTGCTATTATTGGGATGGGATTTTCCTAGTTTAACAATGGTTTAAGCCTTGCCTTGCCATTTCCTGGATAGCCATGGTGTGATGGGATTCATTCTTGGTAGAGGTTTAGATTGCTGGAAGTTTTTGGAACTCGGTGAGGTGGTCTCAAGAAAATCCCAAGGGTTAGGGGTGGAGATGGTTTTCATCGGGAAACCCTCGACAAGTGGGTGGAGATAATAAAATTCCTCAAGGTATGTTGAAGAAATTATGAGGCATCCAAGCTTGGTTTAGCTTTGTGCTCTCGGGACTGGTTTAGGTGAGATCACAATAGCTTGAGGGTGGAGGTGGTTTAACCTATGCAGTCCCTGGTTGACTATGTCTTGGTTTATCCAATGAGATCCCACATTCATGCTTGGAATATGGCACAAGGGTGATTGGTTAAAAGAAATATTTGGTTCAATCTAATCTATGGTCGGGTGGTATATGGAAGTCCCTAACTTGGTTGGCTTTTGCATAAGTTAGATGAGTTATTCTTCTAATGTAATTAATTAGCACATGTAATTTTTATTATTTGGAATTGATGGCTGATTTGTTATGGCTTTCATTTTGGTTATAAGTTGGTTATTTGAATGGTTCTATGTTGTGATCTAGCTATGGCTCTTATTCATGGTTTGATAGTTTATTGAATGGTTGATGAATGCATGGGATAACAAGTGTTGTTACAGCTAGCTTGAGAGGGCGTTGAGCCTTCTTAATGATTCTGAGATGAAGTTCATAAGTTGACGATCAAATATGCATTCATGACTTGTAGCTTTAATATTTACCATCTATTTGACAAAATGTATATCATGTACTAGGCATGTTCTGGTCAATATCTTGCTCAAGTATTGTTTGTTTAGCATTATTATCATCATTGTCATGATTTTGGAAAGTTACAGGTAGTTATGGACAAAGGTCTGGAGGCTAGCTTGAAAAATTGGCATAGATCTCATGACCGCATGCACATAACAAGGGATTTTAGGTCATAATCGCTAGTAGACGTGCCTATGGGTGTGGCTATAGCCTCATCACTGCATGCACAATGTGTCAAGGGTGGGTTTGGGATGTTATGTTAGTGAAAAAGAGTTCCAACTCAGGGATTGATCACGTGTGGTTGTTGTCAGGCTCTTGAGTGATCTGTAGTCCCCAAGGGATGTTAGTAAGTTGTTGGTTTGTAGGTCCCACTTCCATCACTAGAACTTGGAGGTCGCGTCATGTCATAGTAACACTAAGATCAAGTTTACCCTAGAGAGCTTGTAAAAATGGATAAATGTGGGGTGGGGGGTTACAGATTGGTATCAAAGCTTCCAGGTTCAAACACTTGGACTAGATGGGATAAATGCATGCATAACAACATGCATTGTGATGGTTATGGGTATCATGTGTGATGTTGATATATATATATATATATATATATATATATATATATATATCGTGCTAATTTGGCTCGATTTGTGCAGATGAGATAACCTCCCCTGAATGCATTAAGTTATGATTTTGATTATATTTCTATTTGGTTTATCTAACAAGGCATGTTTACAGGAAAGAGAATGTGAAAGATGAAGAGCAGAATGGTGGACTACAATTCACATGACTCCTCTTACAAGCTTGATGTGAATTCTATGGAATGGGAAAAGTCAGTTGAGCAGCAAGGAGAAGAGTATTCTCCTGATATAATAGATACACTGCGGAATTTAAAGGAATAACTCATAAATTGCAAGGCAAATAATAACAGGTTGATTGAGGCACAGGAAAGGCTTGCCAAAGCTCAAGAAAAGCAAGCGGAAGTTAATGCAATCATCCTTCAGAGTCTTTCAGAGTTGCAAAAGCAAGGATAGATGGGGAACAATCATGGAGATAGGCAAGAGGAGAAGACTAATGGGGCATATGGTAGCAGGTCTCAGAGGAGACATAGGTTGGACAAAGATGATACAATCAAAGGTGGCATATTTTTGGATACGCATGATAAATGGACTGGTACATATGGGTTCTATTCTAGTTCTTCTTCCAAGACACATCATCGTCATCACCACCAACACCATAGGAGGAGTGAGTACTTGCCAAAGGAGTTTAAGAAATTCAAGCCTCTTACTTTTGATGGAGAGATGAATAAATTACGGGATGTAGAAACATGGCCGCTTGGAATGAAGAAGTTCTTTAGATTGCATGACTATTTAGAGAAAATGAAAGCTAAGATAGCCACTTTCAGTCTTAAAGGGAAAGTGGATATCTGGTGGGAGGATGTGAAGAATGTTAGAAGCATTAGAGAAGAGGAGCTGATTTGGGATGAGTTTGAGAGACTCTTCAAGAAGAAGTACCTATCCGAAAGATACTATGATGACAGGGCTAAGGAGTTCTATAAGTTGTAGATGTGTTCTATGAGATATGATGAATACACTACCATATTCCTGGAGTTGTTGAGGTATATACCTTACCTTAAGGAAGAGAAAGTAAATATTCAAAGGTTCATCAGTGGGTTGCTAGTAGAATTCAAAGATCGAATTGAGTTGAGCCTTTGCCATTGGAGGAAGCCATAAGGAATTTGAAGCATTGTTTTGAGCAGTTGAAGTGAAAGTTTGAGCCTAAGTGTGTTTGGAAAGGGAATGAAAAGGCTAAAGGAAAATGGCCTCAGAAGCGAGGAAGACCTCTGGATGTAGGTGAGAAAGAAAATGTGGCTCCTTACAATAAGTTCAATGCAATTGAGAAAGGACATGGGTCTCAGCCTGGAGAGCAACAAAATAAAGGTAGTGGCAAAGAATCGTTACAGTGTTGGATTGGTGGCAAGGATCATCGCAAGAAGGATTGTCCATTATACTAGGGTGGAAGGCCTCAAATCTACAGTGTCTAGGAGGTGCAAATAGTCGGGGATGTTGGTCAAAGCGTTCCTCAAATCTATGCAACACTTGATAACAATAAAACAGATCGTCAGACATCCGTTATTGAGATGGAAGTTAAGATTTGTGCTGAATTTGTTTCCATTTTGATTGATCCTAGATCTAATTATAGTTATATTAGTCCTAACCTCGTGGATCAGTGTCGTTTGAGTAAAGAAGTGCATGCAGAATCTTGGTTGGTGCAGTTGGCTACAGGGACCAAGAGAAGAGTTCATCATTGGGTAAGAGCTTATGCATTTTAGCTAAATTGTATGCCTACAAAAACACATCTAAATGTGCTTCCTTTAGGTTCATATAACATGCTTTTGGGTATGGATTGGTTCTTTACTCACAAGACTAAGGTAGATTGTTATGAGAAGGCCATTTAGTTCTGAGATGATGATTAAGAAAGGGGAATCTTGCAGGGAAAGAAGAAGCCTGCATCAATGAGAATGGTTACAACTATGCAAGCTAAGCGCAGTAGCAGGAAGGGGTGTGTATTGTTTGCAGTGCATATTTCTAATGACAAAGGGAAGGATGTGGAGGATGAGGAAGCCCTGAAGAGGTACCCTATTTTGCAACAGTTTAGGACGTGTTTCCTACATATATTTTAGAGTTACTGCCTCAAAAGGAAGTGGATTTCTCTATTGAGTTGGTACCAGGAGCAACACCAACATCAAAGTCACTTTACAGGATGAGCACTCCAGAGTTAGTGGAATTGAAGTTACAGCTTAAGGAAATGCATGATAAGGGATACATAAGGCCAAGTATTTCGTCTTGGGGTGCAACACTGTTGTTTGTAAAGAAAAAGGATGGTACTCCTAGGTTGTGCATTGATTATAGGCAAATAAACAAGGTGGCGATCAAGAACATGTATCCTTTGCCTCAGATTTATGACTTGTTTGATCAACTGAAGGGAGCAACAATATTCTCAAAGATTGATATGATAACGAGATATCATCAAGTGCACATCAAAGAAGAATATATCTACAAGATTGCATTTGGTATTAGGTATGGGCATTATGAGTTTGTGGTGGTTCCTTTTGGTCTTACTAATGCTCCAACCACCTTTATGTGCTTCATGAACAATGTGTTGCATCCTTAAATGGACAAGTTTGTGATAGTATCTATTGATGATATATTGATATACTACAAGAATGAGGAGGATCATACAAAGCACCTAGCATCAGTGTTGATATTGTTGAGAGAGCATCAGTTGTGTGCCAAGCTCAACAAGTGTAGTTTCTTTCAAACTCAAATTCATTACTTGGGACGTGTTGTTTCCAAGGAAGGTATAGCAGTGGATTTGGAACAAATTAGAGCTATCATGGAGTGGCCAACTCCTGGGAATGTGGATAAGGTCAGATCATTTACGGGACTAGCAGGTTATTGCAGGAGGTTCATCAAAAACTTCTCAAGGATTTCCTATCATATTACATATTTGCAGAGAAAAGAAAAGAAGTTTGAATGGACTGAGGAGTGTGCAAATAGTTTTGATTAGTTGAAGCATTTGCTTACAAATTCTCTAGCCTTGAAGATTGCAAATCTTGATAAGGAGTTTGTAATTTGCATGGATGCTTGCAAGAAAGGACTTGGTGGAGTCCTGATGCAGGAAGGATAGGTGGTATGCTATGAGTCAAGGAAGTTGAATGAGCATGAGCAAAACCATGTGACTCATGATCTTGAGTTAGTAATTATCATTCATGCCTTGAGGACGTGGAGGCATTATCTTCTTGGAAAGAGGTTTATTATTATGAGTGATCATAGTGTGTTGAGGTATTTGTTTGACCAACCTAATCTGAATGCCATGCAAGATAGATGGTTGGCTATCCTCAATGAGTTTGATTTTGAGATCAAATACATCAAGGGAAAGGAAAATATGGTTGCAAATGATCTCAGTGGGAGAGTGTAGGTAAATCATATCTCAACAGTGAGCTCTTATGGGACAAATTTGTAGGAGAAAATCTTACAAGCAGGGAAACATGATGATAGGTACCAACAATTGAAGGAAAGGTTGCATAAACAAGGTGAAGGTGATAGGGGATGAGGAATATCACCTGACGACAGATGGCTTGGTGAAATTCAGGAATAGGATTTATGTGCAAAATAGAAGCAAATTGAAGAAGCTTATCTTGAAGGAGCTTCACATCAAGCCATATTCAGGTCACCCAGGATATCAAAAAACTTTGATAGTTGTTAAGAAGTTATATATCATTGGTCGAATTAGAAAAAGGAAGTGGTTGAGTTTGTTGCGAGATGTTTGGACTGTCAGCAGTTGAAGGCGGAATGGAAGCATCCAACTGGTCTATTACAACCTGTTCTGATTGCAAAATGGAAATGGGAGGTCATTTCCATGGACTTTATTACAGGTTTGCTGAGGACATCGAGGCAATATGATTCCATCATGGTTGTGGTTGATAGGTTGAGCAAGGTATCTCACTTAATTGTAATGAAGTCTACAAATTCAGCTAGTGAGGTAGCTCAAATCTTCATCAAGGAGATAGTGAGGTTTCATGGTATTCCCAAGAAGATCATATCAGACAAAGATGTCAAGTTCACTTCTAGGTTTTTAAAGGAGTTGTTTACAGGCTTGGGGATAGAGTTAGTTTTCAGTACAACTTATCGCCCACAAACAGATGGACAGACAAAGAGGGTTAACAAGATTCTTGAGGACATGTTGAGGATGTATGCCATGCATCAACAAAGGAAGTGGGAGGAGTGTCTTCCACTAGTGGAGTTTTCATATAATAATGGGTATCATGAATCCTTGAGGATGAGTCCATTTCAGGCTCTTTACATACAAAGTTGTAATACTCTTATCAGCTGGAGTGATCCAATGAATAGGGTGTTGATTGGCCCAAACATGTTGGCTAAGATGGAGCAGGAGATGTAGGTTATCGGAAGGAATTTGAAGGCAACACTAGATATATAGAAGATTTATGCAGATCATCACAGAGCATTCAAGGAGTTTCAAGTTGGGGAGCATGTGTACTTGCACATCAAACCCAAGAGGATCTCCTTGAGGATTAGGTCATGTGCCAAGATGACACCTCAGTATTGTGGGCCTTTTGAGATCATTGAGAGGATTGGACCAGTGGCCTACAGACTTGCACTGCCGCCAACAATGAAAGTCCATGATGTTTTCCATGTTTCATTTCTTAAGAGGTATGTGCATGATGTTGATCATGTGATTGATTGGTCTGTATTGCAAGTGGAACCAGAGGGAGAGTTACAACCAAATCCACAGTGCATTTTGTAGTAGAAAAAACTCATTCTCCAGAACCGAGCAATAGAGAAAGTTAAAGTGCAATGGAAGCACTTTGGACCCGATGAAGCAACATGGGAGATGGTTGATCAAATGTAGGCTTTATATCCTTCATTATTTGTTGGTTGAAGCAAATGAGTGTTTGGTGTGTGTGTGTGTGTGTGTGTATATGGATCTTTATAACATAGCTCGATGCAGTATTTACAATGACATCCTAATGAAAAACAAAATAGACATACCGCTTATTGGAGCTTTATTACACAACTCATTGCGATATTTACAGTGTATATTTTGTTGTAAATATCGCAATGAGTTGTGTAATAAAGCTCCAATAAGAAGTATATATTTTGTTGTAAATATTGCAATGAGTTGTGTAATAAAGCTCCAATAAGCGGTATGTCTATTTTGTTTTTCAGTAGGATGTAATTGTAAATACTGCATCAAGCTATGTTATAAAGATCCATAGGCAGTATGCTTTTTTTCAGTGGTTTGCTGGTCATAGGTATCATAGAACACCGAGGATGGCGTTCCCCCCACGGGGGAGGGGTTTATAACAACCTTAGGTTAACGTTTCATGTAATAAAGGATATTAAAGGCAAAGGAAATAAGACCAAGGTCTTGGGACACATATTCCAAACTGAATGTTGGGAAAACACTATAGTGGGCATCACTTATGGTTTAATAATGGATATGGAAATTGGCAAAGGAAAAGAGGTATTAATTGGCATATAATTATGAGAAATAAAGGAAAATAGGAGAAATGGAAGGTGAAGAGACACAAATTTGCATGTAGGGGAAATAAGAGGAAAATGAAGAAAAAATGGGACATCGATGATAAAAAGGCATCAAAGAAACAGTTCACAACTTTTGTCATTTCAATCTTAGTTCTCTCTGTACCTCTCATACATTCTTGCACACTTAGAGCATTCTTGGAGCACTCTAACATTCACTTGAATTTGGAGAAGGAAAGCAAAGGAAAATCAAAGGGAAGCAAAGGAAAGCAAAGAAAAGAAAGGGAGTGCAAGGAGAAGGTTGGATCAACAACTTCAACAAGAGGATTTTGCAGGTAACAGGTTGCATGTGTTATTTCCTTGCTAGGATGTGAATGCATGGTACATGCATTTGTTTATTTGGTTCATTTGTTGTCATTGGCATGGGCTTTGCCTGGTTTGACAATGGTTTCAACCTTGCCTTTCGATTTCCTGGATAGACATGGTGTGATGGGATTCATTCTTTGTTGGATTTGGTTTGCTGGCAGGTTTTGGAACCGGGTGAGGTGGTCTCAGGAAAATCCCAAGGGTTGGGGGTGGAGATGGTTTTTTCTGGGAAGCTCTTGATAGGTGGGTGGAGATAGGAAAATTCCTTAAGGCATGGTTAAGGAATTCTAAGGCATCCAAGCTTGGTTTGGATTTGTGATCTCGAGATTGATTTAGGTGAGATCACATTAGCTTGAGGGTGGAGGTGGTTTAATCTATGGAGTCCCTGGTTGACTATGTCTTGGTTTATCCCATGAGATCTCACATTCATGCTTGGAATATGGCACATGGGTGATTAGCTGAAAGAAACATTTGGTTCAGCCCAATCTATGGTCGAGTGGTATGTGGAAGTCCCTGACTTGGTTGCCTTTTGCATAAGTTAAATGAGTTATTGTTCTAATGTAATTAATGAGCACATGTACTTGTTATTATATAGATTTTATGGTTGATTTGTCATGCCTTTCATTCTGGTTTTAAGTTGGTTATATGCATGGTTCTATGATGTGCTCTAGCTATGGATCTTGTTCATGATTTGATAGTTTATTGAACGGTTGATGAATGCATGGAATAACAAGTGTTGTTGTAGCTAGCTTAAGAGGGCATTGAGCCTTCTTGGTGATTATCAAATGAAATTCAGAAGTTTACGGTCATATATGAATTCATGACCTATGGCTTTCATATTTACCATATGTTTGACAAAATGTATATCATGTAATAGGCATGTTCTCGTCAAGATCTTGCTCAAGTATTGATTGTTTAGTACTATTATCATCATTATCATGATTCTAGAAAATTACAGGCAGTTATGGGCAGTGGTTTAGGGATCTCGTGACTGCATGCACATAACAGGGGATTTTGGGTCATAACTACCGGTAGACAGGCCTATGGGTGCAGTTATAGCCTCATAACTCTATGCACAATGTGTCAAGGGTGTGGTTGGGGTGTTAATTCAATGAAAAAGATTTTCAACTCAGGGATTGATCACCTGGGGTGGTTGTCAAGATCCTGAGCGATCTATAGTCCTTGAGGGATGCCAGTAAGTTGTCAGTTTGTAGGCCCCATTTCCATCACTACAACTTGGAGGTCGAGTCATGTCATAGTAGCACTCAACTCATGTTTACCCTGGAGAGCTTGTAAAGGCGAGTAAATGTGGGGTTGGGGGATACATAGGTTCCTAAGTACATTCTAGTCAAGCATTTGGTCATTGTTGGACACCATGCTCACCAAGTTGTCTGCATTGCACCCCTAGACTAATGAATAGACAAAGGTCATCAATAGGATGATAGTGCACATACTCATGAAATATTTTTGGCATAGTGAGACCGTGCAGTAGGACCAAGGAGTGTGGAAAGGATAAGGTAGAGTGCAACAGAGGGCTGGTGTAGGAAGCAAGAGTGCAGTCGAGGGCTGGCGCAAGAAGTCGGAGCGCAACAAAGGGCTAGCATAGGATCCAGGAGTGCAGAGTAGGGCTGGTGCAATGGATGGGGTGCGCGAAGGCGGATGCCACATAGTAGGAGGACAGCGGTAAGTGGAATAAGAACACGTGTGCAAAAGATATTGACCATTAGGATTTTACAGGAGAAGGAGCCTACCAAGGAGGTTTGTGGCTAATGAGAGGGTTGAGATATATTGAGATAGAAAGCACTAGGCGGAGTGGAGCCGAATAGGGAAGAGGATATTTTGGACAGCTACACCACTCATGGGACAACTCAAGAAGAACTAAGGGAAATATCTCAACATCTTACGGGAAAGATGCGCCGAATGGGCAGGAAGGAGGGAGAAGTTGAGAGAACTCTCAATGGTTATAAATAGTCAGACGAAAGCCAGGGGAGGGTTGGCTATTGGTTGTCAGTCGTTGGACGATGGTCGATTGTTCAACAAGCTAAGTTAAAGTTGGTCTTTGTACTAGTATTGGGTTAGTGTAATGTGGGAACCATGGTCAAGCTTCTCACCAACGTTGTTGTAATGGGTGGTAGTTATTGAATATATTTGTGTTGTTGTAGATGGTTTATTATGGGATTTCTGTCCTGTAAAATGGTATCGTAAAATGGCTAGAGAGCCTAGTAGTCTGATGCATGTAACTATGGGTATTTTTTCCTCTTTTGCTAATATATATATATAGATATATAAGTGTATAAGTGTATGGATGAATATCTTAATTGTGTGGATGGTATATGTGTAAGTGAGGTTTTTACTATGTTTCTGTTGCTAGTTTATATTGTCGTTAATGGGTTATAGCTATGCTATTTAATCATAAATCTCATCTGCTGATATGTTTGATGCAATAGTCTATAGTGATGATTTGGTTTTGTATGGACCTATAGTGTTATGGTTGTTAAACCTAGCTGAATGAGCACATGTATTTCCCACCTAATTATAGTTTGAAGTGTTAGACGATTTTATATGTCAATGAGAGTTGTGTAACGGTTACGGACCTATCAATGTGTTTAAGTATTAACTGGGTTTTCTCGCACTGCACATGATCATGGTGAGTTTGTGTAGCAGATAGATGGACTATTGTTTGGAACTATGCGCAACACATAGTAAGAACAAGGTATTGTATTATGTGTCAGTTGGAAACTGTGCGATGTTACCTCTAGAAAATCCTATCAAACTGTGGAAACTTGGTTCCAGTAGTCAACCAATAGTGTCTCGGGTGAGACTTCACTCACTTTGTGGTTGTTATTGAAAGGGTCGATGTTAAGTGGGTCTTTATTGGCCACCATGTCGCAAATCCTGGGTTTGTCAGTATCCCGCGCACCAACACATACTTGCGCACGTACAACTCTAAGCATCCACGAATAAGGGATGAGGGTCTTCCCTATGTGCAACACAGTTATAACAAATCTCTCCATCGCTCAACTGGCCACAACCACTTTCAAGTGGGTTTGAGATTTAAACCATTATGTCCTATTGATGTTGCATTGCCTCTTGCAAATACATAGGAATAATATGCACATGTTCAATCTGAAGTTGATAAAGCCACTAGTTTTATTGAGTGTTTTCAACACATATGCCAAGATGTTCATGGCATTTTTGATAAAGCTAATGCCAAGTACAAACAATGACATGATCAACATCGGGTGCCATATAAGTTTCAGGCGATCAACAAATTTTGGTTGCATCTACAGAAAAAAAAAAAAAAAAAACATGTTGCCAGAACCCATCAGAAGCTTTGACCACTTTGATACAGGCCTTACACCATCACTAAGGTTGTGGGAGACAACCATTTCAAGCTCAATGTCCCCCAATTCCTTGTCTTGCACCCAATATTCAATGTGGACTGCCTTTGACCATACTTTCCACCATTGTTGGACACATCAAACATCGCTAAGTAAGTGACACAAACAGAGCTCAACCCAAATTGCATTGAATAGGATAAAACTAATCATATCATGGACACACTGATCAAGAACACTCGGCAACAGAGGATCCAAATGTATCAGGTTGTCAAAGCTGTCTAACTCCTGCACCAAGGCAAGTGGCTCACTAGGAACCAAGTTCAGCAAAAGTTTCCCAATCTCATGGAGGCACTCAATGCAATGGGGACCATTGCTTCCTAAGGGGGGAGGACTGATCCAAGTGGATATTGGTGGCCACTGGCTTATTCCACTTGGATCCCCAACACTATTTCCTTTAAGTTACTTTAATTCTAGCATAACTTTCTATTTTTGGTAGTTTTTTCGGGTCCTGAACTTTTGAATCCGTTTTGAAGTCTTAAACAGTGTTTTTTTGGAAAATGCACCAATCCCTTAACTTCTAAAGTAGGGGATTTCCTGGAAAAAAAATAAATCCTCAGATATATCTTTCTAACGAGGTATCGTGCATGCCAAACAAAGATCAGATGCCCAAATTATGACCCTGGGAAGTTGACGTTTCAACTAATCCCAATAGGGCCCAGAAAATTTTGGTGCTTCATCTCCTAGGGTTAGGTTTTTGAATGTTTATGGTTTCCATTATTTCTCAATAATAAAAATTCCTCCAAGCCTCATTGTAACACAATTTAGAAGGCATGTAGCAGTCACATCTCTTCTTAGAGATAAACTATAATCGCTTGAGCTAGTTTGTTTCCATCCTAAATGTAAACAATTTTCAGTATCTGTTATTAGTTAATTGAAGTTCAGTTTCCACTGTTGCTCTACGTTTCTATTTAAATCTATATTTCATTTCGTTTCTACATAAATTTGGATCAACCATGAAGATGTTAGGGAATATATTTCTCAAAAACACAGGGAAAATTCAGGAAGGCCATCCTCCTTCATCCAATCAATTTGTTATTCCTATGCTTGTTTGTTTGCCTTTTGCTTTGTTTTTATACTCCTAGTAGTGTTTGTCTCTAGTTTTCCCTGTGTCTCTCCTCTACCTCTCTCTCAAGACTCCTCACTTTTCTCTTTACCTCCATGGTTGCATTTTTCCATGAATGCCCATTCCCTTGATTTCTCATGCTTCAGGCACATGAGTGCCTCTTCCTTTGAACCTTCATTCCCTTCTGATGCTTCATTATCTCTCTATGCTCTTCTTCCCTATGTTCTTCTCTCTCTCCCCATGGCTGCTTCCCCCTTCTTTTTCTTCTTCCCCGAGTTTACTTTGTTTATTGGTTTCTTGTTAGGTCTACCCCTGCTAGCTAGATCAAAAGCTTATGGTTTAGATTCTTGAAGTCTTCCAGTGTCACATTTCCCATACCTTGCATAAGATAGTTGGGGTGAAACTCCACTACTCTCATAAATATGAAAGTTATTTCCACACCTTCCCAACATATATTTTCTTGGGGAAAGTTGATAATCTCATATTATTGGCTCAACCAAATAATTTACTAGAAAGTATTAATTCTCCAATTCCCATTTATTTACTTCCTTCCTCCTCATGGATTCTCATGGTGTGTATCAAGACTTCACCTCTTCATTAGTTGGTATTAAATTATAATTACAATTATTTTGGGTCTATTGCCCACTTACATTTACATGCCCATATAGGGGTCGATAACATAATTAATTACAATTACAATATTAGTGGGGATTAAGTGTCGAGGATATTACAATATTTATGGTCGAGAAGGAGGGAGAAGAAAAGTATCCCTTTAGTCAAATGATCATCCTTAGTGGAGATAACTTGCCTAACTTATTTATGACGGTCAAAGGTGAGAGTGGTACCAAATCCTTGAACATGATGTTCATAGAATTTAAATTTCCCCAAAATTAGTTCATTTTGTACATGCAAGGAACATATACCACCTTTCTAGTGTGTTTGATGGGGACTAGAGAGGAATGCAGAACTTGGGGGTGGAAATATGTTTCGAAGCTAGAGTTTGTTGGGGCATGGGAAGAGGAGTAGAAATCCTATAAAAACACATTTGGTGGAATTTTGGATCAGATTAAGAGAGAAAATTGACATTTTGGTGTGAGTCCAAAACAAATTTTGAGAGGTGTGGAAGTTTTCTCTATGACATAAGGTATGCAACAAGAAAATGAAGACTTGGAAGTGGAGTTTGATATAGAGGGTGAAGGATCTTACACAAGGCTCAAATTCTCCTTTGGTTAATTTAGAATAGATATCTATTGACTTGGGATAATTTACAAATATATCATGGTGCAATCTTGCTCCCTCTATAGTTAAGATGAAGAAACTACTACACACCTACTTCTATGTGTCCCTTTGTAAATGGTATATGGAGTGATATTGGAAAAATTAACATAAGGAAGAGGTAGATGGGAAGGAAAATCTTTAGATGAGGCTTTGAAAAATACGTTGGATATTAAAGAGGTTAGGAAATTACGTCACTCCTTGCTAGTGTTTGTTTTTTGGGCATTTTGGTTGGCAAGGAATGTTGCACTTCTTTAAGGTAAGGATTGAGTTCAAAGATCATGTTCTTCAAAGTACAAGCAACTTATCATCTCTATAGTCAAGTAAATAAGTGTGAGAAAGTAATTGCGATTTTGAATTTAGTGGTGGATAAGGACAAGCCATTTGGTTTCTTTGGTGGCACTTCTGGAGATAATCTAGGAATTAGTGGGGTAGGAGGAATTCTATGCTTTTTATATTAATACATAATCCCTATGTGGTTTTGTTATTAATATGAATAATGAAGCAAAGATATGGGCAACAACAATATTGATGTCTTTTGTATTGGTGAAATGTGCTAGAGACCTCCAAATGTTTAGGGGCTCAAAATTGGTTGTATCTAGGCTGGAAGGACCTATCTCTTCTAAGATTTAGAACTTCTATGAGGATATTTAGAGAATAATGAAGTTGAAAGTTGGATTATGTTATATCTCTTTAGGTCACATGAAGAGAGAACACAATCAAGAAGTAGACAAATTGTCCAAGAGGGCATGTAACTAGAAATTAAGCTCCTTATTCATTATCAGATGGAGGGAATGTGAAGAGTTATCTAAGGCTAGAAAATTGTTTTTATCTTCTAGCCTATTTAAAATGTTGATATGAGTTTTCAATATTGTTTTCGTATGTGTCCTTGATGTTATATATAATGTATCACTAGGGAGGTAAAATGAGCTCTAAAGAGACAATATAAATGCTCTTTTTTTAATACTAATGTTATTTATGATAGAGACGTTCTTCATATTGTATCTTATTTATTTTAAATAATGGAAAAAGTGACAATTATTTTTTGAAAAAAAATCTCAAGAAAAAAATATTTACCATTAAAAACAACACAAATGTTGAGTTTGTGATTGTGAATTACTGCCCATTAGTTCAACATCCCCAAGTTGAATTACACATAACATGATAAAAGTGGACGAAAATGAATATCATTGTACCATCAAATATGCACTAGCATGAAAGATTTGATTAAAAACAATATGCCTAGTTATTGTTTTTAACCTTATACAACTAATTGTTGCAAACTGATTCTTTCAAAAGAAAAAGCAGAGAAGATGTAATGGTACACACATATTTAACACGTAGATTTTACCCTATAAACCGAAATTAGGAAAACCAAAAATAATTTATAGTATATTCTATCTTTATAATGTCACAATATAATATGTATATCTCGAAAAATCCATAAATCCATAAATCCATAAACAACCCTAGATTAGACTACAACTATAGTTCCTTAACTATAAGTACTAAACTATAGGTTGAACTACCATGTACCATAAAACTACTAAAACAAAAAGTCGTGTGTCAGAAACTGCCAAAAACAAATATTAAAATTGCCCAATTTTTTTTCCTAGGGGTTTCATCCCCCTTATAATCCTCCCACTATGTTTGTCGCAATTTATTGCACATGGGGATAGTTGTGCAAATAATATAACACCTACCCCCTCACTTATTGTTTTCTTTTCATATTAGGGGCCATAATATTTCTTGACCAATGATCTAGGGCAACAATGCCCATTGTTTATCTATACCAAGAGAACTTCTCATTGCTCATAGACTCTGTTGGTGAATTTGCAACATTCTTCAAGGTTTCCACCTTCACTAAAAACACCTTCTTGTCTTCAACCATGTCTCTGGAGAAGTGCTATTAAACATCAATATTCTTTATCTTAGAATGATAAGTTCTCGCTTGGAACACTGCACTCTAACTATCACACCATATCCCAAAAGCTTATTGTACCAACCTGATACCTGAACACAATGTTTGTAACAATATTTCTTCCTTGCTCGCATGAGTAGTTGTCATGTATTTAGTTTCTATATTTGAAAGTTCCACTATAGACTATCTCTTTCTCATCCAACTGATTGTTCCTCCAAATAGGTTAAACACATACCCACATGTATATATTCTACGACCCAAATCTATAGCCAAATATGTATCAACAAAGCCATGTATGTTGAACACTTTTGTCCAGTCATGATCTTGTTTGTTAGCATGATCCACAACTAGTAGTACCACACAAATACCTGAAAAACCCTCTTTACTTATGTCTAATACTCCTTCTCTCGTTTTGGACATAAACATGCTCAATACTCCTACTACATGTGAAATGTCCAATCTAGTACAAACCATTGCATACATCAAAATGCGAACTACACTAGCATATGAAACAAGGCACATGTCCTCTTTCTCTTCCTATGCCTAAAAAAACTAATATGTAGATAACTTTATACCTATAAGAATAGGGACCTTTATTGGTTTACATTCTTGCATATTAGACCTCTACAACATTGTCTCGACATACTTGCTCTCATTTAACCAGTGTTTCTTGTTTTCCTCATCTCTCTTAATTTCTATGTGTAAAATAAAATTTTCCACAATAAGATTCTTCATGACAAATTTATAGGGAAACTAAGTTTTCACATCTTGGCTTATTTCCTTGTCATTTCCAATCAACAACATATCATCCACATACAAGACCAAATATATAAGACAATCACCAACTAATTTGAAATACACACAATGATTTACTTTGCTCCTTTTGAAGTCAAGTTCCAATATATAACTATCAAACTTTTAATACCACATCCTTAGTGATTGCTTTAACCCACACACATATTTTTTCATTATGCATGCCAACTATTTATTTCACTTCATGCTAAAGAAAAACCTTTTGCTACTAACTAAGCTTTATATTTCTCCATTTGACCTTTTACATTCAACTTCTTCTTAAACAACCATTTGCTACCAATGGGATTTCTTCTAGACGACAACTCTAATAGATCTTAAGCCTCATTCTTGTCAAAGGATGCCATTTATTCAACCATGACCCTTTTCTATAGTTTTCCATCCTTTGAATCCATAACCTCGTTCATAGTTCTAGGAGTATTATCAGTAATAAATAAAGAAAAAATTAAATATAAATAAGGTGAAGTATACCTTTCTCACTACTTTCTTTCCTGAACCAATCTCCTCAATACCAGAGTATGTGGTTCTTCTTCTTATTATTCTTGTTCTTTTATGTAGTGTGATTCATCATCCTTTAATTTAAATTCTATCTTCTGTGGTTCTTTCTCCCTTGGTAAGACTTCATGTTTGACAACTTTGATTTCTCTAAATACCACATCTCGATTATACAAACCTTCTTAGTTTATGGGTTTTAAGTTGATAACCTTTCAAAACTATCTTTAGCTGATAAAGATACACTTTTTAGCTTTATTATCTACCTTACTATTTCCCTTTGGAATGAATAAACAAGCATCACATCCAAATACCTTGAGATGTTTAAGAGAGGGTTTTTTACTAACCATACCTTATGGGGAGTGTTATCATTCAACGATGATGAGGGTGATCTATTTTTCCAGGTAACATATAGTACCCACAATCTCTACCCAAAATACCCATCCTAACCCAACACCACTGAGCATGCTCCTCACTTTTTCCATAAGTGTTTTGTTGATTCCTTTTATAGCTCCATTATACTAAGGTGTGTATGGATAAGTTTTATGCCTTGCTAAAAAACACTTCTTACAGAATTCCTTGAATTCATTACCGCAAATATCTTCACCATTACCTATCCTCAACACTTTAATTTTCTTCCTTGTTTGATTTTCCCTAAGATCCTTAAACTCTTTAAATTTTTTTAAGACTCCAAATTTCTCTTGAGGAAATAAATCAATGTATTCCTTTAGTAATCATCTATAAATGAGACATAATGCACAATGATAGAACTAACATAGGTCTAAATATATCATTATGCACTAAGTGTAATATTCCCTCTTCCATCGTAGTACCAGAGGAGAATCTTACCTAATTCCGCTTACCATATAAGAAATGTTAACAAAAATAAAAATTGAGAGAGCCATTATAGTACACAAAGGCCCTTCTCTTTGATATGTTTAGTCTTTGATTCCACAACATAGTTTTTTCTCTAGATACCATAAGAATTTTTCCTTCTTCAACTACACTCTCAGGAACAATGGAATTGTTGCATCCGTCACTAATGGTTCTTGCTAACAAATTATATAGAGTTCCAGTTTAACTCCCCTCAACAACACCATTGATCCTCAAACGATCCTGCAAGTTTCATTTTCAATTTTTTTTAACACTTGCATCACTCATCTTGCTTACATAAATTAATTTTCTGGCCAATCCTAAGATGTGTGGAACACCATGGAGTTTTATAATCCTTCCATCCATGAACTTCAACTTGACCTTTTGCCATCCTATGATTCTGGATATTGAGCCATCTCCTAGGAAAATATCACCACAGTCATAACTTTCATTCTCACAAAACAACTCCTTGTGGGGAGTCATATGAAAAGATACACCTGAGTTGACCAATCATGCCTCATGATGTGCACATGTGCTTGAAGAAGCCAAATATACATCCCCTTATTTGTTGTAGGAGTTTTTAGCTTCTATATAAGTAGCATCATTATATTCCTTCCCTTTGTCAACACTTTTCGGTCTACAATGTTTCTTATAATGCATTTCTTTTCCACATATCCAACATACATTTATGACTTTTCCTAGAGATTTAGATCTTCCACTTGAGGAATTAGTTTTATTTCTATCCTCGGAGTTTCCTCTTACAGATAAGGCATTTATGTTCTAACTTTCCTTGTTTCCTGTCTCATATCTTGAGATAATGTTGATGGTGCTGGGCCCGCCAACATTTACGGGATCTCCTCGATATGAAGTCCCAACTAGACCTCACATTGTTTGGAATAGGAGTCTCAATAGTGGGGTGTTAATGATTTGCCTTGGTTTTAATTACGCATAGAGTGGTGCACAATGTCTTTGGTGAGAAAAAGTGTGTGACCCTATGGATATTCAAGTGCGATGTATGAATAGTTCCAACACACGAAGGGAGAAGAGAGTGAGCCCCTTATAAGCCTATAATAGTATGCAACTTAAAAGGGACGCACAAGCATAATGACATCACGAGCTAACATGTGGATTATTCCACAAGTTAAGGTGACAAATTAATACAACAACACACGTTCAACAAGATTCGTACAAATGCAAATGAAATAGTTCATAAGCATGAGTGTAAGTTAAATAACATACATTGCAAATACAACAAGAATAGTCCTACTATATTCACAACATATGCTTGAAAGCATGCCAGACCTAAGTTTTATTGAAAGTGAAAGTTCGAATCATACATACACCATTGATGAACCACTAGCCCTAATAGTGGAATGTTAAAGTCAACAACACCTGCTCCTCCAAAGAAGTATACTCCCTCTACGCTACAGAGAAGCCAAGGTTCTCATAAAATCCCAAGCTCTTCCTAAGCCTAAGCCTAGCCAAAAGCTTGGCTCCCAAAATCCCTTTACATGAGTTATGAGGATATATTTATAACAAAGGGAATGATTGTTCGCATTCCCCTTTGTGACTGTTGGACTCCCCTCATGACACTTCAACTTCTTTACAAAATGACTCATTACATTAGATCGTGACTCTTCACATTCCAATATTGAGACTTGGAATTTCACTTTACAAATAATTACAAATAATATTACAATTTACACTTGTACCCATATAAGACAAAATAGGTTAGAGACAACTTGACAACCTAACAAGACAAAACACTATGATGTTTGAGTTTGGGAGAACTCTAGCTCTGAAACTTCCACTTGATGCTTCGTGGTAACATTTTGGTGCCAAGCTTCGTAATGTGTGATGACATCCTCAAACTCCGTGATGGTGTCCAACTAGAAGCGAACTTTAGCCTCCATGGCATCCAAGTACAATGTCTTGGAACAAGTTTCAACTTCCTTCTGAAGCATGAGAAACGTTGTTCTAATTTGGACAAGCCCATCAATGTAGTTCTGCATGTTTTGATTGTTCAGCTCCAAATATTCCTTTGTGGCAACCTGTCTCTGCTGCTCTAGTTATTCCTCAATCTCCTATCTGACCTGGTTCCTGGGTTTGGCTTTGGTGAGTGATCCAATTGATGGGATCTTGTGTGCCTTCACCAAGACATCTAAACTATTGTATAACCATACATATAGGGCCTGAATGTTACTGATAAATGAGGCAAGTTTCTTGTTGTTTTGAATCAATATTCGAACTCTCGCTTTCTCCAACTCTTCCCATGGATTCATTTTCTTCAGCAAGTCAAGTGGTGCCCCTTTGTGTCACATTGTCTATTCTTGCATGTAGGTAATGACATCTTGTACATTCCTGAGAGTTTTAACAAAATCTTTGCTCTGCTGCTGTAAGCCATGCAAACAGACAACTACCTTATGTATGGTCGCCAAATCCTCATAGAGGTTTTGCATGGTCTCTCCAAGTGTTAATACTTCACTAAGTATTGCTACTCTCATTTCCTCCAAGTAGACCTATGTGGAAGATATATCCAGTGCTATTGCAAGAAGTTGTTCTACCTCTTGCCTGCAGCATGTAGATCTTGTGCCAATTACTTATTCTCGACCATCAAATACAGAGTGTTTGATATTGCTGCACTTGCAAAGGCCAAGTTGGGTTCGACAATGGCATTCAGATTCTTCCTGATGTCTGCCACTATCACCCTTTCTTTAATAAATGTAAGCGATGTGTGGTTATCCAAAAAATTCTTTCTTCGGGCTTGTACAATTTTGTTTTGGAATTCATTGTATGACAGATTGTACAAGTCCATTACCATATCATCATCAAGAGGAATAATAGCCCCTTCCTCACTCGAGGCTGGCTCTGCTGCTGGAGGTGGTGGAGATTGAACGATGACCTGTGGTGCACTTAGCATCAGGTCAACATCTTCATTCTGCGGCTCCAATTCCAACTCCATGTCTGCAACTTCAATCAAGTCTTCAATTTGTTGAGCAAGCTCCTGATCCTGCATATGTTCATCCTCCTCCTCTACTGCTATTTGGTTTTGTTATTTCTCTTCAACTTGAATAAACGTTGTTTCTCCTGCCATTGCGCCTTTCCTCTCTTCTTCTTCCTACTTTTGGTTCTCTTCCTCCATTCTCCTCTGTCGTGCTTCTCTCTTCCTCCATTCTTCTCTCTGCAACCTTTATTTCCTCTTTGCCTCAATTTCTAAAGTCGCTTTCATAACGAGAAGATCTGCTTTCATCTTGCGGTTTCTTTCCTCCCCAGGACTATAAGTTGATGACATTTTCACATGGGAAGGCTAGATACTTGCATGTAATCTTGTGTAATCCTGACCGCTGAATAATGATGTAAACCTAACAGTCCTCTAGATATTCTTTGAAGCTCCTTGTTGAAAAATCTTCCTTAACCTTGTGACATGTTAGATCTGAATCCTTTTCTACAAACAGTTGAGTGTCTGCATACACTGACAAGTCCAATGGTGTTTTTTCAACTGCTTCCCCAGTACTGCTATTAGTGGTATCTTTTGAGCAGCTCTCTTGGGTTCCATGGCAATAATGACTTCTAGAGAGAGGTGCTCAACAACTACGGTACCTGTGGGACAGAAAACACACTCATGGAAAACAAACATTAGTTTTTGCAAATCTAACTTAACAAAATGATCAAGCAACAAATCGGGCAACTAGTGAGAGTTATTACGTAGTTTCCATGAAAAAGAAAGGGAGATTGACTATGGGAACTGTGCATCACGTAGTCCCAACAACCAAGGGTGCAACTTGAGGCTTGAGACTGCGTAGTGCACAGTTCAGCCTAGGCAGAGATTGGAAGAGACTACGCATTGTGCAATCTCTATGGCCAAGGTGAAAGGCTGAGCCCTGGAATTGCACAATGCGTAGTTGGGCCAAACTTGTACTACGCACTGCGTAGTTCTAGAGGCCAAGCTCTCGGCTTGAGCCTTAGGATTGCGAAGTTCCCAGTAGGGCAAGGCAAAATCTGGCCAAGGAAAGTGTAGATCTGCCCTGTGGAAGTGTGGAAAACGAGAAGAACTAAGTGATGATGTGAGCTTGGGTGCAGATATGACTAAGTATGAATGATTCAATTAGATCAAGTGCAGAAAGTTGATCAATGTAAGGAAAATTAAGTATGTGAGGAGAGTCGCCACATTAACGACCATTAGTGCAAAAAGAAGAAGATTGATGCGACACTTGTGAAAGGAAAATGGCAACTTAAAAGAACACTTCTACAACATAAAATAAGTTGAAAAGACAAAAACCATGAAGAGAAATAAGCAAAACAACACTCACACAAGAGAAACGACAAAAAGCGACAGAA
The DNA here is from genome assembly GCA_031772625.1 of Pinus tabuliformis. Taxonomy (NCBI): domain Eukaryota; kingdom Viridiplantae; phylum Streptophyta; class Pinopsida; order Pinales; family Pinaceae; genus Pinus; species Pinus tabuliformis. Next base: position 1,740,472,425 of record CM062819.1, on the reverse strand, counting down.
AAAGCGGAAAAGGTGATAAAAGCGAAACTCACCCGGAAAAGCAACGACAACCACACCGAAGGTTCCTTGATCTCCTTGGGAATGCTAGAGCTCCAAGATTGAATGTGAAAATGAGCTCTACAGGCATTTATTAAATAGATTTGAGCAAATTAGGGTTTATGACGCACATGCCTAAAATCAAGGAAAAATGGCACTTGGCGAAAACTTCTAAAATAACAAGTGTGCGCCCTTCAGGATACTAATAATGGATCCCAATTTTTTAGGGATGCTTTTTTATTTTTAGTATTTTTGCTTTTTCTTTTTTAGGGAAACTTGTGAAGGACACTGCCGATAAAGATTGCGTAATTCTGGGGAACTGGGCAACTTTCCAGCTCAATGCACTGTGTAGTTTCTGAGCTTAGTGAGGGATTGCATAGTTTCTGGGCTCAATGTTGGGATGAATTCCATGAATGCACAATTTTTGAGGTCAAGGTTGACTGTCAGTCTGAACTGCGCAATTCCAATCATCAAGGCTGCTTGCCCTCAAGGATTGCACAGTTTCTAGAGGCAAGCCTAGAATTGTTGTGTGACCAATTCAGGAGGTTAGCTTGTGACTTAGAAAGATCAACTAAGTGTAAAACAAGCAAACATAATGACAAATGAAAAATATAAGTCTCAGTCAAATCATGAGTACCTAAAAATAATACAAGATAAGCTCCCCTGGATAGGAAGGAAGACTCCAAAATCAAAGCATAGGTAAAATTTTGGAGGGTGGTTGTAGTCGCTATAATAGATAACAAGGATGAGACTATTTCATCAAAACTTAAAGTAGTTTCATTACAACCTATGGCAACAACTTGAATATCCCACAAGTATGGTAGAGGACATAATAAACTGATACACTTATCTTCACTTGAAATCTTAATATCAACAAATAATAACTAACTACCATAATATTGAAGGTACTTAAATGCTCTATCACCGAGTCTCCATCCTTTATCCTCAAGTTTTACTTCTTCTTCCATAGGAACAATTTGTTTACCAAGGACTTAGACTAATACACAACCCTTAACTTGTTCAACAATGCCTTCGTTGTAGCTTCTCTGAAAATATTCAATAAAACTAAATTTGAGAGACACAACCGTATTGTGCTCTTCACCTTATGATCCAACTTGGTCCAGTTTTTTGTCAACATTGGCATTGGTGTAGTACCCAAATCCATAGATATTCTATTTTGAGCATCCACAACTCAAACTCATTTCGTTAATTTTCTCAATCTCCATCTTTGAATTGTTTGCTGTTTCATTTCACCATAAGAATTGATACCATAGATCTCCACTGTAACAAGGTCTTCCAAAACCTCGACCCAACACCCTTAGCCACAAAGGTGTCCCCTTGAAACCAAACTACTACGAAACTAAATGTTGTTGTTACCTTGTACAATTAATTGCTATAAAGAAATTCTTAATAAAAAACAGAAAAATGTAATTATGCACACACACACACACTCACACATATTTAACATAGATTTTATGCTAGAATCCTCAACTAGGAAAACCAAAAAGATTTCTCAATATATTTGATCTTTTTCAATGTTACAATACAATATGTATATCTCACGACATTCATAAACTTACAATCCATTAACCTTGGCTTATAATACAACTATTATCCCTTAACCAGAATTAGAAAACCATGGGTTAAACCACGATCTGCTACAAAACTACTAAAAACAAAAAATGTGTGTCGCTCCAAAACTAGATGTAAAAAACTAGCCATTTTTTTTTCCATGAAACCCTTCAATGGGGGGAGGGGTTGTCGCCCTCCCTATGACCCGCCAATTGTGCCCGACGTAATGTATCACACATGAGACTAGTCATGGAAAGAACATAACACATACCCAATAATAGTGATGATATTAATGCTAAAGTGATTGGTATTATTATCCTTGTTATTGTCGAATAAATGAGCATCTTTACCCTTTACTGGGAAAAATTTATGCTCTCTTTTTATATGCATGAAACCTAATATCAATGAAAAAAAGACTTATTCTAATGATATAAAGTGATTCTATATATATGTAAATCTTCTGGCGAGTCTCCTTAATAAAAAAATGTATCTTAAACTCTATGAGAAAGGCACAAACAAACCTCTGAAACATAACATTTAAAGTGACCCATAAAGTGGGTAGGTTTGTGTAGGTCATGGTTTTAGATCAAGAAGTGAAATGGCTTACACATGGTTGGGGCTCTACATGGGCCACTCTCCCTTCTATATGGATCAACCTTTTCCATTAATGTTGTTAACCCTCTTCATTATCACTTGTGTAGTATTTGTTTTGCAATTGGGTGTTTCTCCTAGTTATCTTTATGGACCTTGTCTCTAGTGGAATGGCTACACTCCCTAAGATTGGATTGGCAATGACATAAAAGGTGCCCCTTTGTTTTTATATTAGAGGGTAGGGTGATTTTTCCTTAATAAATTCTTCACAAACCCTAAGCAAATTGACCCAATAGAGGGTCACACCCAAAGAAGTTTGTCTCCTCCAATGCTTCACTTATGAGCTTTAAGAAGTCTCCTTCATCTTCCTTCGGTACTAAGGATGACATCAATTCTAAAAATATTCTCATAGGTTAAGTAGGAGGAACATTGCTACCTAGCTAACATATCTCAAATTTTGGATAATCAAGACATGAGGAGTGTTCTTGAAGGACAATGTGATAATTTATACGTGTGTCAAGGGTGTTTTATCGTCAAATTTCTCTGTTTGCCTGATGGAGTTAGTGCCATTCACCACAACCTTAGTTACTGGGGAAGATCAAGTTCTCCATGAGACTTTGGCAAATAAGTTTCAATCCATACACTAAAAACCCTTCTTCATCCTCATATCAAATCGAACACCTAGCCCACCCCTAAAATATTTGCATGAAAGCACCCTTATCTCCATTAGGAATGCGACACCCCTAAAATATTTGCATGAAAGCACCCTTATCTCCATTAGGAATGCTCTTGTGTAAGTTTCTTGCCCTATCTTTGTAGCTAATAACTTTTCCAATGTCCATGTGCTCACAAATGTACTTTGAGGCTAATTTGAGCAAGCTTCTACTTGAAGACATCATATTAGATTATATGGGTAAAAGCTAATTGTTAGACTATAATCATATTGTTTTTCATTACGAGGTTTGGTTTAAGCATGACCACCTAGTTTCCTTTTTACCAAAAGTCAAAGCTTCTTATTAAATTGTTTTTTTTTTTTTTTTTTTTTCTATATGGTTCACAAACCATAGAGATTGGTGACCGCTACATCCACAAAATATTTGTACCAGGAAGATCCTCCTGAAGGGATCACTTCTTGCCGACTCAACCATGGAGCATGAGGCCAAGAGTGTCGAGAGAATTGAACCCGCAACTTTTCAATAACAAAAATGCTTTAATCACAAGGACTTGACTAATTGAGCCAACCCTCAACACTATACTAAATTTTTTTATATCATTTTTTTTTAAATAAACACTTATAAATAGAAATATTCTAATATTATTTAAAATATTATAATAGAATTCAATATTAATAAAAAAATGATATTAGGTATAACCAAACCCATATTAAAAAACTCAATATTGATCATAAGTTATATTTATTGTTATTAATCTTTAGAAATATTCTAATATTATTCAAAATATTATAACAATATTCAATATTAGTGGAACCAAACCCATATTAAAAACATAAATGTTTAATCTTTCTTGATAGGTCATTTCCGTTTTAATGCTAATTAATTTTAAAGTGGGTAATTAGGAATGAAAATTGTTATCCTTCCTATCTAGATTCAAGTTTTTTTTAGTAATATTAAAATTTTATTGTAATTTTGTTAATTAACATTATGCCTTAAAAATTTTAAAATTCATCCTAAATATCATCTAAAAAAAATAATTGAAAAAAATTCCCAAACAATTTCATATCCACCTTGATGAAATTTCATTGTCAAATCCGAACATTATAGAGAATTGTGTAGCAAATAATTTTGTGGAAAAATTATCCAAAAGAATGGGAAGAACCTGCCTTCCTTAGCCTTTATGTTACAGAATAATCTTTTAATTTTTCAAATGGAAAGAGAAGTCAAAAGGTACATAATGTCACCACTATGAGTATGGGAATTCTAAGAAATTAAGGTGAGGCAAATCTTTGCAATGTTGGAGAATCAGGAAACATTGTATAAGTATTAAAAAATGTAATTTAGGTGTGGAAATTAATTTGTCGAATGTTTTGAAAGGTTATATTATTCGACATGTCACGTGTAATTGCCCACGATATGGTTGAGATATTATTACATTTCAATTTATTACTTTTTCGGTTTAATAATTGTGGACATTAAAACATGGGTTTAATCATTAGATGTACATTCCAAGGTTCGTTTTCACAAAGTCTACTCCGATACCAGATTTGTCATTTCCCTATCTCAAGATTTTGAATTAAAATATCATTGTCTAACGCACACCTAATTTTATTACAAATGGAATCACAAATTCTTAAATTCATAATTTATTTATTTATTTGTTTAAATTTATTATTTTCATAATTATATATATATATATATATTTTTTTTCTATGTTAAGACTAAACTAAGTACCCACGGGGAATTGAACCGGTGACCTATCGCAAGGAGTGTCTTAACAGCGCACCCATTCACCGTCAATCCAAAGCCCCGTGGGCCATAATTATATATATTTAAATATATATATTTTTTTTAATTAATAAGTTGATGATCAAAGTTTGTGCTTGGATTGCGGCATGAACAACAAGTTAATACAATAAAAATCTTTTGAGGTTAGTGATACCTGTAACTTTATGATGATCTCTATTCTCAATATCTATTAGTTGTTTTACTATCCTAAAGGATACAGTCTTTGGAGAATGTAGATTATCCAAAAGACTTGTGGCTACAAATAAAATCTACAGTGCATAACAAACCCATTGTTAAGGAATAGCTCTAAGGGAAAGAATACCATTTTTCATTAGGACTCATGCATCTAAGTTTACACCTTTATTGGTGAGATCATCTGTGGCAAAATTGTTCATTCTCAACACATGAAAGAAGCTAATATTATAGAAGGCTAGTTTTTGATTCCTTATTCGATCAATAATGCTTCACAACTTGCAATCCTTAGACAAAGATCCTAGAACAAGGTGATGGATAACAAGCTGCGAATCTCCCAACACCACCAAATCTTCAATGTTTGCTTCTTTGGCCAGAAGGAGCACTAGCAGTAATCCATATGTTGTTGTGCCATTAGTTGTGCAATTGCCTAACCTCCAACTATACTCAATTTCAATTTTTCCATCGAGGTTGAGAATAACCCCCCTCGCTCTTGCCACCCTCAGATTATGCTTTGAAGCACCATCAAAACTTAGCAAAAAGGATGTCTAAGATTTCCTCCATTCCTCCATTTCATCTTGATTCAACCTCAAATTCCACCATTTTGCAGGCCTTGAGTGAGTTTTCTTACTCCTTGGCAAACCAGGAAGGAGGTTGAGAAGCCATTCCTTTTCTCAGGTATCCAAATTTCCCATATCAACAGGGAGGGTAAAATTCTTCCAATATTCAACACATAGCACTCGAGCTCTTAAGGCTACAAAGTGAGGGTGATATTGTTTCTTGTTGAAAATGTTGTCATTCCGAGCTATCCAAACCTTCCAATAAACAAATTTTAGAATGCTAACTAGATTTGCTTAAAAGAACTATTTCCTTTGAATTTCCAATGTAGCGACCCTCCTAAGAAGAGAAGAGGGAGGTGGGCTGGTCAGGCCATTGAATCCTAGAGAAGAGAGGAGTAAGGGCGAACTCCCAGACTTCATGAACAAAGGAACAACTGAGAAAAAGAAGAGCAACTATTTCTTCTTGTCTAAGGCATAAAGGACAACATAAGGGACCAACCATTCCTCTTTTTTCAAAGATTCTATGTTGTCAAGATTTTACCAAACATTAATATCCAACAAAAGGAGTTGAGTTTTGGTGGACAGTCAGGAGTCCAAACTCGTGACCAAACATAAGGATTTGGAGGAAGTCATGCCTGAAATAATAAAATAAAGTAGCCTTCTCGAGCAATAAATTTTGAGTCATGCTATACGTAGTGATAAAAAAAGGCTCGATTCCTAGGGGCACAACCAACCAACAACAACATCAACAAGCTAACTCGAGCCGAAAGATGGTGTGGAATGCAACCCAGGTCCCAACAAATCCACAAACTAGAGCTATCCCATTTTGAAATATTTGATAATGTGAATTTTCTTTTAGAGATAAGCCAATCTCTCAAGGCGATTAGATCCTCATGACTTTCCAAAGCCTGCTTATTAAAGATTTGATTTGACCATAGATTTATTAACTTCTCATTCCTCGGATATTTGGAAAGATGCTCCTCTTTAATTAGATACATAGATGAATAAAAAAGTTTTTAGATAGACGATCCTCCTTCTGGAGCCAGGAAAGCTTTGAGGCTGAAATATCAACTTTGTTGAAAGTATTTGCACTGCAAAACTTCTTTCCACCAGGAAAAATGTTTTGAAATATATCTCCACACCAACTTGGCACCTAATGCAATATTCATAAGGGGAGATCAAATTAATAAGTTACTTTAAAAAATAAATAAAAGGAATCATATTATTCATTCTTTGTTTTTTAAAAGTTAATTTTATTGATTTTTATTAAGATTAAATATTATGAAGGTTATTGTAGGCATTTAATCGACCACTAAGGAAATAAACAATGACAATGTAATAGACTCTTTTTCATGAGAGTTTTAAAATAAAATAAAATTATACAAAATATGACAATATACTTGAGTTCAAAAACGTAATTATCTATGCAGTTGTCTATAACGCGACTTTTTGAAAGTCTTTTCGGCGGGTTTTTCCGGTCGAAATCCGGCAGGAATTTATTGGAATCGCAAGTTTGATAGCTAGTTTCCGCACAATGAAAGCGTCCCAGGGGTTTTCGAGGGTGCTGAATCCAAATATGAAGTTAAAAAACCATTTTAACTGCAACAAATCAAGATTTAACCTCAATTTCTTCTGCCGGATTCCGTCACCGGAATCTCCAAAAAGTCGCATTATAGACAACTCCATTATCTATAAGACTAACATGTAGAAGTAGATAAGTTACATAGTATTTATGAAAACTAAAAAAATAGTTAGCTATAGACTTCAAAATTATCATAAAATCTAAGAAAAAGTAGAGGGTTCCACCTCAATAAGGCCTTAACAGATTTATTGGTTTTCCTTGGGCTGCATGATGAGGCTACACAGGCTTCAATGTGCTCCATTTTATTGTCCATATCTTTCATTTTGAAGTTACAATTCATCGAGCATGAAAATAATTTTGTCCTTGACATGGCTTCACTACAAAAAAAAACATATTTCAACGTAAATTAATAAATTCTTTTCAAAAAATTAAAGGGAAACATGTTATCTATATCCTTTAGAACGTCAATGTTATCATCGAATATGGTGGAAATATAGGTACCAATATCATTTTTTTTTTTTTTGAAGTAAGGAGGTAATGTTCAGCAATTAAATTATGAAATTTGGTGAACTTACCCATCTTGCATTATTAAGGGTAGAGAAAATTGACTTTCAACTTAAATTAATAAATTATTTTCAAAAAATTAAAGGGAAACCGGGAAAGTTTTATGGACTAATATTCGCAGGTTGGCTAATTTTCCATGTTTTTTCCAAAAAAAGATTCGCCAATTTTTATTTTTTCTAAACATGAATCGCCTACATTTTATAGTATAAAATTATTTTACCTTAAAAATCGCCAAAATTGTATATAGGCTAATATAAAATCATTAGAAATATAAATATTTATACAAAAATATTGCCAAACATTTACAATTTGCATATTAGGGACTAGTAAGATTCGCCAAGGTTTCTAAACTTTAAGATAAACTTCCATCATTAAAATTTTCCTTGGGAAACATGTTATATATATCCTTAAGAACGTCAATGTTATCATTGAATATGGTGGAAATATAGGTACCAATATCATTATTTCTTTTTTAAGTAAGGAGGTAATGTTGAGTAATTAAATTACGAAATTGGGTGAAGTTACCCATCTTGCATTATTAAGGGTAGAGCAAAGGAAATGTTCATTTTCGACCTTCTTAATGTCATAAATTTCACAAATTTACTTATTCTAAGATGTTTGTGTGTTAGTCTACTACTCAATTTCGCTATGGAGGTTATAAGCATCAATTTAACTTTGATGATATTCATTTCATTCTTAAAGCTCAAAATATTGGCTCCTTAGGAAAAAAGATCAAAATATTGGAAAACTATTTTAATCAACCATATTATAGGATTTATAGACTCTTTGTGGTATTTCAATTTTTGCTTATAAATGATATCATTGGCATTCTAGGTATTATCTTTAAACTTCCTAGAAAAGTAAGTCATTATTACTAATTTAATTGTTGTTTTTTATGTTCTTATAGTTAGGCCAAGCCTCATAATCTCTCGCCCAACTTCTTTTGAGCCTATGGTAGCCATTGCTAATTCTAGAAGCAATAATAGGGAGTCTAACTTGATTAATTTATGCTTATAATCTAAATATCAAATCATGGCTATAAAAATGCATACAAATTCAATAAAAAATGAGTAGGGAGTGTTGCATTTAATTTCAAAATAATTTACAAATTAAGCATTTTTGGTTTTAATCAAATTTATTCCATCTTACATGATAGATGTTGATAATGTGATTCCAATTCTAATGGAAATTTAAATCAATGCCTATGTACTTGTAAAACTTCACCTCTTTGAGGATGTTACCACCATATAAAATAAAAACATTATCATAATCATGGTTTTATCAATATTAATGGTTATCTAATAATTTGTTGTAAAATTTTTAGAGAGCTTTGAATCATTTGTGAAGATTTCAAAAGTTTTTGTTTGGAAAATAATAACATTAACACACGAAAAAAGATGATAATGAGTCCAATGCATCCTCTGTCTTCAAAGCAATGCTCAATTTTATCAATATAGGTCCTAAAAAGGCCAAGAGAAATGGAGCACCCTTACTTGATACTAAGATTATAATGTCCATAAACCATTTATTATTACATTGCTTCCTAGTAACAATTTTATTGAAAGCACATCAATGATAAGTGAATTTAAGAATGTTTTTGGATATGATCACTACAATGAAATTGTAATGTATTTTTATTGATATTCAATTTGAAATATATAGTCTTATTAAAATCTTGTTAAATATGGAAAAAAATAAGAAGAAAATTTGTGTTCTAAATTTGGATTTCTATGATACAAGGGTGGTAGGTATAGGAGAGATTGTCATAAACCCTAGAAGAATAAAGACACATAATTTTACATAGAGTCTTGGTATATCTATTAATAACTAGGCCGAACTATATCCACTCCTTCCAGGGGTTTGAAATTAGCTAACAATTTTCATATACATAGTCCAATAATGGTGGGGGACTTCCAGAATGTCACTAGGCATTTAGTTTTGGATACTAGGTAAGAAGTCAATTTCCAATGTGAAATTTATCATGTTTTGTGGGAAAATAATCCATCTCTTCACAAATAAATAAAGTTATTTTAAGAAAAGAGGGAGATATAATCCTTAATGGTAAGGTTTACCTTGAATCCATGAAGGATAAACCATGTAGATTACAATTACGAGGGCACATGTAATGATGGTGGGTCACATGACATTAGGTATAATGTGAAGTCACTTGTCTCTCCTTGTCGCATGCTTCAACTAATATCCTTGCATGTTTATGAATCTAGGCATCATATTTAGCATGAGCGTTGTCAGATTATGGCGTTATGGTTGGGATTTTCTATATGGCGTTGCAAGTTTATAAGCTAGAGGTTTTGATTGGTGGTTTTTGGTTTGGGTGCTTGGATGGTTGTGTGGATTCTCCTCCTTTTTGGATTTTTGGTAAATGGATGGCACTTTCATATTCTTTCTTTTTTATTTTTCATATTCTTTCTATTTTATTTTCCTTGAAACTTGGAAGGTTTGCAATTGGTTCTTGGTACTAGTTTCGAAGACTATGACCTTTCTTTTCTATTATAATTTTAGAAGACATTGTGTATTATTCCAATGATTATGATACTCTTAGAGACTTCTTATTTAATTCAGACCACTCAATAATTAAAATCGAAGCCTTTGTTACTAAATATACTAGATAGATGTTGTTGTGTTTTAATTGATATTTTTCTACCAAGATTCTTACATAGAGTGTTATTTTCTATCTGACTTTTGTCCCATTATGTGAATGTTATTCTGGTGACATTTTGTTTATTGTTATTCTTGTGACATTTTGTTTATTTTTTGGGTACAGAGAGATTCATTATTTTTTCTCTCGTCTAGTAATTTTGGTATCTTTGTTTATTGTGTTTTGTTATGTGAGTTGCAATTTTTCTCTTTCTAATTGGATTATGAGTTTTAAGAGACTATGTAAGTATTGAAGGGCATAAGGATACAATCAAAGGAAATCAAAGTTCAATTCACATAATCATGAAGAAAATTTGAGTATAGGATAACAATGTAGCTTCCTAGATTGAAACTATTATGGGGACATTAGTGCAACATAAATGTCAAATAAACACACTTAAGGTAGAATGTGCACCAATTTGGAATATGATAGTAAACTTTTCAAAAGGTGAGAAGTCCAAAACTTCCAACCAAATTTTATTAGTGAATTCAAATATGGGATACTCATGGAAGAAAATACAGTGCACTAGCTCCCATAAAATGAGGATTTGACCATCTAGTTGTTGGACTCAACCAACGAACAATAATTGAAGCCACTAGTAGACACGACTTCTGCTAAGTTTACATGTTTTATAAAGTAATTATGATTTTATGCCTTTGTAGAAGTCATACTATTAGGTGCTTTTGGAAAATGGTGTATATGAAGTTGCTCATGTTGTGTAACTATATGTTGGAACTAAACTCTATTTTGGTTTGTTGTTTTCTATTTTAAAGTACAAAATTTGATGTACTTCTAGCGAGCTACGCTACAATTTTTACTTAATAGAATATCTCCTAATTATGGTTAGAAAATTAAATAAATTGTATTTCTATGATAGTGTGATGAATATTAATTTGAACCTTTGATAAATTTATTTATTTATTTATTTATTTTTATAAATTTTTTTATTAAAAATATTTATTTTGTAATATTTTTCTTTTTGAAACTTTATAAGGAAATTCAAGGAATGCTTTCCGAAATTTGTAGATAACATCCTTAATAGATATGCTGATATAAATTAATATACCTAATTCAATGAAATTTGAGCCAAACACTTATTAACACAAAACTAATTAAGCTCAGAGGGTTAGCTCAGTGGGTCGAGTTCCTGTAGTTGAAACACCTCTGATATTGAGAGGTCACGGGTTCAATTTTCTCGACAATCCTAGGGTTAGACTCTTTAGTTGAAATGACAATAAGTGATCATTTCGGGTAGATCTGCTTGGTACAATTATTACATGGATGTAGTGGTTAGAGAGAGGGGGATGTGAAATGACCATTTTCAAGGCATGATTTCTAGTTAAGTTTAACCAGAATCTAGCAAAAAATTTTAAAAACTTGAGTTGAAGTTATTTAATTTATTGAATTCGAGTGCCCCGGAGTTTTTTAAAAGTGTTAAATTCATTTATACATTAAAAAAATATATTAAATAACAACTAAATCACAATCTTGCTTGAAATTGTATTACCAAATTTTTATAAAAATAATTATTTCATTTATAAATTATATATATCTAATAATTAAATTTATAATTATTATAATAATCTATTAAAATGATTTCAGAATAATTTATATATAAAAGTATATCATCAACTATCCAAAATTATAATTATTGTTGTAGTACACATGTTTCCCAACAAAGCACTGCTTTAAACCAATGAATAAACTAAACTAATGATCAAAGTTGGATGGTAAAGCAAAGCATGATGTATGTACAATAGCTTTATGATTTTCCCTTATCTATGGAAAAAACTTTGTTCAGAATTATCTATGGCTGATAATGATTTCTTAGGTCACGATTACGGTAGCGTCACAAAAGTATTGTGTATCATGTTCATATAAATTTGGGAAAAAATAATTGTCTATGTTTTCTTCCTTTATTAAGTCAAGCTTTACTATATTTGTGAAACCTTTAAGGAGTTTGTATTGGCTGGCCTTGATGTATTCAAGCGGGACATTTATATATACAAAATATTAATGTTAAGGGGGACAATTTTAGTGAAGTTTGAGAAGGTTGAATTTTAGTTTTTAATTTTATTTTTTTTAATAGATTGCTCGTTTTTGTTTGGTAAAATTAGAATTTTTTATTTTTTATTTTTTATTTATTTTTTATTTATTTTTTTTATTTTTTTTTATTTTTATTTTTTTAATTTAAATAAGTTTATTTATTATCAATGGGATTTATTTTTGCGATGGGGAGAAACGTTATTATTTTCTGACTTAAGTTCAATTCTTATATGTGATATGTCAGATTTATAATAAGCATTTTTGGTAGTGACTTCGAGCCTTCTTATTTGAGTAATAATTGTTAATAAGTTTATATACTTATTAGCTTGTTTAGTAAATCAACATAGTGGAGTTTAATCACTTTTATACATCATGATTACTTTAAATTTAAGATTCAAGTAGGCAAATCAATTATGTTTCATGGTCTTAAGGATTAGCCCATCTAGTCATGAGCTATACATGAGATTTCTCTACAACTTTGGGCTGGTCACGGGTTTTGAGCATGAAAGGACTTACACATCTTAATATGAGCAATACACCATTGATATGTTTTGACCACAATAAATCTTTTTAAAAACGAATGTTTTTAAGGCTGTTGAGAAATCAAAGACAACTGGATTAGGGCAATTTCTCTTACTTTGATAACTGCTTGTAATGTTCTTTTCATTAACTTGATGTACTTTGTAGTTAGCGCTAGGGCCAAAACCTCTCCTCTTGAGATGAAAACCCACAAGATTTATTCTCTTCTGATAGAATCTTCAAAATGACGAATTCCAAGATCTAAGATCCTTGACAAAGACCCCTCCAAAACCAAGTCAACTTATTCTTTGATGAGCCTTCTCTTCAACAAAGTTAACCCAAATCAACCTAGTTTCAAACTTCATATTTCGGCCTTTGCTTTAGACTTCGGTCACTAGTTCAAGTCTGCAATTTTCAACTTCCACTGCAAAAACCATAACTCGCATGTGTGGGAAAATATGGTGAAACTTTCTTCTTTCTTCTTCACCAGGATTGTTTCTTCCTTCTTGGAAATTCAACTTGGACACTTGATCTTTATGACACCAAAATTCAACTTCTCTAGAGGCTTGAAATTTCGAATTTGTAGCTGCAATATGTGCCCTAAAATATTTACATGTGTGGAATTATGTAACCCAGAACAAACTTCAAAAACTTCGACTTTCTCTTCCTTATATTCTTTTCTTCTTCGCTCCTTCTAGGTATCTTTTTTGTCCCTGATCGAACTTGATGATGATCTCTTTAAATGAGGTCGAGCTCCTCTATATAATCTTCTTATGAGGTCGAGTTGTCTTTCATGAGGCCGACATGTCTTCTATAGACCAACTTCTCTTCTTGCTGGCCGACTTGGTCTTGGAGGGAGACTTTTGACTTACAATAAATTTCTTTGATTTGATACATGATGCTCGATATAGCCTTTTACATATTACAATGACTCAATTGACTTCTTGAATCTGTGAAAAACCCTAGAAGCACTCAATGGGTGCTTGAGCTATAAATAATTGACCTTGAGCATGAAACTCATGCTACAAAAATATTCATAGTAATATTTTTTCTTTATTTTTACAATATACAAGAATCAAGAGTACATTTCATATTTATGAAGACCGAACCTAGTTACATACTTCAACAAAGGTTGCATCCTCCAAGTGTAATTACCTATAAACTTGGAGGACAAAGCCTTGAAAACATTTTTCACTTTTGAAAGGCGCTAGCGACAAAAAAACTTCCAGGGCCTAATCCAAGGCATAAGACTTTAATTGTGGGTTCTGTAGGCTAAATACTTCCCACAACAATCCATAGTAGATTGGATTAGAAAACAAAATAAAAACTTCTAAAAAAGGCACAATTGTTTGAATAAATCCTGAATGCCTTTTCTCTCACCAGAAAATTGCTAATTTGGAAAGTTGGCAATGGCAGTCAAGTCCTTCTTGGTAAGAATCCATGGATCGAAAGTGAAAATAACCACATTTTTCTAGATCCTTCAATGCACTTCCTAAAAGAAGGGGCCTTTTCTATTTAATTCAAGCATGGTTAGGAAATCTTATCTCTAGGTAGGGGCAATGGATGACTTGGCAATAAATAGATGTAATGGAACACCTGGATTCCATATGGTCTACCTGCACTTTAGCTCTACTAAATTTTTTCATTAGATTATTAGATAAGGATGATCAAATTATTTGGTCCCCCAATCCATCGAGATTCTATAGTCTAAAGCTAGGATAACAAATCTCAGTATTGGACAATAGAGGGACCCCTCCCACTTGGTGGGTTCATAAGTTATGGAGAATAAAATGCCCTACAAAGGCAAAGGTTTTTTATGTGGCCTCTCCTTCTCGACAAATATCCCGCTTGGGATCATCTTGAATGAAGAAATTTTAGAGGGTCTGGTTGATGCAATTTATGCAAAAATGATTGCCAAACAATCCAACACATTTTTCTGGATTATTCTTTTTCAAGACTAGTTTGCACATAAATCAATAGTCACTTAAAAGGAAAAAAAAATTGTGGGTAGGCACCATAATCAAGGATGCTTCAAAATCTTGATTTTGGATCCCAATGTAAAAATGCTATATGATATTCCCTTGATAATGGTTTGGGGTAATTGGTTGGCTCAGAATAGGGTATTGTTCAAAGACTCCTACCCTTCTCCTTCTATTTGTTTTACGTAGAGATACTAGTTGTTCCTAAGGCTTACCCAAACCCACAATCCTCAATAAACAATAAGTTGCAACCATCTTTCCCTATACAAAAGGACCCCAATGGGCCTTCTTTGATGGAGTTACATAGGGGCATCCATCTTTGGGGCAACGTTAGGGGGGGTTATTTTCTTATAAGAAGAAGTCTCTATCTCTTTCTTAATGGGAGTTAGAAATGCAACCAATAGTTAGTGATTGGATGGCCCTACGCCTTACCCTTATTTTAACTAGAGAAAAAGGAATTTAAAAGCTATGCATCTATGGTGATACTATCCTTACAATCAATTGGATTACAAGAGTGTATACTATGTAAAACAATTCACTTATTTCAATTTTCAAGAAATCTTAAGAGAGTTGCATGTTTCTTCTCTTATATTTTATCACTTGTGTATAAAAGGAGCAAAACCACAAAGCAAACAAGCTCTCCAACACTAGCATGGACATGGGTTGGGGACATGGAAAAATTCCCAAACTTCCCAAACTGGTAGCATCAAATTTTTTTACTCATCTTGGCTTGAAGTGCGATTGACTCATCCAGATGGACAATTTTTATCTATATATATATATATATATATATATATATAATTTTTTTAAAGTTTTCCCTTACAGTAGAAGGTACTTTTATAGACTCATTTGTTTGTCATTATACTTAATTATGTAAATAGTTCTTATAGTGACACTGGTATATCCAATAGCTTTGTTTTTAGACTCATTTCGAAGACATTTCAGACACTTGATGAATATGCTGTCTTCTATAGATGATTTATACCTTTTTGTAATTATCTCAAATCCCCATTTTCACCCTAACATCCAAACATAGGAATGCTCGGGAATGCTGCAAGCATTTACAGATGTAATTTGTGCCTACAATAAATTACTAGTTTTTTATTTAGAAATATCCATAGGGCAATCCCTTAACACCTTGACCTCTTGCTCCCCCTTTACTATTCTCCTCCCATTTTACTTGCTCTTAAGTTGTCTTAGCTCAATGGGATTTTGGTCCCTTATGAAATCTAAGGATTCACTCCTCACTCCCTCTTCCTTGGCCTCACTCTTCTCTCTGTCTTTTTAGTCGTTCCCCTGTCTCGTTCTGGCCTTTCCTTGAGCTCTATGTTTCCATATTCATATCCCCTATTGGCTAGTCATCTCACTCTTGGTGGAAATACCTTAATGTAGAGCATGCTATTAGAACAAAAACAAGTTTAGAAATATCAAATACATCAATGAACGAAATATTATCTTCCAATAAAAAATATTAGTCAACCAATTGTTAGGATCACACCTTAATCCCACTGGCCAACATGACAATTTAGCATGGAGCTTTTGAGATTTTAAATAGGCTATATTAAACATGAATACCATGACGAAACCATGGGTACCCATATATGGAGTTGGAAAACCATTGGTAACTTGACCGAGTTAAGTTTAGGTGATCCACCCTAACACCAATACCATTAATTTTAAAATAAATTATCACATGACCTATTCACCTATCTCTTTATCACAATTTATAAATAATTTACCATGTAAATGAAGTAAAAAACTCCTCACTTTCCAACATTAAACCTAATCCTTTCATATATATATTCTCATTCCAATTAAAAATTAATAACTAAAATAAAAAAAAATAAAAAACTATTATAGTATGGGTACTAAAATAAATTAAATAAAAAAAATAATAATACTTATTTTTTTAATTGCAATCCCTTAAAATGTGTGATATTATGTATTTTAATTAAAAAATATTTTTCTCCATATAAATGAATTTTGTTTATTAAAAAATAAAAAATATTTTTTAATAATATTTTAATATTTATTTCAAATACATTATTGAAAAGATGATTCTCGTCCAATACCTGTTAAAAAAATATTGGTCAACCAATGCAATTAAATAGCTTACCATGTGATCTCTTCACTTGCACCTTTATCACAATTCACATATGTAAACCCTTCAAAATTCAGGGCGGAAATTGTGTACTTCGTCTGGGAATCGAACCAGCGACCACTATCACGGGTGCTCAGCGGCTCGTTGTCCCAGAAGAAACCTAACCATAGCCAGAAACAAGAGAGCAGAACTGAACAGGCCAACGGGCCAGGCAGAACAAATAAAACCCATTGTGTCCAAAGGGTTAAAACATCAGCGCCTCAGAAACAGCCAAGCCGGCCTCTAACACCATCAGCGTCCACAGAATCGATGGTCCAAGGTCAGATCCGGGAGTGTGAATTCCACTCTCTAACCTAATACGAGGTCGCGGGTTCCATTCGGCGTCAGGGAAAGTTTTTATTTCAACCTCTGCGATATATACCCTTAGGTCCAAGGTCAGATCCGTGAGTGTGAATTCCACTCTCTAACCTCATCAGAGGTCGCGGGTTCCATTCTGCGTCAGGGAAAGTTTTTATTTCAACCTTTGCGATATACCCTTTCACTACATTAACAATAGCGATGTCTGAGCCCCCAAATTCTGGTGCAAACGATCAAATCTTCTATATACCGTTGTTCTTCTTTCCTTTGTTTTTTTTTTTTTAAAAGATTTCCCATTTTTTTTGTCTTCCCGTATCTTGATTTCATTAACCAGGGTCTGGTTCAGTTAGGCCTGGTGTCATTATTGAAGGCGTACCTTACCCCACCCTCCATGACTTTGTGTATTGGGGTTGAATATAAGCAGGGGAATTTGTGTTTATTTTCCAAGTAAAATGTTAAAAGGTCGTTTTACATACATTTTGCTCAACTTCAAGTGACTTAATTTATTATAGGGGGTGGTAATAATTATAGGCGGAGACACCTATCCTAAGAGTGGCTTAATTTATGATAGGTGTTTGGTAATAATTATAGGTGGAGAAAACTATCATGAGAGGAGGAGAAGGTACTCATTAATATTTAAGATATTTTTAATATAAAAATATATTGGTAGTTTAATGGGTTAGTTTGAGTGGTTGAGTGGGCTTAATAATTAAGAATATGTGTATTTTCTTAACCGATCACATGTTCAAATCTATTTTTAGTAGTCAAATAGCTACATGGAGGGGGTCCCTTATTCCACAAATAAGGGGGTCACAACTCATACACCAAATTTGAGAATTACATTTTAAAGAATAAACATGTATGAAAGATACATCTAACTTCACTATGTATTTAAGGGGAAGCAAAGACTTAGTATTTATTATTTGGTATTACTGTATAATGACAAAAGTGTCCAATAATTAAGATGATAATATGCATCCTCATAGTATTCTATATCTCTTTATCGGTTTTTCCCTAAAAATTTGAAGTTTAATGACTATAACTTGGATTTACAAAAATCCTTCTCCAAATATGACCGGAATTTCCATAACTTTCCAGGCAATTCCTCCGCCTCGTTAGACTACGCGATGAATGAACAATATCATTTATAAAATCTCTCTCACATACCATGTTGTAAATCTAACTATATTTTTAAAAATATTATTTAAATACATTTTAGTATTTAATCCTAATTCTAATTCTTTGTTACTTAGGCATTTCTATTACCGTATTAAAAATATATTAATAATTTCTAAATAATAATAATAACCAATTTCAATTTAAAATAAATATTTCTTTTCCACGATGAAATTAAGATATTTAAAATTAAATTTATTCATCATGCTTTAGATTAGTTATATGGTTTATTATTATCATTATTAAATATTAATTTCTAAATAATAATAATAACTAATTTCAATTTAAAATAAATATTTCTTCTTTTCCATCGTCAAATTAAAATATCTAAAACTAAATTTATTCATTATACTTTAAATTAGTTATATTGTTTTATTATTATTATTATTATTGTTATTATTGTTGGTATCCCGTGACATCTAAATAATTGAGATTAGTTATATTGTTTATTATTATTATTATTATTATTGTTGATATCCCGTGACATCTAAATAATTGAGATGTATAAAAATATTTTAGGTATTTTGTTATATATAAATAATTGATGCTTATGATAGAAGTTTATGGAGTGGTTTTGTATAATAAGTTTCAAAATCAGTTTATAAATTATAAGACATAATAATGAGGAATACTTTTTGTTTTTTGTTTTTTATGCTTAATAAATATAATAAATATGGAGTTAGGGGTTTATTTATAATTATATAATAATTCATTATTATGTAAGTGTAAACCAGTTTGAAATGTTATAGAAAAGAAGATTAAAGGAAGTGATGCATTAAGAAGGTGAAAATAAGTGTATTTCATCTTTTGAATTTTTAAGACCTTTTTTTTGTTGACAGAATGTCATGCAGAGGCAAAGGCATTAATGATTTATTTATGTGGTACAAAATTATATATTACTAAATTTATGTATGAGATTAGTTTATTTTAGGTTTTTATAGTTAAATGCAAAGTTAAGGTTATTTTTTTGTAAAAATGATTTTACTCTTTCTTTTTTCAAAATCCAATAGATAAGGAGGTAATATTTAATAGATTTTTTTAGAGTTTGATTATTTAGGCCTAGGTTTGTTGCCTTCATTCCTATCTTTTGATTTAAATTGTGCTATGAAGGAGGTTTTGTTAATTTTTCTAAGGGAGAGTTAGCATATCACAAAGAAAGGTCGAATGGACAATGCTAGTACTAGCGAGGATGATTTTGGCAATGGTTTTGAGTTGGACCTTTGTCTTCCTTTGTTGTCCTTCTGAAGTATGGAGTGCGACATGTAGTCAAAATAAATGCATCTTTATTAGTATTGCTTGTTAGGGGCTTCAATTATCTTTCATTGATTGGATGGGGGGATTACTCATAATACAAGTCCAAAGTATTATCTGTTGAGTTCCACTGTTGATTCATTAATCAATAACGCACTTGGAGAGCTCTTGCAAATGACTAAGAATGCAACCTCCTTTCTTGTAGCTTCAGTCAAGGATTTGAATTGAATGTTCTAGACTTTTTGGATGCAAAGATGCGGCTTTCCTTAACAAAAAGTAAGAATAAGTAGTAGCGTCCCTTTGTTTCTTCTTTGTTAAGAGTCTTCGAATTGGACTTAAAGTCTACACCCTCCAAGGCATTAGGTAAGTAGGGTTTTACTTAAAGTTGAAAATGGAATTTGAGGTTATGTCAACTCCTTTTCTACCCAATTCACACAAGAGATTCTATAAAGAAATCAGAAAAGACATGAAAGAAAGTGGATATAAATGCGCTTGGACAACAAGACCAATTGTTGCTCACTTAGCAAAGAGAAGTTCACAATTTTGTAGTTTTGTTTTCATATTTTTTGGATATGTCTAAGTCTATTTAGTTCAACAATATGCTCCTATGGTTTATTTTGTATTTATGGTGGAATAACTCACTGGAGGTTTGGGGGTTTTAATTGTGCATATCCATGTTGACCTCTATCTAAGGGGATGCATATCCTTGTAGCTTTATCACAATGGAGGAATGTCTCATTAGGAATTTGTACCTGAGTGGGTAGAATATGAAACTTACCTCTTCATTATTAGCTATGAACCCCTCAACAAGAGCTCCTCTGTTGTTATATAATAGATAAGGTTGTAGACTTGAGACAATACTATAAATTCATAATATTCTTCATCGATAATTTTGATTTCTTTCCCAAAGGCAATATATATGTAGAGCTAAAATGAATCTAAACTTATTAATAATATTAATTCTTGATTTCCATTATTATAACTTTATTTAACTTAAAATTTTGAAGTAATAATCCAAAAAAATTATAATACCAACTTCTTATTTTTTTTGTGAATTGGAGGGATCGACAATAGGATGGGCTCATACTCGTGTGACATGTGGCTAATTTCAACAACTACCACTATAAACTCTAGGCATACCAATGTGACCCCTCACATGGCACACAAGGCTAGTCATGGGTTTGAACCAACAACGTCACAAGTAGTGCCTCAACAATGCACCTTATTGTGAATTGAAGAAGAAAATGAAAGATACAGGGTTATCTTTGATCCACTTATGTGTGCACAAGTCACGAGACCATTTAATATAATCTATTTAGATGCAATTCACTTTCTACTACTACCTCAAAGTGCTTTCAACCACTATACCAAAGTGTGGTATCTTATGATTTCAAGCAAGATGCTCATAAAATTTCAACTTTACCCAAAAGTTAAAAAACCCTTAGTGTTCACAATTAAATCTTATATATATAAATTCTAAATAAAAATAATAACCTAACGATATAGGGCATAGGGCATAATACGATAATGATATACGGCATGAGTAAATAAAATAGATTAAATAAAAATAAAATAATAATAATGAAAATAACAACACTTCATTTTTTCACTTTTTAATTGCACGGGTATGGTGTTCTCTTCGATTCAATATAAATAATATGCGAGATATTATATTATTTTGATTTAAAATATATTTTTATATAAATGAATTTTTTAATTAATAATTAAATTTTAATTTTTTTAATAAATTTTATATTTATATTGTTTGTGGAGGATAGTTTTATTGGTAGTTGTTGTGTTGTCAAGTATTATGTAGATTCAACATTTGTGGGAGACGGAATGCGGAAAACCATGAGCAGGACGAGCTGAGCTAGGGTTTGAAGAAGACTTGTACAAGCTGTGATCACAGTACCAAATCTGGAGGAGGATAGTGCCAGGGCTGCAGAACTTCGCAGAAGAGGGCAGGTTCTGACCCAACAAATGAAAAGTGCGGGGTCCAATGGGACCCCATCTTACAAACAGGCAATGATGCAAAAAGATAAAACCCCACTGGATGGGGTGCAGATCTCGGGATCTGAGAAGACAGGAAAGGAGGAACTGAGAAATAAAGGAAAGCTAAACGAGGATGCCAGAAACTCCCAGACACGAAAATAAATCAATGGCAGCAATAGTTCAGTAGACAGAGACAGGAAAAACCCTTTTCCAGAGCAGATACCACAAGAGAAGGAGCCTGAAGACGAGAGAATAGGTAAAGTGGAAGATCAGAGCTAGAGTGGAACAGAACGGGAAGGAACAACCACGGGCGCTAAAAAGAAGACAATCAAGGGTATTACAAGCCTAAAGCAACTGAAAACCTGCGGGTAATTATCTCAGACCCAGAACTACAGGCTTACCGAGAACACATGGCAGAACACGCAATGATCTGCAAGTTTATGGGTTTCTGGCCAACAGAACGAGCCCTGTGCTTGTGGATCAAGCAACAATGGAAGCCCAAAGGGGATGTAAGGCTCCACCTAGGGGCTAAAGGTTTCTTCACGATGGTTTTCACCAATCTGGATGACAAGGACCAAATCTTCAATGGAGGCCCATATTTTTTCGCCTCAGCAGGTCTATACATGAGACCATGGAAGCCCAACTTTGCGCCAGAACAAGAAACATTCAAACAGGTACCTGTCTGGATCTGCCTGTTCTCTTTACCGATTGACTATTGGAGACATGCGGCACTAGAACAGATAGGCAATAAGTTAGGCACCTTCATCAAAGCTTCAGAGGCAACACTACAAAAGAGGTACACCTCCTGTGCCAGAATCTGTGTTGAGATGGATGTTTCAGGGGCACTTCATGAGGGTCTGTGGTTAGAATATAGGGATGAAGTTTATTTTCAAGCTATAGACTATGAGCAGATCCCATTTCGCTGCAGGAAATGTCATGAACATGGACATCTGTTCAGAGAATGCCCAATGAACAGAACGACGGAGAAACCCAAGGATAATACAGGGGGAAAAAATAAGGAAGCTTTTAATCGACCTCATGTTAGACAGCGAGCCAATAGAAGACAACAAAATAAAGCAAGCACATCTATTAAAAGCATAGGCAATGCATTTGAGGTGTTGGAATCAGAAACGGAACTAGAGGAGACCAATCAAGAGCAAGATCCACTACAAGTCAGCCAGACCATAACGACACCAAGGACACAAGACCCTCATTCCACCCCATCAAATAACATCCCACTAGCTCCAGCACCAACATAGGAACTGGAAGAAGATTCCGAAATGATAACCAGCGAAATGGGTTTAGAGGATATGGATCTTAGCGACATTCTAGAATAGGAAGGAATGGATCTATTGAACATGGTAGAACAATGGAAAAAGAAAGGCATAGAACACATACCTGAGGAGGAGGTGAACACAGTAAATACACTACTCCTAGCAAGACAAGAAGCAGAGATGGACATGCAGAAAAGAAGCCATGGAACAGCTAAGGGTCTAGGGGTGAAAGCTCAAGGGCTGCATCAAACCACAACCAATCCAAAGCACCAGAAAAAACGAGGTAGAAGGACAAACAATGAAGCATTACAAGAGCTCGATCAGATCCTCCTTAACTCAGGTAAGATGAAAGCCCTAGAGGCTTTCACACTTATTTCCTAAATAATCTGTCAATTATGAAAGTACTTTCATGGAATGCTAGAGGGCTAAACAGCCTAAAGAAACAACGTTTATTAAAGAAAAAAGTCAAAAATGAACAACCTGATATGATTTTTTTGCAAGAAACCAAATGTTCCAGCAAAATAATGAATATCATAAGTAAAAAATTGGGAAAAAGAATGGACTGCATAGAGGTAGAAAGCAGTGGAATGGAAGGTGGCTTAGCTACTCTTTGGAATCCTCAGGTCCTCCAGCTTATTTCTGCAGAAGCTTCAAGATCTTCCATTTCCATAGAAATCCAAATTGTGGGGAATCTAGACACCTATCTCTGCACTAATGTTTATAGCCCTCAGAAACTAGAGGAAAAATTGATAATGCTTAGAAGTCTCTCCAACTTGCAACATAGATATCCCCTCGCAAAAACGATCTATGGAGGAGATTTTAATATGATCACTTCGCTCTCAGAAAAAAAGGAGGTATCAGAATGCTCAATCGGGATGCAGAAGCTTTCAAGGATTTTATCAAATCAGCAAAGCTTGTAGACATCTTCCCCAAGAGCGGTGCATTCACCTGGAACAACAAAAGGGGAGGGGATAGGCAAATTGCCTCTAGACTGGATAGGTTCTTAGTAACAGAAAACATCCTTTTGGAAGGGATTACTATGGATTCGGACATTCTACCAAGTGGAGGTTCAGATCATTGGCCTATAATTATGAATGCGGCCATCCTCGGTACCCCAAGGAATAAACCCTTCAGATTTGAAAAGTTTTGGCTTAGTCATCCAGAGTTTATCTCAAAAATAAAACAATGGTGGAGCGAGCCGATTGGTATAAGGGGAACCAAGATGTACAATCTCCAAGCCAAGCTCAAACATATCAAAACCAGATTAAAATCTTGGAATCAGGAGGTCTTTGATAACATATTTAAAGAGAAGAAGATTCTGAAGATCTCGTTTACCAATCCTCCTTCAAGTTTTCTAGTAAACTGCTCTCAGGGGACACAAAGGCCACATTTCTTTTCAGCGAGACAACATTATTTTTATGCACAGGGGATACATAAACTAGGTATGATTAACATACAGTTCAAGCATCCTACAATGTTTATGCAACTTCATTCACAATCAAGTGAGTATACTGTTGTTTCATCCATACCATCATATTTTTGTAATTGAGTGTCATCTAATGGATGTTTATTGGAATCACTTGCTTGTTTTCCTTTTCAAATGCATAAGTTGTGCATTCTATGAATGGTATGTATAACCATGGTTGTAGATGCACGAGTAGCTCCAGGTACAGTAGCAGGGGAAGCAAGGGTTATGGAGCCTGAATCAAGAACTGAGAATCATAATCATAATAATTCGTTCAAAAACCTCATGCAAAATTTGGTTGTGAGTCGGGTATTTAAGAAAAGCTCCATCTATTCTTTCCCGGTAATGTTTTGCAGCTAGCAATTCCTGCTCTCTGATTCCTGTTTCCATACCTCAATGTGTTCAACATTTAGAAATTTTGGATGCAAATGTATCAGAACTGACTACGTAAAATCTAAATTTTTTGAAATGAATTGGGGTATCTAAGTTCCCCAATATTGATGTGGAAAGGCTTACCTTTTCTATCGATGGGCATCAAGCTCTTACAACGGCCGGGTATCATTGGGAGCTGAATGAATATGAGACTGACAATTGCAACCCATCTCAAGCTGTTCACCATATCTTACGTTGTATTCCAAAATTATGTTGTTTAGCTAAAGGAGAAAGAATGTAGATAAGCTAATTCGATTTGATGATATTGATAAACTAAGTTTCGAAACGCTAAATCATAGCAAAAGGAGAAAGCCTGCCGCTTTAAATAACAAATTTGGAATTCAGATCGTCAAAAACGGCATGGAAATGAATGATTTAATTAAGCTATGTACATAAATCAACCAAAAAAAAAAAAAAAAAAAAACAGATCATGTCTTCACCCATGTAAATAAACAAATCGAAAGAATTTTTCAATGCATAAAATGGTTTTTTAAAGTCTATGTAACAACCTTCAACGGTCACCATTAAATCGGAAATGTCATCAAACTAATCTTATTTAACATTATTCAAATTTCTGGGTGAATGGTGAGGATATGAAAAAGCAAAAGCAGTAAATGTACAACGCACATTTAACACTGGCCATATAATGTCAGCATTAGTTTCATTAACAAGTAGCATTTACCAGCACTAGCAAGTAGCAAACAAATAAACGATGATAGCACGTAGCAAACAAATAAACGATGATAACCTATGCTTTTTTCTCCGCTTTTGCCTCCCCGCCTCGGGAAGAGGCCAAATAAGAAAGCAAATCAATATGCGCTTAGAAACTTTGATTATACTTGATCAGCCGGGACAAAAAAACAACTCAACTAATACTTGTCTCCGATTATCGATTACTATAGTCCCAACTGGGCCTACGACAGAGACTAATAAAGTCATTTTAAGAAAAGAGGGAGATATAATCCTTGATGGTAAGGTTTACCATTAACCCGTACCTTGAATCAATGAAGGATAAACCATGTAGATTACGATTACGAGGGCACATGTAATGATGGTGGATCACATGACATTAGGTATAATGTGAAGTGACTTGTACCTCCTTGTCGCATGCTTCAACTAATATCCTTGAATGTTTTTGAATCTAGGCATCATATTTAGCATAAGCGTTGTCGGATTATGGCGTTATGGTTGGGATTTTCTATATGGCGTTCCAAGTTTATAAGCTAGAGGTTTTGATGGGTGGTTTTTGGTTTTGGTGCTTGGATGGTTGTATGGATTCTCCTCCATTTTTGTTTTTTTGGTAAATGGATGGCACCTTCATATTCTCTCTCTTTTTTATTTTCCTTGAAACTTGGAAGGTTTACAATTGGTTCTTGGTACTAGTTTCCAAGACTATGACCTTTCTTTTCTATTAGGGGACTTGGTTATAATTTTAGAAGACACTTGGTTATAATTTTAGAAGACACTGTGTATTATTCTAGTGATTATGGTACTCCTAGAGACTTCTTATTTAATTTAGACCACTCAATAATTAAAATCGAAGTTTTTAGTATTAAATATACTAGATAGATGTTGTTGTGTTTTAGGTGGTATTTTTCTACAAAGATTTTTTTTCCAAGGTACATGGAATGTTATTTTTTGTCTAACTTTTGTAACTTTTGTCTCATTATGTGATTGTTATTTTCATGACATTTTGTTTATTATTATTCTTGTGACATTTTGTTTATTATTATTGGGTATAGAGAGATTCATTATTTCTTCTTTGGCTTAGTAGTTTTAGTATTTTTGTTTATTTTGTTTTGTTAGGTGAGTTGCAACTTTTTTCTTTCCAATTGGATTATGAGTTTTAAGAGACTATGTGAGTATTGAAGGGGCATGAGGATACAATTGAAGGAAATCGAAGTTCAATTCACATAACCATGAAGAGAATTCATGTATAGGATAACAATGTAGCTTCCTAGATTGAAACCATTATGGGGACATTAGTGCAACGTAAATGTCAAATAAACACACTTGAGGCAGAATGTGCACCAATTTAGAATATGGTAGTAAACTTGTCAAAAGGTGAGAAGTCCAAAACTTCCAACCAAATTCTATTAGTGAATTCAAATATGGGATACTCATGGAAGAAAATACAATGCACTGATTTGACCATGTAGTTGTTGGACTCAACCAAAGAACAACAATTGAAACCATTAGTAGACACGTCTTCTACTAAGTTTACATGTTTTATAAAGTAATTATGATTTTATGCCTTTTTAGAAGTCATACTATTAGGTACTTTTGGAAAATGTTGTATATGAAGTTGCTCATGTTGTGTACCTATATGTTGGAACTAAACTCTATTTTGGTTTGTCGCTTTTTTAATTTAAAGTACAAGATTTAATGTACTTCTAGTGAGCTACGCTACAATTTTTACTTAATATAATATCTCCCAATTATGGCTAAAAAAATAAATAAATTGTATTTCTATGATAGTGTGATGGATATTAGTTTGAACCTTCGACAATTTTTTTATATTTATATTTATTATAAAGTTTTATTAAAAATATTTATTTTGTAATATTTTTCTTTTTGAAACTTTATAAGGAAATTCAAGGAATGCTTTCCGAAATTTGTAGATAACATCCTTAATAGATATGCTGATATAAATTAATATGCCTAATTCAATGAAATTTGAGCCAAACACTTATTAACACAAAACTAATTAAGCTCATAGGGTTAGCTCAGTTGGTCAAGTTCCTATAGTTGAAGCACCTCTGATATTGAGAGGTCACGGGTTCAATTTTCTCGACAATCCTAGGGTCAGGCTCTTTAGTTGAAATGACAATGAGTGATCATTTCGGGTAGATCTGCGTGGTACAATTATTACATGGATGTAGTGGTTAGAGAGAGAGGGGGGTGTGAAATGACCATTTTCAAGGTATGATTTCTAGTTAAGTTTAACCAAAATCTAGCAAAGATTTTTGAAAACTTGAGTTGAAATTGTTTAATCTATCAAATTTGAGTGCCCCATAGTTTTTTTAAAAATGTTAAATCCATTTATGCATTCAAAAATGTATTAAATAACAATTAAATCACAATCTTGCTTAAAATTGTATTACCAAATTTCTATAAAAATAATTATTTCATTTATAAATTATATATATAATAATTAAATTTATAATTATTATAATAATCCATTATAATATAATAATTAAATTTATAATTATTATAATAATCCATTATAATAATCCTCAGAATAATTTATATATAAAAGTATATCATCAACTATTCAAAATTATAATTATTGTTGTAGTACACATGTTTCCCAACAAAGTACTGCGTTAAACCAATGAATAAACTAAACTAATAATCAAAGTTGGATGGTAAAGCAAAGCATGATGTATGTATAATAGCTTTATGATTTTCCCCTATCTATGGAAAAAAAAACTTTGGTAAGAATTATCTATGGCTGATAATGATTTCTTAGGTCACGATTATGATAGTGTCACCAAATGTTCATATAAATTTGGAAAAAATAATTGTCTAGGTTTTCTTCCTTTATTAAGTCAAGCTTTACTATATTTGCGAGACCTTTAAGGAGGGGCAATTTTAGTGAAGTTTGAGAAGGTTGAATTTTAATTTTTCACTTTAATAGATTGCTCGTTTTTGTTTGGTAAAGGTTAAAAATTAGAATTTTCTTTTTATTTAAATAAGTTTATTTATTATTAATGGGATTTATTTTTGTGATCGGGAGAAACATATTATTTTTTGACTTAAGTTAAATTCTTATATGTGATATGTCAAATTTATAATAAGTATTTTCGGTAATGATTTTGAGTTTCGTTATTTGAGCAATATTTGTTAATAATTTTGAGCAATATTTGTTAATAATTTTATTCACTTAATTAGTTTGTTTAGTAAATCAATACAGTGGAGTTTAATCATCTTTATACATTATGATTACTTTAAATTTAAGATTAGAGTAGGCAAATCAATTATGTTTCATGGTTTTAAGGGTTAATATATCTGGTCATGAGCTATACATGAGATTTCTCCACAACTTTGGGTTGGTCACGGGTTTTGAGCATGAAAAGACTTACACATCTTAATATGAGCAATACATCATTGATATGTTTTGACCACAATAAATCTTTTTAAAAACGAAATGTTTTTAAGGCTGTTGAGAAATCAAAGACAACTAGATTAAGGCGATTTCTCTTACTTTGATAACTGCTTGTGATGTTCTTTTCATTAACTTGATGTACTTTGTAGTTAGCGTTAGGGAAAAAAACTCTCCTCTTGAGATGAAAACCCACAAGAATTATTCTCTTCTTATAGAATATTCAAAATGACGAATTCCAAGACCTAAGATCCTTGACAAATATCCCTCCAAAACCAAGTCAACTTATTCTTTGATGAGCCTTCTCTTCAACAAAGTTAACCCAAATCAACCTAGTTTCACACTTCATATTTCGGCCTTTGCTTCAGACTTCGGTCACTACTTCAGGTCTATAATTTTTAGCCTCCACTGCAAAAACCCTAACTCGCACGTGTGGGAAAATATGGTGAGACTTTCTTCTTTCTTCTTCGCTAAGATTGTTTCTTCCTTCTTGGCAATTCAACTTGGACACTTGATCTTTATGACACCAAAATTCAACTTCTCTAGAGGCTTGAAATTTCGAATTTGTAGCTGCAATATGTGCCCTAAAATCTTCACACGTGCGGAATTATGTAACCCAAAACAAAATTCGAAAACTTCGACTTTCTCTTCCTTATATTATCTTCTTCTTCGCTCCTTCTAGGTCTCTTTTTTCTTCCTTGTGAGGTCGAGTTGTCTTTCATGCGGCCGACATGTATTCTATAGGCCAACTTCTCTTCTTGCTGGCCGACTTGGCCTTGGAGGGAGACTTTTAACTTACAATAAATTTCTTTGACTTGATACATGATGCTCGATATGGCCTTTTACATATTACAATGACTCAATTGACTCCTTGAATCTATGAAAAACCCTAGAAACACTCAATGGGTGCTTGAGCTACAAATAAATTGACCTTGAGCATGAAACTCATGCTACAAAAATATTCATAGTAATATTTTTCTTTATTTTTACAATATACAAGAATCAAGAGTACATTTCATATTTATGAAAACCGAACCTAGTTACATACTTCAACAAAGGCCGCTCCTCCAAGTGTAATTACCTATAAAATTGGAGGACAAAGCCTTGAAAGTTACATTTTTCACTTTTGAAAGGCCCTAGTGACAAAAAAAACTTCCAGGACCTAAGCCAAGGCATAAGACTTTAATTGTGGGTTCTGTAGGCTAAATACTTCCTACAACAATCCATAGTAGATTGGATTAGAAAACAAAATAAAAACTTCTAAAAAAGGCACAATTGTTTGAAAATAAATCCTGAATGCCTTTTCTCTCACTAGAAAATTGCTAATTTCGAAAGTTGGCAATGGTAGTCAAGTCCTTCCTCGTAAGATCCATGGATCTAAAGTGAAAATAACCGCATTTTGCTAGATCCTTCAATGCACTCCCTAATAGAAGGGGCCTTTTCTATTTAAATCAAGAAGTATGGTTAGGAAATCTTATCTCTAGGTAGGGGCAATGGATGACTTGGCAATAAATAGGCGTAATGGAACACCTGGATTCCATATGGTCTAGCTACATTTTAGCTCTACTAAATTCTTTCATTAGATTATTAGATGAGGATGATCAAATTATTTGGTCCCCCAATCCATCGAGATGGTATAGTCTAAAGTTAGGATAACAAATCTCAGTATTGGACAATAGAGGGACCCCTCCCCCTTGGTGGGTTCATAAGTTATGGAGAATAAAATGCCCTACAAAGGTAAAGTTTTTTTATGTGGCTTCTCCTTCTAGACAAATCTCCCACTTGGGATCATCTTTAATGAAGAAAATTTAGAGGGTCTGGTTGATGCAATTTATGCAAAAATGAATGCCAAACAATCCATCATATTTTTCTAGATTATTCTTTTTCAAGACTAGTTTTCACATAAATCAATATCCAGTGAAAAGGAAAAAAAAAATTGTGGGTAGGCACCATAATTAAGGATGCTTCAAAAACTTGATTTTTGGATCCCAATGTAAAAATGCTATATGATCTTCCCTTGATAATGGTTTGGGATAATTGGTTGGCTTAGAATAGGGTATTGTTTGAAGACTCCTACCCTTCTCCTTCTATTTGTTTTACGTAGAGAGACTAGTTGTTCCTAAGGCTTACCCAAGCCCACAATCCTCAATAAACAATAAGTTGCAACTATCTTTCCCTATACAAAAGGACCCCAAGGGGCCTTCTTTGATGGAGTTGCATAGGGGCACTCATCTTTGGGGCGACGTTGGGGGGGTTATTTTCTTATAAGAAGAAGTCTCTATCTCTTTCTTAATGGGAGTTAGAAATGCAACCAATAGTTAGTGAATTGATGGCCCTATTCCTTACCCTTTTTTTAACTAGAGAAAAAGGAATTTAAAAGCTATGCATCTATGGTGACACTATCCTTACAATCAATTGGATTACAAGAGTGTACACTATGTAAAACAATTCACTTATTTCAATTTTCAAGAAATCAAGAGAGTTGCATGTTTCTTCTCTTATATTTTATCACTTGTGAATACAAGGAGCAAAACCACGAAGCAAACAAGCTCTCCAACACTAGCGTGGACATGGGTTGGGGACATGGAAAAATTCCCAAACTTCCCAAATTGGTAGCATCAAATATTTTTACTCATCTTGGCTCAAAGTGCTATTGACTCATCTAGATGGACGATTTCTCTCTCTCTCTCTCTCTCTCTCTCTCTCTCTATATATATATATATATATATATATATATATATTACCCTTACAGTAGAAGGTACTTTTATAGACTCATTTGTTTGTCATTATACTTAATTATGTAAA
The DNA here is from genome assembly GCA_031772625.1 of Pinus tabuliformis. Taxonomy (NCBI): domain Eukaryota; kingdom Viridiplantae; phylum Streptophyta; class Pinopsida; order Pinales; family Pinaceae; genus Pinus; species Pinus tabuliformis. Next base: position 1,740,440,708 of record CM062819.1, on the reverse strand, counting down.
TAGTTCTTAGAGTGACATTTGTATATCCAATAGCTCTGTTTTTTAGACTCATTTCGAAGACATTTCAAACACTTGATGAATATGCTGTCCTCTATAGATGATTTATACCTTTTTGTAATTATCTCAGATCCCCATTTTCACCCTAACATCTAAACATAGAATGCTCGGGAATGCTACAAGCATTTACATATGTAATTTGTGCCTACAATAAATTACTAGTTTTTTATTTAGAAGCAATCCCTTAACACCTTGACCTCTTGCTCCCCCTTTACTATTCTCCTTCCATTTTACTTGCTCTTAAGTTGTCTTAGCTCAATGGGATTTTGGTCCCTTATGAAATCTAAGGATTCACGCCTCACTCCCTCTTCCTTGGCCTCACACTCTTCTCTCTGTCTTTTTAGTCATTCCCCTGTCTAGTTCTGGCCTTTCCTTGAGCTTTATGTTTCCGTATTCATTTCCCCTATTGGCCAGTCATCTCACTCTTGGTGGAAATACCCTAATGTAGAGCATGCCATTAGAACAAAAACAAGTTTAGAAATATCAATTACATCAATGAATTAAATATTTTCTTCCAGTAAAAAATATTAGTCAACCAATTGTTAGGATCACAACTTGATCCCACTAGCCAACATGACAATTTAGCATGGAGCTTTGAGATTTTAAATAGGCTATATTAAACATGAATACCATGACAAAACCATGGGTACCCATATAAGGAGTTGGAAAACCATTGGTAACTTGACCGAGTTAAGTTTATGTGATCCACCCTAACACCAATACTATTAATTTTAAAATAAATTATCACATGACCTATTAACCTATCTCTTTATCACAATTTATCGATTAATATTTAAATAATTTACCATGTAAATGAAGTAAAAAAATCCTCACTTTCCAACATTAAACCTAATCCTTTCATATATATATATATATATATATATATATATATATTCATTCCAATTAAAGATTAATAACTAAAAATTTAATAACATAATGATATGTAATATGGGTACTAAAATACATTAAATAAAAAATAATAATACTTAATTTTTTAATTGTAATCCCCTAAAATGTGTGATATTATGTATTTTAATTAAAAAATATTTTCTTTTATATAAATAAATTTTCTTTATTAAAAAATGTATATTTTTAATAATATTTTTACACCGAAGGTGTTTCTTCTTGAATCGGTTCACTGCCCACTGTCGTCTACCCTTTTGGTTTCCACCGTTGATTCGAGAAAACAAGTGTCACTATTTCCACCATCGGATTTGTAAAGAACGTTGCCGCACACTGTTGACCATACTCTGTCAGTGTTCATGAATTTCCCTTTGGCTTGTGCGCACCGTGCAGGACAAGTAAAGGTTTCTGTCCACAATTGGCAGCTCCTGGTCATCATCCAGCACTTGCCGACAGTAACTTGTTGAGGTTGCGAAGAAAATGGTGGACACGGTGATGTGGTTTGGCTTCATTCCAGTTGATTGCATTTTTTAAAAGAGTTCAAGGGCTTCCTTGTAGAGCCCATGTTACACATATCCTGCAAGAATGGTATTTATGAGACCAAATTCGGTTGGGAAATATTACTAAAGACCTTGCACGCATTGTCTGCCCTGTTCTATAGCTGCACATGCTCCGAGGACGCTCGTAAAGGTGTATTGGTTTGGCTTCACGCCTGTGGGTTGCATTTCACAGAAGAGCTTCACAACCTCTTCACTATCTTCCTGAGAATATCCTGCAATCATCCGTGTCCATAGGACAACATCTCGTAAACAGATTTTATTAAATACACAACGTGCATTTTTTATACACTCACATTTTAAATACATGTCAACAAGCACACTCCCCACAAAGATGTCTAATGCAATCCAGTTTTAAGTATATAATATTGTATTCCATTAAACAAAATTCTTATAAAAAGTAGCAATACCAAAGATATATTCTATAAACTGCAGTGCAAACATGAGACACATATATAAAGAATATAAAGATATATTCTATAAACTGCAGTGCAAACATGAGACACTTATATAAAGAATATAGACTACATAGATACATATCACATTAGGCAACGCAGAGCTCTCTAGTCACAGTGAGAACATGGATGTGTGGAGTTATACTTGAGGCTTGATATTTGCTAGCTCAAAAATAAAATACATAAAAAACTAAAATACTTGGAAAGCAATACAAAACAAAGAATATAAATCCTGGAGGAATCAAATTGGTGAGGATTTAGGAATTTGTCCTTGAGTTTGAACAAAGGTGCCAACCAACAATCGCAGGTTTCCTTAATTAAGGGAAAAAATATAATCTATTTTTAATAGATAACTCGAAAATTTGTTGGGTGTGGCTTTCTTTTTATTTACATGGTGATATTCAAGGTAAACTGGATTATATATAAACTTAAAATTTGTAAAAACAAAATTGGATATAGTTACCAATATATTCATTGAAAATTCAAAATATTATTTTTTAAATTATATTTATTGAAATTCAATAAATTAATTTTAAATAGAAAAAAGTAAAAGCTTTCAATTTTTTAATTAATACTCAATAACAAATTTATATATTAAAATATATATTTTTAACTTACTGTTATAATTATCTAAGATATTCCCTCCTAATATATTCACGCAAATAGAGTATTTATAAATTCCATTTGTCAACATGTTATTTGATTTTCATTATTATTCATGAGAGTAAACTTCATATGTTTTGGACAAATTAAAATGCCTTTCAATGTTTTGTTACCATGGGGTTTTCCACTTTTTCTAGCCAATTTGTTAGTTAATTTTATTAATTTTAAATTTTTATGGATGCTTGGAGTTAGCCCTTGATATTTTCTAGCTCAAAAAAATATACAAAAAAAATACATAAAAAACTAAAATACTTGGCAAGCAATACAAAACAAAGAATATAAATTACTAAGTCATAACTTGATATGTTTAGTCCAATATGATAATGTTAACTAATTTTTCAAATACTTGTGGGAATGCATGACCAGATATTAAGAATGTATTGTTTTTGGTTATTGTAAAATGTATTCTCGTTCAGACCATGGGATCCACATTTCCCTGAAATCATTTGAGAATTTTCTGATTCAATGGAATTTCTTTAGACTAGGGATTCACATTTCCCTGAAATCATTTGAGCATTTTCTGATTTAATGGAATTTCTTTTAAGGCAATCGAATGGAATATAACAAAAAAATAAAGAGAACCATTAGTATCTTAGATCATGGTAGGTGTTGTACATTTTGAGGTCCACCTTTCTGAGATAAGGGGCTCCATCCATGCTCACTTTCACATACATAGCGCTATCAGAAGACCCATTTACGGTAGGTGTTGAATTAGCAACCAAAGTGTTTTTCTTGATATATTCAATAATAAGAGTTTCACTTGAATACAGGGGCAAAGCTTATCCATGCTTTTGATTAGCAATTCTCAGGTTAGAGCTAAGGTTCACGATGTTGCAATTTAAATATAATCATTTATCTCTTTGTTTTAAGAATTACAAGGAAATGATGAACTATTTTGTTTTTAAGATAGTAGCAACATGCATACCTTGAAAAAAGGTCATTGAAACTAGGGATTTGAAAATGGTTCTTGTAGTAGATATGAATTACAAACACGATATAAGACATAATGTTGAAAAAAAATATTGAGATAAATGGAGATAAACCATAGTAGAGATGAGGTTGCAACATATACTAAAGAGAAGTGCAAGACATAATGTTAAAAAAAATTATTGAGATAAATGGAGATAAACCATAGTAGAGATGAGGTTGCAACATATACTAAAGAGAAGTGCACAAAAAATAGAAAATGTTGTAATGATGAAGGAATGATGTTGGCCTTTGTGGTTAAAATGTCTAGTAGCAAATATTTGGGGCACTACATTCCCAATTTTTAAATTTGGGACTACAATTACACGCACAATTCACATATTTTGGTGATATTTCATTAACCACAAAACTTGCTACTTCAAACACAACGATGAAAGACAAATCTTCCCAAATCTTGCCCAGATGATGTTCCTGAATTTTCTATACCTTCGGTGTATCTTTGCACCTTTAGGGACAATTGCTAGTAATATTTATTTTAGATACATTATTGAAAAGACGATTCTCGTCTAATACGTGTTAAAAAATTATTGGTCAACCAATGCAATTAATTTTTAAAGAGCATATCACACGATCCCTTCATTTATCCCTTATCATTAATTTTTAAATAGCTTACCATGTGATCTTTTCACCTACACCTTTATCACAATTCACATATGTAAACCCTTCAAAATTCAGGGCGGAAATTGTGTACTTCGTTTGGGAATTGAGCCGGCGACCACTATCACTGGTGCTCTGCGGCTTGTTGTCCTAGAAGAAACCTAACCATGGCAAGAAACAAGAAAGCAGAACTGAATAGGCCAACGGGCCAGGTAGAATAAATAAAATCCGTTGTGTCCAAAGGGTTAAAACATCAGCGCCTCAGAAACAACCAAGCCGGCCTCTAACACCATCAGCGCCCACAGATTCGAAGGTCCAGGGTCAGATCCGTGAGTGTGAATTCCACTCTTTAACCTAATCCGAGGTCGCGGGTTCCATTTTGCGTCAGGGAAAGTTTTTATTTCAACCTCTGCGATATATACCCTTAGGTCCAGGGTCAGATCCGTGAGTGTGAATTCCAGTCTCTAACCTAATCAGAGGTCACGGGTTCCATTCTGCATCAGGGAAAGTTTTTATTTCAACCTATGCGATATACCCTTTCACTAGATTAACAATAGCTGTCTGAGCCCCCAAATTCTGGTGCAAACGATCAAATCTTCTATATACCGTTGTTCTTCTTTCCTTTGTTTTTTTCTCTTTAAAAGATTCCTTTTTTTTTTTGTCTTCCCGTATCCTGATTTCATTAACGAGGGTCTGATTCAGTTCGGCCTGGTGTCATTATTGAAGGTGTACCTTACCCTACCCTCCATGACTTTGTGTATTGGGGTTAAATAAAGCAGGGGAATTTGTGTTTATTTTCGAAGTAAAATGTTAAAAGGTTGTTTTACTCTTAATTTATGATAGGTGATGGTAATAAATATAGGTGGAGGCACCTATCCTACGAGGAGGAAAAGTATTGATTAATATTCAAGATATTATCTATATAAATATATATAATTTTGTTTTAATGGGTAGTTTGAGTGGGTTATATAATTAAGAATATGTCCATCTTAACAGGTCACAAGTTCAAATTTATTTTTAATAGTCAAATTGCAATGTGGAGGCGGGGTTTTTTATTTCACAAATAAAAAGGTCACAATTCATACACCAATTTGGAGACATACATTTTAAAGAATAAACATGTATGAAAGATACATCTAACTTCACTATTACTTAGAGAAAAGTATTCAATGGGAAGCAAAGACTTAGTATTTATTATTAGGTATTATTGTATAATGACAAAAGTGTCCAATAATTAAGATGATAATAGGCATCCTCATAGTATTCCATATCTCTTTATCCTTCTCTACCTATATCTTGCTTTAATATTGAAATGGCAGTATCATTTATCAAGATCTCCCTTACATACCATGTTGTGAATCTAGTTGTATTCCTCAAGGGTATTGGTTTAAATATTGTTTCAAAATATTCTAGTATTTGGTCCTAAATCTTCATTACTTCAACACTCCCATTCACATACTTAGAGAACATGCTAATGTGCTTTATATAGTAATAATAACATATTTCAACTTAAAATAAACATTTCTTTTCGACCCTTTGAACTATAAAATCTCTCAACTTAAAATAAATATTTCTTTTCCACCCTTTAAATTATAAAATCTCTCAACTTAAAATAAATATTTCTTTCCCACCCTTCAAATTATTAAATTTCTCTACTTTCTTCCATCATAAAATAATCTAAAACAAAAAAATGACAAGTGCCTTTGTAGTGGCAAATGTCCCTACTGAACATGGATTGTAAGTTTAGAAGTCAAAGTTAATATTAATATTGATTAATTTGTGGTGGTAACAATACATCATGTGTCATAGACCAACCCATATTTGGATGTTATACACTGCAATAACATGACTACTTCAATAGATGTGATCCCTAGCTATGATATTACCTCTGCCATGTTGGTTTGGTTTATTGATGACTCTTTAATCCCTATAGAGATTGTTTTCAGTTGAATAAGATCTCCCTATACAAGTAGGAGGAAGACATCCCCTTTACAAGGAGTTGCTTGCCGGGATCAACATGTACAATGATGGAAAAGGTCGCAGAGAAGGGCGGTGCTGCTGCTACTGTCATCAAAGGCATAAGAAGATAATTCAGAGATGATTAGTTTCTATTCACCTTGGCACAAGATTTCATGGCTTATGTCCATTACCGGCTTGAAATCTGACTTCCTAACTTGTAAACTTGTAATGCATTTTGTTTCACATTCTTGTATGGTAACTACTAATAACTTTTTAGTACTTAAATGTAGCTATTTTATATATTTGATTATATGTAACTAAGTTATTACTTGAAATCTATGCATTTTTTATGGCCAATTTTTCAATCATCTGATAAAAAAATTCTTACAGAAAAAACCATCAACATTTTTAATGGAAAAACCACAACAAAACTTGTATATGGTTGTAAATTTTAAGCACCCGCCGTACTAATCCCTAGGCAAGATGACATTATAGATGTTAGTACAACAAAGAAACATCAAAAACTCATAAATCCATTTGATTCAAACATTTATCAAATATACTTTCAATAGATTATAAAAATGAATTATAGGCAATAAAGATAAAAACATTGTGATAGAAATGACTTACCTAAAAAGTGGCAATATAACTTTGTTGCCACATGAAAATGTAGGGACATCCAAAATTATCACCAAACTAGGTTGATTCAAGGCCACTGTTTAGTGATTTAGGGAAGTAAAAGTGGTATTACTAGAAATGTGATTTCAATCGATGGGTTTCTTTGGTTCTAACGTTGTTTTGTTAGTTGTTCATCATTCTTTCTTTTATCATATTTTCATCTTATTAATCACAAACCATCATCTCACAACCATTTCACAACTTCATGACCATTATAGACTTTCACAATGCCTTGATAGCCTAAAAGTATGTTTATGCGGAAACATAACTAAGACGATAGATAGTAAGTATACTGGATAAATCAACTAGATAATTCTATTAATTTCGTTGTATTGTAATATAGCCATCTTGTACATGTAATTTTACAAAATGTTCCCAGATTTGTAACTGAAAAATCTTAGTGGATGAAAAAAGACATTATTCACAATATAACACATCCTTCTGCATGGAACAATAAGCATTTTGAAACTCCATTGGAATCTTTTAAGGATTTGCAGTAACACGAGTGACATATATCAAGGATAACGCTCATGTTTCTAGGCTTGTTTCTTGAGGAAGAAGGTCATTTTTTTATGAGACCTATGGGATTTAGTGGTGCATCCCAGAAGCATTGGCACACTCTAATGCACTAGCTAGCTTTGTTTCCTTATATTGACCAACTATCACTAAGCTTGTTGGGCTCATTTCTCAGGTGGATATGTCAAAGATGAATATTGTAATGCGACGACCATTTTCAAATCATTGTGGGTGGAGTTTTCTTTGCCCCTTCAACAATATCATTGATAAAAAATGCATTAACATGGCACTATTTGAAATTTAATTTATGAAAATTGACATTCAAACAAACTTAGATTAAACAATTAGTAATAGCAAGTTGTGAATCTATTAATTTTCATTTTTTCCACAAAGTCGAAAGAATCATTAAAATAACAATTTATTTCAATTTGTTGATTAATTATTTACAAATACATTAACGTTATCTTTATATGATTCTTTACTTCATATTAATTAAAACATTTAAACTATCAATTTACTAAACATTAAAATTTAATAATCAAAGTCCACAATACATATTAAACCATGAAATAAATTAACCTAATGTATTAGAAATACATTTGAATAAATAATATAGAACAAATTTACATTGTGGCCTCTTTAGACTACTCTTATATATATAATAATAATAATAATAATAATAATAATAATAATAATAATAACGTGAAACAAAGTAATAAAAAGTTCAAATATTTAAGGATTAAATGATAGGGATAGAAGCAAGGATGGAGGGGCTTTGAAGGAAAGCCTGGGGAAAAGTAGAATAAGGATTAAGGTTTGAAATGGATAAAGATTAAGGAACTGAATTTGAAAGGGACCTTTCTAGGATGGAGGGGTCGGAAGGAAAGAGGGGTATAGGGGAGGGAAGAGGAGAGCAAATTTAAGAGAAAGGATATAGGAAGAGGGAAAGGAAAAGGAAAAGGTTAAAAGGGGGGGAGGGGTATTAGATGGCAAGAAAACTAGATAAAGGGAAGAAATCAATGAGTGAGTTGATGGATGATCGTCTTCCAGGATTGGCTTAGCCTATATCCAAGACCCCTATTGAAGTTATTGGGGTGCATCTCTATCTTGAGAGCTTCTCGAATGATTTAAAAGTTATAAAAAGAGACATATGTTATAATTTTAGATTGATCAAAGCAAATAAGGTGCTTGGAATTAACAGAGTTCTCAATGATGGTAAACTTTTACCCCAGATGATGGTTACTATCCACTACATGTTCTTTAAGGCGGGATTTGAAGGGGTGGTCAGTCCGGCCATTGTAAGACTTTCCACAAGAACAAGGAATCTGGTAGACTCCTAATCCTAGCATGGGGTTAGACTTATCTTTGGCTGACTGAAATATCTACTTGATGGTTTTATGGGGTTTAAATATGGTTTCGATGTTCCTTTTCTCCAAGACATTTTCAATAATATCCATGGTTCCTTTTATGTATGGGAGAGAGACTTGGCCACGAGGAGGAGAGGAACCAAAATGGTTGGACTTAGGGTTAGAGGTGACTTGAAAGACTTTGTTAATATGAGAGGAGGTGTAGCCATTGGCTTTGAATGTCTGGCTAACTTTGCTTTCAAAATTTTTACCTCTTCTAGCACAATGACATTTAGTTCCATATTCTCCCTCATTTCTAGATTCATTATCATTGTCAATAGATATGATTGAAGAATACCTTGCTACTGGAGAAAAGGTATCATTGTAATAAATTCCCTCCACCTGAGAGAATCCTCTAGCCACAAATCTGGCCTTGTGTTTCTCCACATTCCCATCTGCTGCTTGCTTTACTTTGTAAAGCCATCTGGAACTCACCACTGACTTGTCTGTTGGTCTTGGGACGACTTCCCAAACATTATTTCTGATAAAGGTGTCATACTTTTCAACCATGGCATCAACCCATACTAGTTGCTGCACTGCTTCCTCGAATGGGGATGGCTCAATCTGTACACTTTGGCTCATCAGAGCCATGTAGCTAGTGTACCAATCTGGTGACCTTGTTTGCCCATGCTGTGATGTGGGTGCACCCACATTCTCTCTAGCATCATGCATCAACCTATCAACCTCTCTAGTACGCTTCCTTACATCTCTGGAAGTCTCTGCATGAGTGGGTGCTTCCACTTTCTACTCCTCTGCATGTGGCTGCTCCACATCATCCCGAGGTTCCTCCTTTGAAGCTAAAAGCTCCTCATCTACATGTAATTGAAGCTCCCTCTCAAGGGAACATCACATGCCCTTCTCTTCATCAAACTTCACATCTCTACGAACAACTATGATCCTGTTGGATGGCAAGTACACCCAATAGTTGTTATATGTATCAGTGTACCCCAGAAATATGCCCAACTCAGCTGTTAGCTCTAGCTTTACCATTGCATCCTTGGTAACATGACAATAAACTGATGAACCAAATATCCTGAAGTGTTCCACATCTAGTTTCTTACCTGAAAAAGCTTCTTCCGATGTACTCATGCCGAGATTTCGATGAGGGCTTCTGTTCTGCAAATAAAAAACTGTGTTACCTGCTTCATCCCACAAGTGCAACGATTGACCCTGGTCATGTAACATCGTCTGTGCCGCTCCCACAATACTTTTATTCTTCCTTTCATACACCCCATTCTATTGTTGGTTATGAGGTGCTATTAACTCCTGTCAAATGCCTTTTGATGCACATAAGTTCTTGAATTCATTTGACACATATTCTCCACCGTTATCGCTTCTGAGAGATTTAACATTCCTGCTAGTATCTTTCTCGACAAGTGCTTTAAATTCACAAAATTGAGCGAACATATGATCTTTCTTTTGCATGAAGAAAATCCAACACTTACAAGAAAAATAATCAACATATATTACATAATACCTACGCTTGGTCGTGGATGCTGTCAAGAATGGTTCACACACATCTAAGTGAACTCTATCAAGGATCACTTGTGCTTGACTATATTTATCATGAAAAGAAGCTTTGAAGTACTTCCCCAATGTACGCCCTTTGCATGTATCTCTCTGCTCTAGTGTACCCTCGGGAAGTGTTGTAGAAATTTTTTGCATGATCTTCAAATATCCATGGTGCAAGTGACCCAATCTTCTATGCCGTAACTCACTGATGTCTCGACCATGCACCTTCTCTGCTATTGTGCTCAAAGAAACACAATCTTCTACATCCAATTTGTAGAGGTTCTTCACCTGAATCCCAATCTGCTTCACCTGTCCCAAGGCTATTTGACGAAGGAAAGCCTTTCCCTTGCTAAATATCACATTGTATCCACGGTCCTCCAACATGCAAACTAAACCCACATTCTTCTTCAAACCTGGAACATACATGCCATCTTTTAATGTGAGAGGAAAACCAGACTCCCTCTAAAATGTAACAATACCAATGTTGGTCACACTATATCTCCCTTCATGTCCCATCTCAATGTGCATCTGGAGGTCCTTCTCCTCCAACTCACTGAAGAACTCTTTGTTTCCGGTCATATGGAATGAGGCTCCACTATCCAAGTACAACACACTACCCATCACTGATGTCACCATGCAAGCAGTGAAGGTGAAATCCAACTCTCTTTGTGAAGCAAGAGCTTCACTTGCCACTACTCCTGAGGGCTTCTTATCGACCTTCTTGTGTGAACACTTTAATCTTTGACATGTCCTTCTTCTTGTTGCCCTGATTGGAGTCTGATTTGGAATGGGATGACTTCCCCTTTCCTTTCTTCAAGTTTCCAACTAAGGCCCAATTCTCCTCATCGTCATGCTTAGATGAGGATCCATCTTTGGTGTTATACCAAATCTCTTCTTGTACCAAGTCAGACCACAATCACTCCCACTCTGGTAGCTTCTCCCTCCCCTTAACTGAGTCTTGGTAGTTGCGCTAGATCTTGGGAAAGCCTAGAAGTGCTAGGCTCACCAGATCATCTTCAACAACTATAACATTAACACTTCCAAGCTCATCTCGACATTGGGTGAACTTGGTCAAATACTTCGGTATTGTGTCGCCCTTCTCCATATTGATTTTTCTGAGATTTTCCTTCAGTGTCAGCTTCCTTTGGTCACTGCTATTTTGAAACAAGTCTTTCAAGGCCTTCCACATTGCAAATGGAGTCTCCTTACTGTGGAGGTTCGAGACAATATGATCTCAAACTCTCTCTAGGATAAGCCTTCTTGCCTTTGCCACACACTTTCTCCACTCTGCCAGATCCTGAGCATTAGCTGGCTTAGGAATATCTTTGTCTATGAATTCCTTAAGCCCATTGTCTTCCAACACTGCCTCCATCTTTTCCTTCCAAGAAATATAGTTTGAACTACCCTCAACGGCATATTCGAGTCTCAATCCATAAAATGACATCCTGCTGGATCTGAAGTATGATACTGCAAATTTGATTTCTCCTGCAAAAGACAAACTCATATTATCCTCTTCTATATTGATTTAAGCTCTGATACCATGTAGAAATTCCTTGTAGATTCAAACTGCAGATTGTAATATGCTAAAACAATTGAGTTGAATCTACTCTACTCATCAACGAAAACAATAAATGATTTATGAAATCACGAAGAATAAAAGAGAAAGAATTCAATCACACATAACACAATAATTTTATGGGGAAAGCCACAGCTAAAACCCCATGCTATCTGTATATTGCATTAATCATAAAATATGAGAAGATTACAATGCTTTTCTGAAGCCCGAGCAACCTCTACACTATATTTATCTATCTCATTGCTTCCCAGACAAGCTCAAGCCAATACGTAACCAATTTTGCCGCCTACCAAGCTCCTATTCCTTGTACAGTTTCCTTGGGAATTATCCCATATTTAATTGGGAAATTCCACAAATATGAATTGTGCAATCCTTATAGGCCTTCTTCTGATTACATGCACCACCTGTACAATTCAGATGATTATATAAGTAATAGTACAATGTCCCTAAACTCCAATCTCAAATGGGTCTTTCTGTGATCTGACATGCATGAGTTAATTATGAGTGAATCTTTAGTTTACTGGTTGATCAATGCTGGTTACACCCCACTACTATTGGTTACACTCCACTACTGGATCTCCCACTAATTCCTCCATCAATTGGAACTAGTTTAAATGACTTTAACTTAGTTAGACGAAATTAAATAATTACAACTCAAAAGAAACTCAACTAGGGCTCCTAAAAAGTAGGAGGCACTCTACACGACTCTAGTTAGACCCTCAACTCGAATTAACTGAGCCAAATAAGTCAAATTAACTTAGTTAACTATTACAAGTTGTCATGAGATATGGGATTACAATTTATTTTCTAATTTAATTCAAGGAAAAAATTAAATTAGGTTTTTCTTATTGCATTTTCAACAACACTGGAGTTATTGCACCTAAATTGAATTGTTCATGCAACTCCACAATCTATCCACTAAAAGCCTCTATTTTATCCTCTTGTTTCACTAACTTTGCTTTCAAAATTTGTACTTGTTCTAGCACATTGACATTTAGTTCCATCTTCTCCCTCAATTCTAGATTCAATGTCATTAAATCCATTTTTAGCTCCTCCATTTTATTTAACACTTGAGAGACCCTGTCTTTGCAGGTGCATCTTGTATGTCCTTCACGGTTTTTAGTGCCCAATTCTTTTGCTTTACTAGTTCTCATTTTGGTCCAACCGATAATAAGGAGTTTGCTACTTCCCAAGTTTGCAGGCCAAACCCCCACCTCTAATATTTAAGTAGATCAAAGGGTGCCTTTGATTTCTATTCACGCTGCTCTCGGGCACTGGGATTATCTGTATCCTTCTACTTGTCACTATATGCCAAGGCATGCCATGATGGGAGTCTTTGATTTTTTGTTGCCTATGGAGTCAGAGCACTAACACAAGCAGAAGGTGCCTAGACATGGGCCTTTTGAGAGTTTATGGAGAAGTATGTTGAGGTATTTCACATAGGGAAACCTCAATTTTTTGTCCCCTCTATAGCAAGGGGACTAACACAAACAAGGGGTGGCTAGACTATGGCATCACCATGTATAGGCCACTTAGATGCCTGAAGCTCCTCACTGGGCCAAAGACGAATTAACCTTGCATGAATATTTGGCTCACTAGGCTATTTGCTTGATACATCCCAAAGAATTTTCCAATTCTTGAGACTTTCCTATCAACTATATGTTTTGAGCTGATAGTTCTGAGTGGAAGTCTCCATATTTCTTTGATACTGCGATAACTTGAAATCACCCATTCTCATCATAATCCCACATCCTTCTGGCATAACCGTGACATTACAATTCATAAATGCTTCTCGCATGAGAGCCATCATCATTGTGAGACACTGTCCTATGGTGCTCTTCTACTATGTCCTGCATATGGTTTCAATCTCGTGTGAAGGTTGTGTGAGTTTGGTATTTGCATGCAGAGAACTTAATGGGGTTGCCACGACATCTGTCAATCCCCCTTCATATTTTATATTACTATGCCTTCCTTCATTACTAAGTGTTGTACTTGCAACACTTGGTTTGACAATTGATAAATATAAATTAAACATATATATTTTGTTAAAATAGAACATCAACCTCCCCTTTTGCAATTAGGGCGAATTCTCCCACCCCAATTCTCCATTTATCTCTAATTGCCCTGCCTGGAGGTGGTAGACATGGTTGGCATAATTATTGACTTCTACATTGTGTTGTATGAGAATATGAAAACACTGTTTGTTTGGAATGTTGTCTAGAAGCTTTCCTATTCTATTCAAAAGGTTCCCCATATAACTATCCCTAGGTGAGGTTCAATTGCATAAGTGTTGTATAAGGATGAGTGAGTCCCACATGATCTTAATGTTGGACACTTGTGATGTGGTAAGTAATATTAAGCCTTGCAACAATCCATGTTTTTTCTCTTGATTGTTTGTCATTTGCCTCAACCCCCATGCACACTTCTTGACTTGAGTTCCTCCAAGGATGTACAACACCCCTCCCTCTCTTTCCACTCGTAAGATGAATATAAACTTATTAATAAACTCATTTCTTAATTTCCATTATTATAACTTTATTTAACTTCAAATACTTAATTAATAACTCCCAAAAATATAATAATACCAACTTCCCACTATTTAAAGAGATTATACTATAAATCTCACAGATATCAACCCATCCTAATTGTCAATTCTATAAATTCACACACGCACACACACACACACACACACACACACACACATGGGTTGATATTTGTGAGACACGAGGTCAACTTCAACTACCATCACTAATTTTTAGGCATACCAATGTGGCCCCTCACATGACACACAAGGCTACTCAAGGTTTTGAATTAGTGATGTAAGAAAGAGTGCCTTAACAATGCACCTTATCACCAATTGAAGATGAAATTGAAGGACATGGGAGTGGGTTTTGATCCACTTATGTGTGCACGGGTCACAAGACCATTTAATAAAACTCTTTGAGTGTAACTGTACTTTCAACCACTACCTTAAGGTGCTTTCAACTACTACCTGAAGGTGCCTCATGGCTTTAGGGAAGATCCTCATAGAAATTGAACCTTGCCCAAAGTTAAAAAATGCCTCCCTTTCCACCATTTAACCTAATACTTTTAAAGTTACATATATAATTTTTTAAATTTATATAATATACAATTGCTTTTAATTGAAAAAACATAATATTGCACATCTTATTTATATGGTTTGGAAGAGTACATTATACTCTTCACTTAAAAAATAAGTATTACCACCCTAGATCCATCTTAACTCCAGATCTACCAAGCGTTAAGAAAGTTCAAATCTCTTTTCACTATAAAA
This sequence comes from Pinus tabuliformis, assembly GCA_031772625.1. Classification (NCBI taxonomy): domain Eukaryota; kingdom Viridiplantae; phylum Streptophyta; class Pinopsida; order Pinales; family Pinaceae; genus Pinus; species Pinus tabuliformis. The sequence goes on along the minus strand of CM062819.1, from coordinate 1,740,425,547 downwards.
GAGGTTTGCATTTCAAGATATTTGGTCCCCCTCGGTGCTTGGTAGATCCAGAATTAAGATGGATCTATTTTTGACCTAGTCAAAATGTTAAACAAGACAATACATTACAACATCTCTACCATATTGGGCTAGTGCCTATGGACCCAATTATTTTTAATTACTATTATTTTAATTAATACGATTCTTATTATTTTTAAATGCTATTATTTTAATTAGTAAATTAAAATAATAATAATTATTAAAAATAATAATACTTTATTTGCTAAGTGCAAGAGTATAATGTACTATTTGAGTCCATATAAATAAGATGTGTGATATTATATTATTTTAATTAAAAATAGGAAAGTTTGAGAAGTTTGGTTACAGTTGTCAAACTTCAAGTCTTCAAGTTAGGTGCACGAGAAGTTTTTGATGGTGCTAAATCTCAAGTCTTCAAGTTAGGTGCGCGAGAAGTTTTTGATGGTGCTAAATCCATTTTCACCATAAAAAACAATTTTTTTGGCAAAAATATAACACGACAAAATTATGACTTCCATAAACAACTACTTATTTATAAATCATAATTTTTTTTTAAAATTTAATATTAATAAAAAAACATTTTTATAAACCATGAAAAAATTTAATTTTTTAATGTGATTACAAAAACATTTTTATGGAGATGGTTTTGTCCTTGTCAACCTATACCATTCCATTCGTTTATAAAACATTTTTATAAATTGAAATTTTGTCCTTGTCAACCAATACCATTCATTTTTAAATACGTTACCACGCGATCTCTTCACCTATCCTTTTATCACACTTCATCCCTTTAAAAATGTTTCTCAACTAGCTTGCCACGTGATCTCTTTGACTATCCCTTTATCTCTTTGCCTATCCCTTTAGTGGCAATGTCGAGTCAATTCACATATGTCAACCCGTCAAAATTTCGGGCGGATGGTGAGTATTTCTTTTTGGGAATCGAACCAGCAGCGACCAGCTATCTCGGGTGCCCTGCGGTTCCTTGCCCTAGAACCAAGTTTTGAGGATATGAGTGCGTTTGGAGCTGGTATATTCCAGCATAGCTTTTGTTGGAAACCGGGTGTCTAGAAAACCAGTCCACAAGTTTCAACACTTCCGGTTTTTAGTTTGAAGATACCTCGGCCATTTCGATGCAATTGCTGTCTGGTCACGATCAGACTGTCGTCGTATTTCCATGTTAGTCATAAAAGGGACAGGCTATTTTCCATATGATATAAGTTTTTTATAAGTTTCTTTTTGAAGTTGTGGATGTTAAAATAATTTTATTTGAATAATTTATAAGTCATACTATTTTTAACTTGGTGAACATTAAAATAATTTCATTTCATTATGAAATAACTCACACGTAAATATTCACTATAATCAATACTAAAAGATAAATGAAAAAGAAAAAAAAACTAGATTTTAACCTAGAAATTAATAATTTCAATTTTCATCTATAATTTCTTACATTTTCTTGAATGGTTTTGGCAAGATGGCCCCATGATTTGGTTTAATATAAATAATGTTATTGGCCTAATTTTTCTGTATTCATTTTCTGTAATTACAGATCTGTGAGTGTGGATTCCATTCTTTAATCTAGACTGAGGTCACGAGTTTTTGTTAGTTCAGAGCATACATAACACACAACAGATTTATACTCAGAGACTTAGACGGCAATAACAAAGAATAATTTCAGAGACAGACACATGGAGAAACAACAAGATTACTCAATCAAAAACAATGGAATAGATAAAACAAGAAACAACGGAATAGATAAAACAATCACTGGAGAACAGAAATCACTTAGCATTACGTAACAGGCCTGGACCTTGGCTTGCAATCCCTAGCCAGAGAAATTACAAATTTATAGAGGCTGAAGAAGGATCTAGAATCCTATATGTGATTTAGATAGAGATCTAGAAACTAATAGTGGTGTAGAAGGATCTCGAATCCCAGAGATCTAGAAAATAATGGTGGTGTAGAAGGATCTAAAATCCTACATGTGATTTATGAATTTGGCTTCACACTTAACAATTCAAGTGCGCGTCACAAAAGCAATAAAATCTTCTATACCGTTGTTCTTAGTTGCATTAACCAGAGTCTGATCCAGTTAGGCCCGGAATCATTATTGAAGGCGTGCCCTATGCCACCCTCTGTTACTTTGTGTAGTACAGGTAGTGATAATTTTGTTTTCCCTAAACTAGTTTTTAGATTTTTGGTTAAGAACATTGTTTAAATTGAGTACTGTTCACTTGGATGAAAGAAAAAGTTGTTCAAGTTAAAGCTATCCATTTATTATGGTTTAAAATAAAAATATTGTTTTAAGTTAAATGTAAAAGTAAGTGGCATATCAAAACTTGAAGCTATCCATTTATTATGATTTTAAAATAAAAATATTGTTTTAAATTAAATGTAAAAGTAAGTGGCATATCAAAACTATATATCAAACTAAACATTTCAAGGATAATTCTTTTTGACATTTTGAGAATTTGTTTTTATATTCAAAATAAAATGTTAAAGAGTTGTTTTACATGGAATGGGTAAATAAATATAGGTGGGAACATCTACGTTAAAAAGTGGGGAGGTGATAATTAATATTTAAAAATTGGATGATAGTATAGGTGGGAACATCTACGTTAAAAAGTGGGGAGGTGATAAGTAATATTTAAAGATTGGGTAAATAAATATAGGTGGGAACATCTACGTTAAAAAGTGGGGAGGTGATAATTAATATTTAAAAATTGGATGATAGTATAGGTGGGAACATCTACGTTAAAAAGTGGGGAGGTGATAAGTAATATTTAAAGATTGAATGATAGAGATGGAAGTAAAGATGGAGGTGGTTTGAAGGAAAGTTCAAGTTTGAATAAGGATTAAAGCTTGAAATGGATAAGGATAAAGGAATTGAATTTGAAAAGGAAATTGTTAGGATGGAGGGGTCGGAAGGAAAGAGGGGAGAGGAGAGTAGAGTAAATTTAAGAGAAAAGAAATAAGAGGAGGGAAAAGAAAAAGAAATGGTTAAAGGGGTGGGCATTGAATGATAGGAAAATCAAATAAAAAGAATAAATTAATGAGTGAGTTGATGGATGACCATCTTCGATTGGCTTAGCCTATATCCAATATCCTTATTGAAGTTATTGGGGTGTATCTTGATCTTGAGAGCTTCTTGAATGATTTGAGAGTTATAATTAGGGACAGATGCAATGATTTTAGATTGATCAAAGAAAATAAGGTGCTTGGAATTAAAAGAGTGCTCAACGATAGTAAACTTTGACACTCAATGATGGTTACTATCTGCTATATGTTCTTTAAGGTAGGGTTTGAAGGGATGGCCTGTTTGGCCATTGTAAGAGTTCCCATAGTAACAAGGAATTTGGTAAACTCCTAATCTTGGCATGGGGTTAGACTTATATTTGGTTGACTGAAATATCTACTTGGCATGGGGTTAGACTTATATTTGGTTGACTGAAATATCTACTTGGCATGGGGTTAGACTTATATTTGCTTGACTGAAATATCTACTTGAGGGTTTTATGGGGTTTAAATATGGTTTTGATGTTCCTATTGGCCAAGACCTTTGTAGTAATATCCACGGTTCCTTTTTATATATGGGAGAGAGACCTGGCCATAGGGAGGACATGAACCATAATGGTTGGACTTAGGGTTAGAGGTGACTTGGAAGACTTTATTAATTTGAGAGGAGGTGTAGGGATTGACACTGAATGTTTGGATCACATGCGTTTTTCAGAGGAAAGGAACTAGGGAGCAAAGGTTTTAAGGGCTCAGGAGAAAATAGATTTTAGCACAACTGACTTTTGGGATGTGTGGTTGTGAGAATGGATGTAAATATAACAATAGTGTGAGTCCTTTTTCTATAAACATGATGGGTTAGAGAGCCATTAGGAAGGTCGGTAATAAGGACATTTAAAAAAGGAAGTGATTTTTAAGATTTAATTTCCATAGTGAATTGAATATGTGGAGAAATACTAGAGTGAGTTCCAGTGTAGATCCTTCTTAAATTAAACACAGATCTACCTAGCGCGGAGAGGGATAAGTCTGGAGTTAAGATGGTTTTAAGTTGATCTAAGATGGTTTTAAGTTGATACTCTTGCATTCCATAATGGATTTCCTTAAGCCTTTATATATGATTTATCATAACAAATAACTTGGGTTATGGAATACCATGGGCTTGTAACCCACCATCAGTAATTGTAATTATCAATTTAATTTAATTTTTAATTTGATCGAGTCAAAATGTTTATATAATATAACATAACACGACAAGACATTACAAAATCTCTTCCATACTGGATTGGAGAGCGTCTCTAGACATAATCAAACTTACCTCTTTACTATTTGAGCTATAGACCTATCACCAAGAGTCCTCCATTGTTATAGAATAAACAAGGATGCGGACTTGAGACAATATTATAAATTCATATTATTCTTTATGAATAGTTTTTATTCTTTTCCCCAAAAACAATATAGATTTAGAATTAAGATGAATATAATTTTTTTTAATAAGAAAAAGTATATAGATTTATTTATTTATTTATTATTATTTTTTAAGCTGTGGTTCACGGTCACTGAGTGGCCGCTACATCCACGGTAGAGAAGCGGGGCAGTTCCACCAGAGTTCCACCCGAAGGGATCTGCCCGTGGGCCATAACAGGCCTAACCCCGAGGGCGTCGAGGAGATTTGACCCCGTGACCTCCCAACTGGGAAAGTGCTTAGCAACGGGAACTCGACCATTTGAGCTATCCCTTGAGGCTTATATAGATTTAGAGTTAAGATGAATATAATTTTTTTTAATAAGAAAAAGTATATTTATATTATTAAATCTGTACTCGGTCACAACAAATACACATGAAATGTGGTAATTTTTGTTCTTTCCTTCGCGTCCCTAGAATTGATCTTTGTGTTTAGCATTTTTGAAAGACCTTTGTTTTTGAAAAAAATCATTGCATTTCAATATGTATGGAATATACAAAAACTTCCTAACGAAAGGAAAAATTTGTAACAGTGCATGTATTGCTTGATTTCAGCATCATCCTCCACTGATAGCTTATTGAGGTCGGGGCATTGCTGCATGTTGTTCTAGCTTCCCGAACTGGATACACTGGAGTTATTGCACCTAAAATGAAAATTTTCATGCAAATCCACAATCTGTTTACGCAGCGCCTCTGTTTTAGCTTTTTGTTTGGCTAACTTGTCTAACATCTTGTTTGGCACATTGACATTTAGTTCCATCTTCTCTCTCATTCATACATTCATTGTCATTAGATCCATTTAATTTAACACTCGAGAGACCTTGTCTTTGCAGGTGCATCTTGTATGTCCTTCACGGTTTATAGTGCCCAATTCTTTTGCTTTACCAGTTCTCAATTTGGTCCAAACAATCATAATGAGTTTGCTACTTCCCAAGTTTGCAGGCTAAACACCCACCTCCAATATTTAAGTAGATCGAAGGGTGCCTTTGATTTCTATTCCATGCTAGTCTCGGGCACTCAGATTATCTTTATCCTTGTACTTGTCACTGTATGCCAAGGTATGTCGTGATGGGAGTCTTCCATTTTTTGTTTCGTGCGGAGTCAGAGCACTAAGGCAAGCAAGTGGTTGCTAGACGTGGGCCTTTCGAGAGTTTGTGGAAAAGTATGTCGAGGCTTTAATTTTTTGTCTCCTCTGTAGCAAGGGCACTGACACAAAAAAAAAAAATGGGTTGGCCAGACTATGGCATCGCCATACGTAGGCCACTTAGATGCTCGGAGCCAGAGACGAATTAGCCTTGCAGGCTATTTGCCTGATATATCCCGAAGAACTTGCCAATTCCTGGGACTTTCCTGTCAGCTATATGTACAGTTCTGAGTGGAAGTTTCTATATTTCTTTGATACTGCCACGACTTGAAAACACACATTCTCATCATAATCCCATATCCTTCTGGAATAACTTTAACATTACAGTTCATAAATGCTTCTCGCATGAGAACCATAATAGCTGTGAGAATCATGTTGTGCTCTTATACTGCGTCCTGCATATGGTATCAATAAGGTTTTTGGCATTTGCTTGCGGAACTTAAGGTCGCTTCCACGACATCTGTGGAGCCCCCTTCACATTTTTATATTAGTATTGCTTCATTACTGAGCGCTATGCTTTGAGCACTTAAACATATATATTTTATATTACTATTCCTTTCACATTTTATATTACTATTCCTTCATTACTGAGGCGCTGTGCTTTGAGCACTTGGTTTGACAACTGATAAGTATAAATTAAACATGTACATTTTAAATTACTATTCCTTCATTACTGAGCACTGTGCTCTGAGCACTTGGTGCGAGTAAACATATATATTTTGTTAAAATGGAACACCAACTCCCTTTTTTTTAATTAGGGCGAAATTTCCCACCCCACTTCTCCATTTATCTCTAATCGCTCTTTCCGGAGGTTGCAGGCATGGTTGGCATAGTTATCAACTTCTACACTGTGTTGTCTGAGAATATGCAGGGCTGGCAGGCATGGTTGGCATAGTTATCAACTTCTACACTGTGTTGTCTGAGCATATGAAAGCACTGTTTGTTTGGAATGTTGTCTGAGAATATGAAAGAACTGTTTGTTTGGACAACATGGAATGTTGTCCAGAAGCTTTTTTATTCTATTCAAAATGTTATTTATATAACTATCTTGGGTGAGGTTTAATTGCATAAATGTTGTATAATGATGAGGGAGTTTATATGATTTTAATGCTGGGCACGTGTGCCGTGCTAGCTCATATTAAGTTTTGCAACAAGTCAGGTTTTTTCTCTAAAATATTTGTCATTTGTCTTAATCCCAGGCATACTTCTAAAATATTTGTCATTTGTCTCAATCCCATGCATACTTTTTTGAGTTGAGTTCTTCCACGGGTGTACAATACCCCTCTCTTTCTCACCACTAGTAAGATGAATATAAACTTATTTTTTAATTTTTATAATTTTAATTTTATTTAACTTCAAATACTTAATTAATAACTTCCAAAAATATAATAATACAGTTTTTCTATTATTTAAAGAGATTATATTATAATTTTTCTCTCTTTCTCACACACATATATATATAATATGTGAATTTATAGAATTGATAATGAGGATGGGTTGATATTTGTGAGACACCAGGTCAACTTCAACTACTACCATTATAACTTTTAGGCATACCACGGGGGCTTCACTCAATGAACCTCCAACATATCACGTGCATTCATAGCATATTAAATAATACCTTTAATTTGACTACATATTGGAAAATGCCTCTAAAAATCACATAATTTAACTCCCTCCCAATATGTAACCAATACACCTTCCTAATTAAAAAAAACCCTACTTTCACTAAATATTGTAGGTATCCATTTTTTCATTAATATATTTTATACCACTTTATTTTTTTCATTAACTTTGAGCTCCATTTTTTATACTTGCCAATATAAAAACCCTTTACCCCTATATATCCCCCAATATAATATGTCATTTTTACCTCGTAATATATCCCCCAGTATGAACCCATGTGCTATGATATTGCTACTCCAGTGAAGCCCCCGTGAGGCATACCAATGCGGCCCCTCACATGACACACAACTACTTAGGGGTTTGAATTAGTGATGTCACAAAAAGCGCTCTAACGATGCACCTTATCACTAATATTAAGCCTTGCAACAAGCCATGCTTTTGCTCTTGATTGTTTGTCATTTGCCTCAATCCCCATACATACTTCTTGACTTGAGTTCCTCCATGGATGTACAACACCCCACCCCCTCCTCCCACTTGTAAGATGAATATAAACTTATTAATAAACTCATTTCTTAATTTCCATTATTATAGCTTTATTTAACTTCAAATACTTAATTAATAACCCCCCAAAAATATAATAATACCAACTTCCCACTATTTAAAGAGAATATATTATAAATCTCACAAATATCAACCCATCCTAATTGTCAATTCTATAAATTCACACACACACACACATAATATGTGAATTTATAAAATTGACAATTAGGATGGGTGGATATTTGTGAGACACGTGTCAACTTCAACTACTATCACTATAACTTTTAGGCATACCAATGCGGCCCCTCACATGACACACAAGGCTACTTCGGGGTTTGAATTAGTGATGTTAGAAAGAGTGCTCTAACAATGCACCTTATCACCAATTAAAGATGAAATCGAAGGACTTGGGGGTGGGCTTTCATCCACTTATTTGTGCACGGGTCACAAGACCATTTAATAAAACTCTTTGAGTGCAAGTGCATTTTCGACCACTACCTTAAGTTGCTTTCAACTACTACCTGAAGGTGCCTCATGGCTTTAGGTGAGATCCTCATAGAAATTGAACCTCACCCAAAATTTAAAAATTCTTCCCTTTCCACCATTTAACCTATTACTTTTAAAGTTACATATATAATTTTTTTTAATTTATATAAAAAATATTTGCTTTTAATTGAAAAAACATAATATGGAACATCTTATTTATATGGTTTGGGAGAGTACATTATATTCTTCACTTAAAAAATAAGTATTACCACCCTAGATCCATCTTATCTCCGGATCTACCAAGCGGTCGAGAAATATGAAATCTCTTTTCACTATAAAAGAGGTTTGCATTTCAAGATATTTGGTCCCTCTCGGTGTTTGGTAGATCCAAAGTTAAGAGAAATATCAAATCTCTTTTCACTATAAAAGAGGTTTGCATTTCAAGATATTTGGTCCCTCTCGGTGCTTGGAGTTGGTAGATCCAAAGTTAAGATGGATCTATTTTTGACCTAGTCAAAATGTTAAACAAGATAGTACATTACAACATCTCTACCATATTGGGCTAGTGCCTTTTGCATCCTAAGAATTTTAGGATGCATTTTTGCTCAATTTTTTTCTTCTTAGGATGCATTTTTTGCTCAGTCCCTTCTTTTTTTTTTTTCTTGTCTGCCACAAGGGGGGTGTACTTTCCAATTATTTTTAATTATTATTATTTTTATTAATACAATTCTTGTTATTTTTAAATGCTATTATTTTAATTAATAAATTAAAATAATAATAATTATTAAAAATAATAATACTTAATTTTTTAAGTGCAGGAGTATAATGTATTATTTGAATCTTTATAAATAAGATGTGTGATATTATGTTATTTTAATTAAAAGCTGGAAATTTTGAGAAATCTAGTTACAATTGTCAAACTTCAAGTTTTTGGATGCTTGAAGTTTTTGATGGTGCTAAATTCATTTTCACCGTAAAAACAATTTTTTTTAGAAAAAAATAACAAAATAATTCTATAAACAACTACTTATTTATATTAATCAAACAATTCCATAAACAACTACTTACTTATATAAATCAAACCATGAAGAAATTTAAATTTTAATATTAATAAAAAACATTTTTATAAACCATGAAAAATTTTAAATTTTTAATATTAATTAAAAAACATTTGTAGAGAGATGGTTTTGTCCTTTTCAACCTATACCATTCGTTTTTAAAACATTTTTATAAATTGAGATTTTGCCACAGTTCATCCTTTAGTGGCAATGTCGAGTCAATTCACATATGTCAACCCGTCAAAATTTGGGGCGGATGGTGAATATTTCTTTTTGGGAATTGAACCAGCGACCAGCTACCTCGAGTGCCCTGCGGTTCCTTGCCCTAGAACCGTGCATAAATCCAAGTTTTGAGGATACGCGGGGGTTTGGAGCTGGTATATTCCAGCATAGCTTTTGTTGGAAACCGGTCGTCCAAAAAACCAGTCGACAGGTTTCAACACTTCCGGTTTTGGAGACCATTTTTCCACGTCAACCTTGCATTATTGTCACATGGTATGCTCGCAGTTTTCGATGCAAATGTTGTCAGGTCATGATCAGACTGCTGTTGTCAAGGGGTATCCAAATTTTTTGTTGGTTTAAATGTTATTAGGAGAGTTTGAGGATGGGAGTTATTTTTAGAAAATTAAATTATTTCAAAAATATCTAAGCTTGATCGGTAATAGCACAATTATTTTTCTATCCAACATTAAGGTTGACACCACTTACCCTAATTCAAAAAAGAAACAACAAAACAAAGAAACAAACAAAAACATGATTACAAAAATATCAAATAATTAAAATGATAATAACACCCGATAGTTTCCCATCTAACTTTATTCTTCTCACAATACATCTTGCTTTAGTAATGAAAAAGGGAGTCGTCTAACAAGGTGGAGGAATTGTCGGGACGGCCAAAAGAGGTCAGAATCCGGACAAAAAAATGTCAAAAAATCTTGTAGAGGCAATGTTTGAATCGTGTTTTTGATGGTGGAAATGGATTCGCACCATCAAAAACGTCTAGGACACCTAAAAATTTGAAGTTTAACAACTATAACTTAGATTTACAAAAATCCTTGCCAGATTTTCTCTAAATATGACCGGAATTTCCATAACTTTCCAAGCAACTCCTCACCCTTGTTAGACTACGCGATGAAGGAGCAATATCATTTATAAAATCTCTCTTGCATACCATGTTGTAAATCTAACTATATTTTTAAAAATATTATTTAAATATATTTTAATATTTAATCCTAATTCTAATTCTTTGTTACTTAGGCATTTCTATTCACGTATTAAAAATATATTAATAATTTCTAAATAATAATAATAACCAATTTCAATTTAAAATAAATATTTCTTTTCCACCATCAAATTAAGATATTTAAAATTAAATTTATTCATCATGCTTTAGATTAGTTATATTGTTTATTATTATTATTAAATATTAATTTCTAAATAATAATGATAACTAATTTCAATTTAAAATAAATATTTCTTTTCCATCGTCAAATTAAAATATCTAAAACTAAATTTATTCATCATGCTTTAAATGAGTTATAAATTAGTTATATTGTTTATTATTATTATAATTATAATATTTATAATAATATTTTAGGTATCCCGTGACATCTAAATAATTGAGACTTATAAAAATATTTTAGATATTTTGTTATATATAAATAATTGACGCTTATGATAGAAGTTTATGGAGTGGTTTTGTATCATAAGTTTCAAAATCAGTTTATAAATTATAAGACATAATAATGAGGAATACCTTTTTTGTTTTTCGTTTTTTATGCTTAATAAATATAATAAATATGGAGTTAGGGGTTTATTTATCATTATATAATAATTCATTATTATGTAAGTGTAAACCAGTTTGAAATGTTATAGAAAAGAAGATTAAAGTAAGTGATGACATGAAGTGATGAATTAAGAAGGTGAAAATAAGTGTATTTCATCTTTTGAATTTTTAAGACTTTTTGGTTGAGAGAATGTCATGTAGAGGCAAAGGCATTAATGAGTTTTTTTTATGTGGTACAAAATTACATATTACTAAATTTATGTATGAGATTAGTTTATTTTAGGTTTTTATAGTTAAATGTAACTTTAAGGTTATTTAAAAAAAAATGATTTTACTTTTTTTTTTCAAAATCCAAGAGATAGGAGGCAATGTTTAATAGAAGATTTTAGAGTTTGATTATTTAGGCCTAGGTTTGTTGCCTTCATTCATATCTTTTGATTTAAATTGTGCTATGAAGGAGGTTTTGTTAATTTTTATAAGGGAGAGCTAGCATATCACAAAGAAAGGTCGAATGGACAATGCTAGTACTAGCGAGGATGATTTTGGCAGTGGTTTTGAGTTGGGCCTTTGTCTTCCTTTGTTGTCCTTCCGAAGTATGGAGTGCGGCATGTAGTCAAAATAAATGCATCTTTATTAGTATTGTTAGTTAGGGGCTTCAATTATCTTTGATTGATTGGATGGGGGGATTACTCATAATACAAGTCCAAAATATTCTCTGTTGAGTTCCACTGTTGATTCATTAATCAATAATGCACTTGGAGAGCTCTTGCAAATGACTAAGAATGCAACCTCCTTTCTTGTAGCTTCAATCAAGGATTTGAATTGAATGTTCTAGACTTTTTGGATGCAAAGATGTGGCTTTCCTTAACAAAAAGTAAGAATAAGTAGTAGCGTCCCTTTGTTTCTTCTTTGTTAAAAGTCTTCAAATTGGACTTAAAGTCTACGCCCTCCAAGGCATTAGGTAAGTAGGGTTTTACTTAAAGTTGAAAATGAAATTTGAGGTTATGTCAACTCCTTTTCTACCCAATTCACACAAGAGATTCTATAAAGAAATCAGAAAAGACATGAAAGAAAGTGGATATAAATGTGCTTGGACAACAAGACCAATTGTTGCTCACTTAGCAAAGAGAAGTTCACAATTTTGTAGTTTTGTTTTCATATTTTTTGGATATGTCTAAGTCTATTTAGTTCAACAATATGCTACTATGGTTTATTTTGTATTTATGGTGGAATAACTCACTGGAGGTTTAGGGGTTTTAATTGTGCATATCCATGTTGACCTCTATCTAAGGGGATGCATATGCTTGTAACTTTATCACAATGGATAAATGTCTCATTAGGAATTTGTACCCGAGTGGGTAGAATATGAAACTTACCTCTTCATTATTAGCTATGAACCCCTCAACAAGACCTCCTCTGTTGTTATATAATAGGTAAGTTTGTAGGCTTGAGACAATACTATAAATTCATACTATTCTTCATCGATAATTTTGATTTCTTTCCCAAAGGCAATATATATGTAGAGCTAAAATGAATCTAAACTTATTAATAATATTAATTCTTAATTTCCATTATTATAACTTTATTTAACTTAAAATTTTAAAGTAATAATCCAAAAAAATTATAATTCCAACTTCTTATTTTTTTTTGTGAATTGGAGGGATCGACAATTAGGATGGGCTCATACTCGTGTGACATGTGGCTAATTTCAACAACTACCACTATAAACTCCAAGCATACCAATGTGACCCCTCACATGGCACACAAGGCTAGTCATGGGTTTGAACCAACAATGTCACAAGTAGTGCCTCAACAATGCACCTTATTGTGAATTGAAGAAGAAAATGAAAGATACGGGATTACCTTTGATCCACTTATGTGTGCACAGGTCACGAGTCCATTTAATATAATCTATTTAGATGCAATTCACTTTCTACTACTACCTCAAAGTGCTTTCAACCACCATACCAAAGTGTGGTATCTTATGACTTCAGGCAAGATCCTCATAAAATTTGAACTTTACCCAAAAGTTAAAAACCCCTCACTGCTCACAATTAAATCTTATATATATGTAAATTCTAAATAAAAATAATAACCTAATGATATAGGGCCTAATAAGATAATGATATATGGCATGAGTAAATAAAATAGATTAAATAAAAATAAAATAATAATAATGAAAATAACAACACTTTATTTTTTTATTTTTTAATTGCACGAGTAGGGTGTTCTCTTCGATTCAATATAAATAATATGTGAGATATTATATTATTTTGATTAAAAATATATTTTTATATAAATGAATTTTTTAATTAAAAATTAAATTTGATTTTTTTTAATAAATTTTATATTTATATTGTTAGTGGAGGGTAGTTTTATTGGTAGTTGTTGTGTTGTCAAGTATTATGTAAATAATGATATTCAATATTCAATTCCCAGTAGGTTAAGTTAATAAAAAATAATTAATATTTATATAAAAGACATTTTTAAAGAAAAAATACAAATATTGATTAAGAAATATAATTCATTTTTAAATAATATGTGTGATGTTACATTATTATTATTATTTAAAAAAATTAAATTAAATTTTAATGTTAATGTCCTGGGGGGCAATCCAATTGGTGATCGAAGTAGTGTGAGTTCTATGAAAACTGAGAGATCCAAGGTTCAAATCCCTCGGGATGTGACCTGGTTTACGGGGAGGAGAAGACGTAGACCTTATAGATGTTCACTAGAAGCTATGTGTGAGGCGGGCTGCTAGGTTCCTCTGGGAAACACAATTTTTCTTTGATATTTATATTATCCATGGGGTATATAATATATGGTGATGGGGTGTACTGTTATGACACTTCGTGATGTGAAGGTTACTGGTTCGAAATTCCATGGACAAAAATCCAGCCATGTTAAGGGTTGGTGTCACCCAGGTCGGGTGCGATCCTCGGGTGATTTTGGTGGCTTAGATGCCCTTGTGTCATGGTTTCTCAAGCCAAAGGTTAAGTGTGTAGTCATCTCAGGACTCACATGACTTAGCAAAAAAAAATATTTATATTAAAAACATCTTTAAAGACCCTTGATGGGGGTGATGAACGAGCAAGTTGGCCTGGGGATGTTTGCTTGCCCTGCTGGACTCGAGAGAACATTAAATGTGGGGGGTGGCGTGGCCACCCCATGCATGTGAACACATGCAATTTCATTTACCCCTGCAAACCATGAAGTTTTCTAAACACAAAGGGAGAGGGGGGAGGTAGACCAACCTACTTGTGTCTCAGAGAAGAATTCACTCATCACCTATGAGAGAAAGGTTCGTCCAACTTTTTAGGTGGGCTTTGGGTCTGAGTGAGACAACATTAAAATTAAAATTCAGATTCCTAGTAGGCTGGCGGCCTAGAAAACGAGTCTTGCAGAGCACAATATCGAAAGGAAACTTCATATTTGCGGTTCTGAGGAAATCCAGGCTTTGATTTTTCGGGGTAAAGTCTTAAAGAACGTTATTGGCAAACTAAGGTGTGAGCAAACAAGAGACTTATATGGTTTGGCCACTCTCAGGGATACGCCACATAAAGAGCTGTGTTGACTTTTGGCTCTTGACGACTGGTGGTCACCTTTCTCCGGGTAATTCTCCAACCTTTTGAAAGCTTAAATTGTGATATTAATTCTCTATTTGGTCTGAAGAATTTCAGTGTATTGGTAGCTTTTGGTCTTAGTGTTGTGAAGTGTAGTGGTGTGAGGAATTGGATGCCATAAATATTTTCTTGTTGGATTATCAGGATCCTATATATGTGTTTGGGCTATGCCTTATTTTCTCCCATTAGGAATTGCTTATTTCAGGGTAATTATACTAGAGGTGGCATTTTGATTTTCCATCCAAATTGGGTTGAGTCACCGTTGAACAGTCTCCCCCTTGTTTGGTTTCCGTTTGTCTGTTTTTTGTATAACTTCACTAAGTGTTTACTTCTAAGCTAGGCCGATGTTAACCCTAGAAGAATCGTCTAGTTAAGTCAAATGCATAGGTGTGTATGAGAAGTAGGAGGGGGCGTGGGGCGAGGCTGTGACCCTCAGGTTTGAAATCATGCCCATCAACAAGCCTATAAGGCTGCTGAGACTTAGGCAATGAATTGCATAACTTGGAGACTATGATAACAAGAGATATGCATGTTTTCTCCAACTCAAAGTTCATAGAGGATATTGGCCAGTGGGTTTTTGACCCTGGCCACACCAGGGCAAGTGAAAAACAATAGTATCAAGGCCTATTTCTTTACTACTAGATGAAAACCATGATGGGGAGGATTCTTAATGGGCGGCACCTGAAAGGTACAATGTCTTTGCAAACCTAGAAGATGCGAAACATGAACAAAAAAACCAAAAATTTTACATGGGGAGAATGGACACACGTCTGACATAGATTGAGTGACATATTCCATGCATCACTACGACGTTAGCCCCTCCAAGATCTAGTGTGAAAGATCCAACTCTGGATACCTCTTCTAACTCATAGTTATGAAATGATCTTGGGTAGTTTTTGGTGTTATGATCCAACAATAATTTCTCTTGTTATTTTTAAAACTATCACAAATTTGAACATACTACTCTATAAATAAGTGGTCAACAACATTTAATTTTCCATTTAAAACTACTTGGGATTCAAATATATTGTTAATAGATGAATGAATAATGCACGGATTTATATGAATTTTTGAAATAATATAATATTATGTTAAACTAAAATATCAAAAAAATAAAAATAAATAAATAAATAGATTGATAAATCAATACAATTATATATATAAATGCTTTTTTTTTAATTAAAAAATAAACCAATTAAATCTTAATATTATTTAAATATTTATATTAAAAGAACTTTTAAAAAGAGAATACAAATACGGGTGAAGCGATACAATTAATTTTTAAATAACTTACGACATTATCTCTTCATCTATGCGTTTATCACAATCTGTCCATTAATTTTAAATAGCTTCCCACGGTATAGCTTCACCTATCCCTTTATCACAATTTGTCGAGTCAATTCGCATGTGTCACAACCCTTGAAAATTCAGGGCGGATAGTGTGTAGCTCGTTTAAGAATCGAACCAAAATGAGAAAGGATATCGAAGCTGGGAATTTTTTGGACTTTTAAAAGTGGTTTGAATTCGGGTAATTTTTTTGGAAGTTATAGCAGTGTGAATTATGTTTTGAATGTAGAAATAGGTTTAGCATTATTCAAATTTTTCTGGGTACTCAAAATCTTGAAATTTGACAACCATAATCTAGATTTACAAAAATCCTTACCAGATTTTATCAAAATCTTACCAGAATTTCTATAATTTTCAAGACAAAAAAACTGTTTATTTAAACTGCAGCGTGGTTAAATCTTGGTTTTCAGAATAGGCCACCTTTTGTACTTGGCATATTCCAACATAGCCAGTAAATAACACTGAGAATGTTTACCACGCTGAGTAACTTACAAGATCCAGAAAATAACAATTTTATGGTATTTTCATATTCCTATTTTTTTTGATGTTCGATCTTCTGCTACGAATCTTGACTAGGAAACAAACTAGCATTTGTTAGAAACCCGTGGTTCCCTGCATCTCCGGTTTTGGATGACCATTTTTCCACGTCAACCCCTTGCATTTATTGTCAGATGCTATTCTTCATTTTGAGATTGACAATACCTCGGCGATTTCGATGCGATTGCTGTCTGGTCACGATCAGTTTCGTGTTCGTTGTATTTCCACGTTTGTCATGGAAGAGACGATAGGGAATGTCTCACATGTCAATCGGCATAAGAGAGAGCGGCAAAACTGAATTTCAACCGAGAAATGAATCGCGTTCATATATAATTTCTGACGGTTTGTTGATTGGTTTTGATAGGATGGACCCAGGATCTGGTTTAATCTAAATGGTGTTATCGAGCTAATGAAGTACATTAATCTAAATGGTGTTTTTAAACTAATGAAGTACATTTTTCTGAATTCATTTTCTGTAATTACAGAACCTTGCAATGGTGAATGAGAGATGGATGGTAACGACAAAAGTCGGAGAACCTTGCAATGGTGAATGAGAGATGCAGGCATAGTTATCAACTTCTACAGTGTGTTGTCTGAGAATATGCAGAGGTGGCAGGCATGGTTGGCATAGTTATCAACTTTTACACTGTGTTGTCTGAGCATATGAAAGCACTGTTTGTTTGGAATGTTGTCTGAGAATATGAAAGAACCGTTTGTTTGGAATGTTGTCAAGAAGCTTTTTTATTCTATCAAAAGGTTATTTATATAACTATCTTGGGTGAGGCTTAATTGCATGAATGTTGTATAATGATGAGGGAGGTTATATGATTTTAATGTTGGGCACTTGTGCCGTGATATTTAATACTAAGTTTTGCAACAAGTCATGTTTTTTCTTTTAAATATTTATCATTTGTCTCAATCCCATGCATACTTTTTGACTTGAATTCCTCTAGGGGTGTACAATACCTCTCTCCCTCCCATCACTAGATGAATCTAAACTTATTAATAAACTTATTTGTTAATTTTTATATTGATAACTTTATTTAATTTTAAATACTTAATTAATAACCTCCAAAAATATAATAATATTGATTTTTAACTATTTAAAGAGATTATACTATAAATTCTCTCTCTCTCATACACACATATATAGTATGTAAATTTATAGAATTGATAATTAGGATGGGTTGATATTTGTGAGACACCAGGTCAACTTCAACTACTACCACTATAACTTTTAGGCATACCACGGGGGCTTCACTCAATGAACCTCCAACATATCACATGCATTCATATCATATTAAATAATACCCTTAATTTGACTACATATTGGAAAATGCCTCTAAAAATCACATAATTTAACTCCCTCCCAATATGTAACCAATACATCTTCCTAATTAAAAAAACCCTACTTTCACTAAATATTGTAGGTATCCGTTTTTCATTAATATTTTTTATACCACTTTATTTTTTTCATTAACTTTGAGCTCCATTTTTTATACTTGCCAATATAAAAACCCTTTACCCTCTATATATCCCCCAATATAATATGTCATTTTTACCTCGTAATATATCCCCCAAAATGCACCCACGTGCTATGATATTGCTCCTCCAATGAAGCCCCCGTGAGGCATACCAATGCGGCCCCTCACATGACACACAACTACTCAGGGGTTTGAATTAGTGATGTCACAAAGAGCGCTCACCTTATCACTAATATTAAGTCTTGCAACAAGCCATGCTTTTGCTCTTGATTGTTTGTCATTTGCCTCAATCCCCATACATACTTCTTGACTTGAGTTCCTCCGGGGATGTACAACACCCTTCCCCCTCCTCCCACTTGTAAGATGAATATAAACTTATTAATAAACTCATTTCTTAATTTCCATTATTATAAATTTATTTAACTTCAAATACTTAACTAATAACCCCCCAAAAATATAATAATACCAACTTCCCACTATTTAAAGAGAATATACTATAAATCTCACAAATATCAATCCATCGTAATTGACAATTCTATAAATTCACACACACACACATAATATGTGAATTTATAAAATTGATAATTAGGATGGGTTGATATTTGTGAGACACGGGTCAACTTCAACTACTATCACTATAACTTTTAGGCATACCAATGTGGCCCCTCACATGACACACAAGGCTACTTAGGGGTTTGAATTAGTGATGTTAGAAAGAGCGCTCTAACAATGCACCTTATCACCAATTGAAGATGAAATCGAAGGACTTGGGGGTGGGCTTTGATCCACTTATTTGTGCACTGGCCACAAGACCATTTAATAAAACTCTTTGAGTGCAAGTGTATTTTTGACCACTACCTTAAGTTGCTTTCAACTACTACTTGAAGGTGCCTCATGGCTTTAGGTGAGATCCTCATAGAAATGTAACCTCACCCAAAATTTAAAAACTCTTCCCTTTCCACCATTTAACCTAATACTTTTACAGTTAGATATATAATTTTTTAAAGTTATATAAAAAATATTTGCTTTTAATTGAAAAACATAATATGGAACATCTTATTTATATGGTTTGGGAGAGTACATTATATTCTTCACTTAAAAAATAAGTATTACCACCCTAGATTCATCTTATCTCCGGATCTACCAAGCAGTCGAGAAATATCAAATCTCTTTTCACTATAAAAGAGGTTTGCATTTAAAGATATTTGGTCCCTCTCGGTGCTTGGTAGATCCAAAGTTAAGAGAAATATCAAATCTCTTTTCACTATAAAAGAGGTTTGCATTTCAAGGTATTTGGTCCCTCTCAGTACTTGGTAGATCCAAAGTTAAGATGGATCTATTTTTGACCTAGTGAAAATGTTAAACAAGATAGTACATTACAACATCTCTACCATATTGGGCTGGCGCCTTTTGCATCCTAAGAATTTTAGGATGCATTTTTGCTCGATTTTTTTTTCCTTAGGATGCATCTTTAGGATGCAATTTTTTGCTCAATTTTTTTTTTTTTTTTTTCTTGTCTGCCACAAGGGGGGGTGTACTTTCCAATTATTTTTAATCAATATTATTTTAATTAATACAATTCTTGTTATTTTTAAATGCTATTATTTTAATTAATAAATTAAAATAATAATAATTATTAAAAATAATAATACTTAATTTTTTAAGTGAAGGAGTATATTGTACTATTTGAATCTATATAAATAAGATGTGTGATATTATGTTATTTTAATTAAAAGCCGGAAATTTTAAGAAACCTGGTTACAGTTGTCAAACTTCAAGTTTTTGGATGCATGAGGTTTTTGATGGTGCTAAATCCATTTTCACCATAAAAACAATTTTTTTTAGAAAAAAATAGCAAAACAATTCCATATGTTAGAGTTAACACAACGGAAAATTTAAAACAAATAAGACACACACAGCATTCAACCATGAAAAACAGATATTTTAACGTGGTTCACCCAACCAATCTGGGCTACGTCCACCAAACAGAGGCATCAACAATCTTATTACTCAACAGGAGATTACAACAACAGATTTGCACAACTGGAATTCTTTTTCCTCACACCTTCTCATCACACATATCCTCTACATGCTTACATTTTTATAGCTGGGAGTAGAAAACTGAATCATAAATTCACTCACAATAAATATAGGATGAAATAACTCCTCATCAGGAATAAATGGAGTTAATTTAGCAACAAATCCTATTGTTGTTACATTCATGAGATTTTCTCCAAATTTAATTAACAGAAAATCTCAACTATCTCCACCTTGACAACAATTAGCCTGATACCCTGTTCCATTATTATTTTTATCTTTTCTGCAAGCCAAGGGAAGCCAAACACCATCGTAGCTTCTCTAACAAAACTGGTTTCGTGAACATGTCTGCACAGTTTTCCTTTGTATGCACTTTTTCAAGAGAGACTCCCCTTTTAGTGATAACCCGTCTTACAAAATGGTACTTGATAGGTATATGCTTTGATTTACTATGATAGGCTGGATTTTTAGCCAAGTGAATTGGACTTTGATTATCGCAAAATAACTTGATGTTGTCCTGCAACCTACCAAACTCACCAAACAAACCTTTCAACCAAACCGCTTCTTTGCAAGCATGTGAAGCAGCTATGTATTCTGCTTCTATAGTGGATAAAGCAACAATGTTTTGTAGCTTTGACATCTAGCTTATAGCTCCACCTGCAAGAGTAAAGACATATCCTGAAGTTGACCTTCTCTTATCCAAATCACCTGCAAAATCAGAATCAACATATCCACAAACAAATTCACTACTTCTGTTATAAGTGATACAATAATCACTTGTGCCTCTCAAATACCGAAGCACCCATTTCACTGCTGACCAGTGTTCTTTTCTTGGATTTGCCATATACCTGCTGACAACCCCAACTGCATGTGAAATATCTGGTTGAGTACAAACCATCGCATACATCAAACAACCTACTACATTGGCATATGGAGTTCGAGACATATATTCCTTTTCTTCATTAGTGTTAGGTCATAAACTTGAAGAAATCTTAAAATGGGAAGCTAAAGGGACTGAAACAGGCTTCACATTGTTCATACCAAACCTCAAGAGTATCTTCTCAATATACTTCTGTTGTGATAGCCACAACTTACCATTGCTCCTGTCTATGAAAATCTCCATGCCCAAAATTTGTCTTGCTGCTTCTAGATCTTTCATATCAAACATCCTAGCCATCTGAGCCTTTAACCTATTGATCTTTGTTATGCTTTTGCTTGCTAAAAGCATACCGTCAACATAGAACACTAAGATAATGAACATGCCATTACTTAATTTCTTAAAGTAAACACAATGATCATATTCACTTCTTATGTAGTTTTAACTCATCATGAAAGAATCAAATTTCTTGTACCATTGTCGAGACGACTGCTTCAGACCATACAATGATTTCCTGAGTTTGCAGAAAAATTTCTTGTTGCGATTTTGAACAAACCCTTCCGGTTGTTCCATGTAAATCTCCTCATCTAAATCTCCATGTAAAAATGCAGTTTTAACATCTAGTTGCTGTAATTCTAAATCAAGTAAAGCAACTAATGCTAACACAATCCGAATTGAAACAATTTTTACAACTGGTGAAAATATCTCATGAAAGTCAATGCCTGCTTTCTGAGAAAAACCTTTTGCGACCAGCCTTGCTTTGTACCTGTCCTCTGTATCATCAACACCCCTTTTCAATTTGTAAACCCATTTACATCCCACAGTTTTCCTGTCTTTAGGAAGTTCTACCAGATCCCATGTGGCATTCTTGACTAATGCCATCATCTCGTCCTTCATAGCTTCTTTCCACTTATCACTTTTAGAACCTTCTACAGCTTCTTGATAGCACAAAGGTTCATCATCATTAGCGGTTAAAGCAACTGAAGTAACATAATCATCATACCTTTTACGAGGACGTTTGATTCTCGTGGACCTCCTTAAAGATGTTTCTAGTAATTCCACAATTTGCTGATTATTATCTGTAGGAACTTCTTCATGATCTGCATCTGAAACATGTTCATGATCTGCATCTAAAACTTGTTCATGATCTGCATCTGAAACTTGTTCATCTTGACTATCATCAGTATTTGAACTGGTTTCAAACTGAATATGTTGAAACTTAGGTACATTATCCTGTTTCAATTTATCATCTACATCTGGATTATTGAGTGAAGATTCATTGAATTTAACATCTCTGTTAATGATGATCTTGTGAGTAGTAGGATCCCACAACCTGTATCCCTTAGTCCCATCACCATATCCAACAAAGATATATCTTTTTGATTTAGGATCTAATTTAGAACGCTGATGTTTCAGAACTAGAGCATATGCATCACAACCAAAAACTTTCAGTTTAGAATAATCACATGGATAACCTTTCCATACCTCTTGAAGAATTTTGCATCCTTTCGCAGTTGATGGTGATCGATTTACCAAGTAACAAGCTATAGAAATTGCTTCTGTCCACAATTCCTTCTGCAAATTGGTGTTACTAAGCATATTTCTTGCTCTCTCTAAAAGAGTCCTGTTCATGCGTTCAACAACTCCATTTTGCTGAGGAGTATATACAGTGGTTTTATGTCTTTCGATCCCAGCGTCCTTGCAATAATTATCAAATTCTTTTGAAGTAAACTCACCACCATTGTCAGTTCTTAAACATTTAATGGTTCTTCTAGTGATGTTTTCAACTAATGCTCTAAACTGTTTGAAAACTGTGAATACATCAGACTTCTTCTTTAACATGTAGACCCACACTTTTCTAGAGAAATCATCAGTAAAAGATACAAAATATGACGATCCTCCATATGAGGTTGCAGGAGATGGACCCTAAACATCAGAATGGATATAATCAAGGATTCCCTTACTAGTATGTTTTCCAGTTTTAAACTTCTGCTTGCTTTGTTTCCCAAATAGACAATGTTTGCAGAAATCTAACTTAGAAGATTTTAAACTAGGAAGTAACTTACGATCAGATAAAAATTTTAATCCTCTTTCGCTCATATGGCCCAACCTTTGATGCCATAAACGAATAGAATTACTGTCGTTTTCAGATACTGTAGAAGCATGATCTGACTCTGTTCTTCCTTCTAACTGAAAAAGATTTCCAACCTTCTTTGCTTTCATTACTAGTAAAATTCCTTTATAAACTTTCATTACTCCACCTTGAATAAAGGTTTTATATCCATTAGTGTCTAGTACTCCTAGTGAAATGAGGTTTTTTCTTAGTTCAGGTACATGTCTTACATCAGTTAGAATTTTATTTGTCCCATCAAACATTTTAAGCTGGATGCTTCCAATTCCCACAATATTACATGAGACATCATTTCCCATGTAAACAACTCCATCATTGATTGATTTATAAGTTTTAAACCATTCTATATGAATGCACATGTGATTTGACGCACCAGAATCTAACAACCAATGTTGATCATGATTAGACAAACTAACTAATAACACTTCATCACTCATACCTGAAACAGATGCCGAACCTGTATCTGTCGTGTTTGCTTCTTTCTTTTCTGCCAAAGAGTCTGCTTTAGATGTTTGCTGTCTCTTCCAACAATCCTTCTTCAAATGTCCTGATTTGCCACAAAACCAACACTTTACCTTACTCTTCTTCCCTTTTGATTTTGACCGCGAGTTGTCGTGCTTACTGAAGTGTCTTTCTTTAGAGCGACCTCTGACCATCATTGCTTCTAATGTAGAGGTTTCTGAATTTGACCTTTTCCTTGTTTCTTCAGATAATAAAGATGCAACAACATCATCAAACTCAAGGGTTTCTGATGAACTAAGACTTATAAAAGTAACAAAGTGATCCCATGACTCAGGGAATGGGCATAATAAAGTTACAACTTTATCTTCTGATTCAAATTTTACTTCTATACTTTCTAACTGCACCAAGAGAGTATTAAAGGTATTCAAATCAGTTATAGATGTACCTTCCTTCATGCGCAAACTGTACAACTATCGCTTCAGAAGAATCCTATTGGTTAAGGATTTTGTCATGTACAACTTTTCAAGATTTTTCCACAAACCAACAATAGTTTTCTCTGACACGATGTTAAACAAAACATCATCCACCAAACACAATCGAATGCCGCTCAATGCTCTTCCATCCAAGTCACTTCATTCATCATTTGTCATGGTGTAAGGCTGTTTGGCTTTTCCCAACAGCGCCTTCGCCACACCTTGTTGCACGAGTAGATCATACATCTTCACTTTCCAGATCTCGAAGTTGTTTTTGCCATTGAACTTCTCGATCTCAAACCGAGCACTTTGTGTTTTTGCCATGTTTAGTAGCTCGTGTCACAAAAATCTCCAATTTCAAAAGGAATTAGTTTTGATTAAAAAATCCCTTGCCTTATAATATCATGGCATATTACAATTTAAAAAAAAACGAAATATGATATAGTTATAATATCATATATAATTCAAATCGACTTTTTTATGTAAACAGGAGACCCATTTGAAATCGTTTTTTAAGACCCATTTCAAAAAACGTTCCAAATCAAATATCGATTTTTCAACGGTTCAATGTGGCATTTTAATAATCAATGTTAAAAAAAAAACTTGAAGTCACCGTGCAACTCACCTTTCACCGCTGCAAATTCACCAATCGATTTGAATCTCAACTAAAAACAAAACGAAATCACCGTGCTCACCTTTCACCGCTGCAAATCCAGCATTCAACGCTGCTTCAGTTCAACACCAGTTAACAGCCTTCTCCAAACTCCGCTTTGCATAGCTCTGGTCTTCGATATGCAGATCTCACTTCAGCCTACGTATGAATCCAAAATTGACGCTGCCTGAGTCGTTCAACTATCCAGTTTATGGTCCATGGCATACGCCCTCCAGCTCATAGTTTACTCCTGGCTTTAGCGTAATGTTTCAAAAAACAATAGCAGTCACTGCTTTCATCTACGTGAAACTCGATTGGGCATTCACGCAAGCTGCCTTCCTTCACGCTGTAGATCAAGCAGCTTCCACGTAGATGAGCAGAATTCAACACTGTATCCACAGTGGGCCGCCGATCAACACCTCAAGGATTGTCACCACGACACCTTTGAAAACGCTGTCAGATTGAATCATTGCAACAGGCAGCTCAACTAGCTCTGATACCAAGTGTTAGAGTTAACACAACAGAAAATTTAAAACAAATAAGACACACACAACATTCAACCATGAAAAACAAAGATTTTAACGTGGTTCACCCAACCAATCTGGGCTACGTCCACCAAACAGAGGCATCGGCAATCTTATTACTCAACAGGAGATTACAACAACAGATTTGCACATCTGGAATTCTTTTTCCTCACACCTTCTCATCACACATATCCTCTACGGGCTTACATTTTTATCGCTGGGAGTAGAAAACTGAATCATAAATTCACTCACAACAAATATAGGATGCAATAACTCCTCATCAGGAATAAATGGAGTTAATTTAGCAACAAATCCTATTGTTGTCACATTCATGAGATTTTCTCCAAATTTAATTAACAGAAAATCTCGACACCATAAACAACTACTTATTTATATAAATCAAACAATTCCATGAACAACTACTTATTTATATAAATCGAACCATGAAAAAATTTAAATTTTTAATATTAATACAAAAACATTTGTAGAGAGATGGTTTTGTCCTTGTCAACCTATACCATTCGTTTTTAAAACATTTTTATAAATTGAGATTTTGTCACAGTTCATCCTTTAGTGGCAATGTCGAGTCAATTCACATATGTCAACCCATCAAAATCTGGGGCGGATGGTGAGTATTTCTTTTTGGGAATCGAACCAGCGACCAGCTATCTCGGGTGCCCTGCGGTTCCTTGCCCTAGAACTGTGCATAAATCCAAGTTTTGAGGATACGCGGGGGTTTGGACCTCGCATTTATTGTCACATGTATGCTCACCGATTTCGATGCAATTGCTGTCAGGTCAGGATCAGACTGCTGATCTTATCCATTTCAAGGGGTATCTAAGCTTCTTGTATTTATTTTAAGGGGTATTTAAATTTGTTATTGGTTTAATCGTTTTTGGGAGGGTTTGAGGATGGGAGCTATTTTTAGAGAATTAAATTATTTCAAGAAGTATCCAAGCTTGATCATAATAGCACAATCATTCTTCTATCCAACATTAGGGTTGACCCCATTTACTCTAATTCAAAAAAAAAACATCAAAACAAAGAAACAAACAAAAACATGATTACAAAAATATCAAATAATTAAAATGATAATAACACCCGATAATCTCCCATATAACTTTATCCTTCTCACAATATATCTTGTTTTAGTAATGAAAAAGGGAGTCGTCTAATGAGGCGGAGGAATTGCTCGGACGGCCAAAAGGGATCAGAATCCGGACAAAAAAACTTCAAAAAATCTTGTAGAGGCAGTGTTTGAATCGTGTTTTTGATGGTGGAAATAGATTCAACACCATCAAAAACGTCTAAGACACCTAAAAATTTGAAGTTTAACAACTATAACTTGGATTTACAAAAATCCTTGCCAGATTTTCTCTAAATATGACCAAACTTTCCATAACTTTCCGGGTAACTCCTTAGACTACGTGATAAAGGAGCAATATCATTTATAAAATCTCTTTTGCATAACATATTATAAATCTAAATATATTTTTAAAAATATTATTTTAATATATTTTAATATTTAATCCTAATTCTAATTCTTTGTTACTTAGGCATTTCTATTCACGTATTAAAAATATATTAATAATTTCTAAATAATAATAATAATCCATTTCAATTTAAAATAAATATTTATTAAGATATTTCAAATTAAATTTATTCATCATGCTTTAGATGAGTTATATTGTTTATTATTATTATTATTATTAAATATTAATTTCTAAATAATAATAATAACTAATTTCAATTTAAAATAAATATTTCTTTTCCATCGTCAAATTAAAATATCTAAAACTAAATTTATTCATCATGCTTTAAATTAGTTATATCGTTTATTATTATTATTATAATAATATTTTACGTATCCCGTTATTATTATTATTATAATAATATTTATAATAATATTTTACGTATCCCGTGACATCTAAATTATTGAGATGTATAAAAATATTTTAGGTTTTTTGTTATATATAAATAATTGACGCTTATGATAAAAGTTTATGGAGTGGTTTTGTATCATAAGTTTCAAAATCAGTTTATAAATAAGACATAATAATGAGAAATGCCTTTTTGTTTTTTGTTTTTTATGCTTAATAAATATAATAAATATGGAGTTAGGGGTTTATTTATAATTATATAATAATTCATTATTATGTAAGTGTAAACCAGTTTGAAATGTTATAGAAAAGAAGATTAAAGGAAGTGATGACATGAAGTGATGAATTAAGAAAGTGAAAATAAGTGTATTTCCACTTTTGAATTTTTAAGACTCTTTTTGCTGAGAGAATGTCATGTAGAGGCAAAGGCATTAATGAGTTATTTATGTGTTATTTATGTGGTACAAAATTACATATTATTAAATTTATGTATGAGATTAGTTTATTTTAGGTTTTTATAGTTAAATGTAAAGTTAAGGTTTTTTTTAAAAATGATTTTACTTTTTTTTTTCAAAATCCAATAGATAAGGAAGTAATATTTAATAGATTTTTTTAGAGTTTGATTATTTAGGCCTTGGTTTGTTGGCTCCATTCATATCTTTTGATTTAAATTGTGCTATGAAGGAGGTTTTGTTAATTTTTCTAAGGGAGAGCTAGCATATCACAAAGAAAGGTTGAATGGACAATGCTAATACTAGCGAGGATGATTTTGGCAATGGTTTTGAGTTGGGCCTTTGTCTTCCTTTGTTGTTCTTCTGAAGTATGGAGTGCGACACGTAGTCAAAATAAATGCATCTTTATTAGTATTGTTTGTCAGGGGCTTCAATTATCTTTGATTGATTGGATGGGGGGATTACTCATAATACAAGTCCAAAATATTCTCTATTGAGTTCCATTGTTGATTCATTAATCAATAACGCACTTGGAGAGCTCTTGCAAATGACTAAGAATGGAACCACCTTTCTTGTAGCTTCAGTCAAGGATTTGAATTGAATGTTCTAGACTTTTTGGATGCAAAGATGTGGCTTTCCTTAACAAAAAGTAAGAATAAGTAGTAGCATCCCTTTGTTTCTTCTTTGTTAAAAGTCTTCGAATTGGACTTAAAGTCTACACCCTCCAAGGCATTAGGTAAGTAGGGTTTTACTTAAAGTTGAAAATGGAATTTGAGGTTATGTCAACTCCTTTTCTACCCAATTCACACAAGAGATTCTATAAAGAAATCAGAAAAGACATGAAAGAAAGTGGATATAAATGTGCTTGGACAACAAGACCAATTGTTGCTCACTTAGCAAAGAGAAGTTCGCAATTTTGTAGTTTTGTTTTCATGTTTTTTGGATATGTCTAAGTCTATTTAGTTCAACAATATGCTACTATGGTTTATTTTGTATTTATAGTGGAATAACTCACTGGAGGTTTGGGGGTTTTAATTGTGCATATCCATGTTGACCTCTATCTAAGGGGATGCATATCCTTGTAGCTTTATCATAATGGATGAATGTCTCATTAGGAATTTGTACCCGAGTGGGTAGAATATGAAACTTACCTCTTCATTATTAGCTATGAACCCCTCAACAAGACCTCCTCTGTTGTTATATAATAGATAAGTTTGTAGGCTTGAGACAATACTATAAATTCATACTATTCTTCATCGATAATTTTGATTTCTTTCCCAAAGGCAATATATATGTAGAGCTAAAATGAATCTAAACTTATTAATAATATTAATTCTTAATTTCCATTATTATAACTTTATTTAACTTAAAATTTTAAAGTAATAATCCAAAAAAACTATAATACTAACTTCTTTTTTTTTTTTTTTTTGTGAATTGGATGGATCGACAATTAGGATGAGCTCATACTCATGTGACATGTGGCTAATTTCAACAACTACCACTATAAACTCCAGGCATACCAATGTGACCC